>BSBM01000410.1:10997500-12225000 GCA_027924585.1 Larix kaempferi
AAATGAAGTGCAGCCCCACTGGTTTGAAAAAAAAATAAAGGATGGAAAAAATATACTATGCCCTCAATAATTGAATATGATCTCTCTAACCACAAGTGTGCCCTCTCAACAGATAACCAATAAACCCCTGAAAATCCACAATAAAACTCAAGTCTGAAACTAAGATTTAAATATAACATATGGAAATGAAGTACAACTAAGAAATATGAGGTGATTCCTCCTTAATAGATGGCTAGGGTAGATTGTCTCACTACCGAAACCATTCCCCTCCTCCTAGTTTTTCATCTAAGAGAAGCTTTTCTCAAGAGCTCTTTTTTCACAAATGCAATTGACAAGAATGAATGAGAATGAGCTATCATGTCCTTTTTATAATTTTTATTTTTTCCTTGGTGAATTTTCAGCTTCCCTTGACTTTTGTTCACATTAAAATATTATAAAGTGACTTTTTAATTACTTTCTTCAATATTTTCTCCAAAATCACTTTATTAATTTACTAACCCCTTTTTACTCCAAAAAAAAAGATTTGTTTGTCTTTAATACATTTCTGGGCACTGGAAATCCCTTTTCATCATCCCATCCTTTAGATCTTTTTGTTCTAGTTCCAATGAGCTATTACACAAAAGTATTCCCTTGGATAATATGCTCCAAATAATACCTTATGCGTATTTAATTAAAGTATACTCAATAATAACCCAAAATGACAAAACTTATCGAAATGCCACGGAACCAAGAGAGAATTGTGCAGAAATGATCCCAATGGTGAAATATGGTGAATGGACTAGCCTCGGACCATAAAACTCCTCCAAATTGCTTGAGTCCACTTTTATCTGCATTTTACTACTCATAAAGTCACCTCTTACTATAGAACAGGGGAATCCAAAAATGGGGACATTACAGTCGTCCCTTCCAAAGATTGCTTGTCCTCAAGCAATGCCCTTAGAACTTGATACTCCACAAACTGAATCATACCAAGAATGAAAATGATACCAGGGTCCCAAATTAGTCAAAAAGAGGTGAAGCATCCTCCGCTTGATACATGTTCCGAAAAGGTATAAACATATGAAACCTTTTGGCTACTGTCGATAAGTAGAGCACCTTGACACCACAACAACCCTTTCAACCTATCAAAGAAATTCTCTACTAGGAAACCAATATCGTGAAAGCAACAACTGGATCTCACCTCTGTGTTAGCTGATGAATTGTCTAATTTTGGAATCCCAGGGTCCCAAGATGATCTCAGAAAGGGACCACCATATTGATGATGTGCCATGATAATCATAACCATACAACTGTCATGCCATGTCTGCATCCTCCTCCCCTGGAATTCCCAGCTGAAATACTTGTAAGCATTGACCCTCCCACCATGTATAGTGGCTTGCATATCCATCCAGGTGAAGTCATGTTCTATAAATCCACTGCCATATTCGACCTCGAATATATAAAAATTAAGTTTGTCCTGGTCATTGGCATTGACTGTGAGTTGCTCAAGGGCTCTAAACATCTCAGCACTAGCTGCATCTGTCACCTATGCTACCCTATACTCTGAAGAAACCAACAGGAAGTGCATGAACTGGTCAATCATTGCATACACACAACCCGTTTTCTACACCCTTGGTAAACTTGTGATGTAATATAAGAACATGCTCTCCCTCCTTTGCCCTAAAATGGGAAAAGGATTCATCAACCCTGCTGGAGGAGTGTGTCTCAACCTCCCTTGCTAACAAATAGTACGCTCCCCCATATGTCCCAACACAATGTTCACAAAGTATCTCCATGTGAACTTCCCTCGGACCTTCCTGTAAGTGGTAAAATCACCAGGGTCCCACACTATCTTGTCAGCTATGAAATACTCTCTACTCCTAGCACTGCTCTACAAGGTGCTAACCCAAGAATACTCCTAACTACATTTGATCTTCCAAGCAAACATAAGTTGCACAAACTTGGCCAACTCCTCAAAATACTACCCCTCCAAGCAACCAATCCTGGCCATCTCATCTATAGAGGGTGTCGAGATATCCAACACTGTAATCCCAAGGTCCCACTACTGGCGCTGCACCCCTCTAATCATCATCATCATATGAAGCAATTCATCACTCTGAGAAATGTCAGGATCCCACCACCAAATTGGAATTCCACCACTCCCAATGCCTATAAAATTCTTTGTGAACCGATCCAAAAGAATATGGATCTCCTCCTAGGAACTTTGTGTACTGATCACATGGTCAAAAAGAAAGGTCCCTGCCATGTCTACAATGCTCCATGTCTCATCTGACATCCTCTAGTGGTCTACTCCTGTCCCATTGTATACAACCATAACATCTTGTGCCAGTCGGTACCCTGTATACATCCAACATTCTAATGATGTAATTCGAACCTGTATCCTAGCATGACTCCATATATTTCATATATATGCCCACCAAATCCATGGATGCATACACTTTCTTGATGGCTAGTCCACAAGGAATGTGCTCAGCCATGTCACCTGTGGATCTAACTTGAGCCTTCAATGGGATATCCAAAAGAGACAGCTCATGATCCCTATAATGAAAAATATGTACAAAATGAAAAACCTCAGGTTCATATTTTTCTGCCAATGCCTGCAAGTACAAATGCCCCTCATGCTCAACCCTCACATGATGTTCCTCCATCAAATCGTAAGTTCCAACAACCTTCTCATGCATCAAGGATTCCATATACGATTGATTGTATGTTGTGTAGGATGAAGGACATAACCAACTCAACTCCACACGAAGCTTCTCAACCTACATCTCTGATTCTTGAAGGGCCTTTTGCATGCTCTTCAAGGAATCCTGGGTAATCTCAAGCTCATGGGAAAGTCTGTCAACCTCCTTTTATTCCCTTTTTAATGCATCATGGTACATATCACTAAGTACGAGAAGATGATCTCTATCGGAAAGTAGGTGTATATAGTTAGAATTCATTACTACCACTGCTTCTCCAAGTGTCTAAAAATATGTAAGTGAAGGATCTCCTCCCAAACTATCATCTATCCTTGGATTTATCCAACAACAATCTGTCACCAATGTCTGCGTGTCATCAAAATGTCTCAGGGATGCCATAATCTTGTCCTCGCTTACCTTCAACTTCCCTTTCAAAGGATGTGGTTCATAGGGACAATCCTCCTCAACCATATTTTATGATTTGTTTCCATCCTCACACTTCCCCAAATCCTCTTCTTCCATGTTTGAATCACCATGTATCCTATTGGCGTGTCCATCATGTGTATTGACGTTATCAGCCTCATAGCACAACTCTAATGGTGAATGAGAGGCTGATGTTTTTCCTTCCTTAGTGCACACATGCACTTCCACAAAGTCATCCTAGGGTCTTGTCAAACTCCCATCGTGAGGTGAAGCATTCATATCACAAACCCATTCAGACTTGAACTCCTCTTATCTTGTCCCATCTATTATGTTGATGTCACTGTCCTCGCATGTTGTTGTTTGGTCTTTCCCTATGCACAAGTCCTCAACCTGGCTAGATGTAGGCTTCTTCTCATGTCCTTCCTTCTTATCTCCCTTGAACTTATGCCCTGTTCTCTTCAAAGAATCCATGTTCCAACCTCTAGTCCATTCCTTACAATTGATGGCGCAATAATCTTCTAGTGACATAATAACTTGGAGTTTCTCACCTAACGCTTGATACTCCTTGTAGTAAGTTATGAGCTCAAGATCCTTCCTATTTTCCTAAAGGATTTGCAAGGTCTCCTCCATGAGTTCATATGTTTCTTTCATATCCTTTAAGTCCATTGAGTGCAAGCTTGTCATCACATACCCCGTGGAAATTAAGAGAAATGAGTGCCTTGACTTGGCACAATTTCTCACTGGTTGTTGATGAATTATGTTGATGGATTGAACCAAACACTGAATAGGTTTTCAAACTGATTACTTTAGATTATTTCCCTAACCTCCAAATCTAATATATGATGCCAACTGAAGGTTAAGACAAGACCTCCAATATGTAACACAAATTTTTGGGAATGACTACTGCTATAGGGAGTTCCCTCACATGAAATCTAAACTCTGGTCACTTTTAACTGTTGTAGAATTTTAACAAACACTTTGTCTAGTATCTGTTGTAGATGACTGTTGGACACTACATTCTTGGAAATTAATGTGCAATTCCTGGGAATTGCCAATAATAACTCTAAGAATACATTCCTCTTTTCCTCTGTGAATGATGTCTCCCAAGTACTATAGATGATAGTGGATTGTTTGGCACCAAGATCTCCAATCTATTGTATATATATACTGGGTAAAATCGTTCCAAACTCCTGTAGAAGCCTGTTAGCTATTTAGAATGTATACAACTCAGATCTAGCTTGGTGTACTGCCCTCTCTTTCTTCCACTGAATACCCCACACACTGGCAATATATATCCTTTTATACCACTGTAATATCCTTGGTTGATCGGTACTTAAATTTATTAACTATGTGGAATTTACTCACTCGGAATTTTTGTCAAACACTTGAGAGCAATAGGTCTGAGGCTGATCTATGGTTGACTATTAGACAAACTGTTTGTATCCTTCCACCAAATATTTACTTATTCACAGTTCCTTTGACTCTGTGGTGTGAAAATGTTGATTTGGTAGGGACTTTTATGAGACTTGGTAGTGATAATTTGTCAAACACTTATCCCTGCTGCTATGTTTTTCTTGTGGGTTCTCTTGGACCATATCTGATTGGTTTGAGTGATTGATAGTGTGTTTAATTGATAATAATTCAAAGTTTTAATATATGTTTGGAACACCATAATCTACAAGAAATTCTAAACAAAATAGCAAGAAAACACACTAATATTTATGAATACTTCCAGCAGTTACAATCACTATATCAAACAATAAATCATACTTTTAAATGGACTTTTGACCTGTAGATTGCAATGAAGAACAACTCCAGAAGCCACTCTAAATACTTCATAAAAATATGGTATGTGCATTACTTTAGCTTCAACACTTTGAAACATCATTTTGTCCTATTCAAAGGATCACGAATTCTCCATAAGGAAACATTGGAATGTGTGGTTGTCCCAGTAATGTGCCTGTCTCCGTGTTTTACTCTTGATGTGCCATGAATAGTTGTATTAACCTCGATTGGGTGATAATATTATAGCTTAGTGGTGTGCCCCCCTTAGTGACAACAATATCTTCATTTGGAGCAACTTAACTTTATATTAGTCCATGAGTTTCTTCTTGGAGCCTCAATACAATACACCCTCCTTAGCACAATCCAAGCTTCCACTGGTGCACCCACTTACAAGCATCTTAAGAAATGAAGTGCAGCCCCACTGGTTTGAAAACATAAAAGGGATGGAAAAAATATAATGCGCCCTCAACAACTAAAGATGATCTCTCTAACCACAAGTGCGCCCTCTCAACAAATAACCAATAAACCCCTGAAATCCACAATAAAACTCAGGTATGAAACTAAGATTTAAATATCACTTATGACAATGAAGTAAAACTGAAAAATATGAGGTGATTCCTCCTCAATAGATGGCTAGTGTATATTGTCACACTACCGAAACCATTCCCCTCCTCCGAGGTTTTCATCCAAGAGAAGCTTTGCTCAAGAGCTCTTTTTTCACAAACGTTATTGAGAAGAATGAATTAGAATGAGCTCTCATGTCCATTTTATAATTTGTATTTCCCCTTGGTGACTTTTCGGCTTCCCTTGACCTTTTATCATAGTAAAATATTATAAAGTGAATTTTTAGTTACTTTCTTCAATATTTTCTCCAAAATCACTTTATTAATTTATTAACCCATTTTTACTCCAAAAAGTGACTTTTTGTCTTTAACGCATTTTCGGGCACTAGAAATCCTTTTTCATCATCCCATCCTTTAGATATTTTCGTTCTGGTTCCAACGAGCTATAACACAAAGGTATTCCCTCATATAATACGCTCCAAATTTAATTAAAGTATACTCAATAATAACCCAAAATGACAAAAATCGTTGAAATGCCACGGAAGCAAGAGCAAACAATGCGGAAATGATCATGATGGTGAAATATGGTAAATGGACTAGCATGGGTCCGTAAAACTCCTCCAAATCACCTGAGTCCACTGTTATCCTTATTTTACTACTCGTAAAGTCACCTTTTACTATAGAACAGGGGAATCCAAAAATGGGGACATTATTGTTTAAAATTACCACATTTTCCAATCATGGTATTAACAACCTCATAATGTTCCCAACAAAAACCTTAAAATCAACCCTCAAAATGAAAAGTGGCACTAACATTGTCACCTTTTTTAGGGGGTTAAAATTACAACTCAATATAAACAATATCCTTAACCATCAATATTGCTACAACCAAAATCTTAAAATCAACCTCCAAATTGAAAAGAGGTGCTCCCAATGGCAACCCCAATTTTTTTGTGGATAAAATTACAATTTTTTGAAATCAAGGCCTTCACAATCAATACACTTACTGTAAAAATATTAAAAATCAATCCTTGAGGTAAAAATCAACATGTTAAAAGAATAGATTTTAAAAAACAACCCAATCGCCCTCCTTTTTAAGTCTTAAAAGAAAAACTCATAAAAGAAATTAAAAATAAAAAACTATCTAAAGAAAACTATTCAAAAAGCAAATGAAAAACAATTTTAAAAAACAAAAAGATAAAAAGGGGGAAATGATGCACAAGGGGTGATTCTCATAATTGCACCCCCTGGCCTTTCCCCTCCCTTATGCCTCTCCCATTTCATAAAGGATTGGAAGGCAGGGGGGAAGGGAGAGGGGAAGGGGGGATGGGAGGAGGAGAGAGGAATGGAGATGGATGGGAGAGGGGGAGGGGGGATGGGAGGAGGGGAGGAGAGGAAGGGAGATGGACGGGAAGAAGGGGGGATACTGTGTTGGGGTGAAATTCCAAGGTCTTTTGGAGAATTTCATCATCTTCTTCTTCTTTAGAAAAAAATTCTATCACGGGTCATTCAATCTTATTTCATCCCTTCAAGAGAATTCTCAATCTCTTTGAACTCTTGGGGTCATTTTGGAAAATACTTCTCATTTTTTAATGCAATCCGATATAGAATCTCTCTATACACATCTTGTAGAACTTTATTTTCACAAACCACATTCATAGGGTTATTTCTCGGTCAAGTTTCAAAAAATCTAACTTTTCCCTTATTCCTTTAATCATGTTTTTGTCAATATCTTGTATTCAAGAGTCTTACTTTTTGAAGGGAAATTCTCTAGGAATTTTATAATGGTCATAATTTTCTCTCCTCATCCATCTCATCCATACTTGTATTATCCTCTTCATTCTATCTTATTTTTATGGGATTCTTATTTTCAAACCCATATTGTATTAAATGTGATCTTGTTCTTCTCTCTTTGTGCAATTTTCTCCTAGTAGACCTATTTTGCAATTTTCTCCTTGTAGTCACATCCTCATATCCAAATTTGTGGAATCATATATTATGTTAATTCTCACCAATTACAAATTATCATTATGTATATTACAAAAACACTATTCACACGCAATAAAATATTGTTGAATTTTTCCTTCACAAAGGCCAAACACAACCACATTATAAGGATGAATTTTCTTCAATGCAGGTACAAAATATTGCTCCGATACCTATTGATGTAGGTATGAATGACCCCCATTCATATCAAAGTCACACAATGGTATCTATGATATCATTCGACACAGTGTTGGGATATAATCTAATCAAATAGTGAAATTATCAAACTGACAAAAAATGCTTGAGCAAAAATCAACAAAACAATTGAAATATTCACACAAAACTCATAAACACGAAAGTATAGAAAAAGAAAATTATTTATTAGTAATGGATCAAACTCTTCTCTTTATTACATACACAAAACCATCAAGGTCTCTGGATTCTACATAGAATCGACTATGGAAAGTCGGCCTATGAGAGCCCAAAGGCCCGTTGCTCATTTACAAATCTCATATTTATGCTTGAGGCCATAAGTAATTGGTTCCCAAGTGTTTTCATTTATTTTGGTAATTAAAACATCTACACAATTAATACATGAATAATAAGTGCCTCTCTCTAACTTTCATATACAACCCCAACTTTGAAATTTGAATATTTAAAGTCAAATTGGAAAAATGAACAGTTTGAAGAAAATTTATCCTTTCTATTGTGTTATGTAATTGAATTATTTGCACCACTTAAAATCAATATATTTTTACTACACCCTTGTTTTTGAAGAAATATATAAAATTTTGTACATGGTCTATGAACCAGGTGTGGCTTAGGCTTGGCATCTTAAATAAATAATTTTGATTATATTTGTTGATCAGGTAGAGGAATATGTTATATACAACATATCCAAATTAATACCTTAACTCCAAAGTATGAGAGCATGTTGATAAAAAATACTAGGCCTCTGTCGGTGCAAAAATAAAATATGGAAATTTATGCAAGTTGGTTATGGATTTGGGCATGGGATCTAAACTCAATATTTTCTTCATAAAGTTGTTGTGAAGGTAACATAGGTTCTAGTGTATGACATATCCAAAATTTAACTTCTCATATCAAGAAATGTGAGTGTGACAAGTAAAATAATATACCATCGTTTGCATGCTAAACTTGTATGAAAAACTTGAAGGAAAAACAACACAAAAAACATTTAAAAATAAATTGGGTGTGTAGGATAGCCAAAAACCTAGGAATTCTCCTGCATCATATGTGAAAAATACCTATTCATACAATTTGTTGCTAACATGGTCAATTCTTCCATAACTACAATTATTGATTCTTTCAAGAAATGGAATATATCTTGATATCCAATCTTTAATTGGGTCATCATGGAGATATTGATACATGAGGAAGGCATGCATCTCCTAGGTCTAGTGAATGTATAATTAAATGCAAGTGGTACATATTGATCATGGAAGGACACAACTAATAGGGATCGATTCCACTAGTTGTATGATGTAGGGCCTCACGGTTACTTACAAAAATAAATGAAATCTATGGAGAGAGATTAATGGATTTTCCTTATGGTTTCATGGATAATGGAATGAAGATATTTTAAAATGAGTTAACATAGATGTATCACTATTTGCTTAATTGGTGGGCATGTTATTTCTACTTTTTTATACCTAGAAAATAGATGGTTCGATATTTGGATGCTATAAGTTGCACCTGGAGTGTTAGGATATTTTAATACTCCATCCTTGTCTTACTTGCATTATTTACCATTTGTTATTAGTTAGTGATGTTAATTTCCCCCTAGTGGTGTGCAGTTGTCATCTAGGACCCATTAGCCACCTAATGCTCCCTGCATGCATGATTTTAGGACCACTAGAGGAAGTTCCGTACATTATAGGAGCCAACTCAGTGTTCTAGTTTAGTCCACCCAAGTTAGCTAAATCTTGTGGGGGCTTTATGCTCTGATTGCCATTGATTGTGGCCTCATGCGCCATTTTTTGAGTGATTTTCATGGAAAAATCCTGATTGCGCCCTCCTTGGTCAGTTAACTGACAGTAGCTTCAATTAACTGATATTTGGTTGAGTTTAACTGAGTTTGGGAGCTTCGGAACACTGATAGAGGTGAAAATTCCTATGCTAGACATATTGAGACTTGAATTCTCCTAGGTGATTCAAATTCTCTCCATTGTAACACCGTTGTTCATTATATTGATTATTGGATCATGTGACATTATTCTGTTCCTATTTGAGTTCCCATGCATGTTCAATGTTTTCTCTTTTCTACTGCAATTTTCACTGTAACACAATTTCTCTACTCATTCTTTCTCTGTGAGGTATACTCATCTCCATGATTTGTTTTGATTTAGAATTTCACATGGTGTCATATCTCAATGAGCGTAGGTTGAGCAGCTTCTTTCAGTAGTGAACTAGAAGCCTATGGATTTCCACATCAAATATTGGTGCCATTGCATTGAATTCATTGGAGAAATACTTTGAGGTCTAGCCAAGTGTGAAGGATTTGGATAAAAGTGCCTATTGTCCTAAAGCAGTACTCAGTAGTATTCTATCTCCAAAATTGAGAGTTTTTTGCAAGTAATTGAAAGTTTTTCAGTGCAGCAGTACCACATTGTATTCGCTCCAACAGTTCTAATGGAGAATTTGAATGCTCCTCTCTCTCCCAGGATCCTAACACCCTTCAATTATCCTGATTGGAGGGCTGATATGCAGATGGTGTTGCGCAAAAATTCATTGTACAAGGTAACAATGGGAAAGGAGGTCGAACCTCAAGCAATTGTTTAGAAGGCCAAGTATATGATTAGATTGGATGAAGCATTCGGTTTCATGTGTATTCATATTTCCATAGATCTACTCTTCCACCTAGATGGATTGAAGACTCCAAAAGAGGTTTGGTTCAAGTTGGAGACCTTCTTCAACAAACAAGATGAGCTAAGGGGACATATTCTGGAGAATGAGTTGGTTTCTCTTCAACCCAGCAGTTTCGAAACCATCCAGCAATTATTTTCCAAATTCAAATATTTGTTCATGCAATGCAAGAAGTGTGGAATCGAGAAGAAGGATGAGCAGTTGGCGCTATCCATTCTGAGCAAGCTTGTTCATGAGTTATCCATCTTTGTTTCTACCTTCCATTCAGGGAGATTTTCAATCCTTGGTTGGAAAATTCCATCTCTAGATGCATTCATCAAATCTCTCATCCAAGAACAAGACAAACTGATTCAAATGGGCGCTTTGCAAGCCTCCAAAAATAAATCTCTTATGGTTGGAGAGTAAAAAAGTGCGAATCCAAAAGGGAAGCAAAAGGGTAAAGAGAAGAAGCAATTTGAGACCAAGCAGAATCCAAAGTCTAATCCATAGGAAAGAGCCTCCAGCTCCAAGAAGGATAAGCAAAATGGATTTGAGAAATCCAAGTGTTCCTATTGCAAGAAAGGAAACCATCCAGAGAGCTCATGCATGAAGAAGAAGATAGATAAGATGACCAAACTTCTTGAACAACAAAAAATTTCTCTCCCATAAGGCACAAGAAAGACTGATTATGGAAGTGAGTTTGATGGTCATGAGAGATGCCATGCACTGAAGGCTGTATTTTCACAATCACAATCCTTCCTCATCGATTCTGGAGCCTCCAACCACATGGTTGCCTCAAAAGAATCATTTTCTTCTCTAGATCTCAATGATGGTACGATTATTCACATGGGAGATAATTCTCAGATCTCTGTTGAAGGAAAGGGCACAGTACATCTGGAGCATGGAAAGTTCAAAAATGTTCTATTTGTGCCTTCTTTGTCACCAAATTTGTTGTCTGTCTATTAGATGACTCACACAAGTTCACTAAAGAAAGTGGTATTTGGTCCTAACACTGTTGAGATTGCAGAGATCAATTCTGGGAATATTATAGTGAACGGGTGTGCAAACCATGTCTCAAAGGCATATAAATTATCTCATTTTTTTCCATACTCTCTGCCTACTCCATTGGCATCTGATGAAGATCAAAGTGATATCTCTTCTAATGAAGATGAGGATCAAGATCTTGATGTTGAGAATAAAGTTCAAGAAGATCCAAATCCAAATCCAACACCTTCCCCCAATCCATGACCAAGGCCAATATGTTCTCACAAATTCCTTGTAGTTGTTGGGAACATAGTTGGGGATCCATCTGACCATAGAACCACCAGATATCAATATCATGCAAACCTTGCACTATGTCATGCAAATCCACTTCTCTCAGAGAGGTGCTACATGATGGTGGGGTTTGATCCACAATCCCTTGAAGAGACTTTCCATGGGGGACCTACAACCAAGTACAAATCTCGGTTGGTTGACAAAGGGTACTCAAAGGTTCATGATTTGGACTAAAATGATCCATTCACTCCAGTAACAAGAAGGGTTCCTGAAAGACTTGTTTTGGAAAATACAGCTTTGTCACAGTGGGAGGTACATCGGAGGAGCATATCCAGATCTCGATCTAGATCCAACACCTCCATTTCTATCCTAAATAGGAGCAGATTGCCTACATTTTTACAAAGGATTTAACTCATTAAATTTTATCCTTCTCTGCTTAGTGTGAAGGTTCTTTGAGCTCCCTACTACAGTCCTTTTTTTTTGTTGTGGGGGGGGGGGGTTCCCATGAGGTTTTCCCCATTACCTTGTTTCACGGACAATTATTTTATTTTCATAATTTATTTGATTGTATGGGTGACCTTTGGTCTTAGTAACCAAGGCCCAAGATGCACAAGTTTGGATTAAGGGTGGATTTTAGGATATTTTAATACTCCATCCTTGTCCTACTTGCATTATTTACCATTTGATAGCACTTAGTGATGTTATTTACCCCCTAGTGGTGTGCAGATGTCATCTAGGACCAATTAGCCACCTAATGCACCCTGCATGCATGATTTTAGGACCACTAGAGGCAGTTCCCTACATTTTAGGATCCAACTTAGTGTTCTAGTTCAGTCCACCTGAGTTGGATGACTCTTGTGGGGGGTTTATGCTCTGATTGCCACTGATTGTGGCCTCATGTGCCCTTTTCTGAGTGATTTGCATGAAAAAATCATGATTTCACCCTCCTTGGTCAGTTAACTGACAACAGCTTCAGTTAACTGAGATTTAGTTGAGTTTAACTAAGTTTGGGAGCTCCAGAGAACTGATAGAGGTAACAATTCCTATGCTAGACAAACTGAGACTGAAATTCTCCTAGGTGATTCGAATTCTATCAATTGTAACATCATTGTTCATTATACTGATTATTGGATCGTGTGATATTATTATGTTCCTATCTAAGTTCTCATGCATGTCCAATTGTTTACTCTGTTTTACTGCAATTTGCACTATAACTCAATTTCTCTGCTCATTCTTTCTATGTGAGGTATACTCAACTCCATGATTTGTTGTGATTTAGAATTTCACATGGACAATTATTTGATCTAAGGAATATTATTTTGTGTTTAGTTGTCTTCGCCCTTATTCTTCTTTCCTTATTTTATATTATATGCCTTAAAGTTACAGTAAAGGACTATGAGGGTCAACCTACCTATGTACTACAATAGATAGTATCTTCTAAAAAATTTCATAGAGAGGAGCATAAGTTGTGATTCTTGCTAATTCCATTTATGTTCTTTGCAAACAAGGGAAATTAGACATTATGTGTATCAAACTATGTTGTTACCCTAGAAACATTAATTATTAAATGATTTGTTGATATATTTACTTGGTATCTTAGATGCCTTATGGTTTTGATTATGAATGTGTTCATTAATGTGTCTGAGTAGAAACCTAAAATGCCTAATTTAATAGGATACTTTGATTTCCCATTGCCCTATTAGATTTCTCCATATCATATCAAACCGTTAATAAAGAACACTCGACTCCATACCCCATAGCTCAAAGGTTTGATGCATTGGTCATTTATGAGTGAAATTGTAATACCCCCATTTTTACCTTTGGAATTATTGGCTTAATGTGTAAATATTGTAAATATGCGGTCTATGGTTCCTAGCGTGGAGCTCAAGGCCAAGGCCCCGCTAGCGAACGTACGACTTGTAAGGACAAGTATTTATATCTTGTGAACCATGTGTTAGTAAACCATGGGAATTGTAAAATCATGTAAATATTTAGAATGTAAATAAAATTCCAAGAAATGGTTGTGGAAGAAACTAAAAATGAGGGGGATGAATGTATCAACTAGGGAGAGGTGAGGGGTTGGGGGATTTAATCCTTTTTTTCCAAGTTTCATCTTGAGAACCAATCTTGACTAGTATGTTGACATGTAATTCCGTTAGGAAGAGGTAACTGAGAAATCAGCTCATGAAATTAATGGAGCATGGGTGAGCTCAGAAATTCATATGGAAGGTTATGGGCTCAGTTTACTTAGCCCAGAAGTTAACTTCCTCATGGAAATTCATTTTTCCATCCTCCTCATTCCATTGTGGAACAACCAGACATCAATTCTAAGCCATTATGCATTCCCAGCAGTGAAGAATTGCAGAAATCGTAACCAGGAAAGAAGCCACAATTTTGAGTGTCAAAAACGCCTAGAATTTGTTGTGAGAAGCGAAATCCAATGGGAAATCCACAGGCATAAGCCTTGGGGCGAATTTGAGAGTTCCAAATGCCCATAAATTCATAGGAAAAATCATATTTGGAAGCTGGGAAATTCAATTCCGTTTTTGGGAGTCACGTGGCCAGAATTTGGAGAAATCCAAGAGTGAAACGAATTGGGAGAGAGATCAGAGGTTGGAATTGCTCGATAAACCCAATGAAGGAAAGAATCTTTGTGGATCTAGCAGCTGGACTTTTCTATCCCCACCCTAAAGAGCATTAGAGGGAAGGGGTGCCTGAGGGACTGTGCAACAAAGAAGGGGACCTTCCTTGTGTTGGGTGTGGTAGGTATTGTGGGTTCCAAGGCTGACTAAGATCAGTTGAGATGCATTTAGCTATGTGGTTGAGCTCACTGGCTTAGCATTCTCCTTCCCTATCTCCCTGCATGATTGACAAACCTAGATGTGTGTTAGCTTAGCATGATTATTTGTGACTATGGCAGTGAGTGAGCCTGAGTAGTTCCTCCTTAATGGATACATAGCCCAAATTGAGGGTGGTCTCTCAGCTGAAATAATATAGACTGGATAAAGACTTATGGTTAGGTGGAACATTGCTCCTCCATAGCCAGTTGCTTGGCCAACTCTGATTTAAAGACAAGTGTTTATTGTTTATTTATGATAAAATTGTGTATTATGAGTGATTGTTTGCTTATGCTAGATTGAATGAATGAGACAATTTGAATTGTTGAAATTGAATTCCTATGAATAACATAAGATGAGTATATTTATGTTCATGAGTTTATTGTTATGCTTGTGATGAACATGTTGATACATGCATGATGTGTGTGTGTGATTGATTTTAATTCCGTTGTGTAATTTTAATATGCATTGCACACACATTTAAATGTTCATGAATTTGATAATACGACCTTAGTGGGGATCTTAAAACCCTGCGGATCCATCATGTTCTCTTTTTCGGTCGATTTGATGGGAAGGGAGGTGACATAAACCCTTCAAATTATTATTATTATTATTATTAACTACCTATAGACTCCTTTTTGGGTACTCTTGTCATATTTCCTTTTTAAGCCAATATACCAAGGGGTAGATCCAAGAGCTAACAATTCCTTTTTCTATCCTTTTTGTACCCTTTCATGCTCTATTTGTATCCTTTTTGTGTCCTTTTTTGTGTCTTTTTATATCTTTTATTGTGCCCTTTTGACCTTATTTGTATATGTCATCCTTTTTGTGTCATGCTTGCATCGTTTCTGTGTAAAATTTTCTCCTTTTTAAAATATTTTTAGGCATTTTGCATCCTTATTAATCTTTTTCTTGCATCCTTTTTGTTTCATTTTCCCCTTCATATTATAGACTCTAAGCCTATGCATACTTCAAGTCCTAAGTTTGAGCTACGATCGAAATGTAGGGCTCTGACAAGTTGACCTAGTTACATGTATACTTTAGCACATGTTATCACATTTTTTCTCATATTAGATATAAATATGGGTAGGTATAAGTTAGTTGCATCACTTATGTCAGGGGTGTTGATTATCTATGTAAGTATAAGTTAGTTGCATCACTTATGTTAGGTGTGTTGCTTATCTATGTGATCATGTGGATTTAGTGTGTGGTCATGTGCATGAGTTAGGTGCATGTTTTGTTGTGTAGGTTATGTGTGTGGGTTAAATGCATGGGAAGTAGGAGCATGGTTATGGTTATATTCATGGGATGTAGATGCATATCTTAGGTTCCCCACTTATATGTGTATGTGTATGGGTTAGGTGTGTCACTTGTGCATCGCTTATGTGAATTAGTTGTGTCCCTTTGGTACCCAAGCTAGATGCATAGGTTAGGTATGTGTCTTATGTGTTAAGTTAGATAGATAGGTTAGGTGCATATCTTATGTGAATGATTTCAATCTGTGCTTACATCTATGGGTAATTATGCGTATTATTTGTGTGGGTTAGGTGTTTCAGTTTAGTTTCTTAATTATAATTTAGTCTTTACTATGAATATGTTTAACCCATCCTATCACATTGATATCTCATCTTACAATTACATTACTCTCAACCCTATCAATATCCATTATCTCGATGGATTGATCCATACAACTTGTTCTCATGAAGAGATAATATATGCAATCCTAATGCTAATATGACCCCAATCGGGGCATATATGTGAGTAAATGTATGCAAATGTATATGATATGACCCCAGGAGGGGGAATATATGGGGGTAAATGTATGTAAATGTATATGCAATAGGGTCATCCTAATAAATGAGCCACTTGTGCAATGAGTTGGAATATGTATAAATAGAAGTCATGTAGTCATATTGGGGGAACATATGATTCGGATATATGATTGTATTGGGGTATTTGGAGGATTTTCTCCTATTATATAAGGAGTTACTATATAATGCATCTCTTTTATTTATCTTGGATTTGTGCTCCATGTTTACATCTATTGTGCATTGTGTTTACTCTATGTTATAATTATATATTAAGAATTTCTTAGATTACATTTGATATCATAACATATGATCCTTAGGTTGGCTCCTTCAAACAAGTCACCTTTCCATTTACACTATAATTTTTTTTCCATAAAGTTTCAAATGGTGAAAAAATTGGAAGCTTGAGGTGACATATCTAACTACCTATGTTAAAAAATAAGGTTATAGTTCATTATAATTTCATATCTGTAATTTGTGAAAGTTAGGGTTTTGTAGTAGTCCAAAAACTAGTCTCAAATAAATGTTTTGGGTTAAACTATTATATCTAATGCTTTCAATATCCCAATTGAGTACCACTATTTGAAAAATAAATAATATGGGCCATAGTATTTCTAGTAAAATTTTCATAATCAGATCTGAAAAGTTGGAGACATGGCAAGCTATCAAGTTCACTTTCCTAAAAGGGCCAAAAACAACAAGTTTTTGGAAAGTTACATAAATTTCTCTTGGCACTTTATAATTTGGTAAAACATGTAGCATTTTAGAGAATACATCTTAGGCTAGTATAGACAAAATTTCAGGTGTAGAGGTGCTAAAATTTTAGAGTTAATTTAGGTGGAAGGTCAGTCAACAATACAACCTCCAAATTGGGGTTTCAAAATTAATGTTATCTTGAGATTAACATAAATTTTGCCTAGAAGGTTGTTTAGGTGATTCAAAATCCATAGGAAAGACTAAAAACATGATAATATATTTGGAAAGTATTAATAAATATTTTGTATCATTGTTATTAGTATTTTGAGGTTGGAAGCTGAGGGTTTTGGTTATACCTCAAATAAGAATCAATAGCAATACCTACATTTAGTAGAGATTAATATCAAAATGAAATCAATCCTATGTTATTGTTAAAGTTTATAAAGGAAAATCATTCCATTAATAAAGTATTAATGAAGTAGGTTAATAATTTAAGACAAGAAAATGAGGGTTCAAGTGAAGAATTGAAAGAGAAAGATGAAGAAATCAAAAGGTTGTGTAAGCATACTCAAGACCATTTTAATGATGTTAAGAATGTGAAAAAATCGTCTACAAGATTACGAATCAAAGAATAAGGATGAAGTTATTACCATAAAATTTGAAGGGGATATATGCAAGAAGGATGAAGAAATATGTATATTAGGAACATAATAAAAGAACCTACTTGATGAGGTAAAGAGATTGAAAGAAAAAAAGAAGCACAGTCAAAATCAAGAAAAAACAAGGATATGGGATGAAGAGACTACAAAAATATTGAAAAGGGGAAATTTCCAAGAAGGTTGAAGAAGCTATGAATGTAGATAAGCTAAAATCAGAAATGCAATCTAAAATTAAAGGACACAAGAATTTGATGGATGGAATCACATAGAAACTTCAAAAGGAGAAGGAATAAAATATTCTATAGGGTCACCATAAAATACTTCAAGAAGTTGAGCTCCAAATTGAGTATGTACATGTTAAACATGATTGTATTATCTAAAAGGTCAAAGTGATCAAAGTCCAAGCATAAATGATAGAGGATGCCATTATATTTAAAAAGAAGATAGATAATAGGATTGTACAAAATGAAGGAAAACCAACAAATGTGAAACAATATCGACACCCTCTAACTAAGAAAGTTTTCAAGAAAGACAAGAAGATTGACATCAACATTACCAAGGAATAAGATGGAATAATCAACAATGTGCATGGTATAGGGTATCACAAAACCATTATTCGACAAGATAAACCCTATTTTATTGAATTTGGATTAATTCCAGTCCAAGCCCTTTCAAATACATGCCAAAAACAACATTTCTACAGTCCAAATTGGGATTTCTAAATTGCAAAATCCGATTCCAAAAGAGTCAATATCAAGTTCCAAAACTATGTTTTTCGATTTAATATTGGCATTGGATTTTGCACTTTTTCGATTAAATTCTCTTTTGGAATTTGATATTGAGACTTTCATGATCTTATTTTTAACTTTTTAAAATTGATATTGGCGCTTTAGGAATCTGATTTTTCACTTTTAGAATGCAATAGTAACACTTTCATAATATAATTATGCATTTTTGGAATCCAATAATGGTACATCCATAAATGAATTTCGCACTTTATAAACCCCATTTTTTCACTTAATTATGAATTGCATGTAATGCATATCATTCAAAGTTTTTAAGATGGGTTAACACCTAAAAGTATTCATGATTCATGTCTTTGTAATTATGTAGATCTCTTCATTGTCCCATAGGTTACTTTCCATAGAGCAACCCACAAGAATTGTATTTCTACATAATTACAAGTCTTTGTAATTATATAGATAATTTTCATCATAATATATATTACTTTCAATGAAGTTGTCTACCAAAATTGTGTTTCTACAATCACAACTTCCATTTAATACAATGTTTGAAAACATTTACCCAAATTGTTTAGTATTGATTCCATAATTGAATTTCTTATTATTTCATATTTCAAAAACCCTAATTTATTTCTGACACAAAATTATTTCAACATAATAAAAGATAATAAATACAAATGCATGCACACCAATCCTTATAGAAAGTTTCATTACTTAATTTTTTTTATATGAGAATATCATAAAAAATTGAAGCACTACTAAATTTATCAAACACAATTTAATATAAAAAATAAGATCTTATTAACTATATGAAACATTGCCACACGTAAAATATTAATAAATGTACTAATCACTAAAAAGTAATAATATCTACAAATGTTAATGGATGGTTACTCTATCACATTTATCTCAGTCATATTTTCTATATAGATATCAACTAAAAAAAAGTAGGTGCATGTTTCTACATTTTAACCGAGAAAAAAAAGGCATTCAATTACATCAATGTCCATCCACTTTGAAACCCGACATTGTAGGTTCACCAACAACACAACTTTACCTCACAACTGGACCCTTCTCATTCTAAAATACTTTTTGATTAGTTGTGTCTATGATATAACCATCTAAGCGTAAGAAATGTTCGATTTAATATTGTTGTGATATATTTTTAAGACGGGATAAAAATTTGAGAGCATTAGTATCCATCCACATAAAAACACTAGTCATATCAATAACTAGCATTGATCAAATGTTCACCCTTGTTAAATTTTACCAGTAATCTAAACTATTCTCATTCTAAAATTCATTTGAATTCGTTGTTTTCAATGTGCATACCGTCCTTCACTATAAAGACAGTTGTGGTATATTTTAGGATGATATCTATATATTGAATACAACAAATCCAAATGAATTTTAAGATGAGAATGTCTTTTTCTATGTTTTTCTTGCAACAGAAAGGAAAATCCAAAGGATTTTAAGATAATAGCTATAAAAATCACATTCTTGAACTTTTCTCCTAGAGGATAGATGAAACTTGTTGGAAACGGGTTGAGACCATATCCTTACACAAGGACAAACAAAGGTATATTGTAGTCTAGGTGCATTGGCATTTTCAATCCTCCCGAAGGGAAGAAAGTCTCACCCAAAGCGCAACCAATACCATTGGAATATGAGGAAAACCTTAAAGGACAAATGCAACTGGAATAATATTGTTAGATTAACATTTAAATATTACTAATGCAAAATAAAAATCATTGTCAAACAGTTGTAGTATAGAAACCAGTATAACATTTCACATAAAATAGTAAATTAGGCACATTATACAAAAAAAATTAAAGGGGGACTCCCAAAACATTCTCAATTTATTCATAATTTCAAGTCAGAACCATAACGCATCCTCATACATTGCAAGAAACCCTCATTCCATAGCCATAGATACAATAGAACAATATTAGCAACATTTACAGTATTTCCATTCAACCACCAACATCTAACGGCCCACATTCATTAGCTAACCCTCAATAACCAACCCTCTTTCCCTTACCATTCATGGATTTTTATACAAAATAAGTTGTTTAGATTGACCATGTCAAGTCAGTTACAAAACAAGATAAGGACAACTTAGCAAATCCGCATCATTGTATTAATGATGGTCTATAACCATTGTCAAGCAAATTGCACTACATCATTTATGTGCCTTTGTTGCATTTATTGCACTAGTCCCCATGCTTCTTCTTGATCGTCCATCTTCCGTAACCATTATTCAAAAATGAAAGGGCCAACAAGCCTCAACCACAACCATTAACTAGCCCTAGAGTCAACGCTTCCATTATGTAGATCCTTCAAACTAAGGGGGAAACTATGGGACAATCGCTACAATCCTGTCACTGAATACCTAGAATTCCTCCACTTGCACTTTACACTTTCCCGAGAAAAACAAATCACCTATAATGAATTCCTATTCCTGTTCACTATCTAGTGCATAGGGTTATGCCTTATCCAAGGGTTCCCACTCTACATCTACAAAGGATTCCAACTTTTGAAGCACCAAATAAGTGGAATGAGATGTAGGGCATAGTTCATGAAGAACCTTCTTATCCACAACTATATATGTGTGCAAAGCATCTAGTTGATCATCCGCAACCTAGATTTTTCCATACTTTGCTTGTTTCTCGAGAGGATTTGAAAGGAACTAGGAATCCATGTTCATCTCCTTTATCCTCTCGCATATCCTCCAATGGATTATATCTCTTTTCTAGCAACTCCATCCAATTCTACAGAACTGTAAAAATGCTTTGGCTTTGTGAAGTAATTGTGTGCAAGTGTTCACGAATTGCATTTAATTCTACAACTAGAGGTGGTAAATTATTTATGAGTTCTTGTTGTTGAGAACTCCCCTGGGATTGTGCAACTTCAATTTGAATTTCCAACTCCTCAACTTTGTCACAAAGCTACATCCATGGTGAACATAGTAGTTTCATGCTCTCCGCAAGATGGCCAATGGAAACAGTTTTGAATAGTAAGGGATCCTTATTTCGCAACTCTGGAAATATACCCTTCAATTGTACCTGGACTAATTCCACTACCTGTTTATCCTACTAATATATGTGACATTCATGATTCATTTCTACAACAGCCCAGCTAGTTGAAATTCTAACACTACTAAATTTGGACCCCAAATTTCACGTTTCCAGTGATTTTTTAGGAAACATTCACCTTCTAACATTGAAATGAATTCCAACAGGTGGGAGATTGGAGATCACTTCCATCTATTGTCTCCCTAAACATCGCTTAAGCAATGTCCTGCCTAAACGTCTCTTAAGTGGCGTTATTATCATTTCTTTTTTTATTTTCCCTAAATTTTCCCTTTTCCGCACACAAGATTGAAAAGCCGATTGGGTAGAAAAACACAAAGCATTTTTTATGAAAATTGGGAGAAGGAGAAATTTGGTTAGAAAATAATGTCCGATAACCCTAACCAGGGCGCTAGTGTGTTCAACCGAAATGCTCATATATGATCAATTCTTGATTCTATATTTGGTGATACTGTGGATCTTGCTACAAATGAAATGAATTCTTTTGCACAAACTAGGAATCATGATAAAAACATCTTATTAGAATCATCCCAATCTTAATCTTGATATTGGTGATAGGAAATGTGATTTCCCTTGTACGTAATTCAAAGGGACAAAGAGAAGAAAAGTTGTTAAGTCAACAACTAGGAAACATCGCTTAGAGAAGGACCATTTGGAAGGTGGAAAAGAATATCACCCCTTGGTAATTTACCAAAAACATGTTATGTGACATTTTTAAGATAGTTTTTTTTATATTTTGATACTAATTGTGTTTAATTTGTTGTAATTTACATTAAAAAGACAAGAAATCCAATACTTGGAATTCCACATGCTACAATTCATTTAATAGATGGTGAGGGTGATGAAATTGAAGTTGATACTATGGAAGAAACTATAACCCTAATGTTATTGAGAATGAAGGGATAAATAGGTTGATCCGTGACACAATTGTTTCCATGGATGAGAATGTACCTACGAATGAGATCTATGAACATATTCATGGTGTACCTCTTATTGATAAGACACAAAAAGACTTATACAAAGATTCAAAGAGAAGTATTCTCTTTGCTCTTTTCTTAGTGGTGAACTTGAAGGTAATGAATAGTATTTCAAACCCCGGGAATGATGTAGGTGTTAAGGTATGCAATATTTTTCTGTATATAATTATAATTGTTTGTGATTGTAATATATAGGCCATTAATTGTCATTTTTCAATATATTAATTTAATTTTTATTATAGATTGTTAAGTGATATTATTCCACCACTATCAAATACTTTACCTCACACATACATAGAAATGTGCACCATTCTGAAAGATATATGAATGGAGTATAACACAATTGATGCATGTACTAATGATCATATTATATATTATGGACAACATGCATCAACAAATGAATTTCCTAAATATGGAATTAGTATATAGTGTATCAATCAGGTAACAAATAAGGTGCCCCAAAAATTTCTTCATCATATCTCAACAATTCTACATTTCCAACAATTGTTCAGATAAAAAAACATAACACGATTTATGGACTATCATGCACGACAGAGAAGTGAAGATGGTGTGTTGAGAAATCCTAGAAGTGGTTTTTCATTTAGAGACATCGAGGACAGATGATCCATTTTTAAAGAAGAACCTCGTAATGTAAGAATTTCACTAACAACTGATGATGTCAATCCATTTGGAGAGATCGGAACTAGTTACTTGGTTTGGCCAATTATCTTTATAAGCAATAACCTTCTTCATTGTATGACAATACAGAGGGATCACGTCATGTCGGCATTAATTGTTCCAAGTACTTACACTTAAGATTGTTAACAAGATATAAGTAATTCATTTTTATTTTTTACATTTTTGAATGTACAAGAACTTAATTGTAATATCCGTATCCAGATATTCTCATGTTGTGATCGTGTTCAAATCACAATAAGACTATTCTAGTGAATAGTCAACCAATTGAAAATAAATCCATTTGGAAAGAATAAATAATATTGAATATATATTGATGAGAGATTCTTACATTACATTTTGATGGATCATTTAAATATGGTCTTATGTGTCTTTTTCAATGGAAATGTACTCTATCTATTCTATTAATTACATATCAAATTTATTTAATATTTGTTTAATTACTTTTCTTTTATTATTTAATTTTTTTTATTGATATGTTTATATATTATTTTATTTTTTACATGGCCTTCCTCTTTGGAATGCTTTGTCCTCAAGCATTAGTGATGAAAACCATATGTGATTTCATAAAACCATGTGTGGTTTTATGAAAGCTATTATTTAACCTTTTTTTTTTACTCTTTTTTCCCACTTCTTTGTAATATTTTTTTTATCTTACTTCTTGTTCTCTTCTTCTTATTTGCAATGGAAATAATTACTTCTTTTTCTCTTTTTTTTATTTCCCTTCTAGTATTCTTGGATTCCTTGATTTACGGTTGTTTTTTAATTTTGCAGCAGAATAATTATTTGTTTTATTAACTTGATTTGCTTCAACGTTGTGATTGGATCTTCTTTGGGCGAAAAGCCTACTTTTGGACAACATCCTAGATTTTTGGGAAACCCAAAAAATGATGGCCAAAAGCCAATGTGGATCAAAGATCCTTAATCAGAGAAACTCTGAGAATGGTTTGTGGCCAAAGGCCGGAATCAACCCCAAGAAGGGGCTCTGATACCAATGTAATATCCGTATCCGAATATTCTCATGTTATGATCGTGTCCGAATCACAAAAAGACTAATCTAGTGAATATTCAACCAATTGAAAATAAATCCATTTGGAAAGAATAAATAATATTGAGAATATATTGATGAGAGATTCTTACATTACATTTTGATGGACCATTTAAATATGGTCTTATGTGCCTTTTCAATGGAAATGTACTCTATTTATTCTATTAATTACATATCAAATTTATTTCATATTTGTTTAATTACTTTTCTTTTTTTTCTTTTTTTATTGATATGTTTATATATTATTTTATTTGTTACATTAATTATGTATATCAATTTTCAAATTACTTGGTAAGCTTACCAAGTTAAAGATATGGATATATATCTTGAGCCTCTTATAGATGAAGTTTTAAAATTATGTGTTGGCATTAATATGTATAACATCTCCAAACCAATAGGCCAAAAACAATTTCATTTCCATGGAATACTTACATGGACAATTCATGATGCATCAAGACTTACACATTTTTGCTGTATGCAAATATGTAATGTACAAATCTATGGGTGTGTGCAAGAAGATGAGGGTCACTTTAGATGCAATGCTACTTTTTCAAAACTCGTTCCTGATACGTAAAACATAACGCGTTTATGATGTTTAGCACCTGCCATGGTAAGACCCGAGCCTAACATGTCATTGGACATGTAGGCTAGGTAACAATAACGCGTACGCGTTATATAACTATAAAACGCGTACGCGTTATATAACTACAAAACGCGTACGCGTTATGTAGTTACAAAACGCGTACGCGTTATGTAAATCTAAAAAATAATTTAAATACACAGTCCCGACGAATGCCGACCACCCGCGGCACCTACGCATCAGAAACGCGAAATTGAACCCAGACGAGGACGGTTTGTGGCCCACTCAAGTATTGGTGTTGCTCGATTTAGCTGGAGGGGACAAATTCACCGGTAGATTGTCATCAAATCAGGTAATTCTTTCACCCATACTCTTTCTTTATCATTTTTAACCTAAATTATTATTTTTTTTTTGTTTAAAAAAACCTAGTTTTTTAATATTGATAAAATTGGGAATAACCCAATCTTTCATTAAATTCACATCTCCCTCAATCTCCCTCAACCAAGATGAATGAATAATTAAAATGAATCGTTTTTAAAAAACTCAAAAATTCGTAATCCAACCTAAAATTGAAAAAAATAGAACTCGGACCCCCTTTCTACAATGTATCCATCTAAGTCACCCAACACGAGAACACGGGACACGAGTGTCCCTGCCGCCAGCCACAACTCACTAAATATAATGAAAATGAGTGCACTCATGTCTTTTCATTAGCTGACAAGGTTTCGTATCATGTGAAAATGTTTTGTATCATGTGAAAAGATAATGATACTCTGAACTTATGAGGCACCAATTGGAGAGACTGCAACTATTACTGTGGAATCAGGTGTGGCGACTGCTGGCAGTTTGGCCCCCACTTGCAGTCATTCTCAAGAGATAGGTACATCTGCACCATGCCTGTTTACATCAAATCCAAATACATACAATTATCATATAATGCTGAAACGATTGAAAGGAAATTTATAACAACTGATACAGATAACGCAGTACACCCCATCCCGTAGCTGGTTTTCATAATACCATCCAGCCTGGAATCCCTTTTTGCTGTGGAATAAAACAATCCGAACGAGAATCGAACCCCTGACGAACAGTGGAAAATTTAAAAAGCAAAAGAAGAGAAATTGCTAGAAATGGAGACGAAAGAAAGGTTAGAAAAGAAACAACAACAAATTACTTCACTTCTGATTTCTCAGATGCCTCTGCTTCTCATGTAACACTCTCCTACCGATAAATATCAGGAGGCCAATGCCGGCAAAATGTGCCGATGAGTTCTCCAGGACGGGAATTATGGAATATCGGAGAGGGGAAGCATGCCGCAGACCCTTCCTCGAAAGGGATTATGTCAGGCAGCATCTTTGAACTCAATAAAGTCGAGCAAGCACGTCCACAAGTCTGAGTTGGAGATCTATTGGGTGGATGCAGGTGTTGAGTTACCAGTGGTTTTGTGCAGCCGGATAGGGTTCGCACATGGAGGTAAAAAGCGGGCCTGAAGCGCGCTCTGAGCCCGCTTCCTTGTAACCAGGCTTCAAATTTGAAGCCTTTAGGGCCCTTCAGAGGTCATTTTACACGCCATAGAAGGCCACTTCAAATTTTACCATGCAAAAAAAATTTAATTTCATGGTAAGCCCTTCAATAATTAAATTAACCACTACTGTTTAAAATTGCAACAGAAGGGTAACTTCAAATTTCACCCATCAACAGTTTTTAGTGGGAAATTGGGAATGCGGCTACTGGCTAGGTGACTTGGGAGTGGGACTCGGTTACTCTCCAATATCCACGTGTTCGATCATCCATGGATCATGGACCATTGGGCCTCTAATAATATCATTGTGCAACTTACGTGGACGGGCTTACACTGAGCAACCCATGGCTTGAACGCTTCGAAGTTCTCGTGTTTGTAGTGAGCGCTTACGTTTTTAACACATTTCATGGCATCAACAAAATTATTAAACCTGGTAGGTGGCTCATACATGTTGTTGCTAGCGGGCTTACCAAGTTACAAGTTATCACATACCAATTCGTGAATGCTGACTCCGTGAGTTAATTGAGTATTCAATGTATAATATATTATGTTAATGTGCCCCCGCGAATTTGGCATTTCAGACAAAATCCACAATCCATAAACTTCTTGTAATGTTGCAGGTTGTTGCTCCTGCCCGTGGCCCCTACCTATAGCCCTGTGTTTTCTTTGTTGTATCAAGTTAATCCTACCGTCTACGGCTCCCAACCTCACACCCTGTGTTTTCTTTGTTGTATCAAGTCAATCCTGCAGCTCCCGAGTTCCACCTTTTGTTTTCTTTGTTGTATCAAGTCAATGCTCGAATTCCATGCTTCCATGGCTCCGACCATCAATATATAATATTGCATGAATAGAAACAAGCTTTTTCTTATACCCCTATTCCACTGTGGTTGAGCTACTTCTAAGTTCCACCTACCCTATCTCCTCCAGTCCTCCAGGATAGTTTGCGAAGCGAAGCTGGCAATGCCAGCCTACCATAAACATATTTAAAGAAATTCGTTTTCTTTGAGGAGCTCAACTTCAAGGCTGACTAGATTTTTGACATCCTATGAATTTACAGGTCTGCTATATATCCAATGAAAAATAAAGCCTCTCAACTTTACTACGTCAGTAAACATTGAAATTTTGATGTACTATTACATTTTCAAATGAAAAGAATAACTTATTATTAATAAAAAAATCAAATCACATTAATATATTAATGAATTTGAATTTAGCTTCCCAATATTAAAATAAATTATACATTTTAAATGATCCACAACCAAATATTATCCTGAGAAGGAAATGGAAAAAAAGGAATTTCCTCAACACAACATGCTATTTCCTTATGATGATGCTTTTACGTTTATGATTACCAACCTTGGAATCAGGTTTGGTTATCCGAAGGTGTAATATCTTCTAAGCTAAGTCAATAGGTAGGGATGTTGGTATTGATATAATTATGACAAAGTTTTATAAAGGATTAGGAACAATTCTGTTGGCTTGTAGATGACATATTTATGGATAAAAAGCTTGTTGTTATGAGATAATGACATCATGCCTCAAAAACATGTCCCATACAATCTAATGTTAATGGGCGCTCTACGTAGAAATTGGAATGTCAACATTTGTGAGTACAATAAATATGTGGATGATTTTGGCCTACTACAACTTTAATATATTGAGTGGATTGATAACCTTCACAATTATATAAGAGATTGTAGCTATGACTAGGAGGAGAGTTAACAATGCAACAAAATCAAGTAATCGAATTTTGTGCATAAAATGAACATGAGACTCCCACCAAATTTCACTGAATCTACGTCTTAACAAAAGAACTCATCGTTTCACGGGATTCCACCCCATCAATCCTTTTAACAGTAATGGCCATAACAGTTGCTACAACCCTAGCGCGAGAAAAATCAATCGAGCTACGCATGACAATACTTGAAACCAGACTTTTTGAACTCCCTATTACGTCATAGGAATCAATACTACTTTCTCCACAACATGTGGCACCCTCAATATCTTCCATCACCGCAATTTACATTTGATAAAAAACTTGTTTCCAAATAGTAATTACCCCATTCTTTGCTCTAAAAAGGCCTCGGTTAACCTAGAATCCAATCCATGCAACATGAACACATCCATATATACACATAGAATAAATATTAATAAATTTATCATAGCCCTTCAATAGTGTTCAATATCTCATAGCCCTTCATAGTGAAATGGGACCCCACCCTTCAAATTTGATCCCTGGTCCCCACTAGACACGGTGACCCCCGGAATTATGACACGTAGGACACGGTGACCCCCGGAATTAATATATTTTTAAAATATATTAAAATTTAAAAATATAGACATATAGATCATCCAATAAAATTTAACATTTACAATTACAAATATTCAATAGAAATTACATTTACAATTACAAATATGAAATATTCAATAGAAATTAGATCATTCACAAATCACAACACATTTGTCATTCACAATCACAAAACACAATGAGACATTGAGACACATAGATGCAAACTCATCACTGCCCTGATCCTCCTCCTCCATGCCTGAATCAACAAACTCATCACTGCCTTGATCCTCCTCCTCCTCCTCTCTGCCAATCTGACTAACTTACTTTTTAATTGTCAAATGTTTAATTTTAAGTTTTAAATGTATGTAAGTGAATGCCATTAAATTGCTTATGTGAGTTTGATTTAATACATGTTCAATTTTGAAGAGACGTCATTATATACCATGTATATGTTTCTAATGATTTTCGTATTAATGTCTTTATTGCAGTTGCGGCTATGGATACCAATGCCGAAATATTGATTGAGCTTGCCCAATTGAGGGGCATAAGTGCAGCTTTTAGTGGTGGCGACAGGATTCGCCGTTCACTTGCATCAACCTTGGATGCAATTGTGGACACCATTTCACAATCTACAAATGTCCTATATGATATTGCATCTTACAGAGAAAGAAAAAGACAACAATATGCTGATGGACTAGATTACAATGCAGTAAAAAAGTTGAAAATATCCAAAGAGCTTATATTTGCATTGTTTAGGGACCCTCGGACGGGGGAAATCCCAAATGCAAGAAGGCCGCATATCTCCATTGAGTGGTGCACATTTCAACCATTTGTTGATAACTGGATGGACAGATGGTACATGGTTTTTGATATGCCACCACACAACAACAGGGAAATTCCCTTATATTTCCTTCGAAAGATGTACGCAGAGTTCGTGTTGCATAAACACGTTAACTATTTTGACATGTTACAGTTTCAGGGGATCGGTGGGGGGATGCCCCAAAACCGACCCAATGCCAGGCTTCGAGACCAGGATCGCCCTATCCCTGCACCTCGCAGGCAGTTGCCTGGGCCAGATGTCCCACCAGCACATCGCATTATTCCGCAGACACGGGATGCATTTTTGAGTTTGGCACGGGCGGTTGTTCGCCATGTCAGGATGGTTCAACATATGGGTGAGGAAGGGACATCTGTCCCTGGTGTGGTACATACACCAGCTCGTCACCATGCAGGACCATCAGCTAGTGCAGGACCATCAGGACCATCCACTAGTGCAGGACCATCAGGACCATCCACTAGTGCAGGACCATCGACTATTCCCCATCCTAGTGCTGATCCTCACGAGTGCACATCATGTGGTCGTCCCTGCTATGGTATTGCCTCAGATGTTGCCTTCAGTGGGTTTTTGAGAGAGGTATGTTGATGGTTAATTGTAATAAATTCTTCATTTATTTTCGTTTTTGTACACATATATATAGTTTGAGCTAATATATTATGTTTGTGAACTTGCAGTTGATGCTTTATGCCGGCAGTGACACCCCAGAGCCGGATGTTCCAGAAGCTACAGGGGGGCATGATGCTACCCATTCGGTAGGCCCATCTTATATACCACCTATTGCCGTATCTCACACCGAGGTAAACATTTTAAAATTTCAGTTTTTTAATACTTGTTAATTTGTTAATTTCCACATACTTTACATTTTAGTTCATTAATGCTATATACGGTCTAATATTTACAATTATTAAACTTGCAGATGGCAGATCCTTCACAGGGGCAAGGTAATGTGGAGGTAGTACCCATGGTCATACCGTCCCCTGAAACGTCTGGGCTCCAGGTAAACAATTAAAAATGACATTTTTTAAATACATGTTTGTTTGTTGAATCATGCATGTCTAACTACATGAACACTTGCTGACTGTAGGCACCATCCGACACATCTGGCCCATTGCCTGGATTTGCATCTCCCTCCAGGCCATTCGTGAACAAGGGTCGTGTGTATGTGAGGCGTTCTACTCCGAGAAAGACTCCAGCTGCCCACGACCATGGGCTTACTCACACCACGGTAATGTATATCCTTCGATGATATTTGTTGTTTAACTTGAAATCCAGTGCATAAATCGTTTTTGTTAATGTTTGAATTGCATGTTTACTACAACAGGAACCCGAGTTGTCTGCTGAGAACCTTGCATCGATGGTTGATGCAGCAGTTAGTGCCGCATCTGCAGTGGCGACTGATCACACACAGGTATGTAACTATTTCAACATTATCTTTACATAGTTTATTATTGTTGGACCTATTGTTTATTCATGCATTTCTAACTATTTCAACATTTTTTCATTGTAGCCACCACCAGCAGGAGCAGTGCCTGGCCCCCCTGGTTCAACCATCCTGGATGTTCAACCGACGGCTCCATCTGCTACACAAGCAACACAATCTCCTTTGTCAGTTGAGGTGAGATGTCCTTCAGTGACCAAGTGTTTCATGCACTTTCCATGCACCAGTTGATAATTGTTGAGATAATGTATTAGTGTACATAGTTAGTTGAATTTAACAATTGATATTTAATTTGCAGGATCCAGGGATGCACATTGATCCTAGGGATGTGCCTAGAGGATCAACGTCGGGAAAGAACAAGAGAAAGCTTGAGTTTTGATAGTTTTGGATAGTTTTGGACACATGTGCTTTTGGATACTTTTGTATATATATGTACTTTTCGATACATTCAGTTTTGGAGACATGTACATTGAATTTATTGTGCATGTACTTTTGGAGACATGTACATTGACTTCATTGGATACATGTACTTTTCGATACTTTTGGATATACATGTACTTTTGGAGACATGCACTTTTGGATATATATGTACTTTTGGATACATGCACTTTTGGATATATATGTACTTTTGGATACATGTACTTGTGTCATTCTAATGTGTTGATTTGTGTGGATTATCTATTACTCATGAATGCACTATGTCAAAAGAACAAACTATTATATTCAAAGGTTTCAACGAATTCACTACATGCATGCACTAATTGGTATCTAATTAAAATTTGTGATTTTGGATGATCATTACAAGTTATGTCAAAGTTCTTGCTCGTGTAATTTAATCAAACTAAATGCAATACAATGTTTTCAAGGTTTCAACGAACTCACTCATGCACACCCATTGCCATCAACTACCAATGAAAGTCTAACATTATGAGGTTCTTCTTAAAAAATGGGTAATATTTCCTTGATGATCGTAAATTGAGAACCATTTGTAGCCACTCATATAATACCATCTTCACTTATCTTTGTACATGATAATCCATATAATGTGCTATGTTTTTTAACCTAAACAATCATCAAAAACCTAGAATGATAGGGATATGACAAAGAACCTTATGGGGCACCTTATATATTAACCTTGTGTATACATTAGGATCTTTGTCATACCATTGTTTGAAATGTCATTCAATACCTTCAATTTTATCAACATCAAATTAGTAGACAAAGTGACCCATCTTTGATCTCTTGTATAGGCCTTTGTGTGCCTTATCAATAAGATGTACATCATGAATATTATCATAGGTCTCATACATAGGTGCATCCTCATCCATGCAAACAAAGGTGTCATGGATCAACCTATTATCCCTTTATTCTCAATAATATTAGTATCATTATCTTCCATAGGATCAAATTCAACTCCATCACCCCCATTATTACTACTCTAAATTACAGCCTTAGGAGTTTTGATCATGTGTTTTTGTCTCTTTAGGAGTTTTGAAATATTATACTCTTTCCAAAATAATATGGAAGTTCAAATATTTAAAAGTGGCTTAAATTATAAAATGGGCGGAAATTCACCAAGTGTCCCTGAACGGCATTTTCATGCGACTTGCAACTCGACATAACTCGGAAACCGGACGTCGGACCGACGAACCGTCGACTCCGTTGGTCTCCTGGCGTGCGATTACCTCTAGGGGCCCTCTCCCTCGTCTCCCCATGGCCCAGTGGATTCATTGTGCATTCATTTCGTAAACTAGGGTTTTGCTCAGTGTAATTGCATGCAATCTCGCATTGGTGGGTCAGCTCTGCAAAAACCTCCCCCGAGCCAGTGTTGGAAGTGTTCCCACGTCGGCATTGCCCACACACACTTGCGGGAGTCAACGGCACGCAATCTTCCTGCTCCGTTTGATTTTTGGCTCCCAGACGGAAATTCACCAAGTGTCCCTGAACGGCATTTTCATGCGACTTGCAACTCGACATAACTCGGAAACCGGACGTCGGACCGACGAACCGTCGACTCCGTTGGTCTCCTGGCGTGCGATTACCTCTAGGGGGACCTCTCCCTCGTCTCCCCATTGCCCAGTGGCTTCATTGTGCATTCATTTCGTAAACTAGGGTTTTGCTCAGTGTAATTGCATGCAATCTCGCATTGGTGGGTCAACTCTGCAAAAACCTCCCCCGAGCCAGTGTTGGCAGTGTTCCCACATCGGCATTGCCCACACACACTTGCGGGAGTCAACGGCACGCAATCTTCCTGCTCCGTTTGCTTTTTGGCTCCCGGACGAAAATTCACCAAGTGTCCCTGAACGGCATTTTCATGCGACTTGCAACTCGACATAACTCGGAAACCGGACGTCGGACCGACGAACCGTCGACTCCGTTGGTCTCCTGGCGTGCGATTACCTCTAGGGGGCCCTCTCCCTCGTCTCCCCATGGCCCAGTGGCTTCATTGTGCATTCATTTCGTAAACTAGGGTTTTGCTCAGTGTAATTGCATGCAATCTCGCATTGGTGGGTCAGCTCTGCAAAAACCTCCCCCGAGCCAGTGTTGGCAGTGTTCCCACGTCGGCATTGCCCACACACACTTGCAGGAGTCAACGGCACGCAATCTTCCTGCTCCGTTTGATTTTTGGCTCCCGGACGGAAATTCACCAAGTGTCCCTGAACGACATTTTCATGCGACTTGCAACTAGACATAACTCGGAAACCGGACGTCGGACCGACGAACCGTCGACTCCGTTGGTCTCCTGGAATGCGTTTACCTCTAGGGGGCCCTCTCCCTCGTCTCCCCATGGCCCAGTGGCTTCATTGTGCATTCATTTCGTAAACTAGGGTTTTGCTCAGTGTAATTGCATGCAATCTCGCATTGGTGGGTCAGCTCTGCAAAAACCTCCCCCGAGCCAGTGTTGGCAGTGTTCCCACGTCGGCATTGCCCACACACACTTGCGGGAGTCAACGGCACGCAATCTTCCTGCTTCGTTTGATTTTTGGCTCCCGGACGGAAATTCACCAAGTGTCCCTGAACGGCATTTTCATGCGACTTGCAACTCGACATAACTCAGAAACCGGACGTCGGACCGACGAACCGTCGACTCCGTTGGTCTCCTGGCGTGCGATTACCTCTAGGGGGCCCTCTCCCTCGTCTCCCCATGGCCCAGTGGCTTCATTGTGCATTCATTTCGTAAACTAGGGTTTTGCTCAGTGTAATTGCATGCAATCTCGCATTGGTGGGTCAGCTCTGCAAAAACCTCCCCCGAGCCAGTGTTGGCAGTGTTCCCACGTCGGCATTTCCCACACACACTTGCGGGAGTCAACGGCACGCAATCTTCCTGCTCCGTTTGATTTTTGGCTCCCGGACGGAAATTCACCAAGTGTCCCTGAACGACATTTTCATGCGACTTGCAACTCGACATAACTCGGAAACCGGACGTCGGACCGACGAACCGTCGACTCCGTTGGTCTCCTGGCGTGCGATTACCTCTAGGGGGCCCTCTCCCTCGTCTCCCCATGGCCCAGTGGCTTCATTGTGCATTCATTTTGTAAACTAGGGTTTTGCTCAATGTAATTGCATGCAATCTCGCATTGGTGGGTTAAACTTGCTCACCTTGCAAACATCATCCATCAAACAGAAATGTGATGGAGTTGAAATCAATGGATTGCTTGTCACAATAGGCATTCATAAGTTTGCGTAATTGCATACTCCTCTTAATCCCTAAAAAATACTTCATTCCCATCCTGCAGATCCCAAACAATGTCAAAGGTAAGAAGGATTTCCATATAATCCAAATATATGTTTTTTTTCAAATATATTTTACATGGAAACATAGCAAAATGGAATCTAATATTTCGTTTGCATTGGGAAGAAAAGATTGGCAAGGCCAACATTGGCTTCCTTTTGGATAAATATCTCCATTTATAATTCCATAGATTTATACAGTTGTCTTAATCCTAACTGTATACATTGCATGAGAATAAACACCATCAATCTCATTTTTGATACTTGGTTGTCATGTTAATGCAAATGTAAATGTAAAGGTTGCCTTTACAGGACTTTTGAAACTGAGTGTTGGGAAAGGGGATCATGATCGAGATGTTGTGTGCATAAAAATTACATTCTGCAGGTACAAATGGAAGTTTACGAGAAATTCTCTCATTAGTTACACAAAATCTATTGTTGAATGGTGTTCTTCAATAATTGTAGATGGAACAAGAAGACGAGAAGAGGACTCAATAAGGAAAGGACATGTGCAAAGATATTTTTGGGAGGTGGTTGATGTAGATCAATCACATAGAATAATGCATGGAATTTGTGGATTTCATTTAGTTTGAAACTCAAACAATGTTATAGTAGAAATATGGACAAGAAAATTCTATCACTCCCCATTATTCTAGGTATAAATATTGAATTATCCTAGTTGGATGAGGACTAATCAACCATTTCACCACATTATGATCATGTCTCAAATCTTGTACAACCAAGTTTAGGGAATATGAGATTAAATCTTATCAACTAGCATGAATACATTACATTTTGTCTATTTAGTGGACTCACACGTTGGAACTGATGTTTTTTAAAATGAACATATATGCAATGGTTTCCCTGAAAGATAATGAATGGGGCACTCACTATTTGTTGGCATGTTCTTTAAAGGCGAACCAAACCCTCATGTCTCACTAATAGATGACAATGGTGATCAACTTGTAATCAGTTTGATGGTTATTAAAGGATAATATCTAACACTGGATGACCAAACATGGAAGAAGGTTGGTTATGTATTTCAAGATTAGACTAGGTGAATCTATATACCACTTTACAAACTTAGTTTTCGATACAAACCTCAAACTACAAACAATGCCAAGGAAGCACCCATCAAAGGTATGATACTTCAAGCCTCATTGTGAACATGAAAAGTTAATGGAGATCATTAGTAATAGACATGATCCAAATGGTCTACTTAAATGACCATAGGTAAGTAGATAAGTAAGATTGCCTAACATGGTCACTCTTGTGTTATATTCCAAGGTATATGGGTTGTTTGTTATTTTTGTTAATTTTTCAATTCATTTATGTAGATTACTCATATTAAATTGTTCATAATGAATTAGTCTAATAATGGTGTCCTTGTATGTGTCTAGATTATCCAAAGAATCATAAGCACATGAAATCCCATCAATAAGAACAATGGTCTTTTTCAACACCACCAAAGAAAAAATCAGAAAAATGAAATGACCTACTTCAAAAATTATTTTATTACTTATTGTGCATGGTCCATCAAACAAAAGGTAAACAAACACAATTATATGGCCTACAATGTAGGTCTTTTGATGCTCTATTTCACAAGGTTTTAACAAACACACTTGTTGTGATCATCATTAAAGTCTACAATTTCTTTCAATGAATGTGCCAAATTTACCTAACAACATAGGAAATTGAAAACCACATCCATTGAAAGGAATAATTCAGTTTTTTTTGTCATGAATTAATTTACTATCATGGATTTATGGCTCCCGGCAGTGTTCCCACGTCGGCATTGCCCACACACACTTGCAGGAGCCAACGACACGCAATCTTCCTGCTTCGTTTGCTTTTTGGCTCCCGGACGGAAATTCACCAAGTGTCCCTGAACGGCATTTTCATGCGACTTGCAACTCGACATAACTCGGAAACCGGACGTCGGACCGACGAACCGTCGACTCCGTTGGTCTCCTAGCGTGCGATTACCTCTAGGGGGCCCTCTCCCTCGTCTCCCCATGGCCCAGTGGCTTCATTGTGCATTCATTTCGTAAACTAGGGTTTTGCTCAGTGTGGGAGTGTGCAATTTTTGCACACAGGGGTCAACTTTGGAAAATCATCCACCGGGCAAGTATGGCTAGTGTTCCTAGCCCGAACCTGTCTAGACACACCTGCAGGACTCCCCGAAACCCGGTTTTGTTGCATGGTTGGAGTTCTATGCCCCCGGTAGGTATCCAGCAGGTGTCCCTGAAGGCCTTCTGGTAGTGAGACGGGACGAGCCATAGAATGAAGACCGTGGCTCGGATCGACAAACTGTCGACTCCGTTGGATTCAGCACACCGGGATAGTGCCAGGGGTGCCCCTCCCCTCCTACCCGGTGGCCCATGTGTCACCTTGCAGGTCCATCTTGGAAACTAGGGTTTTGCTCAGTGTGGGAGTGTGCAATTTTTGCACACGGGGGTCAACTTTGGAAAATCATCCACCGGGCAAGTATGGCTAGTGTTCCTAGCCCGAACCTGTCTAGACACACCTGTAGGTCTCCCCGGAACCCGGTTTTGTTGCATGGTTGGAGTTCTATGCCCCCGGTAGGTATCCAGCAGGTGTCCCTGAAGGCCTTCTGGTAGTGAGACGGGATGAGCCATAGAATGAAGACCGTGGCTCGGATCGACGAACCGTCGACTCCGTTGGATTCAGCACACCGGGATAGTGCCAAGGGTGCCCCTCCCCTCCTACCCGGTGGCCCATGTGTCACCTTGCAGGTCCATCTTGGAAACTAGGGTTTTGCTCAGTGTGGGACTGTGCAATTTTTGCACACGGGGGTCAACTTTGGAAAATCATCCACCGGGCGGGTATGGCTAGTGTTCCTAACCCGAACCTGCCTAGACACTTTGGAAACTAGGGTTTTGCAGGTCCATGATGATGATGATGGTGATGATGATGAAGATGTTGATGATGATGGCTTGGTCTAAGGTGGTGCTCTCAACTAGCTAATTCATTATGAAATATTTAACAAGACATGAATTAAATTTAATATAAGTGTATTGTTTAATATAGTGAGCATGAATTGAATTAATTTTGTTGGGTGAAGCCAATAACCAACATGATGAACACAATATAATTTTAGGGTTTACTGATCATATGTAAAAAATGGCATATTCATAAACTTGACATACAAGAGAACTTTTGGCATATTTATAAACAACGTAAACGTAAATTTGGCATATCAAGAACGCAAAATTGACATATTCATATGAAACATACATGTGAAAATTGAGCATATATCAATATTCAATTACAAATAGTATAAATAGTATAGTATTAAAAGTATGTAACGTACCTCATCATGCTAGATCCCACCTATTATCATACAACCAAGCCCTCCGGATCATCTCTTATACTGATGGTCTCCATTAGTCTCTCGTGCTCTGTATCCGGTAAGAAGTAGCGTACCTTCGATGTATTTCGACTAGGCATTGTTCGTACCTGAAGGTTTGTGCCAATGATTAAGTTGGTAAAGTGATACACACTTGAACCTGGTTTGTAATCCCTGTAAACATATCCACCCTTCTTTCTTCCATTGCTGTCCCGTGTCAAGTATTCACCTTTAACAACCATAGACCCAGTTGGAAAGTGGTTGTTTTCATCGTCAGTCATGGACACAATGAGGGTTTGCTTTCCATCTATACAGCGTGCCAACCAGTATTCATCACCCCATTCAGTATCTTTTGAGGCAACCACTGCGTATATGTGCCCTGCATTATATGATTGTAGGTATATGATCAAAATATTTTTCGTGCGATACAAGGCCATTAATGTGCATTTGAAGACTACGTAAACAAACAAAAAATGTTAAGGAAATGCATCATACCGGGTTGTACAAGGTCTGAGACATGATCAAAATCTGCAGAAATAGATGATTGGTCTTCTTCCAACGGAGTTAACTCAACAATTGCACGCTGATCAAGTGGAAGTGATATGCGATCCCATCCATCAACCCAATCCAATGATTCACACCCATCCCAGTCACCATCACAACAAGGCGGGCAAAAACAAGCAAGTTTTCTGGTCCAAATTTCAAATACTGGGTTATCAAAGCTTCGAACCGAATGAAAGCCACGAGTCCCAGGCACAGTCTTGCATTCCCATGCATGTGAACGATCTATGTCTACCACCTCCCAAAAAAATCTGTCCACATGTCTCTTTCTTGTGGATTCTACTCACATAGTTGATTCCTCTCCCATTACTGACGTGCACCACCTGACTATAGATTGAGCATTTAGAATAGTAGATTCTGTAGATACTTTCAATTCCTCTCTTCGTAGGGCTATTTTGACACATGCTCCGGCTCCATCATGCTCTCCTTTACCATGCCCAGTCTCAAAATAGTTCCACATATGTGGCACTTTGTAGTTTTTATGCAATGAACACAACCACTGAAATATGCGTGCATTTTTGAACTGACCAGCACACCCATCAGACCAAATCCAGTGTCGGTCCATCTGTATGTTCCTTCCCTTCAAGTGATCATAGAACATGATGAAGCAATGACGTACATAGTGGAAGTCGTGGCACCTATCATCACTTATGTAGAAGTGATATTCCTTCAGAATTTCTCTTTGCTCTTCAGTGCTATTTGGGCCATGCCTATATGTGATATGGACCATCAAGGAAACCTGCTCAGAGTGATAATACTGACTTTGGATCTCATTTTGAGGTTGCAGAGTGTAGTTCTCGGCAAAATCAACAACTGAAAGTATAGTACCAAGGGGAAATGTATCTCTGCATATTCTAAACTTCTCATCCTGCCATCGTGCCACGTGGACATGCTGAACATATTGATGTGTCTTTTCAATAAATTCCTTGATGAAGTCACTAACTTGTACCTGGTGACACAAAATGATCTCAATGTCAGTTTTTTGTTGTAAGTAAGGATTGAAATGTAACCGTTACAACATAATTTTATAGATATAAATGCATACCTGAGATGTCACCAATTGTATTTTTTTGCTTTCTTTCCCTGGGACTATTTCATAGTTGATATATTTGAAACTTTTCATGTCTGTAACCATTTTCCCAAATTCACTGTCTCCATTCTCGTGCATACATTGGCTCAATAATGCCATTCCAGCACAGTTGGAGCATGTTCCATCCAAACAAGATTTTGCATAGTATGTTTGCCCCTCGGGCCTATTGCACATGATGCTATGAATGAATTCTCTTGATGAAGTCGGTGGTATTGTCATGGAGCAATCCTGCACAATGTTAGTATGCAACACACGACGAATGTACAAAAATGTTTCATAGTAATATTCATATTCTACATGGTATCTACAACAACAAGTGTTACGAAGAGTATTTATTCTAACATACCATGGCTTACATTTCTCAAAAGATCTTTGCCCCAAGTTCAATTGTCTATGCTCAATCTTAAATTTCTCGTAAAGCTCTGTCTGTGTTATATCAAGAAGATGCTTAGTATGTGGTTCACGATCCTTTGAACCCCTTCTTAGTTTTAGTACATCCTTTCGGTTTGAAGAAGGCCTTGTGTGATCATGCCAAAAACTGTGCACTAGTCCCTTTACTGCATCAACTAGCTTCATGTCACGACGTGGCAACCGACCAACAAAGGCCCAAAAATCTGTCTGATCGGTTGTGTCAAGATGTTCTCTTCTAATAGAATACCTACGGAGGGTTTTTACATTCAAATTAACTAGTTCGGATGTAGGCCTGAGAATACGAAGGGCCCTGGTGTTCTTATCTGCAATTGATTGTGACAACACACGACGAGCAGCATTGCGGTCCTTTGAACGTGTGTTCTTACCAATTTTACCAAATGCATCTACTAGGCTTTTAACTATATGAGAACTTGGTTCAGAATTCTTTATCATCTTTATCCCTAACTTTTTCCTAACAACATTCATGCTCCTAGATTTTAACAATGATAAAAATAATCTACATTTATCTCCATCACATTTAGAAACAAAATATTTATCAAGTATCTGTTGAGTTTGATAAGCAATACTACGTTTAGATAGCGTACCTTCAATGGAATTCATAAGTCTTTCATCAACTTGTATACGATTCGGAGTTCTTCGACGTGTGCTTGCTAATGGAGGTAAGGGGGTTGGAATTGTACCATGTAGCGCATCACCAAGACGCTCTGGCGTTTCAGTAGTAGCTTGGTGTCCTTCATTCTCTTCCTGGTAGTTGGATGGTGGAAGTCCAACATCCTCATCCATGGTCTGTGGAAGTCCAACATCCCCTTGTGGAAGTCCAACATCCTCATCGATGGTGTGGATAACATTCTCTTCTTCAACAGTAGGCAAAATGTCCAACGCCTCTCTGACTTCATCGCTTGTATAACCACATCCGGATAGCAAATTGGGTGTTTCTTCATGAGCTTCATCTTGAGATGGTAACTTATCACTTTGACTTGAAGTGGGAATTGAAACATCCCCTAATGAGCACCTACGTTTTGCTTCTTGATTACTTCCATGGGGTGCTTGTTCAACAACTATTGTGGAAATTGAAGGTCCCTCTTGTCGTGGATTAATAGGATGAACCATGGTATCCTCTACAATTGGATTTGGATTAGTTTCCAAAGAAAGCCTCCGATTCATCATGTATATTCTTTTCTTTTCTTTCTCTTCTTCAATGACTTCTTGAGATCTCTTCTTCCTTGTTGATTTGTTTACTCGGTTACGTGCATTCCCCATCACCACAATGATCAATTCAATATAGTTTGTTTTTGTTGCTCCTCAATTACAAGCTCTTCAATAATAAGCAAATGGAAGTTCTTCCTTGTTGGTCTTGAAGCTTGATATCTTATCTTGTGTGCTCCTCAAATATAAGCAAAATGAATCTTTCAAAGGCCTTATCTTTGGTGTTCTTCAATTGGAGATTCTTCAAGCTTGCTAATTATTTTCTTCAAATATGGCCATATAATCCAACACCACAGTGAGCAACCATGAAAGATGTCCTCAATGCTGCACCTGCATAAAAAAAAATGATGGAGTTGGTGTAGAATGTGAAAATTTTCAGACGCGGGCTCGTGCTGTTCGAAAAATCGCGGGATTATTGCTTTCGTTCGGACAGAGTGAAGTTGCTCTCGGACAGCAACAGGCCATTATTTCTGGAGTTAAAAAACGCGTACGCGTTATATAAATACAAAACGCGTGCGCGATATGTAGTGAAAAAACGCGAACGCGATATAGTCAAGCACAATTAATAGGTTAGGTGCACGGCTAGGGCAACGAACAAAATCAAAGAAAATTAATAATTTATATGATTGCATACAAAACAAATGTTTTGTATGGTTTAATACCTCCTAGCTCTCTCCCAATAATCCCTAGATACCCCCTATCTCTTTCTAAATATCTGTCCCTCATTCTCCCTACATGTTTCTTTCATGTTTCTTTCTCTCCCTTCAGCCATGTCTCTACCACCCCACTCTCCATCTCTCCACCTTCTCTTTATCTTCGTCATTATCCCTCCCTATAGCACTCTCTCCCTTCTTCTCCCTTAATCACTAACCCTCTACGCATTTATCCCTCCCCCCTGCCCTCTCTGTCTTACCTTGTTCCTAGAGCCCCTCCCCCATAAAGGCCTTTAGACCCTCTTCTAAACATTAATCCCTAAGTGCATAAGTGCACAAGATGATGAGGAGGAGGAGGGTGATGACAATGAAGATGATCATGATGTAGATGAAGATGATAAAGATGATGAGGAGGAGGAGGGTGATGACAATGAAGATGATCATGATGCAGATGAAGATGATAATGATGATAATGTTGATGAAGATGATGGTAATGATGATGAAGATGTTGATGATGATGGTGATGAAGATGTTGATGATGATGGTGATGATGATGATGATGAAGATGATGGTGACATGATGGAGATGTTGATCTGATGAGGAAGATGATGATGATGATGGTGATGATGGTGATGATGATGAAGATGTTGATGAGGACGATGATGGAGATGAAGATGATGATGATGAAGAAGATGATGATGATGGAGATGTTGTGTTGATGGGGAACCTAGAGATGACAATGATGATGAAGATGGTGATGGTGATGGTGATGACGATGAAGATTTTGATGATGATGCTGATGGCGATGATGATGAAGATGTTGACGATGATGGTGATGGTGATGTTTAGATGATGATCATGATGATGTTCAGAAGATCATGATGGTGATGATGGTGATGATGATGGAGAAAATGACAATGATGGATATGTTGATGAGGAACCTGCAGATGCCAATGATGATGATGATGGAGATGTTGATGAGAAACCTACAGATGCCAATGATGATGGTGATGACGATGAAGATGTTGATGATGATGGTGCTGGTAATGATGATGATGATGATGATGATGAAGATGATGGTGACATGATGGAGATGTTGATCTGATGAGGAAGATGATGATGATGATGATGGTGATGATGATGAAGATGTTGATGACGATGATGACGGTGATGAAGATGATGATGATGAAGAAGATGATGATGATGGAGATGTGTTGATGGGGAACCTAGAGATGACAATGATGATGAAGATGGTGACGGTGATGACGATGAAGATTTTGATGATGATGCTGATGGCGATGATGATGAAGATGTTGACGATGATGGTGATGGTGATGTTTAGATGATGATCATGATGATGTTCAGAAGATCATGATGGTGATGATGGTGATGATGATGGAGAAAATGACGATGATGGATATGTTGATGAGGAACCTGCAGATGCCAATGATGACGATGATGGAGATGTTGATGAGGAACCTACAGATGCCAATGATGATGGTGATGACGATGAAGATGTTGATGATGATGGTGTTGGTAATGATGATGATGATGATGATGATGATGATGATGAAGATGAAGATGATGGTGACATGATGGAGATGTTGATCTGATGAGGAAGATGATGATGATGATGATGGTGATGATGATGAAGATGTTGATGACGATGATGATGGTGATGAAGATGATGATGATGAAGAAGATGACGATGATGATGGTGATGAAGATGATGATGATGAAGAAGATGACGATGATGGAGATGTGTTGATGGGGAACCTAGAGATGACAATGATGATGAAGATGGTGATGGTGATGACGATGAAGATTTTGATGATGATGCTGATGCTGATGATGATGATGATGATGATGATGATGATGATGAAGATGTTGACGATGATGGTGATGGTGATGTTTAGATGGTGATGATGATGATGATGATGATGATGATGGAGATGTTGATGAGGAAGGGGGAGATGACAATGATGATGAAGATGTTTATGGTCATGAAGATGACAATGATGGTGATGGTGATGATGATGGTGATGATGGAGATGATGGAGATGGCGATTAAGATGATGATGATGATGATGATGGTGAAGATGATGAAGAAGATGATGATGATGGAGATGTTGACCTGATGACGATGAAGATGATGATTATGGTGATGATGATGAAGATGTTGATGCTGATGATGATGGTGATGAAGATGATGATGATGGAGAAGATGATAATGATGGAGATGTTGATGAGGAACCTACAAATGCCAATGATGATGATGATGATGGTGATGACAATGAAGATGTTGATGATGATGGTGATGGTAATGATGATGAAGATGATGATGATGATGGTGATGGTGATGGTGATGTTTAGATGATGATGAAGAAGATGATGGTGACATGATGGATATGTTGATCTGATTCAAGGAAGATGATGATGATGATGATGATGGTGATGATGATGAAGATGTTGATGATGATGATGATGGTGATGAAGATGATGATGATGAAGAAGATGATGATGATGGAGATGTTGATGTTGATGGGGAACCTAGAGATGACAATGATGATGAATATGGTGATGGTGATGGTGATGGTGATGACGATGAAGATTTTGATGATGATGGTGATGGTGATGATGATGAAGATGTTGATGATGATGGTGATGGTGATGTTTAGATGATGATCATGATGATGATAATGATGATGGAGATGTTGATTTGATGAGGAATATGATGATGATGATGATGATGGTGATGATGATGAAGATGTTGATGATGATGATGATGGTCATGAAGATGATGATGATGAAGAATATGATGCTGATGGAGAATATGATGCTCACAACTCCCTCTAGTCTCTCTCTCCCCAACCATCAATCTCTCTCTCTCTCTCTCTCAAACACACACACATACACACACATTATGTCACTTTCCATTCTCAAACCCATCCCCCCTCCATCCATATCTATCTCCAACTTTCTCCCTCCATCCCTCACCCTACCTTCTCTCCCTCCCTCTCTCATCGCCTGTCTCTCACCTTCTATCCCTCCCTCATCTTTCCCTCAACCTATCCCAATCTCTCCATAACTCCCTCTCTCTCCATCGCCACCACTCTCTGCATGTCTCCCACCAACACTTTCTGTCCCTCCCTTCCTATCTCTTATTTCGTTCTATCCCCATCTATCTCTCACTCCCTCCAAATCCATTCCTCCCCATTGTCCCTCTCCCTCCCTCGCTCTATGTCTCTCCCCCCCTTGTATTCTTTATTTCTCTCTCACATCCCCCTTGCCTCCATCCATTCCCCCTTGTCACTCAAGTCTCACTTTCAACTTCTAACCCTATACCTCTTCAGAACCTATTCTACTCCTAATAGTGCTCTCAAGCTCCACTTCCCTTCACCCCCTGTAGCCCATCATGTTCTCATTCCCTTCATCTCTCCCCACTCAAGCTTCCAACATCCTTCTAAGCCCTTGACCCTTTCCCACCCCTATTAAATATTAACCATAGATTTCCTTGACCCTTCCCCACCCCTTCTCAAATATTAAACAAAAATTACCTTGACTTCCACACCCCCTCTTTCTCAAGTATTAAACATGTATTTTATGATTTGAATAACGCGAGCGCGTTTTGTAACTATATAACGCGTACGTGTTATGTAGTTACATAACGCGTACACGTTATATAGTTACAAAACGCGCTCTCGTTATTTAGTTATATAACGCGTACGCGTTATTTAAATCTAAAAGCGCGGCAATATTTTTGAATTTAAACAGGCCGAGTCACATGCTCACATGTCAACAATAATCCTATGTGTATGCTTTGGTGTTTGCTTCGGTAATTCCAAACCTGTGCTATGTTAATGAAAAACCAAAGCTAATTGGGTATTTCTTCCAGTTTCTGGAGAAGCCTGTGCTTAGCCACTCGTTACAATATGCTACACACAGTCATTTTTGACGAAATCTTAGACACAAATAGCATTTTTTCTGCAGATTCCAAATATGTAACTTTTATTTTGAAATATTAATTTTTCCTATTTTCTTTCAATTTCTTTTCTGTCCTACCTCCTTAGCTCGTGAAACACATTGTTAGTGTTTCTTCCATAACTTTTTCAATTCTCAATCATTTCAAAAAAAAATTGTATGGTGCACAAGAGGACACTAACCTCCACGTTCTATGAAAAACCCATTTCAAGATTTTTGCATTAAGACCTTCAAAGGCTCTACCCACAAAAGAGGTACTATTTTTGAGGTTTGATCACTTAGACAATTATAAAAAAATTATAAAATTACTAATTTAATTTTCGAAAAATAATGACGCACAAGTGCTATGTGTTCTCTACATGCATGCCGATTTTTGTAGCTTGATTCCATCATTTAAGCCCTCAAAGGCTCTACCCACAAAAACATATACCTTATCATTTGCCTGAAAAATAAAAAGTGTCTGTTAGGAAAAATGAAACTTGACATAGCTATGCAAATTTTCAATACATAAAAGTTATATATTCAAAAACGTGATTCAATTTCCTACATTTCATCTTTTTTACTCAATGCAAGATATTTTCCGTAAGTAAATCAAAAAATCCAAGTAAGTTGAGGGATGCCTGCTTTTTCAGTTTTCTATTGCATCTAACGTGCCAAAAGTGACCCTCATTAGCTTGCACTGACCCCTATATATCATTTATTATTCAAGTTTTTTTAATATTTTTTGCCATTATATTAACATTAATATATAAATTATAGGGATGCAAACAAAGAGTAAATATGCATGTATAGTATGTGGTCCAAGGATAATATCTAGATGTTTAACAAGTTTAGGCAATGAGGTGTACAATGAGTTCAAACATTTCCTCCCTTAGGTCCATAAGTATCAAATTACACAAAAAACCATCTTTAACGAGAAGGAGGAGAGTGGAAAAAAACCACGAAGAATGATGCCTCAAATATAGAAAAAAGCATTTGAGAAGATGCATGGTAAGCAATTGATTTTAGTTCATTGATGATATATGTCACTCAGATTATGTTTCTTGATTTTCTTATCTATTTTAATAAAAAATATTCTTTCATTAATGTTTCTCCAAGGTTGTCATGGTGAGATTCCACGAGTTTTGAAACCATACTCTATCCAATTCAGTTAGTTTCCATATTGTGAGCACCTACAAATAGTTCATTTGTTTGACATAATGCATATTGTAAAGAATGTCGCAAAATGCTTATGGAAAATTATAGATGAGAAGAATAACAAGGACAAAATTGATAAATTTATTAGTGATATTGAGGAATCCAACTCAATGAAACATGGACTCGTCACTATAGTGATGGAAATCTAACCAATCTTCCATGGTTATTAACAAAGCAAGAGAGCAATGTTGTAAAAGAGGTTGTAGGAAATATCAAATTTCCCACTAGTTTTGCTTCGAACATAAATAATATATTAACAAAGCAAGGTGATTTTGGTGGGGCTAAAACTCATGATTGGCATATCTTTATTAAGGTTTGACATTTTACAATAGGTATTATCTTATGATATATACATTATTTGTTAGTAATACATGTTTGGTTCGAATCAAAATTAAATGATGATGCTTCATTCCTTGTTGCAATGTGTTCTACCTTTAGCTCTCCCAAACAACTTTTCCAATAACATAAAGTTATATATGATCTCGTCAAGTATATGAGGTATGCAAAAATTTATAATTGAAATATTAATTGTAGAACTTGTTAGTATTTGCTTTGATAGCGTTATATTTTTTAATTTTTACACAATCAAATTTATTTACATTTGTAGGTGGTTGTCATATAAAAGAATCCATAAATATGTATCAAGTATTAGAAGAGAGAAATTCCCCATCTAATAAGTGAAATGAAAAAGTGTCTCCCGCCTAGATTTTTCAATGCACAGAAACACTACCTCATACACCTAGTGGAGGAGATTCAAATGTGTGAACCCATACACACAAGGTCAATGTGTTTGGTGGAGAGGAACTTGAAAGAATTGAAGGATTTTGTTAGACAAAGATCACATACATAGGGATCAATGGTTGAAGGCTATATGGTATATCAATCTATTGTATATTTTAGTGAGTATCTGCCCCAAGTAGTGGGCAATATCAATGTGCCTCTACTTCGAGATGTAAATTTCACCAACAAATTTGAAGGGGAGGTGTTTTTGGGGAAAGGTAGATGGAGAAAAGTGAAAGGCAGTAGCTTTTATTGAATTTACTATCTTCACTACATTTTGAAGCTTGGTTGGTTCTCTAAATCTATTATTTACCTTCATCAAAGTAGCGTAGAGTGGCATCTAATTCATCTATACAATTCAAATAATATTGCTTGGATGAAGATATGGATAAAACGATGCAAAGAAGTTTGAAATACCTTATCATGGTCTAGGGTGGCCAAGTTGATTATAAGAGATTTTTTGGATAATGATACAAAATTGACCTAGAAGGAAACTGATTTATCATTTGGTGCAAAAGATAAAAGCGGCAAGCAATATTTTACTTTGATTTTTACATTTTAAATCCCATTGATGTGTTGTTTTTTGTCCCTTGAACTATCTTATACATATAGTTATAAATTCATGACAATGCATTTATAACATGTTAAGCTTCCAAATGAAATATCATAAATCTATGTGGTGTAATGGAAGAAAAGATAGCATCAAAGAGTTGGATGATAAGAAGAAAACCTATGACAGTGGGGAAACTACAATTTTCCAGGTTACTAATGTTGGGAACATAAATTCGTTCAAGGTAAATCAAAAGTCTAGGTGAATAGGAAAAGTCATTGGAGAAGAGTATTAGTCTATTGGGAATCCAAGAGTCACCTTGGAATATGAAACCATGGGACATCTCATTTGTATAAATATGTATATTATTAATGAGATTAATATGCTCTTTCACATCTATCTTTTCTTGTCTTCATGTTTTCTGCCTATTTTCCAAATAGGGAACCTAACAGTGGTATTAGAGTTGTTATAATTCATGTGGCCTATGACCTACATTCTTCCAAGATTCCCGAGCCACTTATGAGCATGTGGCTTGTGGACTAATTCCTTTAATTATGAGAGCATCCTTTTGGAGTCCCATGCTCTTATCTTTCGGCTGCAATATTATTTCCATCCTATCAGAGCTTATTATTTCCATCCTATCAGAGCTTATTTTGAGCCTTGGCCTGTGATTCTCTACACAATTTCTTCCTTCTTCCATAACTCCTACTTTCTAGTCCTACCACCCTACACGCCAATATGACAGATTATTCTTAGTCTATGTTATTCCTTGGTCCTGAGCATTATTATTCTCCTCCTGTCTGAGCATTTCTCCTATCCTTGTGTTGCATGAGACTTCTCGATCTCTCCGACGTTCCTCTCCCATGGGTTGATATTGTTGCGTTAATATTGTTGGACTGTTTTGTTGTGTTTTACCGTGACTAGAGATATCATTGAGTTGTTGGTGCTATTGATGTGTGAGGATCTCCTTGAGAAACCCTAAACTATGCGTTGGATATTTCATTGTAAAGTTGAGACCCTCCTTTTGGAGTTGTTTCTTCGTGGAGTTTGGTATTGTTGCGTGGATTCCTCTCTATCATGCGCCTTATCCCTCTCTCCACAGGCATGATTTCTCTTTGAAATGGATCTACGTTTGACGAATGAAGGATAAGTGCCATTTCCCCTACATGTGATTGTGTGGCACATATCATGAAGGGAATCATTATTTTCTCATTGTCTGCGTCATGCGACCTATGCACAATAACAACATCAACAACAACAACCCCTTCAAGGAGCTTACGAGATCCATTCTGAATTTCAGCGAGGTCTACGAGTGGGTCGAGAATTAGAAACTCCAGCAATTTATGCTTCTGGAAAAGCAAGTTCATGTGGAATTCATCTCCGCGTTTGTGTTGCATTGATGGTGTGAAGATTAGCTGTGTTTTTCTTTTGCATTGAAGTGAACGCACACTCTCTTGCTCCGGAGGAGAATGGTCTCTCTTTCTGTGAGCTACCATCCAAAGACTGTGTTGGTAAACACTGGTGCATAGTCACTTCTACTTGAAAACTTGCAAAACTACGAGAACATTGTTGGAGGTTGTGTTGAAGAGATGGCATGGAAATTGCGTTGAATACAAGTGAACCTTAGTGTGTGTGGTGCCTAACTCTTTGCATGCACACTATTTTGAGTGCCTCTTTCCATTGGCTATGTTTCCATCACAATGATGGTTGTGGCCTGATCGTGGAGAGACCTTTTTTACCATCACGATTGTTGCATGGAAGTTGAAAGTATTGATGATGAATTCCTTCTCTGATGTTGCAAATCAATACTGTTGTGACTGCATTGTTGTTGATGTGTCATGCGTGGAGCTATGCATTGAGAAGGAAACTCTCTTTGTGTGAACCGCAACTAAAGAGAATTTGAGCAATTTTTATTGGACATTCTAGAAGACTATTGACAGATAGAATCCCACTCTTCCACAATTATACTACTCATTGTTGCATTTAATTTTATTTGAGAGTTGGCTACCTCCGGTGCACTGGTGATGTCCATATATTGTCCACGCCTCCTCTATTGTGAGTAGCGACTGGTGCCTCCACGCAGGAGCTAGAGAATGTTGGTAGTGTGGTGAGAGTAAACTTACCTCATGCATCTATACACCCACTATATTTCCCTAATTCGAGCCTATGACTTGTGCGTGGTATAGAGTCTATTGTTGCATGGACGACAACGATGTTGAATGAGAGGTTGGAATACAACCTCCATTTGAAGTTGCAACCACACAAAATGAAGTTGTGTATCTTCTTGTCGAAACTATTGTGTTGGTAAACACTCCTATGGTGAGCCTCATTTAGTGAACATTGCCCATAGAAGAAGAGTATGTGTACGCTTGAAGAATGTATTATGAAGATAACTTACCTCATATCATGAACCCTAAATATTCATGGAAACCCTAATTTTCAACATTAAAGTATGAGGCGTTGAAGTTGTGTTGGTGTTGTGTGATGGTGACCTCAGCCTACTATTTGGGCGTTGAAAGACCTATGCACTGAGCACGTCGAGGGATTGTAATTATAATATCAGTGATTTGAAGCACCGACCTTAACGTTGTTTTCATGTTGCACCTTTGAGTTCATCGAAAGAGAAGTGAAATTATCAAGTTCCCATGCCATCGAACTGTTGGAAAGACCTAAAAATATTCTAGTAAATTTTTGGTTGCACCTTTGGTTGAGCCCATGGAGAACATGCTGCTAAGAACCGCTCTTTTGGAGGATTGTGTTGAACTGCTAAAGATTGGTGGAAAAATGGCACTCGAAGTTGGCTTTCTACACCATATGTGTTGATTACATCAAAAGTAAAACATGAAGGTTGAGTTTATCAAATGTAGATTGTTGCATTGTTTGTTAAACATTAGAGTTGTTGTGATCTGGATTGAAGAGCTCGGAGATGGGTCTTTTAACTATGCATTGAAGTTTAAATTGGAGCTGCATTGAGAATCTCTTATTTACTTTCAGAGTTGCACTAGAGTTTCTGTGTGGTATGCATTACTATTTGCATAGTATTGCCAAGGATGTATCATTTTATCTAGTTCAATCATTCCTCAAAATTTATTGCAAAGAGATTTTTACTCACAGTATTTGAGCAACTAACTTATTGAAGATTGTGAGTGAAGACAATTGAACCATTTAAAGACTAGTAGCATTCCAATTTTGAAATTGTTGCACACTGCAGCTTTTAGTGATTGTAGTGGAGTTGCTAGTTTGATGCACTTTGTTCACATCCTTGGAAGTTCATTAATATTTGAATTTATAGCATTGTAGAATTAAATGTATGCACACTGCAAAATTAATAGCACTGCAAAATATGAATGTAATAGCGCTACATAATTGTTTTTAATAGTGTTGCAGAATTGAATTTGTATGGTGTTGTATAATAACGCTACAGAACTGATTTTAATGGTGCTGCAAATTGAATACTATTGTAAAATTAAATTTGTGCCGCAGAATGTGTATGCAGACCTGCATAGTGCAGATAGTTTCTTGAAATGCACTGTGTATATGCAAAATTGACAACTATTTTCTAGCCATCAGTTATCCTACAGTGACAAGCATTGTGAAAGCTAAATTGCAGTAAGAGAAGATTTAAAACCGGTTTGGATTCAAGCAAGCTTGCAGTTGTTGCTACAACTGCTCCAAAAGAAGAGAGGTTGTAGAACTAGATCCACATCATTCAAGTATAGTAGATTCCTCAATTCAACATCATCAGTGTAACTTTCAATTGTGATTTGTTTGTAAGTTCTAGTGTCTTTTTTTGGTACTTGCATATGTGTTTTTTGTACAGTACCAAACTGAAGATCAGTTGAATTGTACATTGTATGTGGGTGCATTTTCATCTGAGACCGACACCCCTCACTTTTTAAAGTTTGAATCTACTGAAATATTGCTTGTAAAGGGTGGATTTGCAAGAATCCCTTGGTCTAATTGAGTCTGTACTTGGTCCTACCTACATAAGGAGGCTTCAAACTTTCCTCACCAAGTCTAATACATAAGAAACATTAGAATTGTTGAATGCTCTAATACATACAATTGTAGACGACTCAATCAAAATCAGCAAAGACACACTCCAAATTGTCATCAATCAACTGCAGAATTTGAAAGTGTCATGTCCCAAAAATTTGCATTAGGTCACAATGGTCGAAGCCCCTTGGCCATAGTCATGATAGTTTGTCAAATCGATACTCAAGGTCAAATAATTGCCAAGCGTGATGTCCAAGTTGGTAATAATTCAAAATTAGATCCAAATGGACAAGGTGGGTCACATCAAGAGAAAATTCTCAATTCAAAGTTTGTAATATTCCCATCCAAATGAACTATCATGGAGGAAAATTACTAGTTCCCTAGGTTGGGGGTGGAAGCATTAAAAGTTGTAGTAAAGGAGATACAAGACCCAAAATGACCTTAGACTTACAAATTAACATTAAATGGGCCAATTAAATAATAATACAAAGAAAATAAGGTGGCATTGGATCATGAGGACACATAATAGGTTGTGGGCCCCACATGTGGTAAGATTCCTCACTACACTTGGCATGATTCTCTCACTAATTCGAGTTCAAGATGAAGGGTAACATACTTGGGGGAGTTTAAGAGGCATTATTCATGGAATGAGTCATGTAAGGTCGAATTGGAGTGGAAGAATAACTCCCATGGAAGAGGAAGAGGCATCTTAGAATAATTGTGACACTTGGAGTTAGATTCCCTAACTTCTATGACAACAATGATGAAGATTCTATGACACCTATGACAAAGTTCAGACCTGATTGCTGACATATGACATATATGGCATGTCAAGGCTAAAAATAGCCTCTAAGAGGGCACACAAGGTAGTTATGGAATCCAAGCATCTTCCCCATTTGAATTGAGGGGAGATGGAGACTAGTAATTGTTGGACAAGTGGCACACATTGGAATCTCTTCCCAACTTGAGTTGGCATGAGGATTTTGGAAGGAATTCGGCCCATGGAGGACTTGAGAAGTTTATAAAATACAAGAACAAATAATGAAATGAGCTTTTGATCATTTTTTATTTGCATCTTTGCAATTTGGAGAGCTTCTAGCTTGTCCATGTTAGTGGAGTGTTTACTCTACTTGCCTTAGTACCAATTTCAAGGGTGAAATATTCCCATCCTAATTGGAAATTGGAGAGGCAATTAAAACCTTTCATTTGGAGATACAATGGAGTTATTTTTTGCAGGTTGAAGCTACAGGGAATCTCGTGATTTTTTCTTCTTCAACTTGTTCCCATCTCTATCTCACATTTCTCTGCATATTTTGGCTCTTAGAGGAAGGGCGCCTTTGGTGAGATGTTGATCTCTTTTTGAGAGTACAAGATACAAAATTTACTTGTAGTATGATATATATACTCTGTATTTAATGCTCAAAATAATCTCAGGTCGAAATACCAAGTGAAACTATGTAAAAATACCAAACAATGCATAAATGGTGTCATTTTCCCTATATCTTGTTATGAGAGCTTGAAGTTGCTATATTTCGATTTGTATGAGTTCATCTCTGTGATTTTTATGATGTATGGAGATTCATTAATGTCCTGAAGAATTTTCATATACATTACATAAGCCTTTAGAACAAAAATATCGAATTTCATAGCAAGTGGTGAAGTTTCCTATCATTTCCCCCATATGTGAAGACATGTCCACACAAACCTCTGATTTATGAGAGTTGAATTAGCCTTTAGAAACTGATTAATGATGAATTTGGGTGCCCATTGAATTACTTTAACTAATCCATGTCTTTGTTCTGAAATTTGGTAGGTTCGTACTGCATTTGGGAAGCCATTAGTGACCTCTACCCTTGGGGGTTTGAACCTCGAATTTACTAGTAAATTTCCCTATTTTCTCCTAAAGTTAAATGAATGTTGCAGAAGTCTTTTGAGATTTTCCAAGGATCCATCAGCTTCATTTTTATGTCTCAATACCTTTCCAACACTCTCAGCCCCAATTCAAAATCCTTAGGAGTCTTTTGGATCCATCTACCCTTGGGGGTTTCAACATCGATTTTCCTAGTAATTTTGCCTTTCATTCTCTAATTCCAAATGCAAGTTGCTGAAGTATTTGGAAAGTTTACAAGCATATAATAGATGCTTTAATGTTTCCAAATACATCTCAATCCACTCCATACACCATTCTAAAATATTTGGTATCATTTGAGACAATTTGGGGCTTTACTAGTCCAAGTTTCGAAAATTGACTAAATTGGGGGCATTACAGAAAGCAAAAGAGGAAGATGCACAACATAGGAATTATCATTATGAACTAGTTCTTGTTCATAATAGACATTTATTTGAATATGATTCCTATCAGCTTCCAGGAAATAATGAAATCATGTCATATATACTACCTCTTCAAAGTCTTAGATGCTAACCGTGCGACCGAGTTGGCCATATGAAAGATCAATGTTTTGATCTTCATCCTTGTTAGCATTGCGGGAAGCATAACCATTCTTCAGATCGGTGTGTGAAACTAAAGAAACCTGCAAGAGTGAAACTTGTAGTAGAATATTGTGTTGCTTCTTACATTGTACCTGACAGGGGGGAAGATGATGTCAGGCTTCAAGTTTTGAATCCTTCTTACTCTGACAATAAACACTCACAACCTTCCTCAAGTAAATCACATCAAACAAGCCTCAGCCACAGTGAGTTTGGGAGGGAACCAAATTCATGGATTCCTACTTCTAAGATGCATGTATCATGAAGACAGAAGAGAACCATGCCATAGAGTACTCATGTATTTTGTGTCTAGTTGTGACACCATGAGACTCTCCCCTCCTCACATTGTTCCTGGCAGGGAGGAATGAATACCATATGAAACAAGCAAATGAGTACAAGTGATCCGAAACAAGTGATCCTGTGAAAATATATGTTTGACTGAGCTCTAGAGTTGGTGGTCATCCTAAAAACACCGGTATCGAGAGCAACTTCATTTAGCAGAAGTTGGTGCAAGGTTTTAGCTAACTTTCCTGGCAAAAGAGAGTGTTGTCGCCAAGTTCCAAAGTTTGTGGTCAGCCTTAAACCACACACAAAGAATAATATTTCAGCTTTTTTTATCCCCTTCGGTTGGTGGTCGGCCTTAAACCACACACAGAGAATAATATTTCAGCTTTTTTTATCCCCTTCGGTTGGTGGTCAGCCAAAACCACCCCTTCAGAGAGCACTTACATTTAGCAGAAGCCAGTGCAAGCTTCTAGCTAACTTACTTGGAAAAATTATTGTCAAGATGGAAATGTTCAACAGGTGGTAGTTGTCCACTTTCAAATATTCATCTCTCTCCTTCTTCTTTTCTTGGACCCATATACACCCTTCGGAATAAGGGGGAAATTGTTGGGAACATAATCCTAGGTGTTTGGATTAATGTTCAATATTCACATTCAAGGTAAATCAAAATTCTAGGTGAATAGGAAAAGTCATTGGAGAATACTATTAAACTCTCGGGAGTCCAAGAGTCGCCTTGGAATATGAAACCAAGGGACATCTCATTTGTATAAATATGTATATTATTAATGAGATTAATATGCACTTTCACATCTATATTTTCTTGTCTTCATGTTTTCTACCTATTTTCCCAATAGGACACCTAACAACTAATATTTCCCATTGTGGTGACAGACACCTGATCATGTTGTATTTGAGGTACTATGTCTATTTGGAAGACATATTGGATATGGAGTTTAAATCCTTCCAAGTGGTTCTCTTTAAGGTAATGTGGTACATATTGTTGTTACAAGGTGATGAAAGGATTGTTATTGATCATGACAATGGATTTACCATGATTAATACTACTAAGTACGAGCCGAATGCAGAGCCCTATGTAATTCCAACTCAATGTGAGTAGGTATTTTATTCACAAGTACCAAGTAAAAAATTTGGTCATATTTGATCCAAGAGGAAGACATGTAAAGTATAGTTTGCCTCAAGAAGATGTTCATGAAGAAGAATAAGATACAGGGGAGGAGGAGGAAGTGTACTTGGACGAAGAGGGAATTCAAGTTGACCAGACAATCGTTGCCTCACAACCTATGCTTCATCTTGATTATTATGATTATGATATTGATGATGACTTAGCGCTAGACATACCAAATGTTGTTATGGACAATCCTTACCATGATCTTGAAGGGTTGGATACAAATTTTGATTTTAATGAGCAAGATATTTAATTGGATGAAATTCAATATCAATATGATATGAATATGTAATAGATATTATTTAATGAAGTGATCAACTAATTCAAATTGAGTACTATTATGATTTTCCTTCTTTATTTGAACTCCTTCTAGATTCATATCTTGATGGTGAATTGATTCTCACATGCTATGTGACTTGGATAGATAGTTGACATTTAGATAAATTGCTTATATAGTTCACATGAGATAATGAGTTAAAGTATTAGTATTTCTACCCTCAATGATGACACTAATGAGATACACATAATTTCAAAGTGTCAATTTTAATCTACAAACCCCAAGACACCTAAGGTACTAACCTATTCCATGTAATCCACCTAAGAAACTAACCTAAGCCACCTAAGACACACACTAAACCATCTAACCTAATGTGCGTATGCACACACATAATATATGAACCTTACATTATCTCTTATAGAAGAGACAAGAAGGAATTTTTAAATAGTATGTGGATGATAGTTCCTCTCATTGATTAAATATTAGGTTTTTTTAAATAATTACGCACTCTTTCTATCATATGAAGGTTTTATTGATACTAACCTAATCCATGTAATCGACCTAAGAAACTAACCTAATCCACCTAAGCATTAATACCCAAAACACCTAACCTAATGTACTTACGTACACACCTAAGGGATGCACCTAACATGTCCACCTTGCCCTTGTATCAAATGTTGCAAGTTTGTGTCCAATCCCAAGTTCTTCTTATTTGTAAATTCTATGAAACTTTGTTTCTTGGGAATGATTTTCAACATGTTAAGAATGAAATGTCTTTCCAATATGTCATGTGCCATGCTTGATAAATATGTTGTTATTCTAGAAACGATGTAAAATAAAGAAGCCATCAAATAAATAAGGATGACATAGATATTTGTCACATAAACATGGATGACATAAACAAGGATGACATAGACATTCAAGGATGACAAAGACATTTGCCACTTAAACAAATAAACAAGGATGACATAGACATTTGCCACATAAGCATGATGACATAAACTAGGATGAAATATACATGTTGCACATGTTTTAGAAACTTTGGTTGTACAAGTCTCTTGCAACCAAGTGAATAATGCTTGAAGATCCCATCCACACCTTTGACAAATTGCATTGGATGTCATAATTGCCAACATCTAGCTTAGATACCATATTCTTTTTAAATATGAACATGCTAGGAGATGAAGTTTGTGCAGTTATGATTATGCATTAACCCAGGATAACCCAACAAACCCCATATACCTATAGTCGACTTGTACTACAAAGTTCCTAAATCATCATTTGTGACAGAATGTACCCTACGCAAAGGGCAGGGATTCGACTGATTTGAAGCCAATTTGAATCATGGTCATGGGAGTAATACCCTAAGCGTTCCTTTGGCCTAGCCATAGGGCATGGATCAAGTAAGATACGAGTATGATGAAATACAAAACAAAGTTCATCAAATGAAAGCAAAGACAGAAAAGGATAATATTGTATGGAATTAACACATCAACAATTTATATAACTATGCGATAAAGTTTAGAAAGAATACGCATTAACATGACCGTTGAACAGTAAATAACACATTTGTGGGGTATTTCACCCGTTGTTTAAATTGTACACAAGTTTCCAAAGAGATTTATTCTCTTAAATTATGAATTCGCAGGAGTTAACTTAGTAACAGTAAAATAGACCAAGTCTCGTTATCGAGACTGAAGTTGGTTAAACGACTTCATTCAACATCAAGAACTTGTATATATAATATGATATTCGTCCATAGAAATAATATGAATGGTATACAAGTAGATTATATAAGTGTGAATAGCCATAAATATATTATTATGTTCGTTCATCAAAGTAATATGGACAGTTTATAAGAAGAGTATACTGGCCCAATCAGCCCACATTTTATAGGGATATCGCTGCCATAAGTGAGGAGACCATGCAGAGAGAAGAGACCATCGGGGGAGACCAACGAGGAGACAAATTCTGACCCCGACAAATACGACCTTAGAATTCCTAACCATTGAGTAAGTTCGTGATTTTACTATAGAAAATGTCTATTAAATCCTTGGGAAAATTGCATTTGCAGATTAGGAAAAATATTAAACCCTTGTTTTGAATTGCATGGGAAATTTTCATTTTAGAAACATAGCATTCCCTAATTTGTGAAAAAAGGTTTTTTTCCCAAAAAAATGTTCATACATTCTAGCCAACGATATAAATGGGGGTTATTCCACAGGGGCAGAGTAATTGGTAATGAGTATATGAGATGAGAAGTTATAAATGGAAGGTCACAATTTCAAATCCCATAGGTACTAGCTTACAAAAAAAAAGGATAGAAATGGGGGTCCCTAATTTGTGGTTTTCTATATTGTTGCATGATAAAAACTAAGTGTTGAATAAACATTTTAGGCTTAAACCTAGTATACTATCAAAGAGAACCCGCACGAGTTCTCTTTTTTTTGGAGGTCACATTTAATAGTTATTTTCACCTTCGTTTCAAAAAGTGGTGCTACCGATAGAACTCTTTTTTCGAGGCTAAATTTACAACTTTTTTGAAATCCCATCCAGTGCCCTTGCAAATAAAATCGTAAATCGAACCCCAAATCGAAAAGTGGTACTATCAGTAGCGCCACTTTTTTTCCAGGCCAAAATTACAACTTTTTTTATAACCCCAGTCAGTGCAACATGATGCCACTGCAATCAACCACGACAATTACAACTTGTTTGACGTTGTCGCCTTAACAGTCTGTGTCGTTGCAACGAAAAGGAAAAAATCAACTTGTGACTTGAAAAGAGGTGCTACCAATGGTACCTCTTTCCTTTTTCGGGTTACATTTGCCTGAAAAAAAAAGTAATTTTTTTAAAACACAAAAATTTAAGTAGATGAAAAATTAATTAACTTTAAAAATATATAAAAAAATTAAAAAAACCATACATATTGTGAAAAAAATTTGAAAAAAAAAAACAAAATACCTACAAAAAGATGTAAAAAAAGGAAAAACAAAAAATAACACATTAAAACTTGAAAAACTATTAAAAACTAAAAAATATATTAAAAAACTAAAAAATAAAAATAAAAAAATATAACAAAAACAAAACATTAAACTAATTAAAAACTAAAAAAAATTCAAAACAAAACATTAAACTAATTAAAAACTAAAAAAAATTAAAAACAAAAAAATTAACCAAAACATACCCACCTCTCCCCTTCCCCACTCCATGCAACCCTTACCCGCCTCCCCTTCTCCACTCCACGTAACATTTTCCCTTTCCACTCTCCCCTTCCCTACTCCATGTAACATAAATGTTGTGTGGAGTGGGAAAGGGGAGAGTAGAGAGGGGGGAAGGGGGGAGGGGAGAGGAAGTAGGGGGGAAGGGGGTGGCGGAGGAGCAGAGGTGGTGGGTAAGGGGAGGGGATAGGGGTGGCAGAGGAGCCACGTGATTCTGAGAATCGCGCCTCTCCTCCATCACCCCCTTACCTAACTTAATCACATGTATTGGAGTAGGAGACTCATCCTTTATGTGCCAAAGCTTGGAACCAAGACATATCACACTCAGGAGTGAAAGATTCATGTTGAAGGGTTTGTGTCATAGTTAGAGGCTTGTGTATGGAGTGGTACAAATTCATATACTAACTAATATCAATGACAACTAATATATTTGAGAAGGGGCTTATGTATTAGTGAAAGCTAGTCTCATGGAGCATGTACACTTGTTAGTATATATATCAAAATATATACAAATATACTTACCAATATTACCAGTATGCATATACTAGTAGACATAATCTCATATATATATATATACTAGTACATACACCAATATGTATTAAATGTGTTTGATTTACCTATGTCTCGTATTGGAGATGTGTAGTATGTGACCAAAATATGGATCCAAAGAGTATTGATACTTCTAGTGATCACGTGTAGCAACTTTGTTGAGGATTGAAAGTGCACAAACAATTTGGAGAGCAATTAAGCAAATCGATTATCTAGTTTGGTGTAAACTTTCTTGTATTTTATTACCAAATAAAATTGCAAAATATAAGGTGCACGTTCAATGTGCCACCTCTCTTGTATTTTTTTTTGTGTGTTCAAGAAAATCAAAGGATGATGATAAGTGTACAAGATTAGTGGGAACTAGTCTCATGGAACATGTATACCTATTAGTATATACACTAAAATAGGTATAAATATTAGTATACACCTATTAGTACTATATATACCTATTAGGAAGGGCATGTGCTCCATCTCGTCATCGCATGAAATCCTACTTGTAATAAAGGTAAAGTGGCCCACTTTCTCATCACCTGAATGCCTACATTTTGAGAAAGGGAATGTGTCATTTATCCTCTTTATAGACATGGCTAGATGGTGAACAATGAAATGTTATTCTTGTGGTTATCACCTCAATGCCTATATTGATAGAATTGGAATGTGATTTTTATCCTCATCACTCAAATGAGCAAATTGTGCGAGAGGGAATGTGCTCCTCCTCGTCACCTTTATTCTCCTCCACCTCATCACCAAACACCTCGACTTTGACATATGGCAATTGATTGTCCAAATCGTAACCCTAATTCCTTGATTGTGAGAAAGGGCATGTACGCCTTCTCCTCTATTCCCTCTAATTCTTACATTGTGAAAAGGGGGGTATGTTATTTCTCCCCATAATAAAGGTTCATGCTTTATGAGAAAGGGAAGGTCTGCTATCTCTTCATCACCCACATCCCTATATTGTGAGGAAGAGCATATTCTCATTCTCATCATTACCTTAATTATTATATTGTAAGAATGGATGTGTGTCCCTCCTTATGATCCCAACCCATAGATTGCAAGAAAAGGAACATGTTTGACCTCTGGTTCATCACCTTAATGTGAAGTAAGAATGTGAGAAAGGGTATGTGGTCCTTTTAACCATCACCCAAATTCCAATATTGTGAGAAAACTGTACATTCTTTTTCTCCTCATCGTCATCATACATAGATTGTGAGAAACAAAATGTTGAATATAATTCTTATTATTTTGGTGAAGTAAGAGAAAGAGGATGCTATCATGAAAAGAACCTTTACCAATGTGGCAATTTAGAGTTTGTAAAGATTTTTTTTGGTGTTTGAAACTTCAACAAAAGTAGATGCATTAGAGTGTCCCTACAAGTAAGACAAGGGGGCTAACAGGAAACTCTTATTATGGGTAGAAATATAAATCCAAAATGATTTACCATAGAAGATTGGAATCAATATTGTAATTCGAAGACTCGTAATCTAAGGAAAAATAAATTGATTATAAAGAATGCATAGCTAGTAAACTAAAACCAACCTCTAACCAAAAACACAAACTATTTAGAACATATATGGATAATTGACGCAAGTCCGCCTCGTCGAAACAAGGTTCTTTCTTAACAATACACACGACACACCCACAAATGTTCACACAAACAAGATGCAAACAACATGCCAGAAGCTGGCTTATATTACTTCTCTGAATCGGTTACAATGCGGAATAACTGTAAATACAAATAACTAACTATCTGTCGGCCTCAACCGTTACAATATAGAAGTAAATGCGGGGTGCTCTCTCAGTGTGTCGACCTTACCCTCTCTTGGTTCACTACTGAACTCTGAGGTATGGCTCGATCTTCCCTTCGGCTCTACTTGACTCTCCTCAAAAATGCCAAGTTGTAATATGTCAAGTCCCTTAACTGATCCAAACTCTCTCGTCTTCTACTCGGCTGTTGTTGTTCCCGAGACCACTGTGATCCCTGAGACACGCATCCTCCTATCAACCGATCCTTCCATGATCCTGTAGACCTGCAACTGTCAGCGTCCCTGCCGTGCTGCACCGCCTCTTCCTGTGACGACATCTGTCATGTCTTCACCCACCTGGAATAACTGCCATTAACTTCCTTAGCAACTCCGAACTGTTGCTAAGTACGCTCCTTGACTTCTACGCTTCCTCTGACATGCTACAGTAAACCATCACGTCGGCCATATTGTCCCCCGTCATCTTCGACTCACTTGTCGGCTTCACTCTGTGCTTAGGCTCATGCCCAAAACCTGTCGATGTCACGGTTCGACAACATGTCGACCTTTCCACGACTCTGCGGTAACTTGTCGACTATCGACTGTTGTCTGTCGACACTAATATGTCGATTCTTGACCTCTTCACTCCCGTCGACTGCTTCGACAGCTTTGCTTGACTTATTGACTTCGACGAGTCAATTCTGCTTCATGCACCAGGGGTTGTCGGCACTCCCTCTGATCGGCTCCATTCTGTCAATCAACTTCGACTGATCTGCCTAGGCCCCTATGCTCCTGCATCAAACTCCCCAAGTGAAAAATAACTCGACTGATCCGTTAGTCTCTTGAATTCTTCTTCGGAAATCCATGTCGCCTCCTGTAACTCATCATCTCTCCATCACACCAAGTATTCCTTCCTTTGCAAACTGCGCGTACGCCCGACTTCGCATTCCTCTATTACTTCTACGATCTCCTCATTGTGTCGATCTGGAATCTGCGCTGCCCAATCGATGTTCGACACTCCTAAGCTTCCACTGCTTGAACCCTCTTCGAACTTGTACAGATCTGAGATATTGAACGTTGGTGAAATGCTCAAGTCATTCGGCAGCTCCAACACATAAGCATTGTCCGAAATCTTCCTCAAGATCTTACATGGTCCAATCTTCTTCAACTTTAGCTTGTTATATGTCCCTATCGAAAATCTCTCCTTCCGCAAATGAGTGTAGACCAAGTCTCCTTCGCTGAACGACTGTAGTCTCTTCTTTTTGTCGACTCTCAACTTGTATGTCACGTTGCTCTTTTCTATGCGCTTTTGCACATCTTCGTGAACTTCTTTCATGTGCTCTGCGAATGATTCTGCATCCGCGCTCTTCCTTATTTCTATCGGCAACTCGACCAAATCCACCACTCCATGTGGGATTCTTCCCTGAACAATCTAGAATGGGCTCAAACCAGTCGACCGATTCACAGAATTGTTGTATGCAAACTCCACTTGCACCAACACATTCTCCCACTGCTTTGGTCTGTCGGCCGTCAAACATCTCAGAAGGTTTCCCAAACTTTTTTTCACCACCTCGGTCTGTCCATCTGTCTACAGATGATATACCGAGCTAAACTGCAACCTCGTTTCCAGTTTCTTCCATAGGGTTCTCCAGAAATGCCCCATAAACTTGGTATCTCTGTCCGATGTGATACTCTTCGGCAACCCATGCAATCTGACTACTTCCTTGAAGAATAGTACAACAATGCCTGTGGTGTCACTTGTCTTCCGACACGGAATAAAGTGTGCCATTTTCAAAAATCTATTGACCATAACAAATATTGAGTCGCTTCCTTGCTGCGTCTTCGGAAATCCTAGCACAAAATCCATGCTCAGGTGTTCCCATGGGGTATTCGGTACCGGAAACGGTGTATACAACCCCATGTTCTGACTTCTTCCTTTTGCAAACTGGAAAACTCTACAATGTCGCACCCACTTTCCGACATTTGTCGCCATTCCTGGCCAATAATACTTTTCTTTTCGACGAATGCCTTAGTCTTGTCGATGCCAAAATGACCTGCTAACCCGCCGCTATGCAACTCTCGGATTAGGTTCTCTCGCACTGATCCTATGGGAATACATAACTGTCGTCCCCTGAACAAGTAGTCTTCTTGGACAAAATAATCCAAATATGGAGTTTTGTCAACACTCCATGGTTCACAAAAAGCTTCCCATGCTTTCGCAAAATCTCTATCGGTCGCATATTGTGTCTTCACCGACTCTATTCATGTTTCCTAAACTGTCGCCATGTTCAGCAATGCAACTCTTCTACCCAGCGCGTCGACAACCTTATTCAACTTACCCGACCTATGCCACAACATGAATGTATATCCTTGTAGGAATTCAACCCATTTCATGTGCCACTGATTCAACTTCGACTGAGTATTCAAATACCTCAGCGCTTGATGATCTGTGTACAACACAAATTCCTTGGGCAACAAATAATGCCTCCACTTCTTCAATGCCTGGACAATAGCATAGAATTCCTGGTCATAGACCGAATATTTCCGCTTCGCATCATCCAACTTTTCACTGAAGAATGCAATTGGTCGGCCCTCTTGGCTCAACACTGCTCCAATTGTGATTCCACTTGCGTCGTAATCGACCTGGAAAACTTTGTCAAAATCTGGGAGCGCCAACACTGGGCTCTCAGTGACCTTTTCCTTCAACTTTTCGAAAGCTCGCTGGGATGCTTCCGTCCACTTGAACTCTCCTTTGCGCATACACTCTATCAACGTTGCACAAATACGACTGAATCCCCTGATGAACTTCCTATAGAAAGTGGCAAGTCCATGGAAACTCCTTACTCCAGTCGCGCTTGTCGGTTCAGGCCAATCCAATATCGGCTTCACCTTTTTTGGGTCCATCACCAACCATTTACCCGAGATTACGAATCCCAAGTATACCAGTTCTTCCTTCATGAAGAAACACTTTTGCAGGTTCACCATCAGATTCTCTTCCTGCAACTTCTGCAATACCTGTCGAATGTGCCCCAAGTGTTCTGCCTTGGTTTGACTGAAAATCAGAATGTTGTCTAGATAGACTACGACAAACTTTCCCAAGAATGGTTTCAGTACTCCATTCATCAATCGCATGAACGTACTGGGTGCATTAGTCAATCCAAACGGCATGACTAACCACTCATACAGCCCTTCCTTTGTTTTGAATGTTGTCTTCCATTCGTCTCCTTCTCTAACCCGAATCTAGTGATAACCTCTCTTCAGGTCTATCTTCGTGAATTATTTCGCTCCACTCAAACAATCGATCAAGTCATCCATTCTCGGAAATGGAAACCGATACTTGATCATGATCTTGTTGATAGCTCTGGAGTCTGTACACATCCTCCATTCTCCACCTTTCTTCGGCGCTAATACTGCTGGTACCATGCACGGACTCAGACTCTCTCTAATCAACCCTCTGTCCAATAACTCCTGAACCTGTTGATTGAGTTCCTGACCTTCTGTCGGACTCATCCTATGCGGTGTCTTGTTTGGAAGACTCAACCCTGGAATCAAGTCAATCTGATGGGATATGCTCCTTGTCGGCGGGAATCCCGTCGGTGTCTCATCGACCACTATGCTGCGAAACTCTTCGAGCATCTTTTTGACTTCGACCGGAATTTTCCCCACTATCGCACTCTCGACACATGGTCCCTTCGGAATGATAGCATAACACCCCGACTGCTTTTCCTCTTCCGCAAGGAATTCTTTCGCTGAACACATCAGCACACGCTTCTCCCAAAAGTTGCTCTCGCCCTGCTTACCGTTGGCTTGCTCCTCCGGTTTCGGCTTAAGAGTCCTTTTCACGCCATTCTTCCACACTGTGACTGTGTTGGCTCGACCATCATAGATCATTTTTCGATCATATTGCCATGGTCTTCCTAACAACAGATGGCACACGTCCATTGGGATTACGTCGCACAGTACACTGTCCTCTAAATTCCCAACCTTGAATTTAATCAGGCATTGTCTGGTCACTTTCACATGGTGTCCTTTCTGCAACCATGAGATATTGTAAGGGTGTGGATGTTCTCGACATCTCAACTTTGCTTTCTCGATCACCTCTGTCGACACAAGATTCTCAGTGCTTCCGCCATCAACTATGGTCTTGCAACGCCATTCTCCAATTCGCACCTTCGTTCGAAAGATCGCCTTCCGTTGTGCTGGCTCTTGCTTGTCGCATCTGTTGTCCAGAACCAGTGTCTTGCTCGCTGTCATGGCCCGACTTTTATTCTTACCATCTCCACTGCTATCGGATGTCGATTCCTCCCTTTCGTCCACTTGCTCATCCTTTCGACATCTGGGCTTCGACTCCTCCCTAGCATGTAGGTTCTCTAGGCATTCATATGCCTTGTGTCCCGCTCCACGACACTTATAATAGATTATGGTTAGTCTGTTAGCTCCTTTTCTGTCGGATTGACCACTTCGACCATACGCACTCGACCGCGGTTCTCTCGACCATCGCGTCGGTCCTCTTGCGCTTTCTCCCTTATCAATGTCCCTTCCGCATGTCGACTATGTTCGACAGTTTCCCTCCTATAACCGCTACTTTGGCCTTTCCCGGTAACAGTTCTCGCACCCCGACCAGTCATACTACCCCTAGTCGCTGTGGATTTTCTTGACAGTTTCTCTTCTACCTTCAGAGCTAACTGGTAGGCTTCACCCACTGCTCTAAATCTAGACATGCTCAATTCATCCTGAATGGCTCAATTCATCCTGAATGGCACATTTCAAGCCATTCACATACCTAGCGACAGCTTCTTCTCCTTCGTCGGTTTGCACCGATCTTATCGACAATCTGTAGAACTCTTCCGTGTACTCCTTCACGGTCATTTCTTTTTGTCGAAAGTTCTACAACTTCCTGAACAAGGAAATAACATAGTCATTTGGCAAGAACTTCCCCTTCAGCTTGGCGACCATCCTATCCCAAGACTTGATTTTCTCCTTGCCCTTCTTAACTCTGTTATCCTGTACATTGTCCCACCACAATGAGGCATGACCCTTCAACCTCAGACATGCAGTCTTAACCCGCTTAGGATCCTCGATCTTCTCTATGTCGAAGTATTTCTCCATCTCTCGGAACCAGTCAATCAAGTCTTCTGGATCCAGACTTCCTGAGTAGGTACGAACGTCGATCTTTTCCTGACCTCTCATCTCCGTCAGAAGCTTGATGAGTTTTTCTTCTAGTTCATCTTCCACTGCTTCCCGTGATTCCACTTCTTCGACTTCCTCGTTGTTGTGGTCTAACGCATCAGGAACACAACCACGCCTTTGGCTTTCTTTGATCATTGCGACTTCATTTGTCAAAGTTTGCATCGTTCGGACGCATTCGTCGAACATCTCACAATCAACTGTGACTGCTGCGCCACGCGCTCTTCGTCCTCTGACATTAATGCCTCTGTGAGCCATTTTCAACCTCTGCTGAAACTCTCACTCGTCCAATCGCAACCGAACTTCAACAAGTCGTGCACAACTCTACCCAACCTCAGCTAGAGTTGTTCAACGCACTTGCAGGCTCAATATCACTCGACATGCTTCTGCGCACAGGGATTTACTTCCCGCTCTGATACCAACTGACACAAGTCAAGTCGGTATCACTGCTCTTCCTTCTCAATAGGATTCAACCGGACTCACTTCCGGGCTCTGATATAGCTATCCTTCGCTCTCAGGATACTATAGCTCTAATACCAACTGACACAAGTCCGCTTCGTCAAAACAAGGCTCTTACTTAACAATACACACGACACAACCACAAATGTTCACACAAACAAGATGCAAACAACATGCCAGAAGCTGGCTTATATTACTTCTCCGAATCGGTTACAATGTGGAATAACTATAAATACAAATAACTAACTATCTGTCGGCCTCAGCCGTTACAATACAGAAGTAACTACGGTGTGCTCTCTCAGTGTGTCGACCTCACCCTCTCCCGGTTCGCTACTGAACTCTGAGCTATGGCTCGATCTTCCCTTCGGCTCTGCTTGACTCTCCCCAAAAATGCCAAGTCCCTTAACTAATCCAAACTCTCTCGTCTTCTACTCGGCAGCTACTATTCTCGAGACCACTGCGATCCCCGAGACACGCATCCTCCTATCAGCCGATCCTTCCACGATCCTACAGACCTGCAACTGTCAGCGTCCCTGCCGTGCTGCACAGCCTCTGCCTGTGATGACATCTATCATGTCTTTACCCACCTGCAATAACTGCCATTAACTTCCTTAGCAACCCCGAACTATTGCAAAGTACGCTCCTTGACTTCTACGCTTCCTCTGACATGCTACAATAAACCATCTCGTTGGCCATACTGTCCCCCGTCAGCTTCGACTCACTTATCAGCTTCACTCTACGCTTAGGCTCATGCCCAAAACCTGTCGATGTCACGGTTCAACAACATGTCGACCTTTCCACGACTCTGTGGCAACTTGTTTCCTATCGACATTAACATGTCGACTATCGACTATCGTCTGTCGACTCTCGACCTCTTCACTCGTGTCGACTGCTTCGATAGCTTTGCTCGACTTATTGACTTCGACAAGTCAATTCTGCTTCACGCACCAGCGGTCGTCGGCACTCCCTTTGGTCGGCTCCCTTCTCTCGATCAACTTCGACTGATCTGCCTAGGCCCCGATGCTCCTGCATCAATAATGCTCAAACCATTTGTTCTTTCTAATGAATTTTTCATTACAGTCCCTAAGTTATCCATACTTTCCTTGATTGACAAGCATTCACTTCCTAATTTTTTTTATCTAAAAGCCCCATTTACAGTAAGTTGCTCATTCATATTACGCATGTTCACTGACACTAATTGCAACTTGTCCATGTTCGTTGATATGATAGAAACCGAACTATTCTTTTTTATGTTAATTGCAGGTACAACCAAATAGATATCTATCTTATGTTGATTCCAATAGTGATGGTTGTTCTGAAGAGAGGGAAAAAAAGGGAAACATCAAGCAATACATCGAGAACAACTAAAGGTAGTAATGTGAGAAAAAAAATAAAAAATGTATGGATTTGTTTCTTGGTAAAAAAGAGTCATGCTCTTATGGAAATGAGACCGATGAAGATGAGGTAAATCCCTTTCAATATAGAAATTCTATGAAAAAATGGGAACCAAACCCACTTCCTGAGGTAAACATTGATTTTTATATTGGTGGGAGAACATATTGAATTGCTCCATCTAGTTTACATGGACTGGGGCTCTTTTCAATAGATGGTGTAAACATTCCATACAACTGTGAACTTGAATTGATGGATTATGTTGGCCCAACATATTATTATAAACATTGGTTAAAGCTACCTCAGTATTTATTGAGTATGCACTAATATGGAGTTTGTGCAAATTATAACCAAATGAAAGAAAACAATGAACATAAAGGATATTCTATATATATTGATAGAAGGCCAAAAGCTTTGGAAAATATTTTCGAGTTTATAAACAATTCACGTCCTGGAAGCATGAACAAGCTACCCAATTGTATGTATGAGGAGCGTGATGGGAATAGAGTTGTGGTTTATGCAATAAAATCAATAGCTGCAGGGAAGGAATTGTTGATCAATTATAATTTGAATAAAATTAACAAATAAGGTAATTGTTAGGTAATTGTGATTTAACACTTATATTCATTATTTACTAAAGAACATATATATTGCATATTAAGAAATGCTCTTTTCTGTATTGATCAAAATTTGCCTTAAAATGTAGTTTACAAAATAAGAGTGAATGGAATTGAAAAATTTAATCCTTGTTTGAATATATGCATATTTTTAACTAGTTAACATATCATTATTTGTGTAACAGGTTGATTAGGGAAAAGGAATTGACCATGGGCAGGTCAAATAATGTATGAATATTTATATGTTAATTATTATCAATATTGTTTATTATTTGAGTGTTGTTTATTGTTTATCGATGTTATGTGTTTTGAATCTTTGTAGGCTCCAATTTCATTGCCTTGTCTTGATTGGGACAATGTAAACTACTTTGATTCTCTCGACCCCCTTGCTACTATTAGGAAACAGGTTGAGAAATGGACTATTGAACTTCATGGATTGATGGTCCTTGAAGAAACTACAAAAAGGGAAGAAAGAATTCAATTCTTGATGTCAAAATCCAAAAGTACAACGTATGTATTTTTGAAAGTGTATTTCGTCAATTGCTTGAATGAATATCACATTGTTTTTAATGAATTCAAGTGCTTGGAATAGAGTTGTATTTTTTTAAACCTTCTTGAGATAGGAATCCCCCGCCATTGGGAGTAGTGGACTTGCATTTGATGTTGCATCCTCTGCTCCTACTACACATGCTACTAATGTGGCATTTACTCCTAGTCTTGCTGGTAGTACCCATGATTCTACACCTAGTGTTGGTGTCAGGCCACCTAGTACTACCCCTGGACCTACCCATGTGCCTCCTTCATTAGATGTTGATATGAGTCCCATTATGTCAGGCATAGTCATCAATAGCACTGGGGTGTAACCATTTTCTTTACAAATGGACCATAAATGGGTCTCAATGAAGGGATTAAACACCATGGTAATTACTAATCCATCAACATATTTTCATTTTATAGAACGATGATGTTAGTGCTTGTTTATATAGGTATACATGTTTCCAGGCCTCCAAAAAAATGTTGAAGTCTAGGGTTTCGAGCTGGTGCACGGAGACGAAATGGCATACTGGACTGTCACTGTAGGGCTCTGCAGTCAATCGTTGGGGTGGCCTCCCCTAAATTTTTGGCATTTCTCTGGCGCTGATCCCGATGGCTTGTACACTTCTGCCAACTGGAGATGCACCGGTATATCACACGGTGGACTCCGTCGACTACTCCTCTGATCCGTGGGAAGGTAAAAATATTTTTTATTACTCTGCAGTAGTAGCTTCGATGGCTGATGGTTCTACCCAGTATCCACTTGGGACCACGACGCTGGCAAACATGACACATGGGGATGACTTTCTGCAGACGGTTTCCTTGCCTCCTACTAGCCGGTTCCTTGCCGACGACGAAGTCGATCTCTCTTGTCTCATATGTTCACTGCCATACCTATGGCTCTGGTTCTGGGAGGAATGTCGTTCTCACTCTTTGAAACGGCTCATACCACCTTCCTGGACCACCTGGAGACGGTTGAAACCCCTCCTGCTCCCTCCACATCACCGAGCTTACACTGGGAAGATCTCTCCCAACTGGATTTGGCACTATTAGATCACGTTTGGACTACTCCACCGAGTGGAGTAAACCCGTCTCTCCCCCCAAACCTGGAGGATTTAGCCACACCGCCCTGCCCTGAGGGTTTCGTTGAATCCTTTCTTCACGATCTGGACCAGAGTTTCTTACCTCCGTCGAAAAAACAGGGTTTGATTCTTCTCCGCCTAAAAACCCTCCACTCTCTGTAAAGGCTCCTCTGCCGCGCAAACAGAAAGGGAAGTGCCTAAAAAATACCAGAGAACCTCTCAACTTAATTTGTGGGAAAAACGTCTATGTGGCAGACTCTTTAGTTATGGCGGGATCGGCCGTAGTCTGACACACCAGGGGAAAATATCCTACTTTCGAAGGGATTGACAAATGGGTCAACTCACACTGGATGGATTTTCTTGACCATAAACCGAAGATTTCGATCCTCTCCCAGGGTTGGTTCGTCTTCAAATTTCGTTACAAAGCGAATGCGGACCGTGTTCTCCTGAAGCACCGGAGCCTGGGTAATACCCCTATACTTATCGAAGATTTCATAATGGGTACTGCGTTATCCCTGAGCACTTCACTATACCCCTATACTTTTCAAAAAATAGACTCCTTTGTTCGATGCCGACAGGGAGAAATTTGATGTCATTCTGATTTGGGTCAGACTGCTAGGTTTCCCCGGTAGTTTTGGAATTGGGACTCCTTCAAAGACATTGGGAACGCTCTAGGTGTTTTCATCGACGCAGATATGTCCTTTCTTCAGTCTAGAAAATTGTCGGTTTCCATAATTCTTGTCTCTTTAAACATTTGTGTCGGCCTCCGTGAACAGATCAACTTCATCCGGGGACAGGCGACACGTCTGCAGAAGCTGGACTACAAAGGGGTTCCTTTCCGCTGCCACCGCTTCCATGGCTATGGCCATATGGTATGACACTGCAAACTGTCTTTCAGTAAGAAGGGGGATGATTCCAGGAAGCGGTCTGAGGTTTGCAGGAGCGGAACAGCTGAGGGTTTAGAAACATTGGGACACCTCCTCGATGGTCTAACGAATGTCCACTCTGAACGGGAAGAACAAGAACCTGATGTGGCTCGTGTGGAACTTTTCACACCCCCACATCAACCTCCGTTGAAACCCACGACCGACTGCACTGATGCAATATTGGAGACTACGCCCGCCGATGCAGCCACTTTTGTTTCTCCGGGTAAGACTTATGCAAACTTAGCTCCTCCTTCCTCTCTTGAAGTTTCTTTTGGTTCTTTATCTCTAGATGTGGAAGGCCCGCCCGCCCCCCCTCCTCACCTCCTCCTCCCCCCGTTCCCCCCTGAACCCTACAATCACGCCAACGTGTTTTTCACCCTCTCCCTTGGTCGACCCCCCCCTCCTCACTGCTCTTTGGCATCTAGTCCCCCTCCCCCTTCATCCTTACTAACCCATTCCATATTTTTTCATATTCGCTCCCGAGACATCCCTACCCTATCGGTTCCCCACTCCTCTGGTTTGGGACTATGCCTAAACCCTACGTCCAAAAAACCCTCTAGAGGTAGAGGCAGACCTACTCTCTAGTCTTCAGCACAGCACAAATCCATCCAAGACCTAGCGGATGGAAAACAAAAAACTATCCTTGGGTCGCTTAGAGCAGCAAACGTCTTGAAGGAGGCCACCTGATGCAACTTCTCTCCCTCAATTGTCGGGGTTTGGCAAGTAAGCCCAAAAAGCTTTCCCTAAAAAGGTTGATCTCTCTTCATCAGTCGGCCATCTTCATGCTTCAAGAAACTATGGGCTCGGAGGAGGATGTTACCGTCCTCCTAAAAACTATCCTTCCTCTGTATGATTTTGCTGCCATCGATGCAAGAGGACACTCAGGTGGTCTTACTCTAGGGTAGAACCCTAAGCTGGCCAGAATCACCAACACTTGGGGTTTCGAATCAGGGCTAGGTTTGGATTTCTTCCATGTCGGGCTCAACCAGTCTTTCACTGTTCTAAATATCTATGGTCCATTTTTGGACATAACTACTTTCTGGGACTCTCTCTGCAAAAAATATGTGCTACATGCCGACAATCTGATTATTGGAGACGACCTGAACTTCACTTTGGGAAATCATGGGATTTGGGGGCCTACTTCCAGAGGGGACTCCCTAGCAGGATACTTTGATCTGCTGCTCAGAGACGCTCACCTCATTGATATAAATCCCACAAAATTGAAACCTACCTGGACCGACCGTAGAAGTGGGGAAGGAAGAATCGCAAATTGATTGGACCGTTTTCTTCTTGTTGAGAAGCCAGTTGAACAAAATTTTTGCTTTCGTCAGTGGGTGTCATTTGGAGGTGACTCAGATCACTCTCCCATATGCCTGGAAATTATTGGAACATCACAAAAACCCCTGACTTCCTTCAAGTTATGTGTTGCCTGGATAAAGGAGGACGAAGTTTCAAAAATCATCAAAGACTCCTGGACTCCCTATCTATCGGAGGCTGACTCCTATGCCGCTCACATTTTGTTAAAAACCTCACCAAAACAAAATTGTTGATCAAGGATTGGGCTTTAAAAAAAACAAAGGGACGAAGAAAAACTTCTTCGGATTGTGCAAGACATCAACATTATTCTAGAGTCGGATGGAGGAGGATTCCTAAATGTTGAAACCTATGAGAAGATAAAATCTCTCGAACACTGTTGCCACAAGCTACTCTCGGAACAAGAGGAAATCTGGAGATTAAAAAGCAAGGCGGTTTGGTTGGAAAGCGGTGATGAAAACACTAAATTCTTTCAGGCTTTTGCAAATGGTAGAAAATCTCAAAACACTATTTGGGAGTTAAAAGGCACCAGCAATGATACTTACACTTCCCATGAAAACCTTGCAATTTTGGGCACTTCTCACTTCAAATACCTCTTCGCTGAACCCAGAAGAGAAAACATCGCAGAGGTCATCAGACTCTCACAACTTTTTACTGGCTCAGTATCCCCGGAGGACAACCTGGATCTCATGGCCGAGGTATCAGAGGAAGAACTTAAGGAAATTCTCAACAGTTTCCAAAAGGACGAAATCCCTGGTCCCAATGGTTGGACCATTGAGTTCTTTATTGCACACTTTGATATCATTGGGAGCAATCTTCTCCACCTGGTGGAGGAATTCCGGAAAGGGGGACTTATGCACCCTCCCTTAAATGCCACCTTCATCGCCTTAATCCAAAAACTGGATAATCATGTTACAATGAATGATTTCCAACCTATATCCCTCTGCAATGTAGCCTACAAGGTAGTTTCTAAGATTATGGCGAAAAGGCTGAAAGGGGTACTCTCAAAAATCATCTCCAAGGAACAATTTGGATTTCTGGAAGGTAGACAAATCCATGAAGCAATTGGTGTAGCCCAAGAAGGCTTACACTCTCAAAAAATTAAATCCATCAAGGGAGCGGTTATAAAAATTGATCTCTCAAAGGCTTTTGACAGAGTCAGCTGGCTCTACCTAAGGATGCTCATGACCCACCTTGGTTTTGACTATGATTTTATAAAATGGATTATGAGCTTCATCTCTACTTCCTCCTTTGTTGTACTCATAAATGGCTCCCCATCTCAATTCTTCTGTGTCGAAAGAGGACTTTGTCAAGGCTTCCCACTATCCCCCCTTCTCTTCCTTCTGGTGGCGGAGGGACTGAGCGGATCTATCCTGGACACTAAAAGAATAGGTCCTTTCAAAGGCATCAGCATCACCAACACTCTTAACCTCTCTCACCTACTCTTCGTCGATGACATACTCCTTTTCTGTGACGGGTCCCATAGGGATGCGAAACAACTGGACTCTATTCTGAAGCTTTTCCAAACTGCTACCGAAATGGTCATCAATGTGCAAAAATATTCCCTAACCATGCATCTTCTTTCTGAGGAAGAACGAAGAAGGTATGCGACCTTTTTTCCCTTTGAAATCATCCCTCTGGGTGGTGGCTTAAAATATTTGGGTTTTCATCTAAAACCAAATGACTACAAAAACTGTGACTGGAACTGGCTTCTTGCAAAACTGGAAAAAAGACTTCTATGCTAGAGTCATCGCTGGCTCTCAAGAGAGGGGAGATTAATCCTTATCAAATATGTTCTAGAAGCCATCCCGGTTTATTCGATGTCATTGGCCTGGATACCAAAGGGAATTCTTGAAAAATCCAGAAAACTCTGCTCTCGATTTCTTTGGTCTGGCCACTCGGACTCCTTTGTTGCCCCTTGGATTAAATGGGACAGGCTTGCTCAACCAAAATCTTTGGGGGGTTGGGGGTTAAAGCAGATTCACTTGTCTGCACGCTCCCTTGTTGCTAAAGCTGGGTGGAGGCTTCTCACCATAGAAAACCTATGGACTAATGTGGTTAAACATAAATAGATCGCCCCTGACTCTATCTTACACTAGATCCGCATCCCCACAAAGTCAAAACAGGGCATATCTGTCATCTGGAAAGGGATTCTAAACTCTCTTCCTCTCATCAAACAGGTACTAGCATGGAAAGTCGGAAATGGTGAAAAATTCCATATAGTAACTGACCCATGGCTGGGTTGTAATAATCAACATGTTCTACCCAACCCCCTCATTGAGCATCTACACCAATAGGGTTACCATCATCTCTATCAAGTTGCGGACATTCTTCACACTACACTATGGCAACAGGGCTGGATGGAAGCGATTGATCTTGACATACCGGTTGATCTCCACCGATTCTAGGACTCTTATCTCCTCTCCCTCCGAAGCTCCCATGCTCGCATTTCTGATCTTCCTAATAAACCCATCTGGTCTCCTGCAACAACAGGAATTTACACTCTAAAACTCGGTTACAAGTTTTTGATGGAACTTCAGCATCTTAATGGGGACCGTCGGTGGTGGTGGCAATCGATTTGGAAGGCACATTGCCCCTCTAAATCAAAATTGTTCATGTGGTGCCTGCTGGAAAATCGGGTACCGGATGAAGAGAAAACATGTCACTAGTCCGAGCTGGTGATCCCTCTTCAAGCTTGAGGATGAAACTATCTCACATCTCTTCTTATCCTGCCCTTTCTCGAAGGTTGTCTGGTTGGAATTAACTCTCACTCATCCACAGTCCTCGCTCTGGAAGGGAAACTCCATGGAGGACTCCTGGAAAATTTGGTCTAAAAATCGGGCCACGGATCACCTTCACACACTCCCCTTAATAAATTCTTGGGGAATCTAGCTTGCCCGCAACCGTTTGATCTTTCTGGAATGGACTACCTCCCCAACACTCATTGATCACCGCAGTTGTTCTCTTCTCACCCACTTTCCACAAAGAAAAAACCAACCCATCCTCTAACCGCACCCAACTGTGGATATAAACCCTCTTGTTCCCTGGGCTTTCTTCGACGGGGATTCTCAAAATAATCTCTGTGGAGGTGGTGCTTTACTCCACTTAAACTCTTCTCACTGTTTCAAGTTGCAGACGAGTCTGGGGCAAGGCTCCAACAACTATGCAGAACTCTATTCCCTAAACCTGTTACTTCGTTTTGCCATAGAAAGGCATTGCTCCCACATTCAAATTTTTGGAGATTCTATGATCATTATTAAATGGATAAATCAAGAACATAGATGTCACAATCTGCTATTAAACCAATTGTTGCTGGAAACAATGCGGTTAGTAGGAGACTTTGACAATTTCTCTTGTCGTCATGTATACAAGGAAAGAAACATAGAGGTGGACCAACTATCAAAGCTGGGATTGACTCTTCGCATGGGTCAATGGAAAATTACTGAACTACAAAATGACTCTTTCCATGAATTTTTTCACAGACCTTTCATAGAAGGACTGGTGACACAAAAAATTTGAAAATTTTACGCTTTTTTCCTTGGAAAAAAAAAATCATTTTATACAACAAAAAATATTTTTATCTTGGTATTATCTATCTAATAATCATATATATGATTGCAATGCTAGGGAATAACTTGCTCTAGCAAGCATTGCAAGAAAAAGTGTTTACTCTTTTTTCACCAACAATTAGAACAAGTTATAAATACCAAAACAAAAACTTGAAAAAAGAGTTAATGAAACACATGACGACATTTTTTGGTCCAGTGTTCAACCAAAATATGGTTGAAACCATGGTAGAGGAGTATAAATCAATGCGGGACAATTACCACACTAATCTCAGTCTCCACCCGAACTATGAGTGTCCTGGACTAATTCTTGTATGGGAGTGGGATGCAACAATCGAGGATGCTCAGGAGAAGAAGATGAAAAAATAGGGATCATTGCAATCTCAAGTGTTGGAGTACCACAAATTTATATATAATAATATAACACAACATGAACTTGTAACTTATATGCATTTTACCATAATGATTAAATCGCATTAACATGTACTTCACATTTGTGTAGGCTTAAAGACACTACAAAGGACACATAAGCTAGATTGGAGAAGATTGTCCAACACAAAATTGGCCTAGTTAAAGTAAAAGGGGGATATGTAAGTACCCTAATTAAAAGTTGTCATTGTTGATTTTACAACAGTAATTTAAAATCTTTACTTACTAAAAAACATAATGTTATGGTATGTAGTCAGCAGACTTCGCTGTCATGCCCACCGCCGAAGATCTAAAAGTTTCCTCGATCGAAGGGTATATATCCTTGGTTGAAACAAAGAAGGGAAATAAAGATAACACCTTTGTTGTCAACAAGGAGGTATATAAGTTCAATACATTTTTAATAGTTAATTATAAATAAATTCATATTTTTTGGTTATGCAAGTAATAACTACAAATTTTATTCGCATAGGCAGTATATGAAGATATTAATATTCATTAGGAGCTAGTTTTAGAGCCAAATGTGCTTATCAGCGAGAATTTAACCTTACTGCACCAGGAACCATAAATGAGGTCATTAGAAAATGATATTTTTTTGGTTTATGTATAACATGAATGTCAAGGTGATTTATAAACGGTTTTCTTTAATCGTAGTTGATGTGGATCATACCCAATCATCTACACAAAGACGTATCTTTCATTCTAAGCAGGAACTAGTGTCGAAATCAACATCTTGACAAGAGCACAACAAAGAAGATGCCAACGTCAAATTTGTGGACCTTATGAAGAAAAAAACCTAGAAGGAATTAGTGTTGGGTTTCAACATTCCCTTCCATTTTTCATTATTGTATAACATTTCATTATTTATCCTAAGACAATTCTCTCTATTCTTCTACTCATCCTTTATGTTTGATCTCTTCTCTACAATTGTTTGTATAATTGTCACTTAAATGGAATCTTTATTTCATTGGGAAAAAAGAGCAAAGAAAAAATGCAATACTAGATCCCTAGTCCAAACTATCAATCCCCGATACTAGATCCCAAATACAATCAAACAACATAACATTTGAAAGGAAGTAATATCATCAAAATTATCATGAGTAGAACTTAATTCCACATAAGGATACAAGAGGAGAAATGTAAACAGAAGGAACATGAGCATAACTAGAAAACTATGACATTGGTATGGAGAACGAGATTCTAATTTATAGGTTAATAGATGAGTAGAGCAAAAGACTTGGATATTATTCAAGACATTTGGGTACATTAAATCTTGATGTTTGTTGCTATAACATTGTTTTGCTACTATATATGCATGAATTTTATATGTTTTATGATGTCATGTTTGTTTCAATTATTTTTTGAATACATAGATTGGGTACTGGGAATTGAGTAAATTTTCTATGTTATCTCAAACATGCCACATACACTTAGCAATAACTTGGGGAGGAACCCTTCCACCCACAAAAAAAATGAAATATCAACCACCTAAACGTGTGGTCTCAACTACTTTCATCCTTGTTTTTTATTGAAGAAAAACTTTACATATTATAAGAGAAACAATATATACAATATGTATAGAGGAGAATATAGCACAACAAATCATTTATGCTTCATTGATATAATGGTTGCAATAAGGTTTAAAAAAAGTAGAATCTAAAATCTCTTTTGCATCTCTAACTAATAAGTATCATTTTGCATTGACTTGGGCACATAATTCATATGAATATACCTTTTGAAAGGACACGCAAAAATTAGACCTTTAAACACAAACTTTCAATGCAATTTCCAAATTGAAAACTACCTACAACTTGAATAAAATGCCATAATCCATCATATGTTGAGAGAATAAGTCGATGTGTGTCACCAAGAAGGGTTGTTCTCCAATGAATGGAGACTTTGTCCATGATTACATAAATTGTGTTGAATGGTACCTCAACATTGATTACATTCCTGAAACATAGGCTCAACACTTTCCAATTTGGAATGACTAGGGTATCTATAATTGACAAATCCACTATTTTTCAACTAGGATTTAGAAGGAATCCCTATAGACAAGATCAACCATGCAAAAAAATTGAGTTTGCTTGAAATCCTGTAAGACAAAACCTTGCTTATAGGAAGGAAGATCTTAACCCAATAATACATTTAACTTTTGTGTCTAATGAATACCACTCAACATTAAGGGAGGAATCCAACACTCACTTCTTATGCAAGAGAAGCTATTATTTTTTGTATTCATAGACAAATAGGTTTGTCATAAGGTCATCTCCAATATTTCCAAATTGCGCCACAAAGATGATTCTTCAATTTGTCAAAATATTCCACTGGGTTAAGATCTTCTAATGAGCCAAAATTATATTTAGATTTTTTTAGGCTACAGTAGCGACGCTTCAACCAAGTGTTATTACTATAGCTTCAATTTTTAATAGATGTCGCTTAAGAGACGTTATTTCCATGTTGGAGATGTCCCTTAGGCAATTTTTGGGACGTGGAAGCAACATCTCTTAAGTGATGTCTAGGTGACATTCTTTCCATGCCCCACGCATATCTTAAGCGATGTCTCCATCGTGGAATGTATGTCGCGTTAATGACGTTTATTCCGCGTTGTAGACATCTCTTAAGAGAAATCTATTACATGTTGGAGACATCACTTAAGAACATCTCCAATGTGGAACAAATGTCGCTTAAGCAAGGAATAGCCCACGTTGGAGATGTCTCTTAAGGGACGTTTGTGCCATGTTGGAGACATCCCTTAAGAAATGTTTCCAACATAGAATATACGTCTCTTAAGAGACATTTCCAACGTGGAATAAACATCACTTAAGTGACATTCATACAAGGTATGAATGTGAAAAACACATCTATTTTCCCAACATATGTTTGACATTTAAGCAATCGAAAAAATGGTGTCATCCTAATGACGTATCACTGACATTTAATAGTTTTCCTTTCAATGTTTAAAAGACACAAAAAGGCATTGAACGTGTGTCAAATTTTGGGCCCAATGTAGTGCTTCATGGTCCTACACCACAAGTGAGATCCATTACTTAACTTCACCCATAATGATCTAAATCATGTGGACCAACTACGAGGTGGACCATTGTTGAAGTTCCTCAATCTTAGTGGTCTAGCCAGTGGTAGGAATCCAATTAAGTAGATAGCCACTGGCTATGGATAATTCATATCATTTTGAGGTTTGGACCTTAGCCTCTACTTATGGTCATGTTCACTAGTGGATCCTCAGCATGCATTCTTAAGTGGCCTCCAAAATAAAAGGAACCATGTTTGTATGCTCTTTCCAGATCCATAACATCACTTATCAATGTGCAGGATCCTACAAAAGTTGTTTGATTTGTGCCATGAGTAAGAGAGTGTTTAAATTTGAAGATGATGGAGGACTACTTAGGATGTTCTCATGAATTTCCTCGTCCATGTCTACATTAAATTGGACACCAAATTCTCCTTGACATTGTCCAGCTACATGGGGTTGATGCAAGGGATTGTCGGCATTTCTACAAGTTATTGCATTATTCCCCATGTGCTTTTTCTTTGGCCCCTCTAAATGCTTCTCATTGCCCATGACTTCCCCCACATTTTTTGTTGTTGTAGTGACCCTGGGATTTGAATACATGCTCCTAACTGACCTAGCTCCATAGCCTCGTTCCATATCGATACTCCTGGAACATCCAAAATAAAACCAAGTTCCTCATTGTTAGTGTTGATAACTGACATTGTGGAATCAAGATTATCACTCCTTGATTGATTCCAAGTTATGCATTGAAGAAAAATCCACCAACTCTTAAAGAAATAGGTTAACATGGGAAAAGAGGATGTTACGGATGCTAACCTAATGGACGTAGTCTACACCAATTGTGAATACGGTTGATCTGTGAACTCTGTGAGAAACTTTATTATAGGCTTAACCACTCGTAATTGTTTATAGTTTTTTCCCTACAAGAATCCAACTACCATGTCTAGGAAATCATTTAGGTCCTTACCCAAAAACTTATCCATGCTGGGAATATGCATTGTCGATACGATTGGCAGTTTCGGGGTTGTTGAGACTTGGCCAACAGCTCCTAAAATTATCATTGAAGCATTAACTTGCACGTGTTAAGAAAGTGTGCTCCAAACTAATGTTAGGTAAGTGTGCTACAACCATCTTAGAAGCACCAAGAAGTTGATCTTTGGTGCTAGTATATAAGAAAAAATAAGTGTTTAAGATTTTGATAGGTTACTAAACAAACAAGTCACTAACATGCTATCCATCCATGTTATCATAGTCACAGGTGCAAATTAACAGGCAATGTTTGCACCCTTGCTTAGGGGTTGCTTGGAAATTTTTACAATGCATATGTGCTTTAACCTTTAATGAGATATATCCAACAAAGATGCTCGGTGTAATTACATGGGAGGTCCTAAATTTGGTCATTCTCACATATCAACTTTGGATTTTAGATGTTCTAAACAATATTTATTATGGATGGATGTCATCTCAAAATACCTTTGTTGAGGGTTTGCATAGGTTTGGAAAGCACATGTTTTTATCTCAATTTATTGCAAATACTGTGGTGTAAATTATCCACATTAAGTGGTAAGTCAACCCTATGTGCTTAAGATATATGCAAAGACATCAATGGAGGAGGATTTCATATATTTTCTTCTATGGCAAGTTTGATAATAAGTGGATTGACTCTTTTATTTCTTCCAATAAATGAATATGCTTGTGAAATGGTCTATATGTCCCACAGAGGAAATTATCTTCGTACTCTCAAAAAACTTAGGGTAAAATGTACACATTAAATATAGAAAAAATTAAGAATAAAAACAGAAGAAATGATTGGTGAGCAAGGAGTTGTTTGAGACTAACCCCATATTCCTTAAGATGTTATGCAACACAATGTACTAGCATGGTTATAGGACAAAAGTACCTGTGTTACACTTGACATATCATTTTTCGGAGGTGGGGGTCTTGTTCTTACCATAATTACAGGGTTTCTAGAATTAATCTTGATGGTTCCTAGATGGAGAAAATACACCATCTGCAGCTAGTGTCCACTAAAATATTAATCCTCTTAGGCCTAACTCTAGTTAGTGGTGGATTTATCTATTTTGGGTTAAAACAGTGTATGACAAAGGAACAAGTGACAACACATGAAATTAAGTGCAAGGTATTGTAAAACATTTGAGAGGATCATGGGAGATGATGGTATTTGTTTGTTCCCTAGTTATATTCTAATAGAACAAGTTGGAGATGGCTACTAGGATACATTCAATTTTGTATGCTAAATGAGAAGCCATTGGAGTTTTTAAGCTTGTTTTTGTAACATAAAATCCAAATATTGAAGCCCACGGGGAGTAGAGCAATTGGTAATGAGTAATTGAGATGAGAAGTTGTAAATTGAAGGTCACAAGTTCAAATACTCGTGGGTACTTACAAAAACAAATCTAAAGATTGAAACACCATCCATATCCCATTTTTAATCTAATCATCAACCAATGATAATAGGTAAATTCAATGTCATTGAGGAATATTGTGATGGGAAATGGTATATGGATTTCAAAGATTTATGACACTCAAGATGGAGGTCTTGTGTCAAAACAATTCGAAACTTCTCAATCCGTTTTTAGGGAAACCTTCTTGACACTTAAGTTTTGGACATATCAATTGGAAGGTTGATGGAAAGCAACCAAGAAGACATGTGCATACATCTAAACAGTGTTGATATTTCCCTAGTCTAGTTGTTCTAGACTTCTTCTACAAAACTGTATCTTTTGCTAACTTTGTTGGAGCTTCTGGTGCTAAGTCCTATATCTTAGTAGGAGTTGCTTGTAACTTTCCTGGTACAACATGGAAGGTTAATAGATTTTCATATTTTCTACATTCATTATTTATTAAATGTGCATATATGGAGGTTGGCTAAGTTTGTAGGCATTATCAACCACATTCTCCAACGCTTCAAAGGGACCATACCATAATAATAGACTTGATCTTCTTCCAAGGATCTTGTAGTCTTTCCTTGTTCAAATGCAACCAAACTTCGTCTCCTACTTTGAATGTTTTCTCAATTTTGTGTTTATCATGTCACTCCTTGGACATATCAATTGGAAGGTTGATGGAAAGCAAACAAGAATACATGTGCATACATCTAAGCAGAGTTGATATTTCCCTAGTGTAGTTGTTCTAGACTTCTTCTGCAAAACTATATCGTTTGCTAACTTTGATGGAGCTTCTGGTGCTTAGTCTTATATCTTTAGTAGGAGTTGCTTGTAACTTTCTTGGTACAACATGGAAGGTTAATAGATTTTCATATTTTCTACATTTTCTATTTATTAAATGTGCATATATGGAGGTTGACTAAGTTTGTAGGCATTATCACCCACCTTCTCCAACACTTCAAAGGGACCATACCATATAGACTTGATCTTCTTCCAAGGATCATGTAGTCTTTCCTTGTTCAAATGCAACCAAACTCTGTCTCCTACATTGAATGTTTTCCCAATTTTTTGTTGATCATGTCACTCCTTGTACTTTTCCTATTACTTCTTCAATGTCTCATGTACTCACAAACGAATATGTTTAATCTTATCAATGAACTTATCAACCTTCAATGATTCCCATGTGTTGTCTTCCCTCGGTCCTTGTTGTCCATATACAACATCTAAAGGTGAAGGTGGAAAATACCCAAAGAAAGTTTCAAAATGCATGGGAACTTACTAGTAGAAGTGTGGACTACTCTATTATAAGTGTGTCTAATATAAATCAAATTTTCATTCCAAGTCCCTAGATGCCTCTTTTGTAACCCCTTAAACGATGAACTAGTGTCATATTCACTACTCTCTACCTATTTGTGTGTGGATGGTGTTACATATTGAACTAGCATGTATAATTAAAGCCCCAAAGAACAGGCTATCCCAACTATAATCTAGAGGTGTTACTCGTTGTCACATCGATAACCACCTCTACACTTCTGATTTCTCTTCTCCAACTCGAGGGGTGCTTCCCTAGGATATGATTGTTGAGCTATGGCAATGGACGCACAAGGTAATTTGAAGAGTTGTCCCTAGAAAAACTTGAGGTGTTCTTTGTAGTATAGGTGATGATAGGATTATGAAAACTAGTGCCAATACCAGGGGCATATGGAGTCTACAAATGATCCCCTTTAGGCCTTGTTTGAAAGTTTTGACTAGAACCTTTGCAAAGCAAGACAAATTCCTACACTAAAAATCTTTAAGATTCATGCCAATTTTACCAAGGAATGGTGGCCTTAGCACACTCTTTCAATATGTAACCCTAGATTATACCCTAGCCTATGCAAGCTTGATTTGTAAACCCTCCTAATATATCCAAATCAAAAGACAAGGCACAAGTATAAAATATAAAATAAACAAGGAAATAATTCCCTATTTAATCCACCTAAGCAAATTTACTTTCTTAGTGAACTAGGTTAAATATACTACAATGCCAAAAGATACATGATACTTTAATATTCAGCCATAAAGAAAACCCAAGAGAAGAAAACCTTTTAACTCCAAAATACTCCATAGAGATATGTTAATTAGGCTCCAAAAGAGAGGGAGCTCCCAAAATCCAACCATAAACAAACCTAGGGAAGTGGTCCCCTTTGACCTTGAGAGATGGCCAAAAGAGTGGGAAATTAGCATTGAGGTGATAGTGGTGCTTATTTCCCAATTTTATTGCACAAGTAGATTAAGATTCTTCCACTTAGGTGTTCAATCAAGCTATAACTTTTGGCATTGTTGTCGGGGATAAAGCCCTTTTCCCAAAAATTTAAAGATCATGCTTCATGACATTTTGTGGGAGGTTTCTAGTGCATATTACTCTTCTCACATGGCAACTCCATGAAGGGACAAAGCTCTTATTCTTTATTGATTTTGAAGATTGATTGTTTGTAGGGGTGAAGCAAGCAACGTTTGAAGGCATCTCAAAGTTCACCTTGGAGACTCCACACATATGTATTTGGTATGAGGTATGCTCGTGTGCATTTTTAGTTTTGGTAACCTTTTTCAAGAAGATAATAGTAAGGAAAGATGGCATTGCACCCATGGTTGGTCGGTCACTTTGCTCCTCTTAATTTCTCAAACATCCCATGGTTTCCTAATGAGCTACTAGAGATATTGGTAAAGTCATTTTTTGTTATAATATAAATTTTTGTGATCATAGTGATTTCACCATGTACCATTTTGGACTTTAATGACTATGGCTTCAAATTTTAGTATTAAGCATGAAGCTATTTTCATGAGGTTATTTGTGCTTAATTTGAAAGAGAATGCAAATGTTTGGTTTAAGGGAATTGGTAGAGGTATTTTCCAGCTATTGGTGCTCTGAAGATCGTGAGACACGGATTCCCTATGTTGAATTAACTTAGGGGGATCATCTTGAGACTCCATATGCCCTAGGTATTGACACTAGTATCCATAATCCTAACATCACATATACTACAAAGAAGAACTCAAGTTTTGTTGAGGCTAACTCTTCAACACCGTGTGCCTCCATTTCCATATCCTAGCAATCATATTTAGGGAATCCCCCTCAAGTTAGAATAGAGCCAACCAGAAGTGCAGAGAGGTGGTTATCGAGGTGATAGTGGGTAACACCTCTATTTTATAGTTCCAGTCTAGGTGTGTTCTTTGGGGATTTAACTATACTTGCTAGTTCAATCTATAACAGATAGAAAGTTGTAGATATATTCAACTATGTCCATCTTTTCTGAAAGTGTATTCCAAAAGGCATCGAGAATCTAATATCTCTAGCTGAGATGGTGCTTCTTAGTATCCAAAACTGCACCCAATTGTATCCAATTTGGCCATCTGAGTCACCCTAGAGATTCCTCCTAATCTATAAGGGTCCTAAACTGTTATTTATAGCCAAAATTCCATTTATAGGGCTCCTAACCATCTATTTCCAACTATTGAGGGCGCATTCCATTGTTTGAGGATTATTTCCCTAATTCTAGAGAATATACTTTGCAATTAGAGTTAGGGGAGTAATGCATGGGTTCCCGGTCCACTAATCAAGGTCCTAACTGACCTTAATTGAACCTGAGAGCTATTTTGAAGCTCCCAGTGTATTAGTTGAGTCTTTTTATGGATGAGAGCCATATGCATGAGCCTAGAGTCAATACCTAGCATTTAGGAAGCTAAGTCCACTTAGGGTGGTTATGGGGTTGTTAACTTCTCACGGAGAGTTTCCATGGATAACAAAGGGCATTATGGCTCTAATTAAGCCTAGCTAGTATCTCATGCATTAGATGATCAATATGAATTGCCTCTTAAGATCTAATTCAAATTTTTTAAATGTATTTGCTCACTCATTCATTGTATACAACTTAGAATAACAAGTTTGATGTTATTGCAAGATCTATGTCTCTTATTTAATGTTTTGCACATTTATGACATAATTTTGTTACATTGTTGATCTCTTGCATATGTATTGCTCTTAACCTAGATATTTATGCTCCAATTTATACATGGTATTAGAGATACAGGAGGTTCTAAGTGACTTAGCGTACTAGTTTTGCGGGAAATCAAAACTTATTCTAGGTTGAAGGAGGTATCAAAAGAGAATATATGGTGGCAATGGATCTCTCTCCCCAACATATTCTAACCCCCCTTCAACTATTTCAAATGGAAATTTAGAGTAGAGATGCTCTTGAGGATGAAGTGACTCTACAAAATAACAATGGGAATCGAAGTAGAACCAAATTCAACAGTTAAGAAGTCCAAATTCTTGTAAAGATTCAATATGCTAAGATAGATAACATCAGTATTCAATTCAATTTCACAACAATAGCATATACAGGATCACTGAAAGAAACACAATCACAAGATAGACACAAATTTATCCTGGGAAACCCTCTAGGGGAAGAAAACTCGGCAAAACTTCCTCAATATAGATGATCAAAAGTACAAAGACAAAACCCCAAACAAGTGCTCCTTCTCCTTGCAGATATATCTCTCTCTCTCCTATGAGAATTACACAAGTGAGTGTGTGTGTCCAAATGAGGATCACATCACTCCTATTTATACTTTATCTTCCACTTGACTTTTTCACTAACTAGGTCGAACCCAACAAACTTAACTGGGCCGACCGACTTACCTAGGAAGACTCAAAACAATATAATATTACTTTCTGGAGGGTTCTATCGACCCGACTTACAAAGGAGGTTTTACCTCCTGACTCTATGATGACCAAATACAATAATAACATCCTGACAGAGGAATAAAACATCTCCGAATAAATTACAATAATAAAATATACAATAGAATATTCTTCGAGGTTACAATATTTCAACACTCCCCCTTAATGAGAAGGGTATTCTACTGACAACAGCAACATCAGCTGTAGGAGCAAGGAGAGAGAGCATCATCAACAACATCAAGGTGATACATCTATAAATCATCAAAAGTTTTCTTCAACAACATCAACAACTGGAACATCTTCAACATCTTCAGTACTGGAGCATCATCTTCTACAGTACCGAATCTTCATCTTTGATCTTCATCTTCTGCAGCACTCGATCACTCGATCGTCTACAACAACTCTTGATCTTTCGATCAGCAACAACATCATTTGCAGCAACATAACCTGCAACACACATGATCCAATTATAGGATGATCAATCCCTCTCACTTTAGGACATAAGTCCAAGGATGATACAATCCTAACCATATCACTGAGACAAAAGTCTAAGGATCACTTTAGGACTAATGTCCAAGGATGATACAATCCCAACCACATCACTGAGACAAAATTTTGAGGATCACTTTAGGACAAATTCCAAGGATGATACAATCCCAACCACATCACGGAGACAAAAGTCTGAGGATCACTTTAGGACTAATGTCCGGGGATGATACAATCCCAACCACATCACGGAGACAAAAGTCTGCGGATCACTTTAGGACTAATGTCCGGGGATGATACAATCCCACTGCAACATCATCATCACTGCTCCCCCTTTTGAGGAAGGTCCTTTCGAACCACACCAAGCTTGTCACGGAAGTACTCAAACTTCACTCGAGATAGAGGCTTAGTCAACACATCAGCAACTTGCTCATCAGTGCTCACATATTGGAGCTTTATAGCTCCCTTCTGTACCATATCCCATTTGTAAAAATAATGGATTTCTATGTGCTTTGACTTGTCATGGAACACTGGGTTCTTTGTCATCTTTATACAACTATGGTTGTCACATAGAATCACCATGGTATCCAACTCCAGGTCAAGTAGACCTAACATCAATTTTCGAAGCCATATGGATTCACAACTAGCAGAACAAGCTGTTATATACTCTGCTTCAGTTGTGCTAAGAGCAACACTGGATTGCTTCATGCTAAACCATGAGAACATGGCGGATCCCAGACAATAACATCCACCTGAGGTGATCTTCCGGTCTGATACACTTCCATCCCAATCTGCATCTGTATAACCATACAATCTGTAGTCATGATCTCCAACATAGTATAGACCAAAGTTTATCATACCTTTCAGGTACCTCATCACATGCTTTGCAACTACCAGGTGAACACGTCTAACTAGATACTGACTCAGGGTGTTCACAGCAAAGCATATATTTGGACGGGTATTTGTCAAATACATCAACAACCCAATAATTTGTTTGTACTGAGTCACATCCACTAACTCTGACGATTCATCAGCTAACAATTTCAGGTTGGTATCCATGGGTGTGGCCATGGCTTTACATTCCAACATACCAAATCTTTTTAGGATTTCCACAACAGACTTTCCCTGGTTGAGAAAGATTCCTTCTGGGCTCTGCCATACTTCCAGACCTAGAAAATAGTGCATCAATCCAAGGTTTTTCATCTCAAATTCTTCAGCGGGCTTCTTCTTGCACTCTACAATCTGTTTCTCATTTCCTGTCAGAAATAAATCATCCACATATAGCAATAATATGACAGGTTCATCATCCATAACCTTAAAGTAAAGGTTAGGGTCAGCTTTACTTTTGGTAAAGCCCAAGCTCGTCAAAAAGCTATATATCCTTCCATACCAAGCTCTAGGAGTTTCCTTCAATCCATGCAGAGCCTTCTTCAACTTGCATACGTGAGTCCATCTGTCTTCAACTTCAAATCCATGTGGTTGTTCTATGTACACTTCTTCCTCAATCACACCATTCAGTAAAGTTGTCTTCACATCCATCTGGTGTAAACTCCACTTCATCATGGATGCAAGTGCCATGATGGTTCTAATGGAAGTGTACATTGCTACTGGTACAAATGTCTCTTCATAATCAATTCCCTCTTTCTGAGAGAATCGTCTAGCCACAAACCTTGCCTTGTATTTCTCAATACTTCCATCAGCTGCATGCTTTATCTTGTATATCGACTTGGAAGATACCACACTTTTTCCTTCTGGATTGGGAACTATATCCTAAACATCATTCTTCATTATTGATTGATATTCTTCCGTCATTGTTTCTACCCATTCTTTCTTCTGTATAGCTTCTTCATAATTGGTAGGTTCTTGATCTAGAAGATCACACATCAAAGCCACATAACTAGAAAATGGCTTTGGCTTCTTGCTTACTCTTGTGGAGCCTTCTGGTGCTCCATACTTCTCTGCTTCTTGTATAATTTCTCTTTCCCAAGCAGGATTTCTTTTTCGTGACATATTCATAGTGGGAGGTTCTTGAGGTTCTAGCATATCATGGTCTTCTGGTGTTTCATCTTCAGGGGAGGGTGCAGCTTCTACATTTCTGGGAGGTACATCTTCTTCATATACTTCTTCATGCTGGCACTTTATGGATCTCTTGAGAGTTGCTTCTTCGTCAAATGTTACATTTCTACTAATCTCCATGTGATGGAATACTGGAATGTATATTCTGAAGGCTTTGGAGACTTCACAGTATCCAACAAATATTCCCTTCTTTCTGGAAGGGTCCAACTTGGTTGTCTTTTCTCTTGGTATGTGAACATATACTAGGCAACCAAATATCTTGAGGTGGCTCACTTCAGGCTTCCTTCTTGTTAACATTTCTTCTCGATTCTTGAATCCAATGGAACTATGGGATAATCTATTCTATACATAAACTGTCGTCTGTGCTGCTTCAGCCCATAGATGCATTGGAAGATCTTGATCATGTATCATTGCCTTCACTGCTTCCATAATGGTCCTATTCTTTATTTCCGCAACACCATTCTGTTGAGGATTGTAGGGAGTAGTTAGTTCCCTCTTGATTCCATCTTCTTTACAAAAGGTTTCAAAATATTTTTAAGTATATTCTCCACCATTGTCTGTTCTGAGTGTCTTGATTCTTCTTTCTGAATGATTCTCTATCAAGGCTTTGAATTCCTTGAATTTTCCAAATACTTCATCATTTGCTTTGAAGAAATATATCCATGTCTTTCTTGAATAGTCATCAATAAATGTAACATAATATTCATAACCACTCAAAGATGTGGAGGGAATTGGACCACATACATCTGAATGGATTAATTCCAACATACCTTTAGTCTTTGTCTCACTCTTCGGAAATGGATTCTTGATATTATTTCCTTTTGCACATCCTTTGTAAATGCCTTTATGATCGATCTTCAAATCTGGTAATCCCGTCACTACTTTGCTCACATGGGGTAGTGCTTTGTAGTTGATGTGAGAAAGCCTCCTATGCCATAATTCACTTGGACTAGTGGTCTCATGAACAAGGATTGTTTCTGAATGTCCCTTGAGTTTATATAAGCCTCCTTCTTCTTCACCAATGAAAATTGCATCTTCAATTGATTTTCCTTTGGGCCACATAAGTACTTGTCCATCTATGAATGCAACCCTATATCATTTCTTATCTAATGCTGAGATAGAAAGTAAGTTCTTCTTCAAACCTGGTACATATAAGACTGACTTCATCTTCATTGGGGTTCCAGAATCAAGCTTGTATCTTGCTTCACCAATTCCTTTGATAGGATATCGATAGTCATCTCCTAATGATACCTTCTGAGGAGAGTTCTTCTCTTCAAGTTTTGACAGAGTTTTCTTTTGTCCTGTCATGTGCTTTGAAGCATCACTATCAATAAGCCATGTATCTTCTCCAGGTGTCACACACCAAGAGAGTGCAGAGAATAATACATACTCTTTTGTATCTTCTTATTTTGCTTGTTTTCTTCGAGGTCCTTCTTCCTCTTCTTCTTCATCTTCAACTAGGTGTGCATGATGTCTTTTGTTGTTGTTCCTCTTCTTGTATTCTTCTTTCTTCAATGGACAATTTCTGGCAATGTTTCCTAGCTTGTCACAATTGAAACATTGAAAGTTGGATTAGTTTCTTCTTGGATTGTTTCCTCTTGTCCTTTGGAACTTCTTGGGAGGTTGAGACTCCTTGTCGCTTTCCTTCTTGAAGTTAGATTGACTTCTTCCTCTCTTGGTATGAGTGGCTAGGGCTTGATCATATTCTTTAAGTAGAGCTTCTCTATTGGCTACTCTAGCGTCCTCTTGGATGCAATCTTCTCATACAATGTCGAATTCCATGCTTTCATTTCTGACACACATAGTCTGAATGAATGAATCCCAAGGTCTAGTGAGACCATTGAGAGAAGTCATAACTAGCTCATCTTCGTCAAGGGAGTCTCCAATGGCTTCTAGTTGCTCCTTGAACTAGGAGACCCTTGTGAAGTAGTCTTGGATGGATTCTCCTTGGCACATCTTGGTACTCTTTAATTGAGTTCTCAAATTCATCTTTCTATCGATGTTCCTTCCTTCATACATTCTGGCTAGGGCATCATACATCTCCTTCGGGGTCTTCTTGGATGACACTTGAGGAATCAAGTGGTCTTTGATAGAATCAGCAATGATCCTCTTTTCCCTAATCAAGTCCTTCTTGTGCTTCTCCTTAGCTTCATCCTCTTCAGGTTCTGCAACTTCTTCCTTGATGTATTTGGCAAGATCATTCTCTTCAAGAATGATGCCAATCCTATATTTCCATGCTCGGAAATTCTATATGCCTTCTAGCTTATCCTCAAGCTTAGTGCTTGGGGCCATCTTATCTAGCAGGTCACCAAAAAATGAAATTTCTCAAAATGCAAAACTGACCTTACCAGGAGATGTGCTTTACTGAGACGAATTGACTAGTACACTTGGTTTCTGGAGATTCCAAATTTTCACCTCTCAAAATTGACTTGTGAAATTTTGATCTGCAGTTTCTGCAGTTTTCTGGTTTTTTGGTTTTTTGCAGTTTTATGGTCCAAAGTCAAACTAGGGTTTGACTTTCTCGGAGATCTACCCACTCAAAAAATTTGACCTAGGGCTCAATAGATGCACCCTAGGGAGGCACAACTTTCTATGCAATTAGATTTCCAAAATTCCAACTTTGACAGAAACCCTAATTTCTTGTCAGAGGGAGAAGAGAGAGAGTTTCACCTTGTGAAAGATGTCCTATACATAATTAGTTTAGACTATAAATCATTTGCATTTTGCATAGCATAGTAGATGCACTTCATTACACCAATAGGTGTTTTTATTTTAGAATTTGGATGGATTAGAGACTATGCTTTTCCTAGATTGCACGAGGATGAGACAAGTGTATTGTTCAGATTGATTTTATGGCAGTCGTTAGAAATTCGAAATAAACAATTAATATATATATCTATATATATATATATATATATATATATCAAAAATAATTAAGAGCTATGATGGATAATTGGTAATTGGTGCATGGATAACGAGCAGTTCTTTAGCAAATGGGTAGTTTGTTAACAGGCAGTTCATGTAACTAGCATGAAGAACAAGTAACTTATTTGTGGCACTTAGCTTGTGACATATCGATGTTCACCAGCCACAAGTTAAGTGGTCATGCTAGTATATTTCATTATAGAACTAAAAAAGGGTGCACTAAGCCGTAATCAATAGATCAATGAAGAAATGATAGAAGTGATCATACTCAAAAGGGTTCACAATTTCAATATAGAAAAGTCTAATACTAGGAGCACTAATACAAACCAACATAGATTCATCTTAAAAGAGGATCTACCAAGCATTGAGAGGGATCAAATCTCTCAAGGTGCAAACCCTTTTTTAGAGTGTAAATGTTTTAATTTATCTAATTTGTGTGGTTTAATATATATGTCATTGTAAATATTTTAAATCTAATTTGAACCGACATGTTTTTTATAATATGTTATTTTTTTTTAAAAGAAACCGACATGTTATCTTTTATAATATTTTATTATTTTTTAAAAAGAACAGGTGTCCATGGGATTTGAAACCAATTATTCTCTTGGCAAGTGCCCACAACATAGCAGCGTTCCATCAAGGAACAAAAACCTTTTTACCAAGAGCGGACAATCTACCAAGAGCAGACTCAAGGCATGATCTCCCTAGCTTAATGTAAGTGTAGAACAAATGAGACAGAATATAAAATAACTTTCCTAGATCTAATTAGAGATCGAGTGACTAGATGCCTTACCTTTCAAATCGCGGATCATTTATCCTTGATGTTGTTCCAAACTTTATGGTCTTCAGATCTCAGCTGCAAAACCTATCAAGACATACAGAACAACACAAATAGTAAAATGCATCTAAACAATAACAGATCTAAGTAGTTAAGCAAGCAAACTACACAAACATCATCAATGCAACAACATTTGGTGGAAAGCATTTATATTACTGTATAAAAATGGAAAGTACATAGAAGGAAGTGATTACAACCAAGGCTTAACGTAGCAATCCTTCTCCAACAAGCCAATGCCAAAGCCTCCAAAGGAAGTATAGATCTCCCAAGAGATGAATAGAGATTTTCTAAGCTAATTTCACCAACATGTAAATACTATAGACTTCCTCATCTTGGAGGGAAGAGGAGCCTCATATAAATAGGACTAGGAGGATAGCAATGAGTTGAGGATTGGTGGGAGAGGACTAAGGGATCTTCCCAATGATGGAGGAACCAAAGGACAACTCAACCTATAAGTTAGAAATAGAGATCCAAGTCATCCTCCTTCGAGAAATCGCTCGAAGCTTCTTTTTATCCATATTAACTGACATCGTCGCAGGTTGTAATAGGGAAACAGGCGACAGATGAGGTCAGCGCGGGCTGTATAAGGACAACATGCTACATCGTCGCACTCTATCAAGGAGGAACCTGCGATGATCCCGGTCGTCGCAAGCTGGAAGAGAACAAGTTGCGACGATCCACCTAGATTTTTAGGATAAAGGATCAACAACTCTTTCAAATTGACTTCATGGCCATGGATACTTCAAGGGTATATACACTAAGTCTCATGATGGTAAGATTTAGGTGTAACAGAATGCCCCCCAAAGCATGAAGTTGTTGAAACAGGACAAGTGAAATGCTTTGACAGAAGGAATAGCAATGGCTTGTCGGACAAGAAATGTTGTTGCAGTACAACTGACTCTGAGAACACATTCTCGTATGACTCACAACATGGTTGTCGACCAATACAATGCAGATCCATGGTAGTAAAGAATCGACTAAACACAATCATGGCTACTAGATACAAACGTAGATCCATGATGAGATGATAACACAGCCACGACCAATACAAATGTGGATCCGTGTGATATGACTCAAAAACAATCTCCATCGCAACCTGGGTACAACAAGACTTCCCCAGGGTCTTCAAGTCGAACTCGCAATGATATGAATCTATCCATGTGATTACAAATGTCTTGACGTCGAACATGGTAGAAACCACTTGATTACCGATCATTAATGTATACCGTTAACAAGTACGAGGGAAATCATCATTGATGTCAATGATCCCCAAGGTATCATAGTACATATCACCAAACGTGAATGAATGAGTTGAAGTCAAATGCATGATGAAATCTCTCGATCAAGAGTCAATGATATGAACTCATGTTGAAAGCGAGGTAACCTGCCATTGAGGCATGCAGGTCCAAGGTACTCAATTGGTTTCTAGATTCAATCATCGGATGATGTGTTGAAGTCGACAAGGACGAATTCGTCAAAGAAGGGCCATCATGAATCCCCCATCATCGACACGAAACACGACAAAGGATGTTTTGAACAAATAGAATGGTACAGTAACATACAGGACTAACTCAGAGTAAACCTGACATGGTGAAAGGTGTGTTGACTACAAATGTTGAGTGGTGAAAGTATTCTTGAACATGGGCATGGCATGACTTGGCAGTATCGACATGACGAGAATGACGTCAATTCCTAATGCAACTGATGATGGAAGTATTCTTTGGATGACCCAAAGGAGTAACAAGACTCAGGAAGTGGGTAAAACTCGAGGACAAACGGATGACCCAAGTATGGTATGCGAATGCAAATGAGTGCCATGTTCAAGAACGACTAGGTACTGCCACAGGTAAAAAGTGTAACACAAAAGCTTTCATTTTTCCCCATCATGACTGATGAGTGCCTCATGTGTTTTTTACAAGCTTGATGAGGGTAACTAGATGCTCGGTATAGCTCACCTCATAGATGAGTCTAATCCCAAATATTTTCCGAACTTGGGAGAGGAGGGGTTCGTCCCATGACAGGCCCTTCAATGTTAAGTTTTAACGAGTCCATAGAAGGTAAACTCAATCATCATTTCCTGTTTAGAGAGTCTGAAAAGAGCTAAAGAAGACTCCAAAGGTCCTTTTTCGTAAGGTTATCCTCTTCGCCCGAAAAAGGGTAAAACAACGGGAGAGAGGACTCTTCCAGTCATGATTGGTTGGAGTATTCATTTTTTGTAAATAGTGCCCCCTGGTCCAAAAAAGGGGTAAACTATCACCAAGGAGACGACCGTTCAAATACTTTAGCAAGCGTGAACGCGACAAGTTTTCTTGGCGATCTTTTCGTATTTCGAGAGCCTGAAAAGAGCTTAAAGATAGACTCCGGGGGGTCCCTTTTCCGTAGGAGTTTAACGAGTCCGAAAAAGTGATAAATCATAACTCGGTGACTTATTCTCATGGTTTTACGAGCACGAGAAAGAACAAAGAGTTAGCTCTTCATCATTAAATAACCAAATTCTAACGGGCGAAAATAACAACAAAAATATCCAACAGGTTGTTCATACCTGACAACATTTATGAGATGATCGCTCCGGTGCGAGAATGGCGCAAATGAAACACTTAACGTCTCCTGCATGCTTGAAAACTAGGTCAAAAATAGTCAACCGGGTATTAAAATACAATAAATAATCCAAACTATAGCAAATAACCCATAAAGCATCTAAATTTAAAAAAAAATATTCTCCTTTTGTTTACAAAATATGAAAAATGACCAAAAATAGTTACCATTTTCATTTGCCAAGTTTGGGGAGATGAAAGTGCCATTTGGAGTTGATTTTCATTCGTCGATTGTCGGAGCTACGATTGACCATTTCACGAAGCATCAGGAGCAAGTAAACCTATAACTCAGCCAACATCTTTCTAGTGGATTACAATTTTGTTTCTTGTTCATTTTTTGGGTTTTTGGGTTGATTTATGAGGGGATTTTGCGCCCTTGAGTCGTCGCAAGCCTCCTTTACGAAAACTGAGACGAACCCGGGTCATTGCAAAACCAGTAAGGGCGCTTTGCAATGACGTCGCCCTGCCAGCAATGACGGGGTGCGACGGCGGAAACGCCCAACTTCAAACCAAAACCTAGCCCACAAGAAAAGTTTTCAATGGTTTGGATGAGTTCTAATAATGTTTAAATGCTTCCTTTGACAGGTTTACGGCCGTCACCATGGTTCTTGAATGGCGTGAACGTGAACACAAAGTAGAAGATATACAAGCGGCAAATGATCCATTGTGTGTGGATGCATTGAGAAACTGTGGACTGTTGAAGTACTTCTAGGTTCAGGGCATGAGGGCCCAAGTCCCATTACTGGAGCACATGATCCGGAGTTGGGATCCAGCGCAGCAGTATTTCATGATTGGGGAACACATGTTGAATATAGATGTTGATGACATCTATTTCTTGACAGGACTATCTCGGAGGGGGGATACTGTGTCTCTCACCGGATCACGAGGGAGTGACCGGACGGTGGATGATTTGATCTTTCAGCATTGTACTCTAGATGTCGTTGCCAGTAATGGAAAAATTCCCATTAAGGAGGTTCGAGAATGTCCATTGCGCGTCATACGCTTCACTATAGTGAGGGTAGCAGGGAGCCAAGCGGCTCACCTGGCTACAAAGTCCCAAATGTTATATGCAGAGGAGTGTATGTCTCCTAAGGTGTTTAACTAGTGTGAGGGACTCCTCACCAACCATCGAGCTCAGCTGACCAAGTGTCGGCGTGGTGAACTCAAGCAGTTCGGTTACGGATCAGTAGTGATCTCTTTCTTGCTGGAGCGGGTACCTCTCTTATGCCTGCAGGTGACCTTAGATGATAGGGATGCCAAGGATCCTCATATGGTTCGATGGACGGATGTGATGGCCCGCCATGGTGGTGGGGGTCCGATCATCGGATATGGTTCCGGATTCTTCACCTGGCTGGAAGGCCAGCTGCTCATGATCGAGGACTATCCATACAATGGTACGGACTTCAGAGAGGATCCATACCTGGTGTTGCTTGAGGGAGCAAAGTGGGGAGATATCGATAAGAACAATGACCATTGTATTTTTCCATTTTGTGTATTTATAATTTTTTTTTTTTGGTAGTGTTGATGAGTTAATAACATGTTTGTGCAGATGTGGGCCCTTCATGACCAGTCGGAGTTTCACTTCTCGCGAGGAGGGGAGAGGCACCAATTATAGCCCCCCAGCCATGCATGATGCCATCGTAGAGATGGAAGATGTCTATGAGAACCTCACTAGGTTGACGTTAGACATTCCAGAGCCGACAGTGCATGAGTTACCGCGGGCCATGCAAAGGTACACGGTTGGCGTGTGTAATATCCATAGTTGGATATTCTCAATAAACTCGGAATGAATTCATAATTTATGAAATAACCCACATATCCGTAGATATAAAAATGATATATAAATTTATAGATTGATAAGATGATTTTACAATGAGGATGTAGCCGCATATATAGGGCTTATATGGTGACTACTCACCAAGGATTATGTCTCTTAGTTAATATAATTACCATTATGTTTTATTTTATTATTTATATTATTATATATATTATTATATATATTATTCATATCATTTTAATATTTTTATTTGTTACTGCGTGACCTTACGTTTCAGTGTTCTGCTCCGCAAGGTAGCGAGAGCAGTTGATTGTTTCCACGGCCAACAGGCGAGGGCTGCAAGACCCAGGGGTGCACGGGCCAGGCGTTAGGCCTTATGATATTATGTATGTACTGAGAGCTTGTGAGCCTCAGATTTTGTACTATTGAAAGATATCAAGCTTCAGATTTTGTATAGACTCACTAAAAGCCATCGTACTTCAGATTTTGTATCAGCACTACTTTGTCTCGATTTATATATATACAGACATTTTGGCGGCTTTATACATTTGTGTTCCATATGAGATCTTGTTTATATGTTTGCTTATGTGATGAGTTATTTACAATGTTATGTCTACTTTTACAGGTCATGAATATGCTATGTGTGTGCAATGTACCAATCTAAGATGAAGTTGGCCATCGAGTGGGAAACTGTGTTCATGTCTCGTGGAATGTGCAGGTACCGAATGGATTCAAAGGACCTTTTCAGAAGATGAACTCGTCGGAAAAGACAAAGTAGGATAGGGTCGCAAATGTCGTAAACCCAATTACGATGAGAGACCACCAGTTGAGAGTCCAAATGGATGACAATGTGGTCCATACCCAAAGTGATAGCGTTGGCTAGGGTTCCAATGACTGCCTGGTATTCCACGGCATATAGAGCCCGTTGCGAGGCTCACCCAAAGATATCTCGTCATAGTCTTCAAGCTCGTAGGCTCCCTTCTCCAGGACACGTTTCACTATGTAGGGTCCATGCCACATGGACTCAAACTTTCCTACCCCCAGCTTATCGTGTCTTTGGTCGTATGTGAGGACCAAATCACCCTCGCTATAGACGCGAGGTTCTACCGATTTGTCATACTGCGCCTTGATGTGTTTCTTATGTACCTCGTTGGCAAGAGCGGCATCGCGACGAGTCTCGTCGAGTTTTGCCAGGTAGAGGAAGCGTTCTTCCTCGGTAGTAGTGTTAGAGAGAAGTTCAACTACAAGTTTGAGGGACGGAATCTCGCACTCTATCGGTAGGACTGCCTCCAATCCATAAACTAGTTGGAAGGGGGTAAATCCAGTGGCGGGCTTGACGGAAGTTCGATAAGCCCATAGTGCGGAAAAGAGCATGTTATGCCAGTTGGACTTGTGCGTACCCACCATGCGTTGAATCATGGTTTTCAAGACCTTGTTAATGGCCTCTACTTGTACATTGGATTGTGGGTAGTACGGAGTTGAGCTTTCATGGTGGAAACCCAATCTAGTGCTCAATTCGTCAACCATGTGGTTCATAAAGTGAGAACCATGGTCGATAACTATAGCTTGAGGAACTCTAAATCGTGCTATAACATGATTGAACATGAAGAGTGCGACGGTTTTGTCGTCATCCGTGTATGTAGGCATAGCCTCGGCCCACTTTGTAAGGTAATCCACTGCTACTATGACGTAACCATGCCCCCCGGCCGAGGTAGGCTTACAGTGCATGAAGTCAATGCCCCATTTAGCGAAGGGGCCAACAGCAATAATTGGGTGTAATGAGGCTGGGTGGGTGTGCTTTTTAGTTTGAAAGTGCTGGCACGGAGGACATTTTTTTACGGCCTCAATACAATCTTTAAAGATAGATGGCCAATAATATCCTGCGCGAAGTATCTTCTGGGTTGTAGCCATCCCAGAGAGATGACCGCCACACGCCCCAGCGTGACAGTCATTTAAAACGTGTTCAGCCTCTTCATGAGTCAAACAACGTCGAAGAATAGAATCAATACCATGACAGTACAAGGTATCACCAATGATCAGGTAATACTTTACATGGTGGCGTATTCAACGACGGTCGTCACGAGACAGTTGGGGACTGAAACGTTGGGTCTGAAGATATAAAGTGATATCTCCATACCACAGATCAGACGTGCTGATGAGGAACAATGATTCGTCTGGAAGAGAATCATTGGGCTCAAATTCGACATCAACCCGGGGAAGATCACAGATCAGCTCGGCAAACACCAAAGACTTTTTAGACTTAGCCTTTTCGAATAGGAGATCAAATTCCTGCAATATCACGATCCAGCGTGAATACTTGCCCCCAAGCACCTAACGTGGTAAATGGGGTTCGAATCCACCATGATGGGGGTGGTGCGAAGCAAGATGTAATGTCGGAACTTTTGGACGACAATAACTACCGCGAGAGCGAGTTTCTCAACATGTGCGTAACGAGTTTCGGTGTCAATGAGACCCTTACTTAAGTAATAAATCACATGTTCCTGGGCATTGTTGTCTTCTTGTACCAAGACCATGGCGATCGTGGTGGCAGAAGCGGCAAGATAAAGGATATAATCCTTGTAGTAATTGGGCGGTTGGAGCACAAGGGCGTGCGTGATAGCATGTTTGAGACTATCGAAAGATTGTTGTGCTTGGTCGTCCCAAATGAACGGGACATCCTTCTTGAGTAGTCTCATGTAACCTTGCGTCTTTTGCGCGAAATTACAGACAAAACGCCTTAAATAAGTTGCTTTCCCTTGCAAACTTTGAAGTTCTGTGATATCGGTGGGAGGTGGGAGAGCGACGATGGCTGCCACCTTCAAGGGATCAATGCGGATCCCATCTTTCGAGACAATGAAACCGAGCAGGCGTCCCGACTCGATGCAAAAGATACACTTGTGAGGGTTCAGACGGATGTTATACTGCCTGCATCTGAGGAATACCGTTGTCAGATGGTTAACGTGGTACTCGCGCTGTCATGAATGGGCAAGGAGATTGTCCAAGTAGGGTTCCACAAAGTCCTTCACGTCATGAAAGGAATACGACATGGCCCGCTGGAATGCGGTGCCAGCATTTTTGAGACCAAAAGGGAGCTTGCGATAAGCAAACGTACCCCAAGGACAGATGAAAGTTGTCTTGTGTTGATCAGCCGGGTGGATCTCAATCTGGTTGTAGCTGGAAAAGCCATCCATAAAAGAGAAAATGACACTTCTAGCACAATTGTCAATGATCTGGTCAATAAAGGGAGTCGGGTAATTGTCCTTAGGACAAGCCTTGTTGAGATCTCGATAATCAACGCAGACACGAATGGTACCCTGCTTTTTAGCTATTGGGACGATGTTTGAGACCCATTCTATCAACAGGACAGGGTAGATAAAACCATCTTTCAAGAGCTTTTCAATCTCTGCCTTGATTGTCGCAGTCTTTCGGGGTGCACCAGTCGCAACTTTTGCCGGACTGGTTTAGCATCAGGATAGGTTTGAATCATGTGTGAAACAATAGCGGGGTCTATCCGAGGCATCTCCTTGTAGGTCCAAGCAAACACGTCTCGAAATTGCTTGAACAAGGCCGTGAACGTTGTAATCTCTTCAGGGGAACACTTCTGGCTTAAGCGAATGTGTTCCACTACACCAGGAGTAACCGATATGTCGACCGAAATGGTAGGTTCAATGTTGGGTAAGTTGCCTTCGGAGTCTGTTTGACATGTAAGTATTGAAGACTGAGAGTCGGGGTAGACATCCGGTGTAAAGATGGTGGTGATGTTATTCTTCACAGTATCCAATGAAGGAAAGAAAGACGATCGATGATGGAGGTCTTCCCACGGAGGGTCATCTGCACTCATGATTTCCATAATGGACTCGTCAGAATGAAAATTCCGGAGCAGAGGATCGAGTAGGGATGATGTCCGCTGTAGAGAACAGGAGGTGGAGGCCACGGCTAAGTGGCCCTCCGGTGCTGCCTGGATAGCCTCGTAAGTGAGTTCAACGAGTAAAAGAGGCATAGTGTCTCCAATCAGGTGTGTGGTGGCTTCATCAGGTACAAGCCATTGATCGGTAGAGTCAGGGATAGACCAGCCTAGATCCAAATCCTAGGCTCTATCAAGCGCCGAGAGGGATCAAATCTCCCGAGGTGCAAACCTCTCCTTGAATAGCTCCTTGAGTCCAATACCTGAGCCACCTAATCCTAAGCTCTAAAGTCTCTATTTTAAGTCTCATATTTACTTTTTACTTTGTAGTATTCTTTTTTGTTTATGGTCGACATAATATTTATTACTTTTTACTTTCTATTATTATTTTTTGTTTACTTTGTATTATTTTGTTACTGGACAAACACTCTAAAGTCTCATATTTACTTTTTACTTTGTATTAAAAGTAAAAAGCAAAGTCTCTAGTTTAAGTCTCATATTGACTTTTTACTTTGTATTATTCTTTTTTGTTTATGGCCGACATAATATTTATTACTTTTTACTTTGTATTATTCTTTTTTTGTTTACTTTGTATTATTTTGTTACTCGACTCACAAGATCTCCCCCCCATACTGGGCTGTAGAGCGCCTCTCGACGCAATGAAATCCGAGAGGAGATCATGTTCACCGTGGCAACATGATTTGGGGGGTCCGAGGTTGGAAAAACGTCCATAAGGGATATGTCCTTGATGAGGCCAACCCCCACGCTCTCACATGGGTGCGAAGATTGTCCAAGTAATGGAACATTATCGCCCGGATGAGTAGCGGTGTCAGGTGTACAGAAATCCAATTGGTCGACAGTAACAATTCAGCCTTGATGGGGGAATTGTACTATGCGGAAGACAGATGATGCAACCGCAGTCATGGCGTAAAACCAATTACGACCAAGCAAAATATTATAATCTAACGGGGCAGCGACCACTTCCACGTTAATGGTTGTTGTCTTGCCCCCCAACTCGACTGCTAAGACTTGTAACAGCCCGTGAGGTTGAAAGCCACGTCCATCGAATGCTTTCAAGGTGGTGGAAGAACGGTTCAACTCGGGAGACCCAATGGCTCTCCAACACGAAATCGACATGACTGAGGTAGAGGCACCTTCGTCCAAGACGGTATGATGGATTGTCTTCCCGGCAATGTTTGTGGCAACTTGAAATGACAACTGATGGGAAAGCCTCGGCTTAAAGTACTCCAGCCGGAACATGATGGTATTCGAAGAATCTGGATCAACCGCACCGATGGCAGCGAGGAGAGTCTTGCGCTGGTTAGGACAGTTCTGCAATACCTCACACGTCGACATAGCACAAGGAGCTTATGCTAGGTCCTCTACAATATTGTAGTTCTGAGCAGCCCGAGCGTTGGGATTGAAAACAACTTTTTGAATCGTGCTCTTGGGCGGACACAACACTGACTCTAAAAAGGGCTTCTCAATGGTGAGAGAAGCATGCGGTACGGTGACGTCGAGAATCGAATTGGAAGCTTTTTCAGTATTGCTTCCAACGAGTTCCTTCGACGAGACGGAGTCATACGAACGAAAATGTGTGTTCAAGTTAACGGTCTTAGTATGCATCATGAGAACATGCGCGGTGGAGGATGCTTCTCCTTGGGAAGAAGAAGTGTGTGCAATTAGTTGTTGGTTTTCAGTGGGGAAGGGATCGTTGAGAACTGCGGTAGTAGAGTTTCCCTTTAGAAACATCTGAACTTCGTCCTGGTGGGGACATTCCTTAGAGAAATGGTCTCCACCGCACAGTAAACAAGGATATTTCAACTTCCTCTTTTGTTTGGTGTCCTCGGGAGTGGGCTTGGTGTCCTACCGGTTAGAAGATTTTTTAGGTTTCCCTTTGTTCTTCTTCTTACCACCGGACTTCTGAGATGAAGTTGATTGCACCGAATTCACCTCTTCGATGGAGGCAGGAGTGGTGGACTTGGTAGTGTTGTTGCCAGCCTGTGGTGGTGATGGGGAAGAACCTTGGGGTTCGACGAGCCACCAGTTTGAGTAGAAGGATGGGAGGCAAGGGAACCAATGATGTCATCAGCGTGTGGTCCCTTGGGTGGTTTCGTGGGATCATAAGTAGGGCGGGCTGCGTCAGGAACAATTTCATACAATGTGTCGGATTAAGCATAGACCAAGTCTAAGTAATGGGCACGGGCAATAGCCTGTTCCTCAGTGACGACTCCTCCCATGGCTACGTCTCAAGCAAAGACGGGTAAAAGTGACTTTGTGAACCAGTCAGCTAAGAGTTGGTCCGGAATATGAGCCTTAATAAGACGTCGTCTTCGTCGCCATTCATAAATATGATCTGAAATATGAGTGGCAGTGTTTTGGCGAAAGGGGGTCAATAAGTCCGTACCAGTCTCATAATGAATGGGAAACTGGAAATTGGGTCAAAAATGACATAGCAAGAGATCGAAAATTTGGAAAAGAATTGGGTGGTAGTTCAATGTACCACTTGGCAGCTAGGCCGGTGAGAGTCCGTTGAAATAACCTAAGACGGATCGAGTCATGTCCATCAAGGAGTTGGATGAACACCATAAATGGTATGTCATCACATGGTTTTTGGGATCCTCACCAGGCTTGCCATCAAATTTGGGGATATCTGATGGTAACTTAACTAGAATGGGCGGCCAGTTATGCCAATGGAAAATGGGATCATTTGTCAGACGAGACAAATTGAGAAGGTCCAAAGTAGCCAAAAATGGCAGTTGTTGGTTCGGCTGCAGGTACTGATAGTACTGATAGGGAATGTATGAACCAGTAGGACCTTGAATCAACTGATTGTAGGGTGTTCCCGGAGGAAACTGGGCGTAGGGGGGTATGCCACTTGGACCATATGTGGATCCGCCACCATAATAAGGTGGTCCATTACCATAATAAGGTGGTCCATTACCGTAAGGTGGGGGCCCGCCTCCACCGTCGGGAGGAGGTGGGCCGCCTCCAAATGGTGGGGGTCCGCTACTACCATCGGGGTAGGATGGACCTTCGCCGCCTCCACCGGGAAGAGGTGGTGGTCCGTCGCTGCCACCGGATAGGGTGGACCTCCACCGCCTCAATCGGGAGGAGGTGGTGGTCCACCGCCGCTGCCGGAAGGATAAGGGCTACCTCCATCACCTCCACCAGGGTAGGATGGTCCTCCACCACCACCACCTGGATGGGATGGTCCTCCGCCACCACCACCAGGATGGGATGGGCCTCCACCATAAGGTGGGGGTCCTCCACCATCAGGGGGGTGGCCCTCCGCCTCCGCCTGAAGGGGGAGAGCCCCCACCTCCGTCGTCAGGGGGGTGGGCCGTGGTTGCCAAAATGAGGTGGTCCTCCGCCAGAAGGTAGAGGTCTGCCTCCCCCGAAATTATGTGTGGGCCCACCGCCTCCGACGGGAGGTGGTGGTGGACCAAACAGGGGTGGTGGAACTTGAGGGACTATAGGTGGGGGTCCATGTCGTAAAACATTTTGCTACCCCCTTAGAGTGTATGGATTTCCGAGATAAGGTATCCCATAGAGTGCGTTTCCGGGATTGAGTTGTCCCGACACAGGGTTAAGATAACCGATACGCTTGACTCCATGGTGGTTGAATTACGTTGGATGGCCCCCAACATGAGATAATCCTGTGGTGGAAGGTCAGGCAGGTAAGGAATTGCCAACGGAAGGACCGATGGGAACTCCTCCTCCAGTATTATGGTTGGGAGGTGGAGGTTGCCCCCCAACAACAACTTGCTGACCACTGATGAAAGGTTGACCCAACGCGGGCTGTTGATTATCTACTATAGGGTTAACATTACCCGCAAGAAAGGTAGGGGGTAGAGAGTATCCTCCCCGCAAGTTTTGGGGTGGAGGAGGAATGGGTAATGTAACCGTGGTAGTAACAGGTGTATTGGACTGTTGTCCTTCAACAGGTTGAGTCGTCTGAAGTATAGGACTAGTCTCCTATCTAGGGTGTGTATGTGCAGGAGGTGAGGGTTGACCAGATTCAGAAGTGGTCACGTGTTGGGTGGATAATTCCGATGAGTCAAAAGATAAATAACAATTTTGATGAGGTAACGTCAGGTCTTCAACCCTTCGTAAAAGACTTTGTCTTCGAAACCCCTCAGCCATTATACGTAAACAAGTCAATTGTTCACAATAAGGTGCCAGAGGGTCGTCGGGAGTAGCCCAACTAGGTGGGGATGCAACGACAAAATGAGCCACTGGGTGGCCTAGAGATGATGTCCAATAAGCTACAGCTAGACCAACGGCTGCTGCAGGGTTGTCCTAGGGTGGATTTAACCATTCCACCAATCTAGGCTCTCCCGGTAAAACGGAAGGTAGGTCTTGTGAAGTGGAAGTTTGCGCCTCTTCACCCTGTGGGGGTTGGAGGCAGGTGAATCTGGAGGGAACATATGTGCTCCAATATTCAAAGTAGGGTTTTCTACTTCAGATAAAATGACCGTGGCTTGTGGGTCCATTCTTACCTTCGAAATTACCTCCTAGTTAAGGGGATATTCGGGCAATAAGTTCAGAATCCTACAGGACCTTCTCCAAGGAAAGTCAGACAGAGTGACTGAAACAAAAGTTTCTCCTAGGGTAGTCTAAACAAAAGAAAAGCAGTCCAGAAAAATCCTACACAAACTAAGGCTGCAAGCAAACTTATGTGATAGGAGTGGATTCAAAAGTCTAGAACCTCATAGGATTGTCAAGGATTTGCAAATCACTTTATACCACAGGGTCTAACAGTAAAACGCAACAAGGAGGATTGGGACCGTCCCCTTGCCTAAATACCCGACTACCTGGACAGTACGTGCGTAGTAATCTCCCCAAGTGTTGTTCTCAGTGTATTGCTCTGCCAAGACGGCCAAATGGTTAACTCGGTTGGTTTCAAAAATCCTAATGGTGTCTCCCGATATACTCAAGGTACGTGGGAGCTCAAATCCGTAGTGGTGTTGTCTAATGCACAACCGTACGGCACGAGACCTTCCTATATACTACCGAGTACGTGAAACACCTTTCGATATACGCCAGATATGTGAAACAACTTTCGATATACGCGAAGTACTTGTTGTATACGTGAAAGAGCTTCGATATACCTGGTTGGTACGTGAAAGAGCTTCGATATACCGGTTGGTACGTGGAAGACTACAATACCCCCGCAATATAGTGCTGGCAAGTAACGACAGCTGCCACGTTTTACGATGTTGGAACACGTCTTTAACTTAACACACAAGTTACTAAAGATTTTACCCTAGTTCTACTGTTAATTTTATCTGGACGATTAGGTGAATGCATGAGGTGAGTACATAAATGTAAACATAATGCAAGCCCTAACTACATGCGAAAAATATATTTTTCTTTTGATGAGCTCTATATATGGGAGGGAGAAATTTCTTTCCAAGCGATTTTTACCAAAGCAACAAAATGCAACACAATCCCAAAGTCTACCAAATTCGACAAATGAAAGTATTCTTTTTCGTTTTTATTTCGAGCAAAACATGAAAATCAACAAGCAACAAACCAAAGTCTAAACATTTTCTTTTTGTCTTTTCGAATCAAAACGGGACTACGCTATGAAAAGAGAGAAATTTCCTATCTAAAGCACTCTAACTTTTTAATTCACTACCAGCATAGATCCAAACCCTAAGGTCTATCAAGGGCCGATAGGGATCAAATCTCCCTCATATTTACTTTTTACTTTATTGTTTTTTACTTTGTATTATTCTTTTTTGTTTACTTTGTATTATTTTGTTACTCGACAAACACAACTCACAAATGTTACAAGATCTCCTTCATATTTACTTTCTACTTTGTATTATTCTTTTTTGTTTATGGCTGACATAATATTTATTACTTTTTACTTGTTAGGATATTCCTATACTCCATCCTAGTCCCACCAGTATTTTGATCATTTGCATTTTCAGTCATGCATGCACCTTTAGGGTTTGCATGCATTCTAGGGTTTGCATGCATCCCAGTCATCAGTCCAACACTTAGCCTTCAGTTAGCCAGCCCCCAGGAGCTTCTCACTATTCAATTTTAGCCCTCCAATTGCTTAATGCGCCCTTCTTCCTTGCTTTTAGGGAGCAACTCGCCCTTCTTCACCTACCAGTCCAGTTGTCACTCAGTTACAGTCAGTTACACTCAATTACACTTAGTTACATTGAATTACACTCAGTTACACCTACCAGAGTTAGTTTGACTGATGGTTGACAGTTACTTGAGCATTGATGACTCCACTGATGATGATGAAGACTTTCAGTTGCGCTCCGATGATCATGAGGACACCTAGTTGTGCTCCGATGACACTCTATTGATCTTATGATCACTCTGAGAAGCTAATTCGAATTGCCACCTTAGGGATTCGAATCCTCTCTACCATTGTACTATTTATTTGTCCATATTATGATTAATTAACTAGTGTGTGTGAAGTATTATTGCTTCTATCTGAGTTCTACTGTACCATATTATTATGTTGCTCATTATACTGTATTGTTCACTCTTCTTCTATTTTCCTGCTTAATCATAATTACTCTTGTGAGGTATACATCATCTCTTAGATCTGCTGTGAGGAGTTTCACATGGTATCAGAGCATGTTGAGAGTATTGTCTATCTCCATTCTTGAGAGTTTTTTGCAGGTTATTATCCAGATTTCGAGTGCAGCAGTTTCTGCATTTTTGCAGTAGTAGCAATTGCAGTTATTCTATATTGTTTTTGCAGGTCTTCTATAGCTTCAATGTATCCTGAATTGGAAGAAATCACTCATCTTTCTCTATTCAACTATGATGAATGGAAACCAAAAATAATAGCATATTTAAAGAGCCATAATCTCTTTGATTGTTATTTTGAAAGAGAGTTCGAATCCTCTAATGAGAAGATTCACTGATTGAATAAAGGTGACATGCACATTGGAAGAATAAAGCTTACTATGTTGGATTACATATTGCTCCCAATCATTATTGATATTGAAACTCCAAAAGAGCTATGGGCTTACCTGGATGAAAAATTTGGCAGAAAGAATGAAGGATTTGGTCCAAACCCCTTCAAAAGCAAGCAAAGTGATGCATTCGCTCCTCTTGATGGTCTCTCAGATCATGAACCAGTATCATCTCATATTGAAGTTGTTGACAAAGAACTTGCAGATTCTCCACTCATGCTCAAACTTTCTTCTCTTTCTGTGCCAGCTCACACTCTAGATATTGCAGAAGGTCCTAAATCCTCTCTTGCACTAGAGTCTGTTGGTTTGCATCTTAATCACATGATTATTTCGGAGGTCAAAACAGCTTTTGGAGGTAATGCATTTGCTCCTCTCCAGCTAACTCCTCTCTTATACTACTATATGATCATAATTCCATGCTTTCAGAAGGTCATTAAAGAATATGACCATTGCCATTCGCTTGGGATAATTTCTTATGCATCTACTGGTTTTGATCTCACCTCTCATGGTTCAAAGGAGATCTCAAGAAACCATGATTCAATTCTTGGATCTAATTTGGATTCTAAGCAATTACTGCTTGGGATAATTTCTCATGCATATGATAGTTTTGATCTCACCCCTGCTGGTTCAAAGGAGATCTCAAGACACTGTTTTTTAAGTCTTAAATCTGATTTTGATTTCAAGCAAACATGTAATAGTTATTTTTGGCATAATCTCACCCATGGTGGTTCGAAGGAGAAGACAAAAGACTATATGCACTTTCACAGATTTGATCATTCCTCAGCTGATTCGAATCACAGGTTCAAGGATCATTCTCATACTGTTGGATTTGTTCTCATCACATTCGATCTGAAGAGCAAGTACAAGCACATGCTTTTTGAGCATGATCCACTTCTTCCCAAGAAGAAGATACCTCCAGACATATGACCAAGCATCACACATGCTTGAGTTTGGAGCATTTATTTTTATGTGTGCCTTACAGTCTATTTTTTGAGGAGGGGGTATGTTTCCCATGGAATTTTCCCACTTCCTTGGTTTATTGATTGTTATTATTCATTGTATTGGGTGACCTTTGGTCTTAGTTACCAGGGCCCAGGATGGATTAAGGGGGGGTTTTAGAATATTCCTATACTCCATCCTAGTCCCACCAGTATTTTGATCATTTACATTTTCAGTCATGCATGCACCTTTAGGGTTTGCATGCATCCCAGTCATCTGTCAAGCACCTAGCCCTCAGTTAGCCAGCCCCCAAGAGCTTCTCACTATTCAGTGTTAGCCCTCCAGTTGCTTAATGCGCCCTTCTTCCTTGATTTTAGGGAGCAACTCGCCCTTCTTCACCTACCAGTCCAGTTGTCACTCAGTTACACATAGTTACATTGAGTTACACTCAGTTACACCTACCAGAGTTAGTTTGACTGATGGTTGACAATTACTTGAGCATTGATGACTCCACTGATGATGATGAAGACTTCCAGTTGCGCTCTGATGATCATGAGGACACCTAGTTGTGCTCTGATGACACTCTATTGATCTTATGATCACTATGAGAGGCTAATTCGAATTGCCACCTTGGACATTCGAATCCTCTCTACCATTGTACTATTTATTTGTCCATATTGTGATTAATTAATTAGTGTGTGTGAAGTATTATTGCTTCTATCTGAGTTCTACTGTACCATATTATTTTGTTGCTCATTATACTGTATTGTTCACTCTTCTTCTATTTTCCTGCTTAATCATAATTACTCTTGTGAGGTATACATCATCTCTTAGATCTGCTGTGAGGATTTTCACATTACTTTGTATTATTCATTTTTGTTTGCTTTATATTATTTTGTTACTCAACAAACACTCGACACATGTTACAAAATCTCCCTCATACTGGGCTATAGAGCACCTCTCAACGCAATAATGACTTAAAAGCACAAAAAACCAAGAATGCATACAATTTTCTCAAGCATGGAATTACTCTTGTAAAAACTTGATCTCATTTGAATTCTTGAAGAAAATGAATGATTCACAATTCCTAAAAGGTACAAATGATTAATTTTTCTCTCAAACTTTTCCAAAAGACTAATGAATGACGAATTCCAATACATGAACCAATTTCTACAACCATCTACAAATGCACGTGAAAACGGTAAAAATAATGCACTTTGATTTTTGAATGATATGCCAGGATTACAACTTGATAACAATGATATTTTTAAGCATGGATAACTGAAAAGGAAGATTATTTGCAGCATTCTAAACATTCAGAAAATCTCAAGAAAATGACAAGCACTCATGTGAACTAAAAACACTCAAGACACTCAACAAACAACTGAATGCAAACAAAGCTAAATGACAAGTGCAAAAAGAAGTTTGGGGTCAGATCCAATGCAAAGATCAGATCAGGTGGGGAGAGGAGGGAAAACAAGGTTAAGTGGAGGAAGGTGGGGGAACCCAAAGTGTCCACCACTACCAAACTTAAGCTAGTTAAAAAATAGGGCCCAATACAAATCCACACAGAATCCAAACACTTTCAATACACAAAACAAAAAGGTCTCTGACTGGATCTTGCAGCACAGAGGGGTCTGAACACCAAATCAAAACTCAAATCAAAAAATGGAGGGGGGATGCCCTTGTATCAAATTTAACAGATCGGCGCAGTCTCTGTTCAGGCACAGAGCGACCGTCGCAGGTCACCATTGCAAGGCTTGCGACGATGTCGCAGGGTACCAGTGTGGGGCTTGCGAAGATGTCGCAGGACACTAGTGGGAAAACTGCGACGGCAACGCAGAAAACAAAGAAGTGAAGTGCAAAAAATGACAGATCGACGCTCTGGTTCAACTGCCCAGGTGCGACGGGCGAGATCCAAACTCAAGGATCAACAGATCTCCAAGAAATGAGCAATAAAAGGGTTTAAAGATTGTGAGTACAGACTCATAAGAAGACAACAGACTCTTCAAAGCGAAGATCTAATGGTGAAAAAGGCTTAGGAGGCAAATGAGATGGCTTGAAAAAAAAATCAAATGAAAATGGCATTGAAATTGAAAACTAAAAACAATATTCTTCCCCAGTATGGCTGTCAAATTTGTTATCAAACAATCTACCAAGAACGGACTCAAGGCGTGATCTCCCTAGCTTAATGTAAGCCTAGAACAAATGAGACAGAATATGAAATAACTTTCCTGGATCTAATTACAGATCGAGTGACTAGATGCCTTACCTTTCAGATCGTGGATCCTTTCTCCTTGATGTTGTTCCAAGCTTTATGGTCTTCAGATCTCAACTGCAAAACCTGTCAAAACATACAGAACAACACAAGTAGTAAAATGCATCTAAACAATAACAGATCTAAGCAAGTAGTTAAGCAGGAAAACTACACAAACATCATCAATGCAACAACATTTGGTGGAAAGCATTTATATTACTGTATAAAAAAGAAAAGTACATAGAAGGAAATGATTACAACCAAGGCTTAACGTAGCAATCATTCTCCAACAAGCCAATGCCAAAGCCTCCAAAGGAAGTATAGATCTCCCAAGAGATGAATAAAGATCTCCTAAGCTAATTTCACCAACATGTAAATACTTTAGACTTCCTCCTCTTGGAGGGAAGAGGAACCTCATATAAATAGGACTAGGAGGGAGGATAGCAATGAGTTGAGGATTAGTGGGAGAGGACTAAGAGATCTTCCCAATGATGGAGGAACCAAAGGACAGCTCAACCTATAAGTTAGGGATAGAGATCCAAGTCATCCTCCTTCGAGAAATTGCTCGAAGCTTTCTTTTATCCATATTAACTGACATCGTTGCAGGTTGTAATAGGGCAACAGGCGACAGATGAGGTCGGCGCAAGCTGTATAAGAGCAACATGCTACATCATCGCACTCTATCAAAGAGGAACCTGCAATGATCCCAGTCGTCGCAAGCTGGAAGAGAACAAGTTGCGACGATCTACCTAGATTTTTAGGATAAAGGATAAACAACTCTTTCAAATTGACTTCCTGGCCATGGATACTTCAAGTGTATATACACTAAGTCTCATAATGATAAGATTTAGATGTAACAATCAATGAAGAAATGATAAAAGTTATCATACTCAAAAGGGTTCACAATTTCAATATAGAAAAGTCTAATTAACCCTTTTTGTTAGGTGAACCTCTGACATTGAGGGAAAGACATTTTCCCATGTCACGAAGCACTAATACCCAGCATAGATCCATCTTAAAAGAGGATCTACCAAGCACTAAGAGAGATCAAATCTCTCAAGATGCAAACCCTTTTTTAGAGTGTAAATGTTTTAATTTATCTAATTTGTGTAGTTTAATATATATGTCACTGTAAATATTTTAAATCTAATTTGAACCAACATGTTTTTTATAATATTTTTTTTTTAAAAGAAACCGACATGTTATTTTTTATAATATTTTATTATTTTTTTAAAAAAAACAGGTGTCCATGGGATTTGAAACCAACTCTTCTCTTGGCAAGTGCCCATAACATAGCAGCGTTCCATCAAGGAACTAAAACCTTTTTTAAACAAAGATCAAAAAAAAAGGATAGTAAATTTTGATTACAGGTTATGACTCTGGTGCTAGTACGTAAACAAGCAAAAATAATTAAAATGCGATTTGAACTTGAATAACCATATTAACTATTCTGCAAAAATATTTGGCTATGATTAAGCTTCAGAACCAACAAACCTTAAAGAGAGTAGTGTTTCCTACAATCCATTTATAAAAAGAAATAGTCCTACAATATGAAGATCGTTTGTTCTTCACATTGACAAACTGGGTTGAGATTTGAATCAATTTACATAACTGGGGAGCTTTCTGCTCCTTCCTATCCTCGTTGAGCATGTGAATTCTTGCATTTGAAGGGCTGTCGGAACAGATTTGGGCTCCCTGAACATCACCCTAACTTTGCCTATCTCAGATAGATCATTTGTGGAGAGACCTCTGTGAATACTCACCAGAATAATGAATTCTATATGGTTCACAATATTCCGTCCTTTCCTGTAGAGAACAAAAAAGACAAAATTATTGGTAAGCTCTGAAGGCCAAGCTATTTGCAGCCTTAGTTCATGACCAACGGCATAGTGTAACACCACATTATACCTACGAATTGCCATTGTCTGAACACAATGCAACTCCACAGGAATTTTATTTGTGATCAACACAAGGCAGTAAATTTGTTGAGCACTATTTAGAAACTGCTCCCACCCTGCAAAATATATTTACACTAGAATAAGACCGAAGGATTTCATTCCACATTAATATGAATGCAGTAGGAAAAAGCATTTTAGAGCATATACCATTTTTCCAAACCGAATTGGCATAAGATTGAACATGCACATCAAAAAACATAATGATGGCTTGGTAGGCATTACCCATATTTAGCAATTACAAATTGTTACAACGACCTCATGAGATGTACCTTTCAACTTGAAATTTCAAGTAGCCCAAAGGTCCGATAGTCTGATATAGAAATTTTGAAACCTCAATAACAAGCTCTACACTGTCCAAATTCAAAGTTCCCAGAGGGGGAGGACTTTCTCTAAACTTAATAGAGATTAAAACACAATACTTTCACAACATTTCATAAAAGAAATTCTGCATAATTCATCTAAATAATGTGCTACAGATTTTGAAATATAGATATCAGAAACTGAAACATTTTAAGCTTCTAATCTTAAAAAAAGAAAAAGCTTTCTCCCACAGAAGCAATCCTAAAATTCCTTCGCAAGAATAATGTTTCTTTTCAGATGACTAGTGACACATTCAAGTGCACGTGAAGATACCCTACAGGGCCCGGAACATACAAGAGCAAGAAGTACTCTCTGGGGCTAAGAAAAAAAGATGTGAGGGCTACAAAGCCATAAAAGTTACCATGTCCTGAATCACTAAAATAGTTCTCGCACTGTTCACATACCATCATTGTTACTCGGTGCATAGTTTGACTTTGGCAAACACCAGAACACAATATTATCATTAATCAAGGATATTATCTCCCAAACCATAATAAGAACCATAGAAATCACCACCACTCATGAAGATATTGATGGAAGGATCCATGTTTGGCGGCCCCAATGAAATATGTAAAAATATAATGCACTGGCACTGCTAAACAATATTTTGTACAACCAAGTACACTACCATTGAAAATCCTGCATCATGCCACTACCGCCCACGACCACGACCACGTCCACGCCCACGCCCACGCCCACGCCCAATAGGTTTTCCTAGACATTGAATATCAAGAGAACAATTCCAGATCAGATGAAAGGCAAAAAAGGAAAAACTGCATTGTCAAGGGCATCCACAAAATGTATGCTCTCCTCTAGGAAATATAAGTTATACCAGCTGTTGGCTTCTTTGGTTTGATCCTTGGTGTATCCTCCACCAGCAGTGTTTCTAAGTTCAAACTGTCGGGCAGAATATAGTATCGAATGTTATTGCCCCTCACACTTAGGTGGTCAAGTGTTACTGGATTTTTCCCCTTCAATGTGAGTTTCACCGTCTTCAAGTGTGTATTCATGCTTATGTCAACTCCTGCTTCATGATACAAGTGCAGCATAAGCAGTTGTAAGATGCAAAAACTTTAACTACTTCAAGGGACAAACTTTGACACAAAACAAGTATACAAGAGTAATTGAAAATTATTATTAAATAAAATCAAAATATAGGCATGATGCCATAATTATTATGAAATAAAATCAAAATATAGGCATGATGCCATAACTACTATAAAAAAAATAAAAAAAAATATAAGCATGATGCTATAACTATTATAGAATCAAAATCAAATTACAGGCACGATGCCATACTTGCACCATCTCAACTGCTTGCTGGGCACAAGAGTGTGAAACACCAATTTTCAAAAGACTCCAGAAGTCAACTGTTCTGGGAGCATTTTTTAATAATATATATTTTGACGCATATATATTCAAAAAAAACATGCAGATTGTCGAATTAGTTGAAGTAAATATGAAAACATAGATCAAACTCATAGATTAATGATAATCATTGAAACATCAACCATTTATTACAAAAATAACATCAACCATTTACGACAAAAATAGCATCAACCATCTAGCAGTTAAAACTTACAATATTGTCATAATGATCAACCATGCCATTAATCATAACCTTCAAGATTCAACAGATAAGATAACATCTTTCATCAAAAAACCCAAATAGATAATGTCAACCATGAAATGAAATAAAGCATCATAACCAAAGAATTGTAATATGCAAATCAACAGTTCAAACTTCAAACTCAAACTGCCATATAATATTTACAAAATAGGCCATGCCATCATAATGAAGACAAATAATTCTACTATCTAATAAGTTTTCTGCTTGCCAAGCGCGACTTCTAATTTCTTCTCCCTTGGTCTAACAACGTAAGTAGGTCGAAGTGGTTGCGGAACATTAGGACAAGCACCACCACATGCTACATGGTCCCCATGCAACAGTGGAGGTTGTGGAGCTAAAGGTACTACAACTGGAATCCTACTAGTGCTGACAATGGTAGTGGATAAAGGTGGGCATCTCTGCTTCATGATCAATGTCATGAGTCCTATCAACAAAAATTCAACCTCCAAGTGATCTCAAACTATGTCTCCATGCTCCGAATTATCCTCCTCTAAATTGTTGTCCTAAGCCTTATACGCTCTCTATCATGCTTCACCCCCTCACAATAATGGGACAACAATCTCAAATTGCAGTGTACATATACCAAGCTTTCTGCCCAGTCTTAATTTAAGTTGTTTCTCTTCACATTGTGGATGACATTGTAGCTACTCCACTAAGTTACCAGAATTTGGATACAAACAATATAAATATATTTTTTATAATTTTATATAAACTTTTAATATTTATCTTTTATATATTTGTTATATAACTTTATTAATACAACTTATATTGAAGGCCAAACTTAATTGATATTCTAAGTGGGGTTTGTAAACTTTACTTTTGAATATATTAAAGTTTTGTAATACATTAAATTTATTGTGTAAAAGTTTTTTAATATGTTAAAATTATGTCTCACCATTACATAGAAATCTTATTCTAAGTGGGGTTTGTAAACTTTTCTTTTAAAAATATTAAAGTTTTGTGATATGTTAAAGTTATTGTGTGGTAAAAGTTTTTTAATATATTAAAGTTATGTCTTACCATTACATAGAAATCTTAAAGTTATGCTTACGTGTCTTACCTTTAACCCACGTAGTAGTTAGAGCTATTTTAATATATTCAAGGCTGAATGGGGTAATAATTTGGAATACCTTTGATATGATTCAAAACTTTATACACTAAACATTTAAAAGCTTATACACTGCGCAGACATTTCACACGACTTCAATGCTTTTACATTAAGATTGCACACATTATATGGCACAGATATTTCACACGATCGCTCAGAAGACATATGCAATGGATCCCAGGAGGATCCAAATCCAGATCAGATTCTGATATTCGTGAATCCAGTCCCCGGGACAAACTGATCCGATAACAGAGGTGCTCCAATATCTTTCTTTGGAAGCCCTATTTGCAACCTATGAAAGCACATTCACCGCCAAGCACTACCATACATGTACCATCATTCTATAGATTCATCCCATCTCGATCTTTGGTCGCATGCACATTACTAACGACTCCTTTGCCAATGATGTACAACTCATTTAGCTTTGTATATCATCACAAACCAGCTTGTCTAATATGGTCATATACCCATTTTTAATGTGGTCACGTACCCATTAAAACTTCAGGATTTGTGTGGTTTTCTCCTAACCCTAGCCCCAATCGTTGGTTGGGCCAACCAATAAGGAGAATAATATTCTGGTGTAAGATTAAGATTAAGAAGGCATGGAGTGGAACATTAAGATTATCCCACCTTTTGACCACATGTTTATAAATATAATATACAAGATCATATCATTTGCCTCAACAATGTCTTTAATAATCTAACTTAGCAAGTTGTCCATCTACTCATACATGTCCCTAGTTGCTAGTTGATATGAATCTAAAAGTCAAATCACTTTATAAATGGCCTTGATGCACTCTAGAGCATACCTAACTTATGCACAACACCGGCCATCAAGAGCAATGTCCTTCACCTCTAGAAATTCCTCTCAATTAGAGATGTGATTGCATACCTCAATTTCAAACGCTAGAATGAATCACTCACCTAAGTACTAGCCAATGCCACTCTTACCTTCAAACAACCCCTGAAGGTGAGGTAATAGCTAGCAAATCTAATCTTCACAAGCTTAAGTAGCTCTAAATTAGAATAAGTGCAAAAAATGAAGGTATACAATCTCTTTGAATCGCACAATAAGTCACATCATTGTTCTTCTTACAAGGTAAGAAATGCGTCGTCTTCAAAAAAATTTCAACCACAACAAACACTAAATCAAATCCACATTGTGTTCTCAACAATCCAAGTCCAAAATCCATGGGTACAACCTCCCAAGGCATCTTTAGAATTGGCAACAATGTGAACAATCCACTATCTTAACTCACACCCTTAGCCATCTACCAAATCCTACACCACACCGCAACTCTGCTATTCCTCTTCATACTCAATTAGTAAAATCTCTCCTCTAACACAACTTAGTGTCTTGTCATGCCCAAAATGTCTTTCATTATTTTAATTTTATTTTTTTTGTAAAAGATACTTGTTATATATACAGAAAACATTTACATCAACAGCTAAAAGAAAAGAAAAAAGGAAGTGCATATACAGAGAACCTCATATCCTCTTCCTGAGAGCAATTAAAACAACTATAAAATCTGAATAGGAATTCGGATCTAACACTTTGGCATCCTTAATCAACAAAGCTCCTTTAAATAGGAGTTGCATACACACCTCATCACGCCATAACTGAGAAAAAGCATCCAATGAACTAACATCATTATCAAACACATAATTGCAGCATAACTTCCAAATAGTATATAAAGCAAAAACTCTTAGACAATGTCTTTCATTATTTTGCAACTCTCAATGAAATCCTCCCTCTTTCATCCTTCAAGAATATGCATCTCCTTTTCCTCGAATAATTAACCATCTTGGATGAATCAATTGAGTTCTATTGTTACATCTTGCATTGTTGAGTTCTTACACATCTCCACAACATGTCTAAAATCCTATGCACATTGGTACAAATCCTTGATCTATTCAAAACCAATAGTCTCATTCTTCATCCTTGCCAACCTCGACACTCTTGCTCAGTACATCTGCAAACTTGTTTTTCTCCCCATACTTTTGCTTCATTGCAAGCATATAACTCTGTAAAATTTGACTCATCTCACATGTTGTTGGTTAGATTTCCTCGAGTATTAATGTACATTAATGCTTAATAGTCTTTATACAAGATGAATTCCTTCAACAAGTAGGGATTCCTATGCTTCAGCACCTGTACCATAGCATAAAACTCCGAAGCATAAATAGAAAATTTCTCCTACACTTCATTCATCTTCTTATCAAATAATGCCATTGATGTTCCCTTCTAACTCAACATTGTGCCAATAGTTGTCATAGTTGCATCACAATCTACCGAGAATACTTTACTAAATCAAGTAATAGCAATACAAGTGCATATGCTATTATCCTCTACAACATCTCAAAACTTCAATTTGTCGATATGCTCCACTAGAATCCTCACGCTTTCATACACTCTAACATCAACATGCATACTCTAATGGATCTTCTAATGAGTTTCCTTTGAAAATTAGCAATGCCGTGAAAACTTCTCACCTCTGCAACATTGCAAGGTCTGGCCAATCTAAAATCGCCTTCACCTTCTTTGGATCCATGCCCAAGCTGTCCTTGGAGACAAAGAACCCAAGGCAAACCAATTCCTCAAAGAATTTGCATTTCTTCAAGTTAACGAGCAACTAATCCTTCCTCAACTCTTTGGCCAAAAGATTCAAATGCTACAAATGTTCTCCCTATTCTCACTGAAAATCAAAATGACTTCAAAGTAAACAACTACAAACTTACCAACATACGATCACAATACTTTTGTCATCAATCTCATAAATGTCCTCAACATTTTAATCTAATCAAACAACATAGCCAACCACTTGTACAATATGTCCTTGGTCTTTAATAACTACATTGGTCGCCCTCTTTCCACTTTTCAAATCAATCTTCATGAAGTACTCCTCATCACTTGAATTTTATCCATCCTTGGCAATGGCAACCTATATCTAACTGTGATTGCATTGAGAGTAGTAAGGTGCTCTATAGCCCAGTATGGGGGAGATGTTGTGATCCATAACGTTGTGTAACGTTATGTAACATGTCATTCTCATAAAAAAAAATGCAAATGATGTCGACTTTAACAAAACAAAACAAAATTATATTGATTTCGTCTTAAACTTAACTTAGATATATCAAGAACGGCATCAAATAATTTGAGGTATAATTTTTTTCTTACTGTGTAAAAATTTTAAGATAAAAATATTACACCTCAAAGAATTGGATCCCTCTTAGTGCTTGATAGATCTAGGTTTAAGATGGATCTATGTTGGTCTTATTCAATGCTCTAAAGTCTCTGCACATTCTTCATTGTCCATCTTTCTTCAACATTATGAATGTAAAAATTGTGCAAGGGCTCATGCTCCCTGTTACGCGGTACCAGTACCTGCCCACTTTTAGATGTCTGCCCAAGGAGAGGGGTCGCATTTTTCTTCAGGGCCATGATGGGGGTATTATCAGCACTTTCTGAGAGGTGGTTTGGTCGGACCCTTTGATTCTTCCTTTAGGAGTACTATGGCTTAGTGGCATTGTTGACTGCCTCATTTTAGGGCTTGTAGCCATGAGGTTGGTGTTCGGGGCTCCCTATTACGCGGTACCAATACCTGCCCACTTTCAGATGTCTGCCCAAGGAGAGGGGTCGCATTTTTCTTCGAGGCCGTGATGGGGGTATTATCAGCACTTTCTGAGAGGTGGTTATGGTCGGACCCTTTGATTCTTCCTTTAGGAGTACTATGGCTTAGTGGCATTGTTGACTGCCTCATTTTGGGGCTTGTAGCCCTGAGGTTGGTGTTCAGGGCTCCTAAGGGCAAGTCACTGGGTCACATGACCCCCTACTTGTTTTCCACACAGGTGACGGTATTTCAGCTCTGACGCACTTGCCTGCTCCTCCGGTCACCCTATGCACCCATACTGGCCCCTTTCCAACAGAGCGCCCTCTCTCCTTGGTGCCTTTTTCAGTGACGACGTCATCCTTGGTCACCAACCGACAGGATTGTAGAGGGGGAACGTTGAGGGTTTTTTAGCACAATTGGGGTTAGATGGGGTATGACGATCCCCCTTACTTACTCCACCTTTCAAAGTGAAGCATTTTGTTCAATTTTAGCTATTTTTATCAGTTTTTGGTCACGTAAGGGGAAAATACCCCATGTAGCCACCATTTAGATTATTTTATATTATTTCATGTTATATTTTACATTGACACTATATTTGGCTTGTTAGCCTGGTTATTTTGAAAAAGTGAATTGAGAAAACTATAAATACGCCTCCTCGCTTCATTTGTAAATCATAACACAAGGGATAAATTACATTATGTTGCTCTTTTACCCAAGATAGTCTTTTGGAAAGTGATGCGCATCTCTTGGAGTAGCTTCTTCTTTGGCTTGTGGATGAAAGTTGGATGTTTTCTAGGGTTTTGCTCATGCATGTTGGATGCTAGGAATTGTTGGAACAACACAAAGCTAAAGTAAGTCTTGTTTTAGCCTTGCTTGGTGAAGGTAGGTGAGTTTCTTGCTTCTTGATTATTGAATGGTGGCCATAGAGCTGCATTTTTTCTAATTTAGGCCTTCTTGTCTTCCTTTCATCTTCTTTGCATGGTGGAAAACGCTCTCTTGAGGAGGTTTACCTAGTTTGGCTTTGGATCTCTAATTTTGCCCTAGATTAAGCTCCTATAACGAACCCTAGAGCTTATTGTACAAAGCCCTAGTTTAGAAGTCAAAGAGAAAGTTAGTCCAAGAGGGAGGTTGGTCACCTCTTCTCTAGGCCTAGGGTTTAGGGTTACACCCATCAAAACCCTTGTTTTATCAAAATTTATCAAATTTGCTTGCATATTCATGTGTAATTTTGCATTTTCATGGTAGAATTAGGGTTAGAATTAGGTCTGCAATTTTATGTTTGAAACCCTAAAAAATCAAAAGATAATTTTTTTCATATTTTTGGTCTTCCTAAAATTTCGGCCCTCTCTCCTACAAATTCGGCCTAACTAGTTACCCCTAAAAAACCCTAGGGAAAAATTTGGGGCAGCCCTAAAATTTAAAAAAAAATTAAAAACCAAAAAAAGAGTATTTTTTGTAAAATTTAAAGCCCTAAAAGGCTGCGGCCTTCCCCATTGCAGCCCTTAACTCCCAGTTGCAGCCCTAAGCCTCTTCCCTTACCTTTCTCCCTTTTTTCCTTCCCTTTCCAGCCCTCCTCATACCTCTATTTCAGACCTGTTACAACAGCAGCCTGTAACTCCTGTTGCTGTCCTAAAAACCTGCCACAAAAGTACAAACAAGACAACAAAATAATTTATAAATCAGAAAATGCTAAATGACTGCTAAATAAAAGTCTGCTCTGTTAGGTTAATATTGCTGCTGTTCAGAGGTCGAATTAAAAAAGGACTGCATAATAGGCTCACGCTACAGGAGTTGTATTTCAGGGCTGCTTCATAAAGTTGAAATGCCTAAAATTGTTTCCAGGATTTCTCTCTTAAATTGAATTTGGCACCGTTTGGATATCATAATTGTGAGATAATCATTGGACTGCTTACTGCTGGATACCACTGTTAAAAATCGCTTATCACTGTTGAAGCTATATTGATGACCATTTGTTGCAGCTGTACTCGTACAGTTTACTTCTCTCTTAGATGAAATGGTCACATAACTGTTCTGTGAAGAAAACTTGGTTATTACAGTGATATGTTTACTTTGATTGGATAATACTTACAACATTCATATTTATGTCCCTTTTTTTATCCTTTTACTTGAAGGCACTGGTCACTAACACAAATTGCATATGAAGATCTAGGGTTTGGTGGCTAAGTGTTTACATGCGCTCTACAAAGGCTCCCCCCTTGGAAGTCAAGACTCTCCGAAGAGGTTAAAGATTCGTGATCGAGGTGACATTGGATCACAAGTCTATGCATTTGCTTACTAGGTGCTAGCCCTGCTAGTTTACCCGATAACACTCCCATTCTTCAATCCCTTAGCCAATAACTCACCAACCTATCAATTCAATTATGCATATCTTGTGTGTTGCTTAATTTGACAATGTCAAGGCTAGAATCAAGTTAATCTCACACATTATCTTCCTCTTTGGTGGTAATCCCTCTAACAAATCTTCCACTATGTCATATGCTTCCAACAAATTCTTCACTTCTACAAGAACCTCCTTGTTGCGCTTCACTCTCTTGTCGTGGTTAGCCACTTTCCTTAGCACAATAGTGTAACATTCCTTGTCTTCTTCACCTCACGCTAGAATTTCTTCGCTAACAAGAACACTACATTGAGCTCCTCATATTTCATAGTAGCCATTGGAATTTCCTTCCATCCTTGTGATAGTGTAATGTGTTCGTCCTCCCATCAAGCACCACACTCACATCATACTATCAATGAGCTTCTGTACAAATGGCACTCCGCTATGTTAAATGACACCTATTGCAAGTGTTTCTATCACACTAGTCCGAACTTTTTTATTATCTTGACCACGACCATTTTTTCAGTCCTAACTACTACTACTATCAATAACGACTTTACACCATTTACCTATATACTCGCCCTTTGTTCTAAAGGTATTTCTTCTCATACATAGAGAAAATTATAAAATGCTTGTTGTTGCTTCACTTGGGAAATCATACCTCTACGCATCATCAAATTTTCTATGTGCTTATGTTGCAATTGTCACTCCATCTTTGAAACCACTTCTCCCTACAATAATTGAGTTCTTTATTCATTTTCATGTGCACTCTCCCGATGTGGACACAAATGATCTGTCCTTATATTCCACAAGTGTTATATTTTTTGTCGATAACCACCACTTCCTCTTCCTCGTCCTCAAATGTTTCCACAACCTCTAATCCCAGCTTCTATCTGTCATGATATTTAGTTATGTCATTTCAATCTTCTTGTCATGTGCATCTTTTATCTTTTATTTGGAATTGCAACCTCTACCACCACGACCAATCCCTCTAGGCTCTACATCTTCCAAAATTGCTCCTATTGGCATTGTGCACCAATTTCTCCTCCACCTTTAGCAAGAAGCAATCCGCTTCTTCCACAAAACATATTTTAAGCAAGTTTATATTATCCTAAATTGCAAATTTTAAAACATTCACGTACCCCAACACCCCCTAGACTTCATCCTCTTTATGTCTAGCTTCAATTGAGATCTTGTAAACTCTTGTGTGTACTCTTGTACATTTTGCTTCTTTTGTCACAAATCATCCAAATATCTAAACAATGTCTATTTGTAATCTACAGCCAAGAACTTCTCTCACAACTTTGCAACCATCTTGCCCCAACACCTTATCTTTCCATTGCCCTTCCAAATTCGCTTACACTGCATGAAACCACACCAAATTGTAACATGTACCTCCAGCATGGTATTAGCAACTTTTACAAGGATCTTCCATTATTTCAAACTCCAAATATCCCTCGATTTCACCCAATCAACCAATCAATTCTTCCTCCTTGGGATTTTCTTCGTAGCAAGAAACTTCAATCTTCACTACCCTCATGCTCTAATGAATCTTACAAGTTGTCCTACAACATCAACATCTTCAATTTAAACTTCTTCTAGTTTCGAGTTGCTTTCCTCCACTTCTCTAACTTGTTTTTTGCTTTCCAACTCTTGTTTTTTGTTTTTTGTTTTGTCACCTCTCCTTGTGATTTCTTCTTTCACCTTCTCTAAGCCTTCTTGCTCATTTCTCTCTCCCAGAGCTTCTAATCTTTCCCAAATTCCAAGAAACACTCGAATGCATGATGGCACCACTTCACCTATTCTCAATAACCAATGCTTTGCAATTCCCAATTCATACATAAATGTGTCAAGCTATCTCAAACAATCAATCTTTTACACAACAATCCAAGACCATGATACAAAGTCCCAACGCAACCTCTACTCATTCTCATTACTATCCAGAATACATAAAGTAGATATTACAATATCATGATGCACTCTTAACCCTCTACGTGCATCCATACTATCAAAAATACATAAAGTAGATATGTACAATATCAAACTGCAATCTTAACCCTCTTCTTGCCTCTTACGACAACTCAATTACTAATTAGTACACACTATTGACTATCTAATGAAATTGGCTCTGTGATCTCACTAACTATCTCCTTTGACTAGCAATGATATAACTAGGAAACCAACTTATTCCTCTTGGTCGATCGTTCAACTCTGTTGGAAGCTTAATCCTCAGATTATAGCTCCACATGTACATATGTAAATAAAGGAAGTTGAATAAGTTAGGTAGGCAAAGAGTCACTAACGTACCCTTTGGAAGCTGGAAACCAAAGGTCATAAAATTATGTATATATATTCAAATGCATGGTGAATAGAAAGGGAATCCGAGAGTTAACCTGTCAATTGGTATCAGAGCACAGACCTGCTCCTGCCATAACTCCTGTGCTCCTGTTAGTGCCGTAGCCTGCACATTTTGGCACTACGTCCCTCAGGCCTGCCAAACCTGCCTTCTGCCAATGTTTTCTGAGGTCTCTACTGCAGGCGACTGTCTGTAACCCTAGCTCTCTCCTCCCATCGTATTTTCTATAGTTGTTCCCTTGATTCATCGTGAAGCTATTCATGGTGAAGAAAAACTGCGCACTTGCAAAACTGCAAGCTGTCCTCGCGTGTTACATAAAGATTGTAGATGCGTCTCTATTCTTGTGGCTGCATGAAGAGCTTCCATAACTCCTGCGCTTCTATCAGTGCTGTATCTTGCCCATTTTGGCACTGCGTCCCTCAGGGCTGCCAAACCTGCCTTCTGCCAGCGTTTTCTGAGGTCTCTACTGCAGGCGACCGTCCGTAACCCTGGCTCTCTCCTCCCATTGTATTTTCTGTAGTTGTTCCCTTGATTCATCGTGAAGCTATTCATGGTGAAGAAAAACTGCAAGCTGTCCTCACGTGTTACATAAAGATTGTAGATGCGTCTCTATTCTTGTGGCTGCATGAACACAGCTAAGTGTTGCGAACTCCATCTATGTCGTTTCTCCATCTCTCCATCTCTGCGACCAACGTCCATCATCCATCTCTGCGAACAGCGTCCATTTCCATCTCTCCATCATTGTGAATTTTTGTGTAATGTGAAGCTGCGTTGAAGTGCAAAGACACTGCGTTGAATGCATTAAAGTGAAACCTAAACCCTAATTTGTTCTTCGTTGAATGCGTGGTCGACTCGGTGAGTTGTGTATTGGCGTGATGCAACCCTATAATCTATTGAAGTCTATTGTGAATTTCATTGTGAAGAAATGTGTGTTCTATCCATGATTAACACTACTACGACCTCTATTTGAAGAGCTATGACCTCCAATAGAACTTTGCTTTTAATGCGTGGAGTTCATTGAGTTTTGAGTTGCGTGTTACTCCAAGATTGATACCAGTGTTGCGTGTTACTCCAAGATTGATACTAGTGTGATACCAGTGCTGCTTCTGTTGATTGATTCGTTGTTGCTTATGGATTGATTGATCCGTTACTATCTCGAATTGATACGTTGCTGCGACTAGAGGAGTGATTCCACATTGCTGCAATTTGTGCACTGGCTACCTGCGACCAGCGTCCTCCATCTCTGCGAACTTCAGCGTCCTCCACATTGCTGCGATCTGCACACTGGCTACCTGCAACCAACGTCCTCCATCTGGCACTTCTGCGTGATACTGGTAAATGTTGCTTCTGCAACCCTAAATTTTTGCGTGGAGATTAAGTGAAGACATTTATAATTTTAGCCTCATGTTGTGGATATTGTACAACTTTGGAAGATATTATTCATTATATTTTATTGTACTTTCATTGTACTTGTTTATACCTCCTAAGGGAGAAGAACTTTATGTAATCAATTATGTAAACACATGAAAGAATCAATGTAAGCCTTGGGGTGCAAAAGAAACAAATAAAAAGATTAAAATTAAATTATTTATTGCCCCCAGGTGAAGTCGGCCCCATAAGAGAATTTTCCAGTTTCGCACTTGTATAAATAGGAGGCTAGTGCACCTCATTATCTCATTCACTCACTTAGGAAGTGCGCATCACTTGGAGGAGGAGATTTTCACATCACTTGAAGAAGAAGGTTTATTTGGGGCTTCTACTTGTGAAAGATACTTCCACATTCTTTCTCTTTCTTCATTTGTACTATGATCTCAGAATTATCATCTCTCTGCGAAGGTTGCTGGGTTTTCTCTCATTTGGGTTTCCCAAGGTAAACTCTGTGTTGTTGTTTTGTGCTTTGTCTTACTTCTAGTGATCTTGGTAATGCATTTACGTTTTATGCTATGAATGTATGAAATTTAACATGATGAACCCTTGTCTTTCTGAGCAAAGATTATAATCTTGGGCATCAATTCCATGTAATAAGATTATATGTAATAGGAGAGCTGCAAGCTAAGTTGTAAGTTATAATATTGTATAGAGAGTGTGGAAGAATCTGTATGTGATAAGTTGCAGAATAGAGCTGCAAAATTAGTGTGACAGATGCAAAGTTAAAGTTTGTAATTTGTAATCTAGGAGCAGAACTTTTAAGTCTGCATCCTATTTTTTTTCTTCAAAAAAAAATATTGTATAAGTTGCAGGTTCAAAATGCACTCCATAGCATCTGTCATTGGTGCTACACTCACCGGCAAAGATACATTTCAGGAATGGTGGAGAAAGATCAAAGCAGTGTATGTCTACAACGATTTGTGGGACGGCATCTGCGAGGGAAAGACCACTCTCACCGACAAAGGCACCGTCATCAGTTCAGCGCCAAAGCCTCCATCATCAGAAAAAGAGCTTGTTATTTGGCAGTCCAGAGACAAGAAAGTATTGGCCATGATTTCTGCCACAGTAAGTGAAGAGGTGAGCCAGCATATCCTATGGGAATATTTGTATATTTTGTAAATATTAGAATAAAACTAAAGAGTCATTGAGAAGTCCAAAGGAACTCTTAGGAGATGAAGACGAAAGGTCATTTCTCCATGTATTTAATAAGATTCACGTTAATGAAAATGTCTCCACCATTGAAGTTATCCCAAGTCTGTCATGTGGTATCAGAGCCTTGGTTCTTGTCATAACTCCAATTTGTTGCCTAGCATACTGCCTCCTCAGTCTGCCTTCTATCCTCCCTGGCATATTCTATGCCTCTCTCTGCCAACTCCTAGACCTGCCAGCTCTATCAACCTTCAGACCTCCACTGAGTATTATTCTCTATGTTTTTTACCTCTGCATGCCTCCTCTGCAAACCCTAATCCTAGTTTTGTCTCGACTGCACCTACGACCTTTGTTCCTTTATTCATCTGCATGAAGACCCCATTTGTTCCCCTCTACATTTTATTTTCTTCGCGCAAGTACCTTTTGTGTTTTATATTCCATTTTCCTTCTCTGCGTTACCAATCCCCAACATTGTTTCGTGGTGCCTCTGCATGAGCTCTATCTTTGCCTTTTTCTTTTCTATGTATTCATCTCCCTACGACCTCTGGGAGGCCGCATCAAGCAAACCCACGACCACTTCCCATGCATGCATCCTGAACGTTTCACATCTCTACAAGGTATCACCTACATTTTTTGTTTTCTATGTGCTTCACTCTCTTCAAGAAATGCCAATCCGTTGAACATTGAACTTCAAATCCCAAATTTTGAGAACTATTTTCCTCCTCCATCAAATTCCAAATTTGTTTCTGTATTTCCATTTCCAAATATTAGAATTGGAATCGATCTAGCAAGTTTATGCTTCTGCTAGGGCCGTCATTGCTTCACGAGCGTCGACATCTAGACAAAGCTTCTCAACCTCGTAAGCCTCTTTGTCGAAGGCGGTTGAACTGTTGTTCTCTGCATGAATTTAGGAAACATGGTGGTACTGGTTGATATATCCTCTTCTTCATGTGACAATACTGATTAGTGGGTGTGAAGAGCCAAGTCTTGTAGGGCAGACACAGTAGAATTGTACAGAAACTGGGGGCTTCAAATGGTGCATTCTAAATAATGCACATGGCGCTAAGGTTGAGGATGCCAATCACAATATTATAAACATCATTGCCATTGGTACAATGTTATCGCATTGGTAGTATACAATGTTATATTGAACTTGATGAATATGGTTGTCATTGATGACAACACATTAATGACAAAGCTTGATTGACAAGGACAAGGACCTGAATTGATGAGCACATGAAGACAAGGAATTATAGGCAAAGGATGTTGACATGACCTGTGGACAAGTAAGCAAGCATTCATGAAGATAAGCAAGCTTGATGACATGGACAAAGAAGACAAGGCAGATAATATGGAGACAGAGAGTGAAGGAGAAGCACTCCCTGCGGGTATTTACAAGAAGCCTGTGGGCATTTTATTAAAGGTGTTGCGGGCATCTTTATGACCCTCTGCGGGCACTTTAATCAAGGGCTGCAGGCATCCTTAAGACCTCCTGCAGGCAAGTGAAAAGAAGCCTGCGGGCATAACAGTAATGCCTCTTGCAGGCATTTATATGGAGCCATAAGGGCATGTTGTACAGCCCTTGCGGTCATTCTGAAATAGCCCTTGCGGGCATTTCAAGTAACCCTTGCGGGCATAATCAAGAAAAGTGCGGGCATTTTCTTTTGGCATCTCTAGAAGACAAGTGTGGGCATTTGAAGAGCCTACAGGCATGACATGACACTTGGAAGCTTGTTGATGATGCACGGTCCCTCTTGTGAGTTTGATGAAGCCCTTGACGATGACATGTTTATAGTTGTGCACTTCTTGAAGCTAGATGGATGAAGCCCTTGATGATAATGAAGGTCCACGCTACCACTTTATGATGTACTTATGATGTGGAAATTCTCTTGGAGAAATGCAAGAATAGGCCAATAAAAGTTCAACTTTGGAGAAGCCCTTAAATTGGGTAAAATAAATTTAAATGATGAAGTCAGCTCAGAAGGTTTTTGAATTGAAAATAAAATTATAACAGGCCGGCCCCAAAAATATTATGGTGGAAAATTAGTATAAATAGGCAGCTCGCCTCATTCATTTTGTGTCTGAATTTGTGTGGAAGATTTCGGATTGTTGAGTAAGCTCTGATTTCTGGGGTTCAAGAAGATGAGGACAGTTCGGTGGCAGCAGCAGGAGCAGCAGTAAATCATTTCTCCTTTATATCTTTGATTTCTGGGTTGAACTGAGGCAGGCAGAATGCTGAAATGAAGACATATTGCTGACCTGAATTGATTGGCATGAACAAGGACCTGAATTGATGAGCACATGAAGACAAGGTATTAATGGCACAGGATGTTGACATGACCTGTGGACAAGTAAGCAAGCATTCATGAAGATAAGCAAGCTTGATAACAAGGACAAAAAAGACAAGGCAGATAATATGGAGACAAAGAGTGAAGGAGGAGCACTCCCTGCAGGCATTTACAAGAAGCCTGCGGGCATTTTATTAAAGGTGCTGCGGGCATCTTTATGACCCTCTGCGGGCATCTTTGGAGAAGCCTGCGGACATTTTAATCAAGGGTTGCAGGCATCCTTAAGACCTCCTGTGGGCATGTGAAAAAAAGCATGTGGGCATAACAGTAATGCCTCTTGCAGGCATTTATATGGAGCCATAAGGGCATGTTGTATAGCCCTTGCGGGCATTTCAAGTAACCCTTGCGGGCATAATCAAGAAAAGTGCGGGCATTTTCTTTTGGCATCTCTAGAAGACAAGTGCGGGCATTTGAAGAGCCTGCGGGCATGACATGACACTTGGAAGCTTGTTGATGATGCACGGTCCCTCTTGTGAGTTTGATGAAGCCCTTGACGATGACATGTTTATAGTTGTGCACTTCCTGAAGCTAGATGGATGAAGCCCTTGATGATAATGAAGGTCCACACTACCACTTTATGATGTACTTATGATGTGGAAACTCTCTTGGAGAAATGCAATAATAGGCCAATAAAAGTTCTACTTTGGAGAAGCCCTTAAATTGGGTAAAATAAATTTAAATGATGAAGTCGGCTCAGAAGGTTTTTGAATTGAAAATAAAATTATAACAGGTCGGCCCCAAAAAAATTATGGTGGAAAATTAGTATAAATAGGCAGCTCGCCTCATTCATTTTGTGTGGATGTAGTGTTGAAATTCGGTGGTGTGAGTGAGAGGTCTGAACTTCAACTTTTCGGGGGTACAGTGGCAGCAGCAGAAAATCAGCAGAAACATTAATGGATTGATTTTTACATCTCTGATTTTCGGGCTTCACTAAGGCAGCAGTAAGGACAGTTTTGTGCATGGACAGAATGGGGAGATGCTGATGATAGGACAGCAGCAATGACATGTTCTGGGCAGTTAAGTTACATGGTTGTGAACAGAATGAAGAAGAACCTACAGGCAGAATGATGACATGACAGGACAGAGGACAGTTTGTGAATACGCTGATATGACAGGCAGAATGCTGCATGATGTACTGCTGATGAATGTTATTGAATGAAGATGTGCTGATGAATGCTAATTTTGGACAAGACAGAGACAAGTGCTGATGTGGACAAGAGACAAGTGCTGATGTTATTGATGAAATATGTTTATGGGCAGAATGAGTGTTTGGTGATATGATTGATGAAATGTAATGTGATAAATGTGTATGTTAAATACAAGCAAGGCCTTGTAACTATTTTTCTTAGTAGGATCTAAGAAAAGACCAAGCAAAGTCTTGGAATAGAAGTAGGTGCTTCTGATTCAGTTGTAGCCGATTTACCTCACGGTTGTAGCCGGTTGAAACCAATATAAAAAGATTACAAAGAGTATCCTGTGTCTTGTGTGATGTGTTGATGTTAATGTGATTTTTCTTGATGAATGACATGTTTAGGTTGATTGATGAAAGTGATGTTGAAGTGAATTTGTAAATGATACTGATTAGGATAAGAAAAAAGTTGAATTTGAATTAAGTCTCAGCTCACTGATTCACCCCCCCCTCTCAGTGAGCTATTGTGTCTAACAGAACTTCAATAGTTGGTGGAGACCAAAGGAAGGCATTGTGTTTTTTAATACATTTGCATCAATGTAAACCTGCCTCATGTACATCTGCATAGCTATTGTATTGCTTAATTGAGTAGACTGCTACAGAGATTATATTGTAAGATTGTGTTACAGAGATTGTGGATGATAGAGAGTTTTTTCAGCTCATCATTTGTTCTTCTTTGATAGAAAATACTAGTTTAATAGACCTTAAAAGAGACTAGGCTTCTTAGCAGTTGAACAAATCTGGTTGAGCATTTTACCTTCGAGTCATTTGCAGTTTACAGTTTCAACTATTTACAGAATTTGAAGTGGTTTGCCTATAAAGATGCATTCTCTAGTTTCAATTGTTGGAGTGGTGCTCAGTGGTAAGGACAACTATCCAAAATCGTCAAGGAAAACCAAGCACACCCTCATCTTCAACAATCTCTGAGATGGCATTCGTGGAGAAGATGTGTTGCACCTGAAAATCCTAAATGAAACAAAAAGCTCACAACACAGAAGAGTAGAAACAAAAAGGCATACGCATTGATCGTTGCTACAGTAACTAAAGAGGTGAGTCGACATATAATATATGTTAAAACTTCTTATGATGCTCTAAAAAAATGGAAGGATTTATGTGACACACTCAAAATTGGAGCTAATTTAATTGTTGTTGAAACTCTTCAACCTAGATTTGAAGGATAATCCCATAGCTATAGCATGTGAGATTAAAGCCATCATGCATGAAATTGATGCTACTGGTGTGAAGGTAGAGCTTCCTCTCACTGCCTTCAACAAGCCTCTACCCCACATATTCCACTATCTTGAGTCACTTCAAGCTAGTGGCCAACTAAAAGACCTCAAATTTGACACTCTACAGAGAAAAGTGCAGAATGAGAGAAAGCCTTCGAAAAATGACAATTCAACCCACTAGAGAGACTGTGTGCCTTGCTCAGAAAGGGAAGAATCGATCACATGATTCTTCTAGAGGAGATGGCAGCAAAAGAGGACGTAGAAGAAAAAATCTCAAAAGCAGAGGGGTAGACATAACCACAATGAGAGATCTGATCTTCAGCGTGCCTGTTGTGGCAAGAAAGGACATGAGGCAAAGAAATACAAAATTCCATGGGAGAAGATCACAAAGAAGAAAGAGCATAAAGAAAAAAGAGGTAAAGCTCATGAATCTCATAAAGCCCATGAATCTACTCATTTTATTGTTGCATATTGTAATGTTGCCATAAACAAAATTTTGTTCAATACTTCATTTGCATCTTGGAGAGATACTTGGTTGCTTGACACTGGTGCTACCTACCACATAACATTTAGAAGAGACCTTTTTGAAGATTTGAATGGCAATTTAGATGGTATTGTAGTGTACCTTACATATAAGTCCAAGTTCAAACGTAAAGGAATTGGCACCATCAGGCCAAAATTGCCTGGATTTCTTGATTTTATGTTGCAAAATGTTCTCTATCTTCCAAAGTTGCAAAGAAACTTGTCGTCTCTTGTGCACATTCAACAAAAAGGCCATTCCATCGACATATTTGATGGGAAAGTTGAGATAAGGAGATCCGCTGACAACCAAGTCATCATTACTGGATGGCAAGATGAGAGATTGTTGAACCTGAAAGGGACATCTACAAGAGCTCAAAATGTTGCATACCACTCTCAACGTGAAGAAGGTACTTTGTCATCTAGTCTCTTGTGGCATGCTAGATATGGACATATTAATTATGATAATCTTAGAATGTTGAAGAAGATTGTGCTTATGGTTTGCCTACCATTCCAAAGAAGTTGAAGCAATGTGATGCTTGCATCCTTGGCAAACATAGTAATCAGCCTTTCCATGATTCAAATTCCAAAGCACGTAGAAAATTAGATTTGATACACTCTGACTTGTGGCCCCATACCTAGAAAATTAGATTTGATACACTCTGACTTGGCCCCATATCTCATGACTTTTATTAATGATTACACCAGGATGTGTTGGGTTTGTTTATTGAAGCAAAAATCTAAGGCATTTAAAACATTCAAAAACTTTCATGTATGGATTGAAAATAAAGCACAATCTCACATTGGCACACTTCGTAGTGATAATGGAAAAGAATATACTTCTAATGAATTTGAAAACTATCTTCGTCAACATGGGATTATGCATCAAACCATTGTTCCAGATAATCCTCAGTAAAAGGTGTAGTAGAAAGAATGAATAGGCCACTCTTGAATATGGTATGGTCCATGCTATTTTTCAAGAATGTAAAATTGATGTTTCAGGGTGATTCAGTTATGTGTGCAGTATATTTGATAAACAAAAGTCCATCTCATGCTCTTACCAACATGGTTGCATATGAAATGTGGTATGGCCCCATTCCTTCAATGAGGGATCCGAGTGTCTTTGGTTCCACCTGTTATGCCTTAATTTCTAAGGAATAAAGAAACAAACTCGGTGCAAGGAGTCAAAAATGCATTTTCTTAAGGTAATCAAATACCACCAAAGCATGTCGCCTTTACAATGAGTTAAATAAAAAGTTTTTTTCTTTCTAGAGATGTCATTTTTCTTGATATGAATAAAAATGACAAGTATGTGGAGAGATGCAACTTGATCATCTAAATAAATTTACTCATGTGAAGACATATCATTGAATTTGACAATGAGATTCCACATCTTGAAGGGAGAATCCCTATCTTGGATCAATCTTTGGAATCTCCTTTTGTAACAACATCTCCCCTTCGTGAAGACATTCCCACTTCACCAAAACTACAGGTTCAATTGGATAATGTGATTTGAGAGGATTCAATGATTGAATCTTGAAAAGAATGAAACACCACCAACTGAGCAACTTGGACCCTAACAAAAAATTCCCAAGTGGATCATGAAAACACTTGAAAGTGTTCATCTTAATGAGGTTGGAAAGAAGAGAACCAGAAGTTTGACTAGACTGTTGAAAAGTACCAAGGAAGTGTTTTTCCACCTTGTGATGCCTAGAGGTGGATGAAACATTAAAAGTGGTCCCTAGTCACTTTATTAAAGTCAGAAGCACTTTATAATTTTAAAGTCACTTTATAAAGTTTGCTCATGGTTCTAATTTTTAATTGACTTTATGAGAATTAAAGTGGGTGAGAAATTAAAAGGGTCATTAATGTACTTACGTTGAAAAGTGCATTAAATTCATTTATTTAATTATTAATGAGACTTTTATGTGAGCCTTAGATCTCTTTGAGCCAACATCTAATCTTGGCCATTGAATCTCAAGAAGAAGTTACCATGAACAAAAAGGGGAGAAACTAGGGATTGAGGCATTCATTCATTCATTGTGATCTAAGAGATTTGGAGAGCAAGACAGAAGAGGAGAAAGGAAAGAGAGAAAGAGAGAAAAACCCTTGAAGAATTTGCAGACTTAGCATGGGCACAAATTCCAAGAAGAAGGGCACATTTCCCTAGACAAATTCGTACAGCAGAGAGAATCTGTACAACACACAAATCAAAGAATTCCATATAACATTTATTGCAATCCGTACCAACACAGAAATCAAGGAGAATGGCATTTTTTTCGAGGCAAAAAATAGGCACGAATTTCGAGGCAAAGGTACAATAATTAATGATGTCCATACAACGCCCGTACAAGCATAAATTGGCACAAATTTCAAGGCATAAAATCAGCACAGAAATCGAGAAAACACAGTCCGTACAGCTCGCATGTGTGAGACCATACAGCACAGTTTTCTAGGAGGTCGTACAGTTATGTTTTTGAGGAATCCATACAACAAATTTGTCAGTGAGATAGTGGCACAGTTTTCAAGAAGAAAATAAAAGGAGATAAGTACTGCTGTAAATTTTTTTATAATTTGTTTGTGAAGAAATAAAATCTCTCTCTCCTATTCAAGTTTTCCCTTCGGGGTTTTTCCTGAGCCAAATTGGCTAAAACTTTGTGTCTAAATTTTTCATGTGGCTGATTTAAATTTCTGTAGATGAAAAAAATTGTAAAAATCTCATGTGTTTCAAGCAAATTGTTATTTTTTTGTTTATGAGAATCTAAATGGGGTTTGGGCATTAAACACTATGTGAACAAAACTTGAAACCGAGTTGGGGTGGGAAAATTTACAAAGACAAGTAGATGGAGGTGATGCATGTTAGTTTTATACAATTAAAGCAGTATAATTTAATTGCAGATAAACAATAGGATCACTAAAAGAATAACCAAGCACAAAAACAATAAACACAAGAATTTTATCCTGGGAAACCCAACAGGGAGAAAACCCAGCAACCTTCGTATAGACATAATCAGTCCCGAGAACAGAGTATAGATACAAGAGAGAGAAATAGAAAATTTCTCCAAGAGAAAACCCCAAAAATCGCTTCTCTAGCTGCAAATGTGAACTTCTCTCTCCTCTAGTGCGAACTTGCTTGAGTTGAGTGAGTGACCAAATGAGGAACACGACCTCTCTATTTATACACATGAAAACTGACATTTTTCCCTTACTGGGTCGACTTGTCTAACTGACAGGGCCAACTTGTCTTGGGGGAAGATAAAATTAATATTTAATAAATATTTTCTTTGTGTATTTTCACCCCAAGGTTTACATTGATTCTTTCAAGGGTTTACATGATCAAATACATCAATATCTTCTCACGTAGGAAGTACAACAATAATATAATAAAATAAATAAGAATAGTTTCTGAAGTTGCACTATTTCCAACAGTCCCTCTCAACAAGGAAGGTATTCTTCGAACACGGTCATCATCATCATCACGATCATCTGGATCTCATTTGTACATCACATCTGTCTTGATCATCTCTACACATATTGAAGGTTGTCAACACAATCTCAGACCATCGAGAAGTGTCATCATGCATCTACTCCACACAGTCCATTTGTGGATCCATACATCAACTCACCAACTCTACACAGTCCATCGGAGAGTCCAACATGCATCATCTCAACCCAGTCCATCGGGGATCAATACAATGTGCCTTAGCTCAACCCAATCCATCGGGGAACATGCACAAGGACAACATGCCTCAATTCAACACAATCCATCAAGGAACATGCACCAACTCAACCAGTCCTTCGGTGAGTCCAAGAGTACCAATGTGCGCCAGTGTGCACCAGCCTCTCCATCCCGTCTTAGGATGTCTGAGAGATCTCCTCACTCTTTTCAAAGTGATCTGGAGAATGCACTAAATCTCTCCATCATGTCCCATGATGTCCAAGAGATCTCCCCACTCTACAGAGTGTCCGAGAATGTGCACTGGCCTCTCCATCCCATCAGGATGTCTGAGAGCTCTCGTCACTCTATCCCAAAGTGATCCGGAGAATGAAGTGACCTCTCCATCCAATCAGGATGTCCGAGAGATCTCCTCACTCTATCCCAGAGTGATCTAAAGAATGTAGTGGCCTCTCCATCCTATCGGGATGTTCGAGAGATCTCCTCACTCTATCCCAGAGTGATCCGGAGAATGCTTGGTCTCTGTATCATCTTTCCCTCTCAAGGAGGGACACGTTCTCTTCCACACCAAGTCTTCCACGAAAGTATACAAACTATATCCCAGGAAGAGGCTCGGTAAGAACATCTGCAGACTAGTCATCAATCGAAACATATTGTAGCTCGACCGCACCTTTCTACACCATATCATAAATGTAGTGATACCGAATCTCTATATGCTTCAACTTGTCATGGAATACAGGATTTAGTGACATCTGCACACAGCTCTGGTTATCACAGTGAATCACAGTTGGCTCTGGAATCCAGCCAAACAATCCTGCAACGAGTTTCCAAAGCCACACAGCTTGCCGAGTTGCAGTGCTAGCAGCCATGTACTCAACCTCTGCAATACTAAGTGCTACTGAGGTTTGCTTCCTGCTACACCAGGAAATCACTACAGAACCCAAGCTAAAGCAACACGCAGAGGTGCTCTTCCTATCTGCAGCACATCTAGCCCAATTTGAATCTAAAAATCCCTACAATCTCAAGTCACATTCTGAAGCATATCTCAAGCCATATCCCACAGTGCTGAAGCATATCTCAAGCCATATCCCACAGTGCCACGCAAGTACCTCAGCACATGTTTTGTAGCAACCCAACGAACCTGTCTCGGCTCGCACATAAACTGTGCTGAGGGCATTCACTGCAAAACATATATCTGCTCTGGTATTTGTCAAGTACATCAAAGATCCAATCAACTGGCGATATATAGTGGGATCGATCAAATCTGAATTGGAAGCAGAGTCCCTCAGCTTCTTCAAATTAGCATCCATCGATGTGGCCATGGACTTGCAGTCCAACATTCTGAATCTCTTCCGTATGTCAATGGTGTATTTTCCTTGACTCGAGAAAATCTCATTGTGCCTCTGCCATACTTCTAATCCCAAGAAGTAATGCATCAATCCAAGATCCTTCATTTCAAATTCAGAGGCAAGCATCTTCTTACACCATGCAATAAGTTTCTCATTCCCAGTGAGAAACAAATCATCAACATAGAGAACCAAAATCAGTGGCTCATAATCCACAACCTTGTAGTAAAGGTTGGGGTCTGCATCACTCTAGGTAAATCCCAAGCTCACCAAGTATCCATCTATCCTTCCATACCAAGCACGTGGTGCTTGCTTGAGTCCATATAGGGCCTTTTTCAGCCTACATACGTGGGACTCCTTTCCATGGACAACAAACCCTTTTGGTTGTTCAATATATACTTCTTCCTCGATAACACCATTGAGGAAGGCAATTTTGACATCCATCTGATGCAACTTCCATCCCATAGCTGAAGCAATGGCAATAATCGTTCTGATGGAAGTATATCGAGCCACAGGAGCAAATGTCTCATCATAATCAACTCCCTTTTTCTAAGAGAATCCTCTAGCAACAAATCTAGCCTTGCGCTTTTCAACACTGCCATCTACTCCATGCTTGATTTTGTAAAGCCACTTGGAAGTCACAATTGACTTACCATTAGGTCTCGGTACAACCTGCCACGCATCATTCTTCATGATGGATTGGTATTCTTCCATTATGGCATCCTTCCATACTTGGTGTTTGGAGGCCTCTTCATAGGCTGAAGGTTTTGAGTCAATGATGTGACTAATCAATGCTACATAACTCGAGAATCTATGAGGTCTCTTACTTTCTCGGAAAGTACCATGTGGAGCTTCATACCCCTCTGCATCCTACAATGTCTGTTGTACCCATCTAGGCCTCTTACAGCCTACTGCAATATCTGTGGGAGCATCGACTGGCTCAACTGGATCAATGGGATCAAGCGGCTCATCCTTCTCATCTAACTCCCTTTGAACTGTTGGAGGGAGAGATTATCTCCTCTCCTTAGGATCTATCAGATCCTCATCATCAATCTCCATATCGGATCCTCTAGCTCTTCCGATAGCCATATCTTTTTCAAAGGTCATCCCGACTGACCTCGATCTGCCTCGATCCTAGGATGTAAATTCTGCAAGCCTTTGAAGACTCATTATATCCCCAAAAGTTCCCTTCTTGCCTGAAGGCTCCAACTTCGTCCTCTTCTCTTTGGGCACATGTATATAAACTGGATAGCCAAAGATACGAAGCTGGCCCATTCTGGTTTTACTCCTGTGAAAGCTTCTTCCGGAGTCATGTTCTTCAAGATTTTATGAGGGCATATGTTTTGTACATAAACAGTTGTTCTAGACGCTTCTGCCCACAAGAACATAGGTAGAGACTCTGGTCATGTATCATGGCTTTGGCTGCCTCAACAATTGTTCTGTTCTTCCTTTCTGCAACCCCGTTTTGTTGAGGGTTGTAGGGAACTGTGAGCTCCCTCTTAATTCCTGCATCCTTACAAAAATCATTGAAGTCTGTAGAGGTATATTCTCCACCATTATCTAATATCAAGATCTTGATCCTCTTTTCCATCAGATTCTCGACTTGTGCTTTGAATTCTTTGAATTTACTTAGCACCTCTTCGGATTCCTTGGTCTTGAGAAAGCATATCCAAGTCTTTCAAGAATAGTGATCAATAAATGTTACATAGTAATAATAACCACCCAATGAAGCAACAAGCATGGGTCCGCAAAAGTCAGAATGCACTAGATCCAAAATTCCTTTTGATCTGCTTTCATTATTTGGGAAGGACACCTCGGCATTCTTGCCAAGTGCACATCCTCTACATATTCCATCACTGTCTACAGGAAGTACTGGAAGACAGTCACTATATTCCTTAATGTTGGAAGAGCTTTATAGTTTAGATGAGCAAGTCTTCTGTGCCATAGCTCACCCATACTTAAAGAGTCATGTACTAGAGCTTGAGCTGGTGGTGTGCTCAACCTGTATAAGCTCTCCTCTCGTACACCAATTACTTTTGTTGTATTCATGCTTGAGTTTGTGTGCCAAGCAAGGACTTTCCCATTAGAAAATGCAACTTTATAACCCTTGTCCTCCAAAGATGATATGGAGACAAGGTTTCTTTTCATACCAGGTACATATAACACATCACTTAGATGTAGAGTATCACTAGATTCCAACTGGAGTGAGGTAGACCCAGATCCCTTCACAGTATTATTAACATCATCCCCAAGTACAACCCATGGATGGGATTCTTTCTCAACTAATTCTGAAATATTTTCTTTATACCCAGTCATATGCCTAGATGCACCACTATCTATTAGCCATGTATCACTAGTAGTGGGAAGCGTACTTGATAAAGCTGATATGGAGAAGAATTTTGAACATTCATCATTCCTTGACTTCTTGTGATGGGTGTCTTCATCCATATCAATGGTTGAGGCTTCATGCTTCCTTCCAATCATCTTGACTGCAGATCTGGACCAGAAACCCTAGCAGGAGCTAGGTCAAAAATGAAGTTTGGATTCATGCAAAACTGACTCCACAGATAGATGTGCCCCATCAAAGCGAGTTTAGAGAAGGTAAGATCGAGCCAAATCTGTGGATTGAACAGCACAAAACTTGAAACCCTAATTTCTACAGTAACTGTCGCAGCTGTAGAATTAAGTCAAAATGAAATTTCTCGGAACTGGAATTTTCCTTCACCAAAAGATGCGCCTTCCCTAGGGCGAGATTTCCAATGCTCTTTTCAAGCCAAACTAAAGAGGGAATGCCCCGAAAAGTGAAACCCTAGTTTCTGGCAATGGCTTCTTCTAGTATTGCTCTAATACCAAGTTAGTTTTATACAATTATAGTGGTATAATTTAATTGCAAATAAACAATTGGATCACTAAAAGAATAACCAAGCACAAAAACAATAAACACAAGAATTTTATCCTGGGAAACCCAACAAAGAGAAAACCCAGCAACCTTTTGTATAGAGATAATCAATCCCGAGAACAAAGTACAGATACAAGAGAGAAATAGAAAATTTCTCTAAGAGAAAACCCCAAAAATCACTTCTCTAGCTGTAGATGCGAACGTCTCTCTCCTCTAGTGCGAACTTGCTTGAGTTGAGTGAGTGACAAAATGAAGCACACAACCTCTCTATTTATACACATGAAAACTAACATTTTTCCCTTACTGGACCGACTTGTCTAACTGACAGGGTCGGACTTGTCTTGGGGGAAGATAAAATTAATATTTAATAAATCTTGTCTTTGTGTATTTTCACCCCAAGGTTTACATTGATCCTTTCACGGGTTTATATGATCAAATACATCAATATCTTCTCTCGTAGGAGGTACAACAATAATATAATAAAATAAATAAGAATAGCTTCCAAAGTTGCACCATTTCCAACAATGCAGATGATTCAAATTTAGGTGATGTAAATTGGATATGGTTTTTTCTTATGATTGTGAATTGAATTTATCTACTAATCATGAACCAACTTCCATTGAATAAGTTGCTTCTTATGATGAATGGAAAGAAAATATGCAAAAGGAATATAAGGCTCTCATCAAGAATGAGGCATGGAAATTGGTTGACACTCTATTTGAAATCAAACCAATTGGATGATTAACTATGAGGAAACATTTTCCCCCACAGCAAAATGGGCTACCATTCGTACTCTATTAGCTTTGGCTAGACAAAATGGATAGAAAGTTCATCAAATAGATGTGAAGACTACTTTATTGAATGGATACTTGAAAGAGAATGCCTTCATGTCTCAACGGAAAGGGTTTTGTTGTGAAGGAACAAGAACAAAAGGTATGCAAGCTCATCAGGTCTTTGCATGGCCTGAAACAAGCACCTCGCACATGGTATGAAAAGCTAACCAAGCATCTTCCAAAATTAAATTTCAAACACTTTAATCTTGATGATTAAAGTCTATTTGTCAAGAAAATTGGAAGATCTATTGTATATCTTGTAGTGTATGTAGATGATCTGTAGATGAAAGGGAAAAATGAAAGCTATGTTGCATCCATTGAGAAAAAATTGAAGAAAGGCTTTGAGATGACAAATTTGGGACATCTTCACTACTACTTGGGTATTGAAGTGACTCAAAATCCAAAGTATATATTCATCTCCCATAAGTACAATGAAGAGTTGTTGAACAAATTTGGCATGAAAGAATGTAACCCTTTCTCTACTCCAATGGAATAGAATTTGAAGCTCGCAACAAAAGAAGGAAAAGAATTTGAGGATGCAACCAAGTATCGATAGCTTGTGGGGAGTCTTATCTACCTTACCACCACCGAACCAAATATTTCATTTGTTGTTGAGATCCTTTCCAAGTTCATGCAAAAATCATATGAAGGATGTTTGTCTACCGCAAAGAGAGTTTTAAGATACTTGAAGGGGGCTCAATACCTTCGACTCAAATATTCTAAAGTGGATGACTTCAAACTAATTGGATATTCTAATTCAAACTTTGATGGCAATAAAGAGAATGGAGTGTATACTCCAAGCTACCTTGTGAGTCTTGAATCAACAGCTATCTCCTAGAGATCATGCAAACAGTGTGTTCCAACAAATTCCACAACAAAGGCAGAATATGTGGTTGCAGTAGAAGCAGCAAAGGAGATTGTGTGGCTTAGGGAGATACTTGAAAATTTGCAAGAGAAACAAGTGAATTCTACTACTCTTATGGTTGACAATGCTTCTACAATCAAGTTGGCCAAAAATCCTAAATTCTATGATCAAACTAAGCACATCAACACAAAGCACCATCTGATTCGATATCTGTAGGGGCCAAGATTATTCATTTGCGACATTTTACCACAAGTGAGCAAATTGCAAACATCTTCACCAAAGGGCTTGGAAGAGAAAAACTAGAAAAAATCAGAAAGATGCTTGAACTCAAAAACACCCCCTTGAATTAAGGGGGGGAATGTTGGATACTTAATCTGAACAAGAAGTCTCATAGGCTTCCATATCTGAGTTACTGAAAGACTCCCTCTTGATCTCTAAAACTTGACAGGTATTATTCATTAGAGCTTTAACAACATGTCTTGAGACCTTGTAAAGGTCCCCCCTCACGGACGCCAATCTCAATAGCTGAGCTCAAATTTCCACCTTTAGTCCATACTAGTGCTTTTCCTTCTGAGAAGGCTATAGAGAACCCCATGTCTTCTAAAATTGCCACTAAAAGAACATTCTTCTTTAAACCAAGAACATATAAAATGTCCTCAACATGAATTAACATACCTGAGTCAAGCTTTAAAGCAGTTGAGCCAACTCCTTTTATCTCAAAGGTACTTATGTTTCCCATCTCCACTTTCTTATTGAACTTCTTGGCCTTGTAACCCACAAGATCCATTTTGTATCCAATCATATGCTTGGTGGCCCCACTGTCAATCCACCATGAGTCTGATGAGTTGGAGATGGATCCTGAGAGTGTTGAAATCAAGAAGAACTCTCTTTGATCTTTTTCTTTGGTCTTAGCTTTAGATTTCTTTTGTTGAGGCTCTTCTTCTTCTGTAGTAGTTGAAGCATGATGCTTCCCTTTATGACAATTCTTGTTAGGAGGATTTCTACAATCGTTTGCATAATGACCAAACTTGCTACATTTAAAACATCTTACTTTTGACTTCAGAAAGTACTTACCTTGAGGTCCCTTACCTTTGTTTTGGTGCTGAGGGAAGCTTCTTCCTTTCTTTGTCTTAGCAGCAAGAGCATGATTCTTTTCCACAGGAGGCCCAGATCTTCTCTGGATTCTGCCTTCTTCTTCTAGACAATCATGCCACAACCTGTCAAAGCTTGGTTGTATTTCTCTTCAATTTACTGCTAAAAGAAATGTCTCCAAAGATGTAAGAAGACCATCTACTGCTGTTTGCACAAGATCATCATCATCTACTTCAACTCCAATTGCCATGAGTTGATGTTTTATCTGAGCAATCTTTGAGAAGGAGGCAACTGATTCCTTCTCCTCCATCTTCAATGAACGAAGTTGCTTCTTCAAGACCCTCTTCTGAGTAGGTGCCTTCTTCTCATAGAGATTTGCTAGGGCATCAAAGCATTCCTTAGTTGTCCTTAGAGGAGCTATTACAGGCATCAAATTATCTTTCACTGAGTCAAAGATGACCCTCTTTGCTTTAGCTTGCTTCTTCTTAAATGCTGCTCTTCCTTGAGCTATTGTGGGCTCTTCCACAACCCTAGAGACCAATTCATCCAAGTCACTCTCCTCCAAAATATTCAAGACCCTAGCCTTCCACGCATTAAAGTTTGAGGCTCCTTCAAGCCTATCTTCTGCCTTCACTAAGTTAGAAGCCATCTCAAACCCTTACAATCAACTTGCCAAGTACACCTGTGAACCTGTAGCCAAGTTGATTAGGACACAAATCCTTACCTTAGGACCTATGTAGATTATGTTAGCCTGCAAAACAGAGTTAGCTACAAGACCTAAGCTCTAATACCATGTTAATTTTTGGTAGAGTTAGGGTTTTATGCAGAAGAATAAAAATCAATATACTTTAATGCAAAATTACATCTAATAAACAAGTACTTAAACTAAATAGTACAACAGTAACAAAACATAATTTTCATCTCTTTCAACTTTTCCACTTTAACACTACTAGTTGGATCATTGTGTTAAAGTAATCTTCAATAAAATGTAATTACTAACAATAGTTAATCAACATTAACATGAGTAAAGAAGACAGGTTTAGGGTACTTACCTGGAATGTAGAACCTTCTTGTTTTATACTCAGAAATATTACTTTCAGACAAAGTTGTGCCTCTCAGAGGCCAGCCAACACTAGGAACCCACTGACCCTACTAAAGGGTAAGTACAAACCAGAGAGAGAGAGAGAAAGGTTGTATGCAACAGTAGTTAGACAAAGACAGTTACATTCATAACAGAAGTTAAATAAAGTCACAAAGTATGATCTCAACAAAAAATCTCAGTGCAAGTAAAAACTCAGCAAAACACAGATCTGATCACGAACAATTTTGTCTGACAGTAAGCAAACAGCCTGAAACGGGACAAATCTTAACAAGAGAGATCTAGGCAAAGATAAGATTCAGCACTAACACAAACTTAGAGAACTCAGTCCAAGTTAGGTATAAAAACCTCTCAAATAATCAGTCAACAAACAGATTAAATTCAAAGGGGCATGCAGTAGGGTAGGATAAACCTTAAGGCTTCACGACCCTCCTCAATCATGCTCACGGCCTTCATCAAAGAGGCAAATCTAGGGTTACGATCTACCCAAACAAAAGATTGAGTCTCACACAAGCATGCCCCGGGAGACCGAACTTCAAGTCTGACTTTAAATAGCAGATCGGAGTTCTCAGAATCAAAACAAACCCTTAACAAGCAGATCGAGTTTATACACAGGTAAATCAAACTTGAAAACAACAGATCAGTCTTGAGTTAGCCTTCAAGCAGGCAGATCGGACTTCCATAAGATTTAGGATAACAATCTCATAACTGTCACGGCTTCCTTTAGTCAGACCAGTCAACAAAAAAAAGAATTGCGTCTTAAATAAGGATCAAACCCCGGATGCTTACAAACATCAAAAATAGCACTGAAAAAGATCAACAGGTGGGCGGCCTCCAAACTCGGCTGAACAGCAGAGAAGTCTTGATGTCACGCAGAGGAAGAGCAGGACTAAAGTTTTTATGATGATTAAAAGTCAAAAAGAAGACTTCAATATATAAGCTTAGGATCTTCTAGAAAGATCAATAAAAAAACCTTTTAGGGTTCCATAGAAATAGGAAAGTACCACTTTAAAAAAAAACTTATAAAAATAAAAAAAATAAAAAATAAAAAATAAAATAAAGTGACTTGGGTGGGTACTAAAAATTTAGGGTCAAAATAATAAAGTCATATTTAATAACATAAAACATAAGAGGGGTGACAAAAGGTGGGTACTCGGGTCTTTTAATTGTTAGGTGAGGGTACAAGGACCAACACATGACCCAACATAAGATAAGTGTGGGTACATGACCCATAGTCCCTAAGACAAGGGTAAACCACAAAGTGGGCAAACAACCATAGTACCCATAGGACCAAAAACATTAAAGGTGGTACAAACAACTCAAGATGAGTGAATGACCCTACTACCACAAGTCAAAGACAAGGTACCACAAGACCAATAAACAACAAGGTGTAAGGACCAAAAGTAAAACAACCAAGGTAGGGAAGGTACAACCAGTCATCTCTCTCTCAAATGTACAAATGTTCCATACACCATCTGAAAGTTCATCATCACTGTATAAGGAAGGGTCCACACTAGATGATGTGATCATGTGGTCTCCAAACTGCTCCTTGGGTCAAGTGCTAGTGACTCCATCAAGGGGTGGCCAATCCCTTCAGAAGACCACCTAGCTCAACCATCTCGAAGACCTACGAGAAGAGGACATCACACATCATCTTCTTGGTAACTGCTCAAGGAATGGCTCTCAGCTCAAAGCTGAGCTTCAATCGTAAACTAAATCAAGTTGATCAACCACCTGGTCCTTGACCAGGTTCTTCAGCCCCAGGCTGAAGGTTGACCAAAGTTAACATCTTGGTAACTGACCAAGTGCCTCCATTCGTAAAGAATGGCTCTCAGCTACAAGCTGAGCTTTCAGTCCTAGACTAAATGTTGATCAACTACCTGCAAGACCTACTTGGTCCTTGACCAAGAATTTGCCTGGTCCTAGACCAGGATGACTCTGTCTCAACCTGCAAGATCTGCTTGATCCTTGTGACCTAAGTCACCTGGTTCGAGTTCATGTTCGATTCGGAGACCTTGAAATTCGACAAAAATTCGAAGAGAAAAAATTTGGTGATAAAATTCGACAAAAAATTCGGCATTAAATTCAAGTGACTATAGATTTTAGAAATTAAAAATATTTCATTTTACATATAAATATTAAATATAATAATAATATATTGAGTAATTTAAATATTATATAATTTATTTTCATTTATATAAATAAGTCAATATAAGAATATGTTGTTTATTTTAGAAAATCAAAGTTTAAAATTAAAAAATATACTAATAGAATATTTGAAATCACTTTTTATTAAAAAGAACCATGCATATGTTAATTTCATTTTTAATAAATTTAAAAATAATAATAATAATAATAATAAAATTCAATTAAGCGTTTGGCTGCCCACCGTTCCACCACCTCAACCTGTCGGCCGTCCACCGATCCACCCCTCGACCGACCCTCGGCAAAATCAATCCAGTCAACTTGCAGATCCCGAAAGTCCCTCTCACACGGCACAGCGACTTGGCAGTGTGGCGCACGATCATTGCAAACCTTGGTGCATGCAGATACCCTAGTACGAAACTCTCAAGGCGGTCATGGGCTCACACTCCAAGAAAAACACTCCATAAAACTAAATGAATATTGAAGTCACAGGCTGCGGAAGTCACGAGCAGGGTTTAAGCGAATGAAAATCGGCGAATTTTTCAGAACAGATTCGGGTTGCTACAAAAATCGGCGAATTTCGATTTTGAAGGCAAAAACTCGCCGAATCCGATGACTTAGCTTGTGACCATGAAATTGTCTGGTCCCAGACCATAATACCCTAGAGACAAATAGGGGCCCTAGCCACATGCTAGGGACTTTGCCATGGCATCAACCTACTTGGTCCCCGACCAGGAACCCCAAGAGACAGCTGGGGGCCCTAGGGTACATTCTAGGGTCTTACTCTCTACTCTACCAGGTTAACTTTACCAAGAACCCTAGTTAACTGACTAGGGTAGCATTCTCTCTGAGAATGGGTCTCGCAGCTGCACTAAAAAATTAACACTTTTCATCTTTTTGACTCCATAAGGCACTATTCTATTTGTTCTAGTTATTTATTTATTCAAATAAAAGCAAAACCACTTCTTTATCTAAAAATTTGTGCATCTTAGGCATTCTAGGCATATAGCTTAGGCATCTTAGGTCATATTTATTCAATTTTCTATTAAATTACAGAAATCTTAACTTTCTGCAATTTCATTCTTAACGCAGAAATGAAGAGAAACCTTATGTTTTTTCTCAATTTCGATGCATTGGAAAAGTCTATAAATATTACAAAACATAAATTAATAAAACACAGCATTTAATTTAGTGTAGACAACCTTAAAAACACTCATGTTAGCTTGCTGTATTTTCTGTTTTTCCGCCTTAGTTTATCAGTTTTCTGAATACAGATGCATTGAGATTCGTGCCCATAATTTAGAATAGTTTTCTACATCATTTTTTGTGCAAAATTCCAGCATTGAGGACAGATTTATCTTGCTGTTTTTATAATTAATTGCACATTTATTCAAGGACAGCCAGCATTAACTTTGATTTTAAGTGTTACTGATAATTCTGGAATTTGCAGTTACTACCCTAGATCATTTAGAGATACCCCCCTGAAGTTAGCAAGCACTAACTTCTAAGTGAGGGAAAGTAAGCGAGGTGACAGTGCTTATTTCCTAGTGTTTCCGGACTCCCTTCGGCATTTAAAGAGCAGGAACTCCCGGGTGATAACAAACACTAAGGCACATTTCTTGAGTATTCTCCTTAAAAAGGACAACCAGGGGATTATAGTGTTGTTATCACTAATGAAGATAAAGCTAAGGTACATTCCTTGGATATTCTCTCCAAATATGAATTTGTAAGACCATTCTTCCCCTCTGCGAAGGGTTAGCCTTGGATCCTATTATTAACACAACCTTAACTGAAAGGAGCTTTGAAAGGACATATACAAGAAGCTAGCTAGTTAAATACAGTCCAAAAGAACAAGCCAGAGTTTCCATATAGCTGAACTCAGGAACAAAGGTGGTTACAAGGCAACAGGTCAAAATATTGACTAAGTTGGCATTCCCTTTCACCAATACTTGGTCATTTGCTGCTCATAGTTTCACATCACCTTTTCAAAGACTATCTATCCCCGGCATCTCTGTTGCCTCCAACTTTATGGTGCTTCCAGTGAAAATGTACCCGTAACTCCATCTTTAAAGTTGAAAATCTCTTCAGTTCCACTCAAGGCTGGCTGACTACAACTTGACGCTACTAAGCTCATCTTTATGGAGCAGTGCAAAAGTATTTACTTTACACTGGAGCTCTAAGTTGTTAATTTAACATCTATATTCAATATTAAGATATTTATGATGTTTATTGGGGTACCATAGTGTGTCGTTAATGGACTGCGCAACTTTTGAGCATTGGCAGAGCTTATCGATCAACAGCATTTAGGAAATAAATTGGTCAAACTGATTTTGCAACAGATAACACCAATAAATGACCACTGCTTACTGATATAACACAACTGTGTCCAAAGTCAAAGTTACTAAAACAACCTTAGTTATGTGCACGCTAAACACAATAGAACTTCAATGACAAAAGACAGTCTATCAGAGATTAATGGTTGACTGATAGGTGGGGAGAATTTGAATTGATGATTTGACATCAACCAAATAACTGCAGTTTATATATAGTACTAAGCACATTTTAAACAACATCCAACATTGTTGACATAGTTAAAGCAACCTTGGCCATGTACATACTAAAATATAAAACTTGAAAGGTCTCTGCAAAATTTTCCAAGTACCAAAAAGACAGGCAAAATTTGAAATATAAAAGACTTTCGATACATGAGCTTTTTAACAATTTTCCTTTTTCAAGAAATTTTGTCCTATAGTCCTTGGAATTTGGATAAATTCTGAGCTTAAGACTAAAATAAGATATGGAATCTTCCAAGCTGGCTTCATCCCACTCTGTGATATGTTTGCTCTTAGTGAGTCGATTGTTGATGAGCTACATATGATCTGTTCATGAGTTGTTGACCTTGCCTTGTTCTCTAAAAAATCTAGTGTTTACCCTAGGTAACATCCTCGGAATGAGAGGAAGTGCCTAGGTGGTTTCCCCCCAATATCTTACCTAGAAAAAAAATGGAATCTTCCAAGCAACTACAGCAAATTGTAATGATAAACAAGCAGCAGTACTTGTTCGGCTAACTCGTCAACTTCTACAAATCTTAGAACGTAATGTCGTAAAGGATAAAGAGATTAGTCTTGTGCAATGCCGGAATCAATAAGTTTAAGGATCTCTTTAGAACTTGTAACAGATTTGGTAGCCAGCATACCCATTTTTGTACATGCATGCATTATAGCCATCATGTGTTCAGTTCACTGCTTTGCACTACCTTCAAAGTTCACTCCCTCCCTCTATGACCTGTAGCATTAGCACACATTGCTGTTCATTTCAACAAAGGTTTCTCCTCTCAGTTACTATCCGTCTGATATATATAACTTATTGTCATTGTGAAAGTCTGAGTTTCATGATCTGTTAGCAAGCTTGTTTTCACAATGTCACCAGATCAGCAACCCATATTTAGGACCACAACTTCATCCAAACACTGTTGTCATCTGGAAGAGAAATGGATACTCACTAAATTTGAATAAATGCAACATGACCTCCATGGTCAAAGAGAGATGGGCACTGAGGATGTCAAAAGCTATGCATGCAATCTGAATGAGATTGACAAGACCAGCCGAACCTACCTAAAGCTAAGCAAGTCTACTCAGCTCCAAAACAAGCCAAGTTTGCTAGTTTGAACCTCATGCAAATAAATCTGGTCAACCTTTTCAAAAATTGACAAGTTTGATCAAGAGAAATTTGACTGTTGACAAGTTTGACGAAGACAAATTTGACTGTTGACAAGTTTGACGAAGACAAATTTGACTGTTGACAAGTTTGACAAAGACAAATTTAACTGAGTTTGACTGTTTTAGAAGATTTTGACAAGGTTTGGCAAGCATTTGCCTATTTTAAGTTCTTTTTAGAGTATTTTTTATTTGCCAAGATTTTCGGGAGTTTTTCCAGAGTCGAGTCATACTGTTACCTCTTTGGCTTTGCCACGTCGTTCCAGAGTCCAAGTCATGTGACTCTTGTGACTATCACTGATATATCAAGCAGAGAACATGCATTGCTAAGGTGTTCTGCTTATAGAGGGCATATGTAGCAATTACAGATGTGCATCAGCACCTTACAAACAATTAACTTAACAAACTTCACAATTTCAGAAAATAAGTGTAAATAAAATACTAAAAACGGAAGTATGATGCCAATCTGATATTCCACTAAAGCAGAGGCATGAATGGACGCTAAACAAACATGTTAAGTGCAGTAAACGTCCAGTTTTCTCTGAACCTTTTCCAATTCGGAAACTAGCTTTGGGGTGCAAGTCCCCAGTTTAATGAGATAGCACCCTCATTCGCTCAGGTACTAACATGGCAAGAAGTTTCACTGCCATGCCTTGCGGGCCGTCTTTGGCTTGTGGTTGTTATGTATGTGATATTACAGGCTATCTTGTTGCAGTGGCATATCCCTATGTTGAAATTTCTTTCCAAAACCCCTCTCTTTCTTATTCTTCTTCTTCTTGTAGCCTTTTTAGCGAGTACCGCCTCAAAGTGAGTAAAGAGCCCAACCCCAGTACAGTCAGCATAGGACACTATAACGCTCGAAAGATTTATACGTCCAGATAAAGAGAACCTTGAGCACCTTGTTTCGGTCCATGTTCTAGATTAAATACGTTTTCTGTTTTCGAAATTTCTGCTACAAAAATTCTTGCCCGTATTGCCAAACCCTAAACCCTCGATCTGGCAAACTCAGATTTACTTCAGTGATAGCAAAATTCCATATTTTATCCAAAGAAACAAAAGGCTTAAGTATAGAACCTGTAATGGTCCCATGGACTACGGTTCCATTCTTGAGCTCGATGGAGACTGTCTCATTATTCAGTTTCATCAAAAATCTGTCAGATGTGCACAAAGAGGCTTAAGTTACCTTCTTCGTAAAGATACTTATGGGAGGGAAAATCCCACAAAAATACTCGAATTTCACTGAAACTTAGTCTTTTAACACTCTGCAGGAGGAAAAAACCCAAAAACATAAAAATAAAAAATAAGAAGCCATCCAAACATACCTGACTAGCTTCATGCTTGCAGAGCTTTGACAAATGGAGTTGTGGCAGATGTTCGGCAATAAAATGCAGGGTACGATTGAAACTTGTGGGTTGTGCTTGCTTACTCTGTAAATAACTTCACGTTGAAATGGATGTTTTGACAAAAAGTTTGGGATTATATAGAAGAGGGTTTCACATAAGCGGAGGGAGTCCAAACGGTTTACTTCAAAAAGCTTTCCTTCGTTACTTCGAAAATATGATATGATTAATTAGATTTTCTTCTTCTTTTTTTTAAGTACATAGCATTGATATGTCTTTGCCGGTTAGCCGTGTAGATTAAGGAGAGGGTTCAAAAGTGAACAAATTTAAATAAAAAAACAAAATAAAATAAAATAAAAACCGAATTGATTTTTTCTTGTCATGTAAAGTTTTACTTGGATATAATCATTTTTTTTTAAATTGAAGCATGGATCTTCTTAAAATGAGTTGAAATTGTTTATATCACTTCAAGGATTATTGGAAGTGGTAATGAGCTAAACATGAGATTTTTCTCCCTAAAATTGTGGAGGTTTATGGGTTCGATCCTCTTGGGGTGAGCTTCGTAATCAGGGCTAATGGTTAACCCCTTTTACCATCCATGATCTTGGGAAAGTACTTGAGAATTTTATGTGATTCATTCCTTCGAACCCTCGTTTACCATCCATGATCATGGGAAAGTACTTGAGAATTTTATGTGATTCATTCCTTTGAACCCTCGTTTACCATCCATGGATCAAGGGGGAGGCACCTGAAGAGTTTTTCGTGATTCATTCTATTGAACAAAAAATAAGTATATATATCTTACAAAATCTAGGAAAATTTTCAACAAAACAAAGGTTGAATCCGTCCACTTATTGACTTACTCCATATACCAATTATCAAGGGAAGGAGAAGCATGAGGATATTTTTTCAAATAATGTTATATGTTTTATTGACACACAAGCTACACATAGTAGGGAGGGGAAGGTCTAGCAAGCAAAAAGAATGATTAGCCCGTAACGACTCAATATTCTTGTTAAAGAAGAGAGCAAGCGACATAAAAGAGGGAGGTGAAGCTTGAGCAAGCGAGGAGAATGATTGCCAAAGGAGGGATGGAAAGATCAAGCAAGGAGAATGATCACCTCGCAACCAATTAAGCAAAAAGAATGATTAGCCCGTAACGAATCAATATTCTTGTTAAAGAAGAGAGCAAGCGACATAAAAGAGGGAGGTGAAGCTTGAGCAAGCGAGGAGAATGATTGCCAAAGGAGGGATGGGAAGATCAAGCAAGGAGAATGATCACCTCGCAACCAATTAATATTCTTGTTAAAGGAGCGGGCAAGCTACACAAAGGAGGGAGGGGGAGGTGGCGAGAGCAAGGAGAATGATCACCTACAACCAATTAATATTCTTATTAATGGAGGGAGCAAGACACAGAAAAGAGGGGGAGGGAGGTCAAGGCAAGCAAGGAAAATTATCACCCCACAATGAATCAATAATCTTGTAAAGAAGGGAGAAGGCCACGCAAAGGAAGGAGGGCACAGCCTAGTAAGCAAGTAGAACAATTACCTTGAAACAAACCAATATACTTGTTAAAGAAGGGAGTAAGCCACACAACAAAGGGAGGGAAGTTCAAGCAAGCAAAATGGTCACCATGCAACTAGTTAATATACTCATTAAAGGAGGGAGCAAGCCACGCAAGAGGGTAGGGAGCAAGCTACACAAAGGATGAAGGAGAAGGTCAAGCAAGTAAGTAGGCACGATGAATTATCACCTCACAACTAATCATATGCTTGTTAAAGCATGGATTAAGCCACACAAAGGAGGGAGGGGGTGTTAAGCAAGGTAGAATGATCACCCCACAACCAATCAATATACGGTTAAAGGATTTAGCAAGGCACGCAAAGGAGGGAGGGGAAGGTTGAACAAGAGAGCAAAATGATCACCCCACAACCAATCAATATGCTTGTTAAAGGAAGGAATGAGCCATGCAATAGAGGGAGGGAAGGTTGAACAAGAGAGAAAAATGATCACCCCATAACCAATCAATATACTTGTTAAAGAAAGGAGCAAACCATGCAAAGGAGGGAGGGGAAAGTTGAGTAAGCAAGCAAAATGATCACCCTACCACTAATTAGTATACTTGTTAAAGGAGGGAGCAAGACACACAAAAGAGATATAGGAAGGTTGAGTAAGCAAGCAAAATTATCACCCCATAATCAATTAATATTGTTGTTAAAGAGAGGGAGCAGGCCACACAAAGGAAGGAGAGGATAGCTAATTAAGCAAGTAAAATGATTACCCTGCAAAAAATCAATATACTTGTTAAAGGAGGGAGTAAGCCACACAAAAGAGGGAGGGGAAAGTTGAGCAAGCAAGAAAAATGGTAACCATGTAACCAACCAATATACTCATTAAAGGAAAGAGCAAGCCATGCACTAGGGGAAGTTCAAGCAAGCAAGCAAGATTTTTACCCCACAACCAATCAACATGCTTGTTGAGGAAGGGAGCAAGTCACACAAAGAATGGAGGGGAAGGTCAAGGAAGTAAGCAAGCACGATGAATGATCACCTCACAACCAATCAATACAGTTGTTAAAGCTTGGATCAAGCCACACAAAGGAGGGAGGGAAAGACCAAGCAAGCAATTTAATGATCACCCCGAAACCAATCAATATACTTGTTAGAGGAGGGAGTAAGCTACGAAAAGGAGGGAGGAGAAGTTGGACAAGAGAGCAAAATGATCACCCTGCAACCAGTCAATATACTTGTTAAAGGAGGGAGCAAGCCACACAAAGGAGGGAGGGGAAAGCCAAGTAAGCAAGTGAAATGATCACCTTGCAACTATTCAATATACTTGTTAAAGGAGGAAGCAATCCATGAAAAGGAGGGAGACGAAGGTCAAGCAAGTAAGTGGAATGATCACCTGGGAACCAATCAATATATTTGTTAAAGGAACGGAAACTAGCCATGCAAACAAGAGAAGGGAAGCTTGAGCAAGAAAAAAAATGATCACCCTACGACCATCAATATATTGTTAAAGGGGAGGAAAACATGCAAGCAAATGAGGGAGAGGAATTTCAAGTAAGCAAGTGGAATGATTACGCCACAAACAATTAGTATACCTATTAGAGGAGGGAAACATCCATGCAAAAGAGGGAGGGGAAGGTCGAGTAAGCAAGTTGAATAACCTTTGCTTACAATAAACCAACATACTCATTAAAGAAGGCAACCATCCACACAAATGAGGGAGGGGAAGGTTGAGAAAGCAAGTGAAGTTATCATCTCGCAACCAATCAATATACTTGTTAAAGGATGGAACTGACCATGCAAACAACGGAGGGGAAGGTCTAGGAATTAAGTAGAATGATCACTCTGCAACTAATCAATACACTAGCTAAAGGAAGGAACCAACCATGCAAAAGTGAGGGGAGGGTCAAGCAAGCAAGCAGTATTATCACCTCACAACTAATCAGCATACTTGTTAGAGGAGGGAACTAACCACACAATCAAGGGAGGGGAAGGTTGAGTAAGCAAGCAAAATGGTCACCCCATGACCAATTAATATACTTGTTAAAGGAGGGAACCAATCGTGCAAAAAAGGGAGGGAGAGGTTGAGCAAGGAAGTAGAATGATCAAGCAATATATTGGTTAAAGGAAGGAACTAACCACATAAACAAGGGAATTGAAGATTGAGCAAGCAAGTGGAATGATTGCCCACAACCAATCAGTATACTTGTCAAAGGAGGGAACTATCCATGCAAATGAGGGAGGGGAAGTTTGGGCATGCAAGTGGAATAATCACCTCACAATCAATCAATATACTTGTCAACGAAGGTAACTAGCCATGCAAATGAGGGAGGGGAAAGTTAAGCAAGCAAGCCTGATGATTACCCCGCAGCCAACCATTACACTTGTCAAAGGAGAGAACCAACCACACAAAGGAGGGAGGGGAAGGTCATTTGAGCAAGCAGAATGATCACCCCACAACCAATCAATATAATTGCTAAAGGAGGGAACTGGTGACACGAATGACAAAGGGGGAGGCCAAGCAAGCAAGTGGAATGGTCACACAACCAAAAATATACTTGTTAACAGATGGAACCAACCACAAAAATGATAAAGGGAGAATTCAAGCAAGCAAGTGGACTGATCACCCCACAATCAACCATATATTCTTAAAGGAGGGAACCAACCATGTAAACGACGGAGGGGAAGGTTGAGCAAGTAAGTGGAGTGATCATCGCACAACGAATCATATATTTGTTAAAGGAGGCAACCAACCACAAACAAGGGAGGTGAAGGTGGAGCTAGCAAGTGGAATGATCACCCCGCAACTAAGCAATAAACTTGTTAAAGGAAGTAACCAACCACGCAAATGAAGGAGGGGAAGGTCGAGCATGCAAGTGGAATGATGAACTTGCAACCACTCAATATACTTGTTAAATGAGAGATTGAGGCGCACAAACAAGGTAAAGAAAGGTGGAGCAACCAAGCAAAATGATCACCCATAACCATTCAATATACTTGTTAAAGGAAGGAGCCACCTGTGCAAAAAAGGGAGGGGAAGGTCAACCAAGCAAGTGGAATAATCACCCCAAAACCAATCAATATATTTGTTAAAGGAGGGAACCAACCATGCAAGTGACAGAGGGGGAAGTCAAGAAGCAAGTAAAATGAGTAGCCCCCAAACCAATCAATATACTTGTTCAAAGCAGGGAACCAACCACACAAACAATTAAGTCGGGGGGCAAGGTGTTTAAGCAAGCAATTGGAATGACCACCCCACAACTAACCAATATACTTGTTGATGGAAGTAACAAACCAAGCAATCAAGGGAGGGGGAGGTCAAGCAAGCAAGTGGAATGATCACTTCGCAACCACTCAATATACTTGTTAAAGGATAGAACAAGTCACGCAAACAATGGAAGGGAAGGTGGAGCAAGCAAGGAAAATGATCATTCGTGACCATTCAATATACTTGTTAAAGAAGGGAACCACCCACACAAATGAGGGATGGGAAGGTCAAATACGCAAGTGGAATGATCAGCCCTCAAATAATAAATATACTTGTTAAAGGAGGGAACCAACCATGAAAACAATGGAGGTGGAAGTTAAGAAGCAAGTGAAATGAACACCCCCCAAACCACCAAATAAACTTGTTAAAGGATGGAACCAGCCACACAAATTATGAACGAGGTGGGGGGGGTAGGGGTGGGTGTCGAGCAAGCAAGTAGAATGATCACCGCACACCCAATCAATGTACTTGTTAAAGGATGGAACCAACCATGCAAATGATGGATAGGATGATCGAGTAAGTAAGAAGAATGATCACCCTGCAACTAATCAATATACTTGGTAAAGGAGGGAACTAACCACACAAATTGGGGGGGGTAGGTTGAACAAGCAAGGACCATGATCACCCCACAACTAGTCAATACGCCTGTCAAAGGAGGGAACTAGCCACACAAATGAAGTGGGGTGAAGGTCGAGTAAGTAAGTGGAATGATCACCCCATAGCCAATCAATATACTTGTTAAAGGATAGAACTAGCCACACGAGCAAGGGGGGAGGTCGAGCAAGCGAGAAGAATGATCACCTCGCAACCAATCAATATACCTATTAAAGGAGGGATCCAACCATGTAAACGAGGAGGGGAAGGTCGAGCAAGCAAGTAGGATTATCACCTCACTACCAATACTTGTTAGAGGAGGGGACCAACCACACAAATGAGGGAAGAGAAGGTTGAGAAAGCAAGTGGAATGATCACCCTACAACCAATTAATATACTCATCGAAGGAGGGAACTAACCACACAACAAGGGAGGGGAAGTTCAAGCAAGCAAGTTAGAATGATAACCCTGTAACTAAACAATGTACTTGTTAAAGGAGGGAGGGAACTAACCATGCAAGCAAGGGAAGAGAACATTGAGCAAGCAAGCATAATGATCACCCGACAACCAATCAATAAACTTGTTAAAGGAGGGAACTAATCACACAAATGAGGGAGGGGACGGTCAAGCAAGCAAGTAGATTTATCATCTCACAACCAAACAATATACTTATTAAAGGAGAGAACCAACCACTCAAACAAGGAAGGGGAAGGTCGAGCAAGCAAGTGAAATAATCACTCCGTAACCAACCAATATACTTGTTAGAGGAGGGAACCAACCATGTAAATGAGGGTTCACTGTTGATGTGATGACTGCTACATAGGTGAAACTGGATGCTCCTTCCACACCAGAATAAAAGAACATTGCGTCGACATAAGGAAAGAAAGAATTCGTACTTCTTCCCTTGCAGAACACTCCTTCAAAACCAAACACCAATTACGTTTAGAAGACACCCAAATCCTAGCTAAAGAAGATCATTATCTAAAAAGAAATTTTAGGGAAGCTTTGGAGATAATAAAACATCCCAACAACCTTAATAGGGATGGGGGCCTCGAGGTAAGTACTAGTTGGCTCCCCTTGCTCCGAAAACCTAAAAAAGAGTCACTAAGATCTTTAATAATAAACCTTTAAGTCCTCATTCACCACTAACATTAATATGACCTTAGTAGGATTCTAGTTTGACCCCTAATGCAATTTAATTCTAAAACTAAACTATATACCAAATACTATAACCACAATATTATATACTAATTAAAATGGTAAGAAACTACATTTACAATATCATTCATTGAATATTATAATTATATTAATATATAACAATTAACTTAATAATCAAATAAAATTTTTCAAATGAGATAATTTTTTAATAAACATACAAAAAATATTTGAATTTCTAACAAATACATTAACTTGTAAACATGAAAACCTAAAACCTAATTACAAAACTATATACCATTTAAAATTAAGATTCAAATTAAAACTAAAAAACTTAATAAACTACAATTTTAACATTATTATTAAAAAAAATTAATTACAATATTAAACACTTAAACTCAATAATCTAATAGAATTTTTATAAACTACAATTAACTCTATCTATTTTTTTAAAATAGAAAATAATTTTTAAATAGTAAATATTAAAATTAGATAACTATTAATTATTAATAATTATGTAAATTATCTAAACAAACTAATTGACTTAAGAAATACATTAACATATTAATAAAAAAGAAACCCTAAATCTAACTTTATAGAAACCTAGAAACTCTCATTCCTTGTATTCCAACAATAAATATTAATATCTTTGATCTAGCAGCGGTTCATAACTTGATGAATCCATAAATCGTGGTGATGATGAATCCTATTTTGAATTTGAAACGTGGATGACAATCATGACTACTGTGGATCCAAAACATACACCTCAAGATAATTCCCACAGAAATTGAAGATAATTCCCACAAAAATCTTGCAAAGGAAATACCATTGGCGGAAAAAGGTGCATTAGAATGCTTCGGTAAGAGATGGATGGTCTTTTTGCAAAACTGAATTTTAATATTATACTTTATGTAATTTCCATTAGTGAAACCATGAAGAAAAAAATATTGTTATGTGCATGGGGAAGCATGGAATTCAATGCAAATTCTGCGTAATGATTCTAAAATAAATGCAGTTAATTAAGAGATCTAATGTGCACAAGGAGCTACGTTCATGGCCTTGGAGGCACTGTCAATAAAGCTTTTCATGGCCGCTTCCTTTGTGCATATCAGAATATGAAGTGAGCGCAACCATGGGAGATTTGGAAACCCCGAAATACAAATGCATCACTCACGTTATCTTCAACGTGGACAGTTTATTGCTTGATACAAATTTTTTCTATATTGTTGTCCAGGAACGTATTCTTAACGAATATGGAAAACACTTTGATTGGTCCCTGAAGGCCAAATTTATTGGCTTGAAAGCATCAGAAGCCGCACAAGTATTTGTAAAGGAGTCCAGGCATGAAGGAATTCTAACACTCGAGGAGTTTCTCAGACAAAGAAAAGACATGCTGCAGCACATCTTTCCAGAAACTGAGCGTATACCAAAGTCTTGGAAGTTTAGAGGTCAGGATTCCTGGAAAAGTACACAGAACCTTTGGCTTTCATGTCAGTTCATTCTCCATGCAACAAAAAAAGTCCAGATCATAAACTGTGTGTTGATTTGGGGGTCGGAATTCTAAGGCAGTGTTCACTTATTAAAAGAAGGAACAAAACGCCGAAGACTGGACTTTGAACCTGAGTCCATATTCAAACAAATTTTTGACCAAAATTTTGGTAAATATTTTTTTAAGTTCATTCACATATATATGTGGAATGTGTAGGAGGTACAAAAAATGGATATTGTATTGGTTTAATGCTTTTCTTCCATAATATTTTCCATTGGCTAAAGATTGGTTCGAAGGCCAACAAAGAAATGAAATTTTATATGTTTCACTTTTTGAAGTGAAGTTGAAACCATAGTGTTTAACCTCTAAAGGACACCTTGCCTTTTATGCATTTTATGGCATATTTCCTTTCGATTAATGATTGAAATATTGTAATGATTGTATAGTCACAATTGAATGAAAGGCATCATGTTTGAAGCCTTCAAAAAAGCATTGTAACTACAACCTTTCGGGTGCATGATTGGTTGTACCTGACACTTCAAACTGGACAGAAGTGCAAATGAAAGTCCAAGTGAAGCCAATAACAGTCATGAGAAACACTTTGAAGGAGATGAAGACAAAGATCCTTCTACGGTTATGAATCAAGACTTTTTGGAGGTCCAAGAAGTGCTTTTTAGTGGGGATATTTGATCTAGGAGGATCTCCACAAGTCGAAGAATGCAAAAGGTCTTCATTTTCTTCATAGGCGGTCAATCAACGAAGAGATGGAAGAGATATTTCTAACACAATTGGAACAAGGTCAAATCAACGAAGAGATGGAAGAGATATTTTCTTCATAGGTGGTCAATCAACGAAGAGATGGAAGAGATATTTCTAACACAACTGGAACAGGGTCAAATGGACTTTGTATGTGGGAGAAATTCTAGGTTGAAGTTACGACAAGAAAGGAGGTTTTCTTCAACAAAAAGTTCATAAAGTGTTTCATTTGAAATTCAATGAACAAACTATGTAAAAGGGAATTAGATGAATATGCTCACATAAATTCTCATTTAATTGGTTAAAATGAAATTAAAAAGGTGTGAGAATCCACCTCATCATTTGGTTTCCTAGTGCGAAGGGGTGTTGAGATATTCATGGAGAAAGAATATGAGACCTTACCTCCACATACCCCCTTAAGGTGTCTCCTGATCCTACTTTAGGGGATCATGGGAGAGATTTTCTCCTTAACATGGGTGATGACTAATCATCCATGAAAAAGCTATAAAAAACTCTCATATGGAGAAGGAAGTAAGCTTGGTTGGAGAGCATTCTTTGTAATATTTTCCTTTGCATTGGAGAATTTAGGTAAGTAGGTCTTGCTTATGAAATTTCATGTGAGAGCCTTAGGAGAAGGCTACCCAAGATGGGAGAGAATGCCACATGATTCTATCAGTGTAAATTGCATGCATGTTGTGAAGGAACATTAATAAGAATGGTTCAGAGCTTTGATGAACCCAAAGATGTAGTCAGGAGGCTTGACGAACTCCGTTATCACTTGGTATTTGTCATTTGGTATTGTGAAATTTTTATTATATTCTCACCTTGTTAGTTATGACAAATTGGTCAAGTTTAAGTATGCATAAGAATTGAAATACTCATGAATTCACAAGCAAAAAAGTGTTAGTAAAGATTTTGTTTGTCGGGTATTTATGAACTAGAGAAATTTCTCAGCTAAATTTTCATATCAATGACAGACTCAGAATATTCAAGTAGTTTTCATTTCGGTTCCCATTTTACCTTTACGAAAGTCAGTTTCAACAATTTTCCAAAATATTTCACAGCTCAAGTTGTTCATAGTCCTCTCGGAGCATTATCTCATCCCTCTCAAGGAGTCATTTTCAAAAACAATTATGAACATTCTGAAACATTCCAAGTTTAGTACAATATTATGACAAGTTTCAATAAATAGGAACATACTAGTCACTATTGGCCTTCAGTCTATTTGTCTTGAATCTCTCCAAAGTTTCCACAAGCCTTCTACACTTGTGCATCTGTTTTCTGATTTCTTCTAGAAGTTTGGAGACTTAAAAAAATTCATGGACTGCCATTCTAAATTTTTATTATTCTTTGCCATTGACTGAATGTGAAATTAGCTCCCCCTGAGCTTAAGCTCGGTCACTTTCCATGTCCTTTATTCTACACATCAATTTGATCATGATCTTTTGAAGATTATGGGGGTGACTATATGTCATTATTTCAACTTCAAAAGTATTCACCCATTTCCAATTACTTCTCTTAAGTCTTCTTGAGAGCCTTATTGATTTCAATGAGCCTTGTCATGAATCATACTCAGGCCTTGTCTAGGTTGCACCAAAATATTTAGGCATGGAACTATTCTTCTTGAGTTTCTATTTGATTGCTAGTTAGTCCTTATTTATTATTGTATTAGAGATCAATCCCCAACCTTCTTTGACATCTGTTAGCCAAGTTGTGCCACTCATTTTCATTTAGTCCCATTTGAAACATTTTGATTATGAGTGTAGGTCACTGTCCATCAATTCTTGATCTCGTATTCCTCCAATATAAAATAGTCTTCACCTTGCTCTACCTTATCATCGATCAAAGGTAAAAATTGATCTTGATCAAACTTGATCTCAACCAGTCTTTTAACACTCAGTTCTGTAGTAAGCCTTTTCATATTTAGATTTGTCTTTGTATGTGAGAAATATGGTGAACCTTTGCATTAGATCACTTCAAGAACTATCCATAAACCGTTCTTGAACATCATCATAAGCTTCCTCTAAATAATCAAATCTCACACAATTGGCTCTTTATATTTTTACTAGAGGACTCCCAAACAAATCTACCGGAAATTTGTAATTCTTATGATTTCCTTATTTAGGGGCAACCTATTTCTTTTGTAATTCAGATGCATATAAGGGTTGGACCCTATTTCTCATCCACATGTGCCTCATCTATTATAAGGGACGAAATTGAAACCTCATGTGCCTCCTCCTTCTCACCTTCGTAGAGCATTGATGTCCCATCAATTTACTTTAAGTTGGCTTCTAGTTCTTCATGAGTATAGGTCTCTGCTAATTTTTCTTTCCAAACACTCTTTTGCTTCATTGCAACATTCTATTCTTTTCCTGGATGAAGTAAGACTAGTTTACATGTATTTTCTTGTGTCATTGATATTTGTTCATCTTCCTCTGTGAACAACTTGTTTGCATTGGCTTGAGGCTGCTCTTTCCTTCTCCATCCCTTAGTCTGTGCTTGTCTAAGAGTTCTTGACATGTCAAATCTACAATCTCTTGCTAGCTGTCCAAAATTTGTGATATTGATAAAATTCAATATTCACATTCATCTTGAATCTGCACTCTCTTTCCATGTGTCCATAATTGTGACACTTGAAACATTGAACATTATATAAAGTCATGTAACCATTTCTAGCTCTAACTTGATCATTTCTGCAGTTTGCAGTTTTATGCCCAAAATGATTGCAAGAGAAACAATAACCATGAAAATTCTTTTCATACCTGGAAGTAACCATTCTTCCTTGAAATGTAGTCCTGTTGTATCCTTTTTTGGCATGTTTTGGATGGTCATGATCTTTTACCCTACTTCTTCCTTCATGGGAGTCCCTTGAGACATTTGCATGAATTTTAGGTTTTTCTTCAACATTCTTTAGTGGTTCAGAACTTTCTTCATCTTTATGGTTATACCCAAGACCTGTCATGTCCCTTGGAGATATTTGTTGATTCAGAATGTCCTCCAAGGCTAAAGAGCTCTTCTCAAAGTTCAATTTTGTGGCAATTTTCCTTTTCAACTCATTTTTCAGAGAGACAATCTCAAGCTCCCTTGCTTGACACATCTCATTCTTTTCTTTTAGTTGTTCTTCCACCAATGCACTCCTTTTATAGTATTCTTCTAATTGATCATTGAGCATTATAATTTCCTTGGATTGCTTTTGGTTTATTGTAGCCGTCTTTCCTAATTCACTTTCTAAGGAGGCAATCTCAACCTTATATTCTTAACACATTGCTTCTTTGTGCTTGAGTTGTCTTGTCAAGGATTCACCATTTTTCCTTGCTTCTTCTTCCTGAATTCTTAGATCAAGAATGGTTCTTTCAACTTCTTCAAGTTTTTCTCTTTTAGATTCTTCTAATATGTGTTCTATTAAATCAATTTCTACTTGAAGTTCCCTGAATATAGCAAAAGCACTGACTGCCTGGCTTTCCAAGTTTACCTGAGTAATACATCCTTTAATTTTTTTGGTAAGGAAGGAAACTTCAGATTTTAGTTTGCTAATCTCATATTCTCTTCCTTGTAACTAAGCTCTTTGTTCATCGATTTCTTCAGACTGCTTCTTGTTAATTTGTCTTAGATCATCAATCTCTTCTAGTGCTGCTATAAGTTCAGTCTCAAGGTCCACAATACCTTCTTCATCTTCTTCATCCTCATAAGAAAAACTAGCAACATTTTCTAACTTATTGCAAACAGAATTTCAAGAGGATTCTTACCTTCAGGGTTGGTTGAGTCTTGCACTAAGTCTTTGATGGAGCTAGTTTTTGTTCCCTGTTCTTCAGTTGAATAGAGATTTTCCATTTTGAGCCATAGTTCCTTTGCAGATGAACACTATCCTATATTCTCTTTTATTGGGTCTTCTAGTCTATCAAGAATAGTTTCCATGGCTGTAATGTCCCTAGTTTGACCCCATTGCATTAAAATGTAAATGATGTAATATTGTTATAAAGTCGCGGTGAGGAGCTCAAGGACAAGGCCCCGCCATCGATTTATTGATGCATATGGTTTACGTGCTATCCAGGCACAATGGAATTGTGATTATCATGTAAATATGCATTTTAATAAAATACCCACAACTAGCTATGCAATGCAACAAGAGATGGGGGCATGATTTTACAAGGAATTGGGAGGGAAAACATTCAAACCTTTGAGCCAATCAAGTCAAGCCAAGTTTCAATGAAAGAACCCATAAAAACCCTCAACTACCCATGTTGACTTTTGTACCCAATCATTCATTTCTCCCAAGAGTTGGTTGAGGCAGTTAATGCCTTGGGCAATGGAGAGGTATGGCTGTCCAAATTCGGTAATGGGAAAGCCACCCTTTATGGAAAATCGTGTTTGGCTTCCTGGGCAAGAAAAGAGCCATGAATTACTCCCCAAGCCATTACCCATCAACCAGTTTTGGCCTCTCTCACGTTTTTGGAGTTGCCTGGGTGTTTTCCCTCCACGTTTTTCCTGTGTTTCCTTGTTTTTAGCTGGGAAGAGGGCGTTTTTGGTGTTGCAGAACTATTGGGAAGAAGGGAGCTCAAATTGGGGTTTCATGGGGGCCGTTTGGGCCATTTGCAATGCTCATAACCTATGGGAGAAATCAGTTTTGCTCCCTATGGTTGAATTCCCCTTTCCACAGCCCGTTTTGGTGTGCCCACGATTTGGGGAAAACCCATGGCCATCTTGTTTGTAAATCCCATTGTTGGAAATGTGTGTCCATGCCCAGTTTTTGAGTTTGTTGTGTGTAAGAGAATGTTGGGGTTGATATGGGTATCCGTTGCTTTGGCTTGAGCTTGAGTGCAAGCATCCAGGGTTCAAATTTAGCCCGATAAACCCAGCTGTGGACTGGCTTGGTTTATATGTAATGTTTGTTTGGATGTGCCTGAGATTGAATGTCCCCTTTTCCTTGTAGAAATCATGCCCAGCTCGGGGGTGGTCTCTTAGTGCTGAAATAATACAGGTTGGGTAGAGACCTATGGTTGGGAGGAACGTTGCAGCGACATAGCTAGTTGCTTGGGACAATTGCACAACGAAGATAAGTAATCTCTATGTGTATTTACTTCTACAATGATTATTTTGATATGCTGGATGAGTATGAAATGTATGTGGATGATGTTTTAATTCGGCTGTGCATATTTGCTTAATTTTCATCTGCACAGTTTTGAATTTATTTGTATGAATCTAATGAATGGGCTGAGTTTGTGTAAAAGCCCATATTTTGGTATCATGTTTCCTTCCTCGAATTGTGTCCACGGGAGGGGACTTTACAATGGCCATTGAGTTATTCTTCCTTGCATCCTTCTGAGTTGCGGACTTCACTTTGTTTGGTGGAGTGTATCTAGTGACAATTGAGTTCCATATGTCAAGTCCTATTGCCATGAGATATGACTTCATTCTTGCTTTCTATATTGCATATTTGTTCCCAAAAAATATTGGTGCCCCATTCATAGATAAAGTCACTTGTCCATCCATTGTGTGTTCTAGGATCTCCTTCAAGTTGGTTAAACTTGTGTGAAGGATACGCTTTGATACCAATTGTTGGAACACACAATGATACTGAGAGGGGGGGGTGAAATAGTATCATACACTCTCTTTGCTCTTTTCACTTTATTAACACTTCATCAAACTTCATTAATCATTTATAAGATATTCTCATCAACATGTATGCAATCATAAATAATCAACAAGAGTAGACAAAAAATTTATATGGACAACACAATATCATGTATTGATAAAAACCATAAGAGATTACATCAAATGATGGAGACTATAATCTCCTAATGCATCAACTGCAACTGATGGGAGGCTCTGACCTCCTTGTTTCTTCAGCTCCAACTGAAGGGATGCTACAACACCCCAATTATCCAGCTCCTACTAGAAGGAGGATACAACCCCTAGTGTTTATGCCAGCTCCAACTGACAATGATGCTCCAACACCCTGCAATATATGTTCTTAAAAGTATATCAATGGTCCTTATTGACCTCTTCCACACAATTACCGATCTCAAACTTTACTAATATCACCTTCCTGTTGCTCCTACATACTTAAGAAACCTCTATCTTGGACTCTTCAAACTTTCTCCAAACTTCATAGATGAGTTTGCTTCAATCTCATACAGGAACAACTTCAAATCTTCTCAAGACTTCTCAGATAAGTATGCTTTGATATTCTGTAACATGTTCGCTACAGAGTTGATCTAGAAACTACTCCAACACACTCTCAAAACACTTTCCATATCTGCTCTAAAAATATCTTCCAAACTGATCCTAATCTTCTATGAGTCACAAAACAATCATAGCCTTAAGTCTATCCAACAATGCTATGTTGCTGTCCTCGGTCATACTTAACAAGAAGGTCACATTTCAGTCCTTAAGTCTGCTTTTAACTCCACATATACGACTGCTCCAAACTTGATCCAAGGGACGCTTCAAGTATTCCCCAATATTCATATATGTTTGCTCCAAAGGGCTGATCCAAGGCTGATCCAAGGCTGATCCAAGGCTGATCCAAGTCTGATCCAAGACTGCCTCAAAATATCTCAAGTCACTGCTACTTGTGATGACCACTATCCTCAATATACCATGCTACATAACTGCTTTATCAACTCTACTTACCAACCTACATATAAAGATCCAAATCTCCTCAACACAACACAATATATATATCCTGAAGGCTGCTTGGAAAATCCCAAACAATGCATACTGCAACTCATCAATAAGATCTATATGATTTCCTTATTGAGACCCAAGAATGCTGCTAAACAACATCAACCAACAACCCAAACATGGAGCTAATTTCAACCTTCTAATAGCTATCCATGGGACTGTTATATTTCAGCCCCCTTGCCTCAGACCGAACCTCAGTCCATTGATATCAAAACATGTTCTTCAAATCTACTTCAACAATTTGTCACTAACCCCTGTAAAAGAGAAAACACATACCGCAAAATAGATCTCAGACAAGTCCCTTCAAAACTTTCCCTTATTGGTCTTTCACTGCAATTTCTGCACTGTAATTTCTCCCTCCTATTCTCCTTAGTGAGTTTCAGATAATGATCAATAATTTATTGATCCATACTTCTCAAAATGAGGGTGCTATCCTTTATTTATACACAACAACCCATCTAATATTCTTTTTGCTGAGATGACCTAACACTTGTTAATATTATTTCTTATTTACACTTTTCAAAAGAGAGCCCACTTCACTTGTTTGAATGTGTAGGCTACCATGGAGTGCCATCTTCTCAATGTGTGTAGGTGAGGTGTTGCATCATATCCTTTAATCGTTGCACCATTATTGCTTCAGGGTAACATTATAATACATTTGACACATGCTTCAATTCTCCATGGCTTCAAGACTTTACATCCTTTGCTAATCGTTGGAGAGTATTGCTTCTAGACATACCATAATTGACATGTCATTGTTGCTTCCAAGGAATGATACTTTAATGTTAACATTCTTCAAGACATGGTATTGTTTTGCTTATGAGGTTGCTTTTCAATGATGTAACCAAGGTTTTTTTATGGCTCTTCAATGGCTTCAAGTTGTTCGTCATGACCTTAATGTGTTGCTCTTCAAAGGATAGTGGACTACTTTTCAAAGGACTATTATACCTTCAATGGCTACTCCAATATCCTACTGGGACTTCCACATTCTTCAATGCCTTCACTTTTCAGTGGACCGTCATTTGACTTTTAGGGCTGTTGTATACCAGAGCTTTGTTTTCCATGAGCATGGAACTCTCAATGCCACATGTATCGATTGCTTCTACTGTTTGACACTCATCCATAATCGATCAAACTCTTCGATACTAAGGGTAGGGATGCTTCAATATATCCAACATCCTTTCATTTTCTTGTAATCTTATTGGGACTTTGTCATTAATGACCTCAACGGGTCTCCTGACATCAATGACAACTCCTTAGCTCAATAACATCAAAATCTAGTGAACAAGAATAAGAGACAATTAAGTAGCAATATGTTTTGCTTGATGAGAATTTAACCAAGAAATCATTGAAAAACTCAAATTTACCAAGACATACTTATAGCAAGGCCACCATTGAAGCCATTTAATTTTGAATACATGGTAGATAATTCTTGGAAACAAAACAAAACATATGAAAAATTATGCAAAATCCATAAAATAAAATGTTTTTTGTTTATTGGACTCTCCTTTCATTCATGTAATCTCATTATCACACTAGGAACAAAGTAAGCATTATAAGATAATTACATGTAACAATATAGAAGGTGGAGAGATGGATGTGGTAGGTTGGTAGCATAACAAGTGTAGAGTGCATGGAGCAAGTTGGTAGAATAACAAGTGTAGAGTGCATGGAGCAAGTTCACATGCAAAAGCTAAGGATGCAATGCACATAGTGTTAACAAATGGATCCCAAAAGTGAGTGACTAGATAAAGATATACAACTTAAAATCTAAACAAGTGCAAGTCACCAAGCTCTTGTGATTTAAGGAACTTACACATAGGCTGTAATGAACAAATGAACTAGAATTGAGCTTGCAACTTAATTAAAACTCCTAAAACCTATTGAGCTTACAATCTTTGTTGTAAGGCCATCCAAAAGTTTCTTGTCGACCAAACCATTGGTTCCAAGGGACACAAAACCTTCTGCACCAATCTCGACACAAGAAGGGCTTTCAAAATGTCGGGTCAAGTGCTTAAATGTGGAGGGAAAGTCAATTTGTTTGTCTATATGGTGCTAAATCCTCTTCATATCAGTGAGTTTGAAAGGCTAGATAAGAGGAAAATGCTTTGGAATTATATGATCCAGTGATGAGGAATGTGCAAGTGCCTTTAGGAATACTCATCATCAACTGTAAGTATAAAAGGATTTTGAAACATAAGTTTTGTTTTCAAAAAGGTCAAAGAATTTATGTTATATTGACATTGATTTAATTGCATGATGAGAAAACCAATAAAGATTGTTCTTATAAATTTTTGCACTAGTGAGAGAGATCATTGAGGGCATTTTGGGGAATCTATGAGATTCCAAGAGTCATAAAATGAGTTTTTTGTTTTTGTAAAGATTCTTAGAGTTTTGGTCTAAAGTGTTTTAGAGAAGAGTTCATGACAAAATTCAAAGTCATTTTTAAGTGAGTTTATAAATGTAAGGAGTCTCAAGTGAGATTATGAATGTAATAGTTAATGTTTAAAAGTTTGGTAAAGTTAAGTGAGGTTATGAATGTAAGGATTAAAGTTAAAATCAAGTCAAGTCAATGTAAAAAACAAGCTAAAGCCATGATCAAGTTGAAGTCAAGTTGAGAGTCTAAATCCAAAGTAAATTCAAAGTCAAGTCTAGGTGTGAGTCGAAAGATCCTAGTTATTTAATGAAGCCTTTGCAAAGCTATAAGTTGAAGTCAGTATAGTCAAGTGATGTAAAATCATGATTATGGTGTATCAATTAAGTTTGTCAATCCATTGTTATAGGTTTCCTTGTTGGACATTACACAACCCAACAAGGAAACACATTTGTTTACACATGTAATATTAGGTGCATGAAGAAGATTGTAGGTATAAACAAAAGAAGATATATGAAGAAATAAAAGATGCAAACTCCATGAAAGAAGAAGATGACAAAGAAAGAAATAGAGGTTGAAAGAAGCAAGAGGCTGAATTTTGACAAAGATGATGCACCCAAAGGAAAGATGAAAGACGAAGATGAGAGAATAAGTGAAAAAATGATAGAAGACAAAAGAAGACAATGAAAGAAAGTTAAAGAATAAGGAATCATGGTCATGACAAGCAAGAGGAAAATCAATATTAAAGATCAAATAAGCAAGGACAATGAAGAAATTTTGAAGCAACAAAAGGAAACAAGAATGAAGTAGCAAAGCAAGGTAAAAATGAGTAGTAGTGAAATAATACCATGTGTTTAGTAATTGAGACGTAGAGAAACTCAAGTGACTCCATAGAAAATGAAATCCCTAAGAAGTTTGATTATCCTCCTTGATAATGTTTGGCTAATGGAAAATAAAATGGCTAGAGTAATATGAGATGAAGATGTATGATGAAATTTTGTTGTATGTACTTGAGAGAAATGATGACAATGTAAGCCATGAAAAAGGCATGTATACCCCCCCAACTTTATTGTTGATGGTTCATGGTAAACCAAAAACCACTTGTCATGACAGGTGAAGGTAACTTCCTAGTCAACCATAAACTACCATATGTAAGAAATGGTTCGTGGCAGGACAAAACCATGTGAGAAATGTAATGGTTAAGGGTAATCCACAAAAACCCATGCTATGGTTATAAGTAAGACAAAGACAACCCATGATTATGATTGATGATGATGTAAGGGGAGTAACATGTACTAGTGAATATTGGGATCCAAAGTATTGTCGTTGAATCATGTACAAGAAATTGTTTTCTGGAGAATTGGCAGATACAACAGTTGATGAACCATGTATTCCAGTGGATGGTAACCTTTTTTTATGGAGGTACAAGATGAATATTGAAGATGAAGAATGAAGAAGACCAAAAGATGAAGACAAAAGGAGGAAGAAAGAATATGAAGACATAGCATAGTTGAAGAAGATTGAAGATAAATAGCATGGATGAATATAATGAAGATTGGATTGGTATAGAAGACTAGCTAAAGAGATAAAGGATGATGATTGAATATTGAAATCAAAAGTATTCGTTCAGTATGAAGGATTACCTCCTACTTGAAATATTTAAATGATGACACTATAATATGTAATAATTAATATAATGCATAAAGTATGCATATGATTCAAAGATGAGGACAACGAGAGAAATTAGGGACAAGGATATCATAGAATCAAGTTGAGTGATTCATGAATATATTGTTGGAGACAATTACGGAGATGGTTGAACTAAATAAAAAATATTGTTATGGTCACCCCAGTTATATAAAGGGACCTAAATGTACACTAGAAGCACACATGGGAATGTATTGATTGAAGAGAATTTCCCCTTTGGGAGTTTCTTAACTAGAAAATCCTTGTGTCCCTTACTGAATGTCTATTTGATTATATTTGATGTTGTGGTTTATTCCCAACACATTCCTCCTGTTTTTTCTGTTATTTCTCTATGTGCAAGCTTAAATATTCTATAGCTTGCCTCATGCCTTCAACATGGGAATTCCTTTTTCTCAGAATTCTCTTATTGCTAGATACATTTTCAACGCAAGGTATTCTAGAACCCATCGAGTTGGCCATAATAAAACAATAAACAACGAGGTCTATCGTCCTGACTAATTCGATCAAATGTAAAACCCTAGAGCATACACCAATTTCAATAGTAGGAAATCCCAGGAAAAACCAACTCATGCTGAAAGGAGGAGGATTCAAGCTATCGAAACCCATAATTTGACCACACAACATAATATAAACCAAACTAAAAACAAGATCAAGTTTCCAGAAACCAAATTGATGGAAACACCATAAGCATCATATAACCAATACATAGAACCTTACCTCTATTGAAGAAGAAACCTCCTTAATTTAAATGAACCAAGAATCATCCACCACCATCACCTTGCTCTCAATTGTAGAAAGCAAACCCACTTAGAACATTCCCTTTGGATATTTTATCCCACCTTGACAAACAAACCATTTTAAATGTGGCATAAAAGAATGTACAAAACATGCAATTGAATAAGAGGCAAAGGGACTTGAGGCACAAGGGAGTGCAAAGGATCCCACATGCAACATTAAAACACTGGTGATAACATGATGACCACACTCCATTTGCTGACACTTGTGTTGATTTCCGATTGCTCCTTGTGAGGGGTTAATGAAAGGGCTTGAACCAAATTTGAGGTTAAACATATGAAACCTATGGAAACCAAATAGCCTCAGGGGGAGGGGGGTCCCCATATTTATAAGGACTACCTTCTCCAAATAAATCACATCATTTGCACCTTGATTAGGTAGACTATTATTGAAATGCTTGATATGAAAGAGTTGGAACTCATCTAACTAAGTTAGATTCCATAAGATTCTTTGCAAAGTTCTATTGATCATCGATCCTTCTTTAAGGGTCATTTTCCTTTCCTGGTTCATGACGAAGAGAGAGTCATCAAATATCATTACCTTCTTTATTTGAATGGTTGGGAGGATGTTAGTTCCTTGGAGTAGGGCATATGATTCAACATGGTTATTAGTCGCAACACCTATTCCCCATGATAATTTATTTCAATATTTCCCCTGGGGTCAAAGAGAACCCCCCTTGGTACCTACTACCCCTGGTTTTCCCTTTGAGGTTTCATCAAAGAAGAATTTGTGGCATGTCTGAGATCTGAGCCATTTCTAAAATTATGATTTAGGGAGATCTATTCTCCAATGCAAATTAGGGTGAGGTCTAGAGAGTAACATTTTGCACCGAGGGGAGCACCCATCCAAAATATCATGAACCCATATATGTCCTAGACAGTGGGGTTTTCTAGTTTGACCTAATGAATTCCATACATTTTGAATGTTTAAAAAATAATGGATTTTGCTTTGATGGTTGTTCTCAAAGGTGGATAGAAGATAGAGTTGAATATTGCCTTATTTGTAGCAAAGCAAATTTTCCAGCAAATAAATTTAGGGAGTGCCATCCAAATCCTACTCAGTGTAGGTTTTTTAGGAAGAGAACTATGATAAAAAAGGGTCCAATAATAGAAGAGGTCATTCCTTTGGTAGGGAAGAATGATATTTTCCCCAAGCTTTGCCACTGCTTCATCCCAAACATGTTAAGCATAATCACATTTCAACAGTAAATGCCTAAACATATCTTCCTTCTTTACGTAGAGAACACAATGAGAGGTTCCATGGATATTTCATTTCCAAAGATTCTATGTAGTGAGGATCCTTCCATGAGATAATACCCCAAAAAATACATTGATTTTAAGGAGACAATCTGGGTGCCAAATCTTCTTCAACATTTTGGATTAAGGGGGAAGGTGGGGGGAAGAGATCTAATGTTCAAAAGCACCTGATATCCTTCTTTAACATAGTAGAATCCTTTCTTTTCCCATCCTCAAGTAGCTTTAGGGTAAACACTAAGAGGAGTGGTGCCTTGCAACGAAGAAAAAGTGTTGAGAAATGAAACTCCAAGTGATTTGGGACCACTAGCTGAGTCTAGCATTTCCAATGACAAGAGAAGTCCCATTCAAAGATATCATATAATGTCTGGATTCCTCTAGAGATCATCCAAGACCTTAATTCATCAAGTGTTTCCTTAGAAGAAAGTGGGCTCAACCCATTATGCTATCATTCTATAAACCAATTTGCTTGCCATCTCTAGGTATCTAGTATAATCCTTCCTGACTTAATGGACTAAATGATTTGAACAAATGCCATATGCTTGAGGCTCTACCCTCTCATCTGGTTTGGTCTATGCATCTAAGTCTATTCCCTCTCATGTATTTTTTCTTTATGACCGATTTCCCCCATTCATTTTCCCTAGAGACAAGTCTTCACACCAGTTTGGCCCCTAAGCCTAAGTTCAGTAGACTTGGGTCTTTGATTTTGATCCCTCTGTTGGTAATGGGAGTCTGAACCATTTCCCACTTGATTAGATGAAATTTCCTCCTATTCGACTTGTCACCTTGCCATAGACATCAATGGATTTCCTTATCTATATTGTTCATGATGTAAATTTGAGCAAGAAGAGAGGAACATTGAAATAGAGAAAAATGGATAAAACTAATTTGATGAGGGCAATCTTACCAAATGTATTAGACCACTAAGCTCCCAAGCCTGCATTTTATGCTTGATTTTTGAAGAATGTGAACCCAATTTACCAATTTTAGAAGCTATAAGGAGATAAGAGTGTGAACTACCTAAGTTACCTTGCAAAACCAAAGATTTGAGATATGCACTACAATAACCTTGATGATATGCTCCAACTATACACTTGAATTTTTTTTTTTTAAACCATCCCCCCTAAAGCTTCAACAAAAGTCCAGTAGTCCAGTACATGCTTGAATCTCAGGGCGTTCATGGAAGATACTCACCCTTAGGAAGAGCGTTCCATCGGCCAACTAAGCATGATTGGCAATTTTCACACTAAGAGAGAAAAGAATACCATCGAGCCTTCCATCTTCTCTTTCTTTATCTAAGGCTTTGTTGAAAGTCTCGACACACTTTCTTGAATCTTAATACGAGTAAACATTAATTATTTTTGAAAAGTAGCTACGAAATCCACACCACATTAATGTACATAATATTTCAAATATCGATTTACTTATAAGTTGAAAACAACTATTGATTTCATTAATATTATTTAATTATATATTTTTGAAAGTTTGGTAGGTCCGCTCTAAGTTATTAATTTGTATAAATTAATGCACGATGGGAAAAATATAAATGAATCCTTTGGGAGAGAGAGATAAATGAATGCCTATTGAGTTTACAACACATGTTTAAGGAATTTTATAGGGTTATTTTGAGAGTAAATTTATGTTTTATTGTTAATTGTTTAGAGTGTTTTTCATTACAATGTTACTTGACTTGTGTTTTATCTTGTGTTTAATGATAAATGAATGAGAGTTATTTTTAATAATTTTAGTTGATTGGATTTTAAGAGGTAAAGAATTAATTGTTTTGAATTAAAATTTTATTTTTATTTAGAAATATTGAAGAGAAGTTGTGATAATTTTTTTATATTTTTGATGAGATAAAAAGTAACATTATTGTAAATATTTTGATATATGTAAGATATTTTAAGAGAAAGTGGTTTTCATCCTCCACTTTCATAAAGATAACAAATTCTTCTATCCTACAATGTTTTAAGAATTGTCCATGTTGTATTTCACTATATAGTTTATGAAATTCGTTATTATTTTAATAATAATGATTTTCTTCTTTATACTAGTTATAAGAAAAATATATTTTTGATTTCCAACTTAATGTTAATGATCATTAAATTCAAACCCATGTTAAAAATGTTTTCACTATAATGTCAAAAAATTTGAACCGTTAAACTCAATTACAACATATATATTTGCCCCAAAAAACTTATAGTGATATTTTTGTGTGGTGATTTAGAGACAACTATTTTACCCACACCAATTTGATAATGTAAAAACCAAATTAATTTGAGTTTTTGCACTTTCCACAAAAATATGTAGATATGAAGGCATTTATATTATATTAGTAGTATAGATCCATCATAAATGCGGATCTATCAAGCACCGAGAGGCATCCATTTTGTTGAGGTGTTATTTTTTTAATAACTTTTTATTTGGTTTTAAATTTTTATTTAAAGAGTGGATATATATATATTTTTAATTGTTTTTTATTTGGTTTTCATTTTATTTTATTTTATGAGTGGACATAAATATTTTTAATTACTTTTTATTTTTGGTACAAACGTGACATTGTTACATAACCTTACATATTTCCTCTATAATGGAATGTAAGCACCTTACTACTCTCAATACAATAATCTTGTAACCAACATAGATCCATCTTAAACCCGTATCTATCAAGCACCGAGAGGGATCCAATTTCTTAAGGTGTATTTCTTTTTTTAAATTTAAACTCAAGAAATTTAATCTCTCTTGATTGATCCGGGTTTAAGTTTTAATTTTTTATTTTATAAACAAACATCTATTTTTTAATTACTTTTCATAATATTTTATTTTATGAGCTGACATGGATGTTTTTTAAATACTTTCTACAATTTTACCTTTTTTTTTAACATTTTAATTAATGGCCGACAATACATTTTACTTTTTTACTTTTCATTAAATACTTTCCATTACATTTTACTTTTTTTACATTTTAATTAATGGCCGACAATAATAAAGACAAACGTTTATAGCCTAGGATTTAATTCAAACGAAAATACACGTCCATGTATCATATAGTCTAGGATTTAATTCAAACGAAACTACACGTCCTTTTATTAATCACCGACATAATATTAAATTATTATTATTATTATGTTAAAGACAAACTTTATTTATTATGGCCTACTATAAGGACAAACATGGACAAACAGGACAAACATGGACAAACATTATAGGATCTCCCCCATACTGAGTTGTAGAGCACCTCGTTTCACTCGATGCAATAAAATTAAAAATAAATAAATAATCAATAAAAATAAATATACACTAAACTAACTAATGAACCTAAATATGGAAAAATAATAAAAAACAATTTACATTATTGATCATCTCTAAATACATATTTGTCGACTTCTTTGATATTTTGGAGGCATTTGTTGTGTGTTTTGTTTTTTTTTGTTTTTTTGTTTGTTTGTTTGTGGAAACGGTGCACGGGAAACCCACCAATACTTCCCCACATTTCGTGGATGGTAAGGATGGTAAACCGTCTACCAGAAATAGCGGTTGGCCTAACCCCTAAGGACTCAAGACTCGAACTCATGACCTCCCCCGTATCGAGAGAGTGTTCGCACGTCTTACCAATTGAACTAACCTTTGGGACTAAATTCATTGTGTGTTTGCATGGTATCTCCTCTCTCACATTCATTGTGATAAAATATTTAAATACTAAAAATGTCATAATCAATCATATAAATATTAAATATTGATTATTCAAGGTAAATTTTACAATATTTGAAATAAAATACTTTACAGCGGAAAAAAAATCTTATGAGTATGATAAAAACCATAATCCCACCACCCGCTTTATTATCAAATATACATTAAAAGATCAAGGAAATTAGAAAGAATCTTGGTTATTAGTTGTAAAGTTGGTCCACCCACATTCACTTTCAAATATTATGTAGAAATACATAGAATCTCTTGTCATGTGTTGACAAGTTGGTCTCGCTCACTTTCATTTTCAAAAGTTAGGAATTTATTTTTATATCAAGCATTTTCAAAGGTGATTATAACATTGGAAGGAAAATTTATATTTAATGTTATTATTATAATATGTTTTTAGAAGTTGTCATTATAATAACAAATCCATCGAAAGTTAGGAATTTATTTCTATATCTAAGTATTTTCAAAAGTGATTATAACATTGGAAGGAAAATCTATCTTTAATGTTATTATTATACCAAGTTTTTAGAAGTTGTCATTATAATAAGAAATCCATCGAAAGTTAGGAATTTATTCTCATATCTAAGCATTTTCAAAGGTGATTATAACATTGGAAGGAAAATCTATCTTTAATGTTATTATTATTCCAAGTTTTTAGAAGTTGTCATTATAATAACAAATCCATCGAAAGTTAGGAATTTATTCTCATATCTAAGCATTTTCAAAGGTGATTATAACATTGGAAGGAAAATCTATCTTTAATGTTATTATTATACCGAGTTTTTAGAAGTTGTCATTATAATAACAAATCCATCGAAAGTTAGGAATTTACTCCCATATCTAAGCATTTTCAAAGGTGATTATAACATTGGAAGGAAAATCTATCTTTAATGTTATTATTATACCAAGTTTTTAGAAGTTTTCATTATAATAACAAATCCATCGAAGACTCCATTTCTTTCACATTAATATTTAGTTTGTTACAAACAGAGTGTTTTTAATATGTTCCATGTTATTATAATTTATTTTGGACCCTACAAAGTTTCATATTTTCCAATTTTCACTATTTATGATATTAAAAGTTTACGGAGTAGTGAGGTATTTTACATTTCAGTATAGGTTAGATGTTGTCATGTAAATCTTGGTTATTAATTGTAAAGTTGGTCCACCCACATTTACTTTCAAATATTCTATAGAAATACATAGAATCTCTTGTCATTTGTTGACAAGTTGGTCTCACTTTCTTTCACTTTCAAAAGTTAGGAATTTACTCCCATATCTAAACATTTTCAAAGGTGATTATAACATTGGAAGTAAAATCTATCGTTAGTGTTATTATTATACAAAGTTCGTAGAAGCTATCATTATAATAACAAATCCATCGAAGACTTCATTTCTTTCACATTAATATTTAGCTTGTTACAAACAAATTGTTTTTAATATGTCCCATGTTATTATAATTTATTTTGGACCCTATAAAGTTTCATATTTTCCAATTTTCTTTGTTTATGATGTTAAAAGTTTACATAGTAGTGAGGTGTTTTACATTTCAGTATAGGTTAGATGTTGTCATGTAATGTGGTAACACTAACGTGGCAATTATAACTCACATTGCAAAAAATAATATGTCATCTTATAAAATAAAAAAATCAAAACTAGTATAGATCCATCTTAAACCCGAATCTATCAAGCATCAAGCGGAATCAAACTTCTTGAGATGTTGTAATATCCCTCGTTTGCGACCCCTATTGTTGTAACTGAAATACAAATATGTAAGTGTAATAATGTACTAGTTCATGACGAGGAGCTCAAGGTCAAGGCCCCGCTAGTGAACGTTGTATATTATATGGAATTGTGATTTTACAATTGAACCATGTGCTAGAAAAAGCATGGTAATGTCATGTATACAATGTAAATTGCAGATACTGAATAATAAAATAATCCTAAGGCTGAATGTGCAAAGCAACAAGAATGACAGGAGCAACGATATCCACCAAGGGGAGAGGTTAATGACTAGGAAGTCGTGGGAACCTAATTGATGATGACAGGTCACCATCATGATGCCTTGGGCACCGGAAGGAAAGTGAAATGTTGAGGTTCACTTAATTTCCTAAAAACCTATAGGTGTTAGCCTAAGTCTAATGTTAGCTTTTAAGCATTGTGAAACAACACATCTTTCATGTTAGATGGCGAAGGAAGTATTATTCATTTACAAGCATGTGGCAAGCTATTATTATTATTACGCGAGGTGAAGTCACACACACACACGTGTATTTTATTGTAGTATCTTGAGTTTGGAATTAATCTACTAGTGCAATTTGCTTTTCTATATGACAATCAAGTTGGGCTCTTCCTCTCTAATGTCCAAATGGCCCCAAGAGCATGAAACTCAATTATGTAAATTATCTACTACTTGATCATGACATTGGTGTAGTTGTTACCATCTCATGTATTAGTCTTCACAATATCTCAATGTGTAAAATTCTTCATGCATTGCTTTCATGACTTTGTGTCACGTCCCCGACGGCCTTAGTGGCATACTATCATGACCATGGGGGATGCTTTTTATTCTGATACCAAGACATGCATATGTCTCTTTATTTAAGTTTATTACTACACAAGAGTCTGCGCATACACTTTTTTTTACTTGCTCTATTTGGTGCGCCATGTGCATCAGACTTTAGTCTATACCCAATATAGTGCACACTAATTTAAACCCTGGCACAATTATATGCTTATCATATATTTATTGCGCATACACACTGTGCGCGTTAAGTCTAACCATCACGCAATCCACCGTGCGACAACCTTTGACCACTATGTGTCAACCGCCACACATGATAGCCACTGCGTGGTGACTTAACTTCCAATGACAACTCATTGAATTCCTGTAGAGTTAACATTGTACGCATAATGGGACTTCACATACAAGGAATTCATCTATATGCAAGCATTTCACGAGGTGCAATATCATATATCCAACACTGAGGTAACAAGAATAAACACTTATATTGAATATAGCTTCTTTGAGCAACCGACTGTGCAAGAGGAACTTTCCACCCAATAGTAGGCACTCTATTTGGCATATACTATTTCTGCTAAGAGGCCACCCTCGTGTTAGCCATGATTTCCTTAAGGAAAGGGGAACTATTCAGATCTCACTCACAATCAAATAGGAACAAGGCCACAGCCAAGCCATCCCTCTGTTGGGTTAACAAGTTATCCATAGTTACATAGACTCAATCTCAAGCCAAGCCAACGCATTGCTGGGTTAACAGGATACAAGGGTAATGGAGGGGAAATGTTGAATTAGTAAACTCACCACATAGTTATAGGAAACTCAATCAGGCTCAGCCAACTTGGGCTCTACAATACCCACCCCAAACAACAAGGTACCCCTTCACTACTCAACAATCCCTCAAGCATCACCTTCCTCTAGGTGTTATTCAATGTGTACGTAGAAATACCACCCAAGCCCAATCATATGCGAAGAGGTTGCATCCCCCACAAGTCTCGTCAACTAGTCTCGTTCTCGATACCACTCTGGTACTCAATACCACACATTCAATCTCCATAGAGGTTTATACAACTCAGAAATAGGAACAAACAATCAAATCTGGTCTACCATTAGAACTGCAGACACCTTGCGCAGACTCAACTAGCTTGGAGTCCACATTACCCGCCCCACACAACACCAAGAAGGTACCCCTCCACTGCTCAACAATCCCATTGGAATCATTGTTGTTAAGGAATTTATCCAAATGATTAGGGATTTATCACCAACATACTGGGGTTTCTAAGACAGACATCTAAAGTTTGATTGTAAGAAAACTAGACTCTTTAATACAATAAAAGATCAAACCTATCTTAAGAGTTTAAGAGAGAGAAAGCTTATGTGCCTTTTTTAATATGGTTGGTCCTATCTTTCTTTGCTCCTCAAGTTTGCTTCAAATCTTCAACCCAATAACCTGCAAAACAAACACACCACCTTCCTCAAACAAATTGGCTACAAAAAGATAATTGAAATTCAAATATAACATATAATTGAAAACTTGTTAATTGAATGAATAACAATACATAAGACAAATCTAAAACACTGAATTGGGAAGGGAAAGATATCCAATCTATATTCAATAGCAGTACATAATACAATCCATACCATATCCTGCTCGGCACCTTGACGAAAACCAGATCTCAATGTCTCTCTTGCTCTACTCTTTCACAAATCCCACCAAATCTCTACATGAACAAAGGTAGAAACTATTTGAGGGCAATAGTTTCAACATACAGGGATTTGAGATCAAATATGATGATCTATTATGGTGATGGAAAAGGGGTAATGACTTAGTAAATCCTCCAACATAACAATACTCTAAAAAAGGGGTCCCTCATTTGGCCCAACTCACTTTCTTTTATAGTTAGTGAAGATAGGTTGGGGAAGTTGTAACCGAGGAGGTGGTTTCCAAAACCACCATAACTTCCTCAATTTCAAAATTTTATTTATTTTTCATATTTTTTGAGGGAATTTGCTTGCAAAATAAGAGCAACTAGTGAATGAATTCCTGGTAAAGTATATGCAATAGGTGATCACAACTTTTTATTGAATTCACTAGCAAACTAAAGGTTGAGAGTGAACAAGTCGCAATCTACATGATCTTTATGACCAAATTTTCTCTTTTTAAAGGGGTTTACAACTTTCAGGGAAAAATGGGAATGACTGAGGATTGACTTAAATGATCAAGGCCATAACAAATTAGATCAAATCAAGGCACTTCAATCCATAATTGTCCTTTTGTGTGAGCAGACAGTCGACATTTGAAGTGTCGTCTTGTAACTGTCGTCACGGACAGAGAAGTGTCAATTTGGGCTATAACAATCACCTTCCTCCAAGTGTTATTCAATGTGTGCGTAGAAAGACCACCCAAATCCCAGATCATCTTCGAAGAGGTTATGTCCTCTTATGGCTTACAAATCTTATCTACGCACAAACAATTGAATTCCAGGAATTCAATCCCACCACTGTCTAATAGATGACTCGTTATAACAAGGCTAACAAGAAATCATGCTCAACATGTCATTAACACAACAAGGGGAAAATGATATCCGGTGTGCAGATGATACTGTGGAAAGGATTCAACAGTCCATGGCATGATCTTGGCAATTGGCTTGCTATAGGGATTTCACAGGAAACTTTCCACTGGCAGGAACAATTAGACAATTTATGGATTAGTCATGCACTCACTGTAGACAGACACAAAATTAGGGCACACAGGAACAAGGTTATAACTGGGATAAGATTCGATACCACCCTGTACATAAGATGGAAAAGGGAATACATATCAACAATGCTCACAGATTCCATTCTCGTTTTCAATTATAACCACAAACCAAACTCATAACCACTCTCATATCAATACCACTTTGTCAAAATGATGGTAGTCTCTCTCAACACCACGTTTGATGCCCCACAACAAGATAGCCACAAATCCAATGAGAGATAGGGTTACTTAGACCAAGGAATTTCCTACACCGACTTCCAACTAACAGATAATTTAAGGATGACTTCAATTCGACGGATTTATTACCCAATAAGAAACCCCCTTTCCCAGTTTTGCAAGGTGACTGACACAAGAAATATCAAACCCATGCCTTCCTTTCCCCAAGACAATAACTGTCTCAACTGCCTCCCTCTTGGAAGCATTAAATGGTTGGGGCGCATGACTCAACTTGATAGTTGATGGCTCAGAAGTCCTTTCTTAGACACTTGTATTTCATATATTGGATCTTGGATTAAATACATCCCTCCCTCACCTTGGGAAAATCACGAACCTTGATCCTGTGCCTTGCATAGTTATCTATGGTTTTCTTTATTACTATCATGCACATATAAATCACATTTACAATTCTACCATGCTTTGACCAGCGCATGGTTCACTAACCATATTTACTGTTGATGTATACATACATATATAAATATATTCATGATATCCATGGTAGGGCCTTGACCTTGAGCTCCTCACCATGATCCTTACAATAACCAATCATATTGCATCATTTACATAGTTTATTCCAATGGGTCAAAACTAGGGACATTATAGTACCCTCCCCTTTGAAACAACACTGTCCTCTGTTCTCTTTGGAACTGAACAAAAATGGATATGCTTTCCTCATGGCATCTTCCAACTCCCACGTAGCCTCATCTGGACCAAAGTGCTTCCACCGCACCTTTACTTGTCTAATGGATTGGTTCCAAAATGTAGTCTCCTTCCTGCCTGTGATGCACATAGGCTCCACTTGGAACTCTCCTTCGGGTTCCACCTAAATCACATTCCAATTAATAACATGATTAGGGTCATGCATATACTTTTTAAGTAATTAAACATGGAAAAAATGATGAGCTTTCATATGCACAGGCAATGCAATCCTATATACAGTGGGTCCTATCCTATCAATTACTTCAAACGGCCCACAATATCTTGGTGCCAACTTCACAACTCACAACGTTCAAAGAGCTCTTCTTTGGCTTCACTCTCAAATACACATGGTCTCTAACCCTGAATTCTCTATTCATTATTTTCATATTTGCATAGCTCTTCTACCTATCATGCATTGCTTTTAAATTCTTCCCAATTCTAACTATTTCCTACTCCATTTCCTTGAGCATTTCAATCCCAAGTACCACTTTGTTCACCGGGTTTTCCCAACTTACTAGAGTCTTGCATTTTCTGCCATACATGGCTTCAATTGGACTCATCACCAACAATGCTTGATCATGACTGTTGTTGTAAGAAAATTCAACTAGATGTAATTAGTCCTCCCACTTGGATGGCTTATCCATCACATACATCCTTAACATGTCTTCCAACACTTGATTCACTCTCTATGTCTTACCATATGTTTGAGGATGGTATATTGTACTGAAATTGAGTCGAGTTCCTAAATCCTTGAACAATCCTTTCTAGAAATTTGATGTGAATTTAATATTTCTTTCAAATATTATTGCCTTAGGAAATCCATGCTACTTGGAAAATTTCTTTCATGAAAATATGCACAATGTCAATAGTCTTATGCATGGGCTTGACTAGTATGAAGTGTGTTTATTTGGTCAACCTGGGCCACTACCACCAGGATCAAATCATGCTACTTTGTTGTCATTGGCAGTCCTGTAGTAATATCCATAGATATTTCTTCCCACTTCCACTCAGGAATGGGAACTGGATGTAGTAATCATGTTGGGTGTTGGTGTTCAACTTTCACTTGTTGGCACTTCTGACATCTAGCTATGTACTGTGCGATATGCCTTTTCATCAAAGGCCAAAATATTGTTTTCTTGCTGCTGCCACAAGTATTTTGATAACCTGGCTGACTTGAGTAAGGCATCTGATGTATCTCATCCATCACTAGCTTCTTTAATTCTGTGTTGTTTGGAATGTACAACTATCCTTGAAAAATAAGAATTCCATCTTCTTCCAACTGATATCCCTCATACTTCTTATCCAGATTTCCATGTCTAAGTCCTGCAATCACTTGCATGTACTTATCATCTTTAGATGAGACCTTGCTAACTCATTCTCTGAGGTCAACTTTGCATAAGATCATGACTACGATATCAAAATTTCTGCTAAGTGCGTCAGCAACTTTGTTTTCCTTACCTTTGACATGCTTGATTTCAAGGACGAACTCACTTAGAAACTCTAACCATCTATCCTGATGGGAATTTAGATTCGGTTGATCAAAAAAATACTTCAAACTCATGTGGTCAATCCGTAACTCAAATTTTCGCCCAAGCAAGTAGTGTCTCCACATCTTCAAGACACGTACAATGGTTGCTAGCTCCAAATCATGCATCACATAATTCTTTTCATGATCCTTTAACTTTTTGGAATCATAACAGATCACATGTTAATCCGGCATAAGTACTCCTCCTAGTCCTTCAATACAAGCATCTCTGCAAACAACAAAAGCTTTATTAGGGTTTTCAATCCTTAAAATAGGAGCATTGATGAGTAATTCCTTCAGGTCCTTGGAAAATTTCTTCACATTTTTCAGGCCATGTGAAATTCACATTCTTTCTTTACAATGAGGTGATAGGATGCGCCACTTTGGAGAAACCCTGGATGAATCTTTTGTAATATCCTGCCAAACCCATAAAAGATCGAATATATGATACATTCTTGGGCATAGACCAATTCACTCGAGCCTTGATCTTCTCGAGATCCACTTAGATTCCATCTACCAAAATGACATGACTCAAGTACTGAATCTTCTTTTGATATAATTCACACTTTCTTAGCTTAGCGTACAACTTATGTGCCCTAAGCACATACTACTCTTAGATACTCTACGCATTCTTCTTCATTCTTGGAATAGATGAGAATGTCATCTATGAATACTACCACAAACTTATCCAAATATTGACTAAACACACTCTTCATGAAGCACATGAAAGTAGCAGGCACACTGGTGAGGCCAAATGGAAAAACTGTGAACTCATAGCGGCCATAACAAGTTCTAAAAGTTGTCTTATGGATGTCCTATTCTCTGATTCAGACCTTATGGTATCCCAACCTTAAGTCAACCTTGGAAAATATTATGGCTCCTTTATCTAATCAAAGAGGTCATCTATCATGGGCAATGGATACCTGTTCTTAACTGTGACTTTATTGAGTTTCCTATAGTCAATACACAGTCTCAATGTTCCATCCTTCTTCTTAACGAAAATCATTGTCAAACCCCATGGGGCACACTCCGCCTAATATAGTACTTATCCATCAATTCCTAAAGTTGCATTTTCAATTCTACTAGCTCTAGAGTACTCATTCTGTAAGGGGCCTTAGACACTGGGGTTGCGAATGGCACCAAATTAATTGTAAATTCAATATCTCTTTTGGGTGGCAGCCTTGGCACCTCTTTTGGAAATACATCCTTATATTCTTGTAGTTCTAGGAAATCTTCTAATGTTGGTCCTCTGTCTTCTACAGAATCTGATATATGAACTACATATATTTAACAGTTCCTCTTATAGTACCTTCTTAGTTGCAATGCTATAACTTTCCTGATTGAAACTTTCTTCAGCACACCTTTATTAGCTGAGGCCTTCCTTTGTGATCAATGCATTCAAGAAAATTATTATAACAGTCAAGCTTGGCGCGGTGCTTTTATATCCAATCCATGCCAATGAGAACATTGTACGATCCTAGCAATAGGATATTTAGGTTTGTTGTGTTGGATAAACTATCCAACATCAACGAGCATCCTTCTACTACTTCACTTAATTTCCTCTTCGTCCTTGTGGATAACTGAAGTAGCCATGACTTGCCATGCTTACTTTTATTAAGAGCACAGACTTCAACAATATTAGGATGAATGTAACTATGACTGGACCCAGGTCTCTTAAAATAGAAACAAACTGTGTGACAATCTTACCTCCAACTTCAACCATTTCTACTTGGTGGTCTGCATGATGATCATCCAAAGTTGCATAGATTTTAGGAGTTGACTTGGCCATGTCCTCCACAGTAACAACTTCTTTAATTTTATTTAACCTTCTAGGTTTTTCCTTCCGGTGAAGGCAATCATACAACTTATGATTCTATCCACATCCCCAACATTGCATTGGTGCTCAGGGTCTTCCTTTGACTGGCATAGCACGCTGGAACCTACCTTGAGCTTGTTGCTCCTACATTGTAATTCTTATTAAATTTCTTATTTGTTCACTAAATCAAATCCTTGGGATTTTTCTAAAACAGAGTGCATGGCACATGGATATGAGTACATCTTTGTCCCCTACTAAATTCTCCTCACTAGTTCCAATAGATTTATATTTTAATTTTTCCTTCAACATCTAGTTGGGATCCTTCATTTCTGAAGGGTCTATCATGTCCCTAGGTTTCTCCTCCTCTAAAATGTGGGTTCCCTCCAAAGGGGAGGGGATCCATTTTTCAATGTACAGTGATACATCCCTTTCTTGTTTTACATTGGGGCATCTTATTTAAAATCCAGGTGAACAATCTCCACTACAACCTCAAATACCTCCAAATATGCTAATGGATGTTCCACCTTTTAGTGAGTAACGTAACAAAATTTGGTGTTCCTTCTTAATTTCAGATTTTCATTTAGGGAAAATCACAATTATGTCTTCAAAGCAATATGTACAGTAGAAAGAAATATTCTCATAACCTAGGTTTTTACAGAGTCAATGGATTCTAACAACATGTCCTATGGTAGTCCTCCAGAAGGTTAATTTCTACACATATCCTCATATAGGTAGTAATATGCATTTTTCATCAACATTAAGAATAAGTAAAACTTAGTGTACTTCAAAGATACTCGTTTTTGTAATCCACCAAGATTAAGAATAAGTAAAACTTAGTGTACTTCAAAGATTCATTTTTGAAATTACATAATAAGTTGGAAAACCTTTCAATCAAAAAGTGACGGAAAGGAAATTGTTGAAAATGGCCAATACAATGGCAGGAAATTGTTGCATCCTTGAAATATTTCTTATATCCAATAGATTCTTCCACTTCTAGAACTTGATATATTTTCAAGATAATAGCAGTATAATTTTCATCAACTTAGAAACATGTATAGGATCACTGAAAGAATAACTATACACATAAACAAAAGAGAGACACAATAATTTGCCCTGGGAAAACCCAAACTCGGGAAAAACACAACAAACCTTTATTACTCAGAGAATCAGTTCAAGTACATCAAAGATAATAGTGATCTTGAATAATGAAGATCACACAAAGAGAAGAGATGCCAAAATAAGGAGCTCCAAAATGTCTTATACAACCCAAAATTAAACTTTCATTTGCTTGAGATGGTGGCGAATGAGGAGGGTGACCCCTCTATTTATACATGAATTTGGAGTGATTTTTCCAACTAGGCCGACTTGTCTCTTTTACTAGGCCAAATTCTCTTTTGTAAATATAAAAATACATTTTTATTTATTTATCTATTTCTTTTGTAGGTTGGCTTTAACTAGTGAGGATACCTCATGTAGCTACAACAACAACAATACCTCTTAAATAGAGAGGCATCATCACGCTGGAACACATATGAGCATCATCTGATTGTCATGGCTTGTCTCGTACATCTCGCCATCATAAGAAAGGTCTATTTACGACCACGTGGATACGACCAACATGACATCCTCTACACAATTCAGTCCATTGAGAAGTGTCATAAAGAACAACTGGTTCCCTCTCTCTCCCTCTCAAGGAGAGTCACACTATTCTCCTTGTCTCAGGGAGAACACTCCCTCCTAATGAGGGAGGTATTATTCTTGCTTGTTTTTCCTGAACACATATTGTCATGACTTTTCTTCAATGGATCATCTCAAGGAAAGGTTGATTACGAGCTTGCTTCAGGTTGATGGTTTCAAGGTCTCTTAGCCAAGTCTCATGGCTAAATCCATGCACTTCAATGAGTACATGAGTGAGCATCTAGGGACTAATATCCCCACCCCGTCACAAGATGTATGGGAGAAGGAACTACCCCACTTCGAGCATTTTAGGGACTAATCTCTTCACCCCACTTGGTGTCCAAGAGAAAGCACTGCCCCGCTCTGAGTCATCTTAGGGGCTAATATCTCCACCCTACTTGGTGTCCAAGAGAATGCATTGTCCCACTTGACCCACCCTTAGCCAAGTCTCATGGCCAATACTGGGGAAATGCTTGATGCTCAACATCTAGGAGGATAGTGTGTGCAACTAAGGACTAACCTTCCCACCCTGGCACAAGATGTCCGAAAGAAGGCATTTCCCTACTCTGATCTATTCACCTCTATCCAAGTCACATGGCTAATACCGAGAGAATGCTCAATGAATCAACACTACTCATCATGCAAACGAAAATCTCCCCACCCCGTCACAGGGTGTATCGGAGAAGATATTGCACTGCCATCGCACCATTCACCCCTATCCAAGTCACATTGATAATACTGGGGGAATGTCCGCCCGATGCTGCAAACATCCATCTCCAATACCATCACATCTCCCTCTATGGTAGAGCACCCTTCTTCCTCTGCATATGAGCATACTGCTCCCTTTGCGTCTGATCATCTTGGTCTCTCTGCCTCTAAGCATCTTTCTCCCCTGGGACCTGAAGCTAGCTCCGTTGACAATCATTAATCTTGGAGTAATAGAATCCTTTTGTGAATCATCATCTTGGAGTATGTATAAGATTTGCAAATATGGGATGTCTTCCCATTTATCACAAGGCCCTGAGATTTCTCCCCCTTGTTATGGAAGCAATCCTTCCTTCCTTTTATGTATTTCAACTCCTACTGAGTCTTGACACTTTTTCCTGAATCAAAAGAAACAAAAAAACAAATATTTTAGGCTCCCGTACCATGGAAAATGGCCCAATTACAATGATGAATAACTAATGAATAAGAAACTATGTTGGAATCCCGTACTAGGGAAAATGGTCCAACTTACAATAAAAGGAAATCAAAAGAAATATTGTGTTGACATCTCGTCGGGTTTTTCCTTTTTCGATGAAGTCTCCTCATCAACATGGGTTGTTGATGCATGTTGCTACTCTCTCTTTCTCTGAGGACAATATGAAACATAGTGACCAAACTTGCCACACCTGTAACACTGGATGTGCGAAATGTCCTTCTTCTTCCTTGGTCCTTGATCTGAATTCTTCTTCTGAAAGTTTCTTTTCTCTTTGCCTTTTCTTGCATGAGCTGCAAGAGCTAGAGTATTTCTGTCTTGAGGTTCTTCTAGGTTATTTCTTGACAACATTATGGTTTCTTCTCGAACGCAGTCAGACCAAAGTCGATCAAATTTGGGTAGTGTCTCTCGACCACATATGCTTTGAATAAATTATTCCCATGAGGAGAGAAATCCATTAAGAGCTACTGTGAGAAGTTCTTCATTATCAATGAGGTCCCAATAACATGTAGTTGTTCTTTTAGTTGAGATATTTCCATAAGATAGTCAGCTACATAATTTGATTTGGTCATTTTGGTGCTGCGGAGTTGATTCTTCAGGGTCATTTCGTGCTGGTGTCCTTGCTCTCAAATAGTGGAACTAGTGCATCAAGCATGGCCTTAACAATATTTAACTCTGAGATGTGAGGTATCAAGTGATATTTCACAGAATATGTCAATATTCTCTTGGCCATTGCTTCATTTTTCTTATATTTAGATTTCACTGCATCAGCGGTTGGTTCAGAGATGTCTTCCTTTGCATAATTCTTCCGCATTCATCTCATTTTCATCCAGGACAAGGAGTAATCTAGTCTTCCATGATCTGAAGTTAGAGGCTCCATCTAATCTATCTTCTACTCTGACACTGGTCACCATCTTGACTACAGGTAGGAACCTGATTAGAAACCCTAGCAGAAGTTAGGTCAAAATTGAACTTTGGATTTTGAGAAAACTGCTCCCACAGGTGAATGTGCCCTTCCAAGGCGAGTTGGATGAGACTCCTTTTCTTCCTGATCTGTGGACAGAACAATTAAAACTGTAAACCCTAATTCTTGGACCCTACAGTAATTAGGTCAAAAATTGAAAATTCTAAGAATGAAAATCTGCTTCCACGGGAAGATGTGCCTTCCTAGGTAGAAGTCAATAATGTTGAGGGCGAGCCTAATTTGTGGATGGAAGATGAGAAAACAAGAAACCCTAGTTTCTGGCAATAATCTCTTACATCACTGCCCTGATACCATGTTAGATTTTCAAGATAATAGCAATATAATTTCCATCTCTTTCAACTTAGAAACAAGTATAGGATCATTGAAAGAGTAACCGTGCACAAAAACAAAATAGAGACACAATAATTAACCCTAGGAAAACCCAAACTCGGGAAAAACCCAACAAACCTTTCTTACTTAGAGAATCAATGCAAGTACATCAAAGATAATAGTGATCATGAATAATGAAGATCACACAAAGAGAAGAGATGCCAAAAGAAGGAGCTCCAAAATGTCTTCTACAACCCAAAATCGAACTTTCCTTTTCTTGAGCGAACTTGCTTGAGATGGCGGTAAATGAGGAGGGTGACCTCTCTATTTATACATGACTTTGGAGTGATTTTTCCAACTGGGCTAACTTGTCTCTTTTACTGGGTCGAATTCTCTTTTGTAAATATAAAAATACATTATTTTTATTTATCTATTTATTTTGTAGGTCGGCTTTATCTAGTGAGGGTACCTCACGTAGCTATAACAACAACTGAACTATGGGTCCCAATATGTTAGAGAGATGGTAACCTAGGAAGAAGAAAAACATCTTGACTTGAAGAAGGAACCTTCACACTAATGAGGGAAGAACCATCTATATATACAAACATCCTTATCTTGGATAAATTAAAATATAGCTTTGAAGGATGATTGAAATGTTAAGCAGGAAAATCAAGCTAGTGACAACTAGGGTAGAAACTATTTACACAGAAAGTCTGAGTTCAAGAATTCCATTATCATATTATAAAATTATAGCTATCAAAACTATTATAATTATTATAAGTAATTGTATGTCTATTATTCTTATCTTCTCTTGCAACAAAAATATTCCATTTTTTATGGTTTGCAAAAACATATAAAAGTGGAGGTTAAAAATCTCAACGAAATCAAGTGAAACAAATACGTCCCTCCCATCCCTCAAATTTAAAATACAACCCATTACGTTGATTCTCAACATTTTAGTAGTGATGGATGGCGGAGGCTGAAGCTAAATAGGAAACTTCAATTTTCCCTTTAACAACATTCTTATTTTGAGGCTTTAATGACATTCAAACCACGGTTAGTGTAACAAAAAATGCACACTACCTACATTTCTAGACAATACACAGTTCAATTTCAAGGGGGTCTTGACCTCTTCTCTTTATTAAAGTATCAACATAAATACAAAGTCTTTTGTTTAAACAATTTAGTTCTCTAAAAAACTTAGTTCCAATTGTTTGCGTTCCTTAATTATTAACTGAATTGTCCCCATTCTTTGAAATTCGTGTACATTTTATTTCACATGCCATCAAAGGACTTGTGGATGTTTTGAAGGGACTAGTTTCAACATAATTATTTCTAATGGTCAACATAGGTGGTTGAGTCAAATATGTGATTAAGGGCCACTAGGGACACAAATCGTGATTAAATAATATCACTAGCAAAAAGGGGAGATGAAGTACTATTGAACATTAACTTAATCTTGTAAGTTTTTCTCGATATGATGGCTATTTGATTTGTGAAAACTTTCATTTGCATATTATTGTACATGTCCAAAATGTTGATATGGGCATAGTGAATTTTAATATTATTATTCATGTCAAAACTGTTAATATGGAAGTGGTTCATTTGTATTCAGTTAGAAAGGAATATGAATCAAGAGAAATTCCATATCCTAGAACTAGTGGCTGTCAATAAATACTACGGCCATTATGAATGATTTTTTCATCTTGGGAGTCAAAAAAACATCCCATTTATTTTAAACAAAATAGCGGTCGCAGCCCACAGTTCCCTCTGCTGCTCATCATCATGATCTCAAAGTTTGAGCTTTCTAAATATGGAATAATCTCTAATTTGAGCTTCCTAAATAATGAATAAAATATTACAATAACATTTTTTTAATTACAACAATGCACCACGATAAAAACAACCGCACCGGTGCTTCTTGGGTAAATAAATGCACCAGTGCTGCAAAACCACAAATGCATCATTCTGGAACATCCGCAAAAAAACCTGCAAAAGAAAATATCTGCTATATTTGATAGTGGATAGTTATTTATGCAGGTTTCAATATTGTCGAAACTAGTGCGCTCAGTATGCAAAGGCATACCAGTGCAACAGTAATTTTTAACGCACTGCAATATGATGTTTTTTAATTTTTTATTGTATGCAAATACGTCGGGTCATGAAAAACATAGCGTTCCGGTGCGTTCATGTCTTTCTGGCGCATCGCTATTCTGGAAATTTTTAAAAATATATATGCACAATGTGTTTCATATTATGACACACAGGTGCTTCTCTGTAAATAGCACACCGATGTCTGGAAAATCGGAAGAAAAAAAAGTCACGCGAATTATTTTCCCATAAAGTGAAAAAGAGGTGGGAATTTAAATTTCAAAAACATTATATAAGGTATTAAAAAAAACTAATCACTATTTCATTATTTTGTCGAAATTTCGAGGGGAGAGCTTTGGAAGAGAGAGTTATTGAGGAGAAGTTTGAAGCAATCAAATTATTCTGAAGATCAAAATTTGTAAGGTTGTTGAATCAAACAAAACCCTGCATAGCAAAAATTTCAAATTTGTAAAGTATTATTATTGATCACAATGCATGATTTATTTATTTTCCTATTTAAAATTTCATGTTGCATCCTTTCATTTTATGTGTTGCAAAATTTTACATTATGGTTTAAATCCCTCTATTGTTTCACAATAAAGATTTTTCTTTTTAGTGATTTTAGATTTTATGGGTTTGTAGTTTTATATATAAGTCGTTGGGTGCGATGGGGCCACTTCTTGGGTTGAATCTGAAACCTAGTCGACCCTGTCATTTTTTTAATTTAAAAAAAAATGCTTACGTAATTTTCAATCCGTTCGAGTTATTTAAACACACCGCTCTATTTATAGTAATAGCGTACTAGTAATGTCAGGCATGTTATTGGTTTTTTATTTTTAAGAAAAACGCTTACGCATTGGTCACTGCGTTCGACTTGCGATAACACATCGATGCGTTAATTGTGAAAGTGCATTGTTTTTTTTTTTTTATTAACAGTGTGTTCAAGTATAACGCCCCGAAGCAGTCTGGTATGACAAGCACCAATGCGTTCCGTATACTTTAACGCACAGAAATGACAGACTGTTTTTTTATTTTATTTTGAAGATATGTAATTTTTTTGTATAATGTACTTAATAGTTTCTCAATTTAATGGTTCATGTTGTTTATTGATAAAAAAAAGTACATGATAAGTGTTCAATGAACAACAATTATAGTCAACATGATGGGAGCACATCCAAAGTCGCGAAGAAGGCAAGTTGTTTGTATTTTTTGTATCAAATAAATGTTTGAAATATTTGTAAATTTAACTAATATGTATTTTCAATTGTTTTATTACAGAAAAGAAAACAAAATGGAACCCATTCAACACATAAGATAGGACGACAATGAAAAAAGGGCTTGATAGCAAAGTTTGTGAGTAATTGTGAAATATTTCATATTGGATGTGATATTTATAATTTTAATTTTTTTATGCAGTCCATCCTTGGATGTCTTCAAACAGGCATTAACATACAAAGAAAAGCCAAAGAATTAATTAACATTGGGTTAAGTAAAGGTTGTGAGTATATGTTGGTGTATTAAAAGTTAGTTGTGGAATTTGTAAGTATCTGCGTTTTTTTTATTTCTCTCATTTTATAATCAATAGAGCAACAAAAGTAATTTATATTAAATCTATGATTTGTTATGGGGTATAAAACTTACAGGAAACAAATTATGGAGTGCAGCCAACGGAAGATTTGTTGAAACAATGCATGAGATGTGGTTTTGAAGGAATGTGTATCATGCAGGACTCAATTCTTGAGATGTGGTTTTGAAGGAATGTGTATCATTCAGGACTCAATTCTTTCTATGGTACGTTGTTTTTCAATTTGCATTCTTTTGTATTATATATTTTAATTTTCATTATTCCTAATAATGTAGATACAGTCATTACACTTTGTTTTTATGTTTGTAGATGGAAGTTGAAGAAGAGGAAAACAATCAAGGCAATCAAGAAAACATTTGGCCAAATAACTCAAGTCATGCAAGTGGTTCAAGCACTAACAACAGTTCCAAAGAAGAATGATGATCCATATATTTTGGATGTTAATGGAAGTTGTTGTATATTTTGAAATAATTGTCTATGAAAATCAAACATTTTGTATAATATACTAGACATAGTGTCCCAATTGAAAGACAACAGGTTACAATATAACAATTACGTGCATGTTGACATTTTGATTATTGTGGACTTATGTTGTCCCATTTTATATGATAGAGGGCCTCTTATTGATATATAATAAAAATAATTTTTTATTCTATTGCATTCTCTAGTGTCGTGAAATGTTACATCGGTAATTAAATATATGGATGATTAAATATTACAATAGATGCAAAAAATTATGATATAACAAATTAATCCAAACATCATATCCATACGCAATAATAAAAATTAAAATAAATACTACTATAAAAATATTTCAATTTCTAATGAATAATGGAATTAAATATATATATATATATATATATATTCCAATGTGATGTCAACAGTTATTGTTCACCAAAAATAAAATAATCACCGATGCATCTGATCTTATTAATCGCACCAGTGCTTTTCGTACAATGTAGTACCATTGCATTTGCTAGAACGTCGCAACGATGCACTTATAAGAAAATAGTCCCAGTGCGGCAAAATACTCGTTGTATGCCCCGAGGATTTTTATATTATCATGCCCTGGTGCACTACTTTATATTAACCACACTGTTAATTTTAAAAATATATTGATCCATCGTCCCAGTCAACTTTAATGGTGCATTTTCCTCCAGTTATTGCACCAGTGCTTTTTAAGAGTTTGTAGGGATAGGTGTGACTTGTAATGTGAAGCATCTGTGCTTTTTAATAGTTCGTATGGACTGGTGCAACATGTAACGTAAAGTATTGGTGCTTATATTCTTATAAGGTGTTGATGTGTTTTAATAGTTTGTAAACATTGGTGCTACAATTAATATAAAGCATCAGTGTGTATACTGTTATAAAGCACCATTTCCGGTTAAATTTTTGGTATGCACCGGTGCTATATGTACTTTCAAACATTGGTGCACAAATTTGTGTGTGCACCGATGCGTATATTCATTTGCAACATGCCGGTGCATTTTACTTGTGTTAGCACTGGTGTGTTTTCTTCAATAAAACACACCAAAAATAAAACCTCCGCAAAAGCCTCCGTCCACCTAGTTTTTTTAATTATAATACATTTATGTAAAAACCTCTGCTAAAACATCTGGTACCATTTGTGGAGGTTATAGCAGAGGTTTTTTTGAGAATTTTGACCAATATTGTAACAGTAAAAACCTTCGCTAGAGTGTCTTTTCCTTGTAGTGATTGTTGCTCCCTTATTTAGATCATTTATGGCCCTCCCTCACTTTGATATTTCCATTGCTTCTAATGTGGTTTCAAATATAGAAACTCACACAACATCCTCTCCATTATTGACATTGTTGTTCCTTTACTCCAGTACTAAAATCATTCTAGCATCCTATATGATACTTAATTTGGTTCCCAATCTAGACATTGTAGCAACATCCTCTTTGATAATAACCTCAATGCTCCCTCACTTTGATCCTCTTTGGTATTTTATCATTCTAATACTGACATCAATCCCAATTTAGTTACCAATTTGGAAGTTGGCACAACATCCTCTCCATTACCAACACCGCTATTCCCTCACTCTAGCACTAATTTTGCTCCCTTCCTGCTCCATTACTAACATCACCACTCCGTCACTCTAGCACTAATCCTATTTAATGCTCCATCACTTCGACACTAACATTGTTCTCTCCCCACTCTAGTACTAACATCACTACTCCCTCAGTCTAGTACCAATCCTCTTCGATGCCCCCTCCCCAATTTGGTTTCCAATCTAGAAGCTAAGGCATCATCCTCTCCCATACTAACATCATTGATCCCTAACTCTTATCCTCTCTAATACTCCCTCACTTCAATACCAATATCACTCCCATTTTGGTTTCCAATCTAGAATTTGGCACAACATCCTCCTCGTTAGTAATATCACCACTCCATCACTTCATTATAATATCGCTACTTATTCAGATACTAACCTCCCTCCCTTAATTCGATACTAATATCCCCTACTACCCCCCATTCTAGTAATCTCATGAGTCCTTCACTCTAGTACTAATATCCCTTACTCCCTCACACCAATACTAACACTACTTTCTCACTCCAATACCAATATAACTTGCTCCTTCAATCTAGTTCAATCATCTGCCTCTTACTAATCAAGAAGTGGATGCAGAGGCAAACCATCTAAGCCACACAAGGAAATTAAACACTCATACAAACACAAACGTTAGAAATATGACGTATTGGTTAGATTATACGACTTGGATCACATTATGACCTGGGAATCTTTAGTTATAATGCCACATAGTAACAAACTACTATGATAATAAACTACATAAATTTAGCAAACTTAATGAAAGATTTTAACAAGTAAGTTAGCCCAATGAATTATGATTATGATTGCTTTTGAATACTTGTAAAATATACACTATGATAAACACAAATAGAAGCCAACTTGTAAAATATGGTAAATAAATTTGTGCACATTTTGTAGAAAACAAGACAATAAGACAACAAATAGTAATGCGTTGAATCATATTATATTATAATTATAATATGAAATGGTTTTCCTTTCCTTTTTCAAAGTTTTCAACTATTACATATTATAATATATATAATACAATATGAAGTGAAGTGTTATAAAAGTTTCCAATTATATATATCATAATATAATATGAAGTGAAGTGGTTTGTTTATATTTCTATGTTGTTTTATGTACGTGGGATTTTATTTTATATTAATACTTTTCTGTTAATTTATGTATGTGTTTTAGCATTATTGTTGGTACAGTGTGGATAGTAAGTTCACATGTATAACAATATAATCATATGTATGTGTTTTAACATTATTGTTGGTACAGTGTGGATAGTAAGTTTACATGTATAACAATTGTGATGGTAGGTATATGTAAACTTAAGTTTACATGTATAACAATTGTGATGGTAGGTATAGAGAGAGAAAATAATAAGTCCACATGGATAACAATTACAAGATAAAGATTATTTATCATAAATTATTTGTTTAAAAAGATTAATTAATTTAGAAGTTAGCTTTGGAGTAAAAGTTTTTACGTCAATGATATAACTTCCTCCTTCACTTTAATATTTTAAACTAAACGATTTGTTTATCTAGAAATTGTCTTTAGTGTGCAAATCACCAAGCTTGATTTATTGGCCTTAACAATTTGATTGTTAATCTCGAAGTTGTTGGTGCAACATCGTCTCTCATACTATAATTGTTTTTCTCTCACTTAGTCCTCTCTAACACTTCCACATTCTAGTACTTACATTACTCCTAATTTGGTTACCAAATTGGATGTTGGGCAACACACTTTTCGATACTATCATTGTTGCTCCCTCACTTTTGTCTTGACATTGCTCCCAATGCTACTCCCTGATTTAGATCCTTTATGGTCCTCCCTCACTCCAATAATGGCATTACTCCTAATGTGGTTGTGAATATAGAAACTAGCACAACATCCTCTCCATTACTAACATTGTTGCTCCCTTACATCAGTATTAAAATCACTCTAGCATCTGCTTTGATACTTAATTTAGCTCCTAATGTAGACATGTGCACAACATCCTATTTGTTACTAACATCGTTGCACCCTCACATTGATCCTCTTTACAACTCCAGCATTCCAATACTAACATATTCGATCCCAATTGGTTGCCAATTTGGAAATTGGCACAACATCGCCTCCATTACCAATATTGTTATTTCCTCACTCTAGCACTAATTTTGCTCTCTTCCCACTATAGTACTAACATCACCACTCCCTTAGTTTAGCACTAATCCTCTATTACTCCCTCACTTCGACACTAACATTGTTCTCTCCCAACTCAAGTACTAACATCATCGCTCCCTCACTCTGGTACCAATTCTCTTCGATACCCCCTTGCTCAATTTGGATGCCAATATCGAAGCTAGAGCATCATCCTCTCCCATACTAACATCATTGCTCCCTAAATCATATCCTCTTTGATACTCTCTCACTTCAATACCAACATCAATCCCATTTTACTTTCCAATTTAGAAGTTGTCACAACATCCTCCTCAGTAGTAATATCACCATTCCCTCATGCCAATCCTAACATTGCTCCCTCACTTTGATAGAATATCGCTACTTGCTCATTCCAATATGAATATCCCTCCCTTGCTCTGATACTAGTATCCCCTACCCCTCACTCCAATAATCTAATCAATCTCTTACTCTAGTACTAATATCCCTTATTCCTGCACTTCAATACTAATTCGTCCATGCTCCAATACTTAGCATCGCTCCCTGAGGTCAACAAGGGAGAGCTACATAGCAACCAATCCCTGCCTTGATTTTAAGTTTAGTTTTGTTAAACTTAAATATATAGACAATAACATAATAGTATTGAAACAAAATATAACAATGATAAAGTATAAATATATTACAATTCACCTATGCGATTAAATTCTTGTAGGTTCTATATGTTCATGCACAGTTCATGGTTCCAATATATAAGTTGTTTGTGAATATTTCATGGTGGAGCCATGAGCCACATAGAAAGCGAGATCGGAGAGATAATACAGAATGCCTATAACACTCGAGAAAATAGTAATTTAATATTGTAAAAAGTATTTCCCTTTTAGATAAACTAATGATATGTTCTAAGTAACTCCCAAACCCCATACATCGCGTGAGTTTATATATATCAAATAACTTTCCACTTGCCATTATATTGCTTCCACATGGGGACGCATAACAACATGGTGTTTTCCTAGCCAAGTGGCTTGAGGTTTGAAACACTTGGTAAATTTCTATACTCCTTTACATAACTACCTGTTTTCAATTCTTGAATGGAACAAATATAGGTATTGTGCCATAAACCTCCAACCTTTTCCAGAAGTATTGAGTTCATGAGAGAGGTGAGGCAAACTAGGTGAAATAGTTTGGAATTGGGGGGTTATATCCCATCCTGACACATAAGGTTGGAACGCTCTCCATGTTGATGGAGGCATGCTACAATACAAGAGATGCAGGTGTTTTCCTTACGAAAGTTGATATAGTAAGTCAAATCATGGCTACAATGCAATAGCTAGGATAATGGAAATCAATTCCTGAAAAACCTCTGGGTAAGGTTGTTGGATCCACATTGTTTCTAGACAGTTGATAATGATTTTTCTTCTTTCTTGGTTTCTTCGGTCATAGTGGGAGACCCTATTTACGCTAGTTTTGGTGAGGGGAAGCACATATTATCTAGGATTCATATGCACAATTAAATGGATCGATGGAAAAACTTTGTTCTTGAATTTGTATTATACTATGTTCAACGAAGTTATATTAGGCATGCCTTCTATAGTCCGTTGTCTCAACTTAATAACACTCAATTGTGTCTATGGCAACTAAATCCTTTCCATCGTCCTCTTGGAGTTTGCGAGCGAAAGCGACACTACAATTGTGGCTCATCCAACAAGTGGAACAACCATTTGAATAGGCATGGGGTTGTAATTGAGGTATAATGCATGTAGAGTAGGCAAGGGTGAGAAAGTACAAAAAATAAACTTGTGGTAAAAGATACATAATGGAGTCGTGTCTTCTCTCAAGGCTAGGAAATTCAACAACAAGCATGAAATGAAATAAATAGTTTCGCGAGGTATGGTTATTTACAGTTAAATTACATAAAAATAAATTAAATCTCAATTAAAAATCTTGCAAAAAGCATTCTATAGTAGTCCACTTGAACTTACAATTACTATTTTTTTAAAATTTTGCAAAGAATTTCTTATGTACCCTATGTTGCTTGGCATTTTCTAGATTGTCCTAAGTTGGGAAAGAATTGATGTTTGCACATTAGGTTGGAGATTATTGTTGTATGGATCACCCTGAACCTGTACGTCGAGCCTCAGCTTCGCAAACAAGATATATACAATTGCTCTAAGTGCTATAATAATGCATAGATACCCATCGTTGCTCAATGTGCCAGGGTCGATCATGATAGCTACTCTTAACTTTGTATTATTATTCTTGTAGAAACTCGTGATGTTCTTGCAAGGTAGTGAAGCTAGCTTCAACCCCACAACTTTCAACCCCAACTATGATATATCTGGTTGTTATAGGAGCTATATGAAACCATTACGGTTTATAAAGTTTACAATATCCCCAAGAGTCTTATTTTTTCATCCAGTTGTAGCTACAAGTTGTGAATAATGATAGTTGGACAACCAATAGTACATGTGTCATTATCCTTAATAGTGGTGATTTAATCCTCTAAGTGTCACCATCGTTAATGGCTAATTATGAAGTTTCAATTAAAAAATATTATGTGACTAACATGGCAACCGACATGGCCAATATTTCCATCCTACAATTTAATAAATGCCCATAAATGCAAAATCAAAGCATTGAATTCTAACAATCCATAATTAATACATCCCCCAAGGTATAACATAAGAGAAATCAAAATAAAAAACAAGGCACCTTAACTATAGAGGAGGACTCTCGGTGTGCCCTGGGGGAGATGTAAAGTTACATAACATTACTTACCGTTACCAAAAATAAAAAGTAATTAAAGAAATTCATGCTAACTTATAAATTACCAAAAATAAAAAGTAATTAAAAAATTCATGTAAATTTATAAAATACAAAATTAAAACCTACATATATCCATCTTAAATCTCAATCTTTCCTGAAGAGGAATTAAATTGCTAGCCTTTAACACCAACTAATAATCCAATACAAACCTAAACACCAACGAATAATCCAATACAAACCTAAACACCAATGAATAATCCAATACAAACCTAAACACTTTGGCAGAGACTTATAATGCAGTACCAACATCACTGTCTAGCTTCCGGCGATTTGTTCCCTAGATCCAGTTATAAAAACTGGCGGAATGGTAGTTCCACCCCATTTACTGCGGAACTATGCCATGGAATTGTGCCCCTAGGGGTTTTGGCCCATTTTAAGACGACCCAGATCGTCGAAATTCCAAAAAAATAACCAGTGAAACTGTGCCTCGCCGAAAATTTTTCTGTCGCCAGTCGCCGGAATATCGGAGCAATTTGAGTGCCAATTATCACATGCCTAGCTACACTACTCATATCATTAAAAGTGTCGACATCCCCCATTCTTAAATTCACCGTCCTAGCATTTGGCACGTAAGTGTTAACTGTGTTGTGTAAGTTATTAGTTTCCAGTCCACAAAATGACGACACAAAACAACTTCACGTGACCACGGACAGCGATAATTATCCAATTTGTACAATCACTTTGAAAAAAAATTCCCCAAGAAAATCACAACTTGCTCACAACGAATAGGAAAACTGACACGGATTCAGAATCGATACAATGCACACGACAGCCTTGTGACCCCATGATAGACTAACGACAAAGCATCCAGATAAATAATGCTAAATCAACCAAAGCCCCATCGGCACAGCGACTAAAATGAAGAATAAATTATGGATGAACCTCGGGCGGTGGGGGAGACATTGCTCACCATTCAATCCACAGCCGCCCTGCGTGTCTACATCTTTCCAGCTTCAAAACCGCCCTGCGTGTCTCTATTTCCAGCTTCAGGGAACGGAGGCTGTGGGGGAGAAATTGCCCACCATTCAATCTCAAACCGCCATGTGTCTCTAGATCTTTTCAGCTTCAAAACCGCCCTGCGTGTCTACATCTTTCCAGCTTCAGGGAATGGCATATATTACGTCAGATCGCACCCAAAAGGCAGACGTATGGGCGTGTGTCCCATTGTACAGAATCCCAGCATCCAACTTGCATCAATCCCCTAAAACCACTTGCGTATCAGTTAAAAAATTCCATCTAAAAAGGTTGAAATTTGAGGCCAGAAATGTCCAAGGATCCATCGTTGTGTTTGAACCAACTTTTGTTGACAATCAAACCAATATGGGCCATGCACAGTTTGTGATGAGGTGAGGTGGGAGCTGCAAATTATTTCTAGTGGTCCGAGTTCAGATATACCATACTTGAATTTTGACGATTTAGATTTGGTCAGAGTTAATTGTAGAACATTAAATGTTAGGGTTTGTTCGATCTTGAGATTCTTAGACCAAAACATCATATTTTTGTGAAATTTTCATTTAACAAAAATCAATAGCATAAGCAAAACTCTGACCATTTTGATTTGGTCAGAGTTAATTGTAGAACATTAAATGTTAGGGTCTGTTGGATCTGGAGATTCTTAGACCAAAACATCATACTTTTGTGAAATTTTCATTTAACAAAAATCAATAGCATAAGCTACACTCTAAACCATTTATACCCAAAGCAAATACAGACGAATATAAGGTAACTTGTACTAGTTTGTCCAGACGAGGGAATGGACTAAATTACTCTTTAGCGTATGGCCAAATGGGAAAAAACGTTCTTGACCATAGATCCGACATCAATGACTCATTACCCATAACCCATCTCCTTGGTCCTTTCTTTCCCTGATCCGACATCAATGAATCATTACCCATACCCCCCACTCCATGGTCCTTTGTTTCCCTGTCAATTTGCGTGTCATATCCAAACGCAATTCATTCTCATCCATATCCAATTGTCGCTAGATAAATCTCGTTCCGAAGATAAGCCCCCCCCAACGATCCGGAGGATTCAAGGCCTCCACAAGCTTTCTGTGCATATATATTGTGTGTTAGAGCTTCTTTGATATCAATGTTTATAGCTTCTCCCTAGTCTCAACTGTATCATAGATCTGTTCTAAGATTACTGGTGTGTATAGCAATTGCTCTAGGAATACAAGATGTTGACGATATTTAACAGCACCGTGGCCTATGGACCAGAGGAGCTCAGATCTCCTACCGGAGAGATCAGTCCGAGCCCTGATCTCAAGAGGAGTTCTTCGGCTCTGCTGAGCTCTTTCCTGGATGCCTACCCGCAGTCAGTTTCTGTAAAAATGGACGAAATGGCTACCATGGCATACACACACAGTAATCAGTCGTTGTTCCGACCAAGGTAATTGCATACTTCTGTTTGTTTCAAATCATGGTCTGGTTTTGCTATTACAGTATTAACTGGCAAAGTCACTTAACTTGTAGCATGTGAATACTGATAGGTCACAAGTTTAGTGCCATGAACAAGTTATTTGTTACTCGTTTTCCATGAATAGTTGTAATCACCCGTTGTCTATGCCTCAACTACCTGTAATCACCTGTTGTCTATGGCTCAGCTACTTGTTATCACGAGCCTTCCACTGCGCATTATCCATGCATCAGCTACCAGTTATTTTTTATATTCTTTTTTTAATAATTGTTATTCGTATTTGGCATGAGACTCATAAAATCATCTGGACAGTACACTTCTCTGTCCTCCTGCAATCTATGAAAAGCATACTTGCTACTCTATCCCAAATTCTAAAATATAAACACCTATCTTATAGCTATTAGTTTGAGTATGTGCTTCTCTGTCCTCCTGCAATCTATGAAAAGCATACTTGTTACTCTATCCCAAATTCTAAAATATAAACACCTATCGTTATAGCTATTAGTTTGAGTATGTGCTTCTATATCCTCCTGCAATCTATGAAAAACATACTTGTTACTCTATCCCAAATTCTAAAATATAAACACCATAGCTATTAGTTTGAGTATGTGAAAGCAAGGTTCAAGTTGGAAAGTGCTTAACCAGTTTTCAACCTATATGTTGTTATTGAGTTATTGTAATTTGATTACCTGGAACTTAACTCGATTGTAAGTTCTGAACATTGAACATTGACAAATAAACAGTAATAAGCCATGAAATTCTCTTTTTTTTTTACAGATCCTGAATACTAGACACTAAATATAAAAATGAGCAAATCGATGACTAATAGTCCATGTTCAAGGCAGGCAGTAGTACATAGTAAAATACTAAACAGTAAATATAAAAATGAGCAAATCAATTACTAATAATCCCTATGATTCAAAGCAACCGACAAGCAGAAACTAATAAGAAAACATCTTAAATACTTTACATTACAATTCCAGTTTATATTATTGTGTAGATATCTGTAACACAGTAATGAATCAGATATGACAGTTCAGTTTATAGATTCTCTTAACACACTCATGAATCAAGTGATGGACATTAAACTGGAAATGTTAAAGATCAGGATGGATTACTCTGACACCAAAGTATCACAGTTATGGATTTATATTATTTCAATTTAACACAGTCATGAGTTGATATAATGATTCATGTTGCAGGTCGTTTGCTGTGAAGGACGATTGCTTCTGCCTGTTCGAAGGCACCCTGGAGAATCTGCCGAGTTTAAGGCAGCATTACGGCCTTTCAAAGTATGTAAACGAGGATTTGTTGGTCATAGAAGCCTACAAGACGTTCAGAGATCGCGCGCCTTATCCTGCGAGTAAGATGGTTGGACACTTGGAGGGGCAATTTGCTTTTGTGATATTTGACAGATGCACCAGAACTGTATTCACTGCTGCTGTAAGTAGTACATGACACCTTAAGAAATTTTGGTTCTAACCTTGGATTTTTTTTAAGAATTGGCTTTGTTTATTTGGATTATAAAGCAATCGTAAATCAATTTGAATGGTAGGAATCAGGATATCTGTTAAATCCTAGATCATCTACTTAATCATTTGAGACAAACAAACCAAGTTTTGAAGGACAGATTTTCTCTCACATAAAATGAGTTAAAGATACCTAAGTGTCTTGTGTTCCTTCCTCTCTTCTATTGTCTTTCCTATTTATCATCCTTCCTCTTTTATGTTATTTTTTCTTCCTTTATGTTACTTCTGTCAAAATCACTCGGGGATTCCACTTGTGTTCCTTCCTCTCTTCTATTGTCTTTCCTATTTATCATCCTTCCTCTTTTATGTTACTTTTTCTTCCTTTATGTTATTTCTGTCAAAATCACCCAGAGATTCCACTGGGCCTGGGCCACACCAACCCTTAACATAACTGGATTTTAAGTGTAACACCAACTGTGCTAACAGGATTTTACAGTTAAAAATACTGTTTATACAAACTATGTTCAAATATTTTATTTTATTTATTTTATATATTTTAATGTTTGAACTTGGGTAGTTTGTATAATGGTGTTTTATCTTTTTTATTTTCTTCTATCATAAACTTGATAGTAATCACTATGCACATCAGGTAAACACCTAAATTTTGAATCTTTATCAAATCTCAGCCTGTATTAATAAATATTTTATTTTATATATTTTAATGTTTGAACTTGGGTGGTTTGTATAATGGTGTTTTATCTTTTTTATTTTCTTCTATCATAAACTTGATAGTAATCACTATGCACATCAGTTAAACACCTAAATTTTGAATCTTTATCAAATCTCAGCCTGTATTAATAAATTTAGGAAAAATACACAGAATACAATGAAAATGCTTAACCCCTCCTTTCCATATTTAATCTCTGAAAATTTAATTTATCATCAAACAAATATGTATAACCTAGCCCAACTACTAAACCACAACTTTGACAATTTACATCAAAATAAAACAAGAAGTGCAAACAAATTTGAAGCTTTTTTTTTCTCTACTCTGTTGCTTTGCCATGACAATGAAAGATTCTACACTCTGTTACTTATCGTTTTCTCTATAAAGCCTGAACCAATTTATTCCCAAAAAAAGAAGAAAGACAATGGTTCACTTTTCTTGGGCCATCCTCAAGACAGGTGCCCTGCTTTGCACATCCTCACATGGACCCAACCTCCTCATTTGGTGGTGGTGCTCAGCTCCTTATTCCCAAATGGATTTTCAATCTTTTTTAAAGCAAGGTTCTTCACTAACCTCTCATCCATAAGGTTTGGACGCCTTTTCTTCTTAAATTTTTATGCAAGGTTATTTACTAGCCTTATGCTTTGAACGAGACTTCTGAAACCACCTTCTCTTAGTCTAATTTTTGCCCTCAGACCTTGTCCACTACCTGGATTTAAATATCTTCCAGTAAAACCATTTACAAAGTCCTGAAAGCCCACCTCTGTAAGGAAGAAAACTAGAACCTGAGACGTTTATGGCTTAGTCTAATTGTTTATTTGATCTGCATGCATGCAGGATTCGAATGGGAAAGTTCCACTCTACTGGGGCATCACAGCTGATGGCTGCCTTGCGTTCTCAGACGATGCACAACTGTTAAAATCAGCTTGCGGAAAGTCGTTGGCAGCGTTCCCTCAAGGTAACTAACAACCTATACATTATGTATATTCAGATGAAGAAAACAATTGGGCTAATCTAACAGGCAGGATTGCAAAAATTCCCAATATCTCATTGGAAAAATCCCATATTTCTCCACTATTTTTTCCTCTTTTGTTTTCCCAAGACCACTCAGATCAGATCAGTTGCCATCCAAGTACAAATAAAATTGCAGATATTTTAAACTGTTTATTCATGGGTGGATTATAATTTTGAAAAGGAGACTTGATCAAACAGACCTTGAACTTCTCCAGTATCTAGGAGCATCTGAATGGAAAGCGCAGTAACTGGTGGCCAATTTCTAAATAACTTGTGTGGTGGCAGGTTGCTTTTACTCTAGTGCTCTAGGGCTGCGGAGCTATGAATACCCCAAGAACAAAGTGAAGGGTATTCCAAACATGGATGATGGTGAAATGTGTGGCACGGCCTTTAAGGTTGACCAAAGCTATACTCATATTCATTTCAATCTCTCTTTAAATTGTTTAGAAGTCAATCTGCTTTGTCAGTTAAAGGTTTTTTATGTTGTGATATTGGATTTTACAGGTGGATGAAAACTTCGCTGCTTCGATGGTCTGAAACTGTACTGGTAGAGAAGTACCATGATGTTGAATCCCAAAAAAATGGATCAAAATACTGCGTGGCGATCATGGATTGTATATAATAGGGTGTTTTTGCAATTAGATTGTATATAATAGGGTGTTTTTCCAATTCTGTTTTAGAAGATTAGTATAATTTACATTACTTTGGTCATAGTATATGTAGAGAGGACTTAGGGGTGAAGCCTGCAACCAGTATTTTTTTTCAGTTCTGATTTAGAAGATTAGCATAATTTACATTACTTTGGTCATAGTATATGCAGAGAGGACTTAGAAGTGAAGCTTGCAACCGATTATATTGAATGGTAGGCTGGAAGAACAGAGAGGTGAAGCTTGCAACCAATCATATTCAATGGTTTGCGTGGATCAAGTTCAGTATAGTATTATGATATTGACATAATTATAGCTTTGCCACTATGACCTTTATGTAAGGGTATTGACTCTTAAATGCCCAACTTTTGAGTTGTAATATAAAATCACATCAGGATGTTGAAGCAGATATTCATTTACAATATTTGTTTGCAGTATACACAGTTTACACTAAAAATCAGTTCTCTACTTTTTGTCCTTTATTTATACATTTATAGAACTAAATTTGTTTACAGTTCTCTACTTGTATCCTTTGCTTCTCTACTTGTATCCTTTGCTTCTACATTTTTAGAATTAAATTTGTTTTGCAGTATCCATAATTTACACACTCAAACCAAATCAATTCTCTACTTTTGTCCTTTATTTTTACTTTTTTATAAAATCAATTGATGGCGAATATTTTTTTGTTGGATTTCTACTTTAAAGGATAATAATAAGTCAGTTCTCTACTTTTGTCCTTTATTTTTACATTTATGGAATTAAATGATGTTGGAAATTTATTTGGGGATTCCTACTTTAAAGGATAAGAATAAGGACATGGAATGGACATGTCATTTAGTTGGTCCAACTTCATTGTTTGGGCAGTCAATCTATAGCTTGAATGCTATCTTGAGAGTTGCAGAATATAAAATAAAGATATCGCAGTCAGTCTATATCTTGAATGTTATCTTGAGAGTTGCAGAGTATAAAATAGAAATATCTATAAAATATCAAAATAGATATGTAACATGATATGAATTTGTAATCAAATTGAACATGGTTAAATAAACATAATATGCATTTAATTTCATAAATATTTTACTAGCACAGTCACAAGTAAAAGTAAAGTGGGTAAAGTGGCCGGTGAACACCCATAGCGGTAGTCAACCACTTAGTTTTGTGGAGATGGTTGGTTGGTAAACAAAGTCTAAACATTAAACTAATTGATATAAACATTAAACTAACATAAACATTAAACTAATTAATATAAACATAAAACAAATATTATTTAATAAACATACCCATTTTCTTGACCATTATTTAAATCTTAATCAAGATGCATTTGAGCATAACAAGATACGACCACCATGAAATGAATCTCCACTATATACTTGTTACACTCACGTTAATCTTGTTGATCCACTCAAGGAAGTCCAAAATCTCAAATAATATATAAACACCTATCGGTGCAATTAATCAAATTGAACATAATTAAATAAGCATAATATGTCTTTAATTTCATAAATATTTAATTTATGTAGTAACTAATTATTAACAATAAAATTGATATTAGGAGTGAGGTGTAGGAGGGGTTCTCTTCGACCTTGGAGGAAAAGAGATGATTAGATTTTCATGGGGGCTAGGAAGTACCACAAACAACTATGTTGAGATATATGTTCTATATTGCAGATTAGAGAACATTTCGTCAAAGGCGATCTCTCTCCATTAATAGTTTTGGGAGACTCTCTTTTTTTCACATGAAAAAGACAATACTTATATTGAAAGTATGAAGTTATACAACCAGAATGGACCAAAAGAGACATCCAATTAGTACATACACCAGAAAAAACTTCCACAGCATCATCCAAGCCAATGAGACCATAAAACACAGGAAAAAAGAGTCCCCCAACACCTAAAAGAAAGACCAGGATATACCAATCCCCCAAGAAATGAACAAAGAAAGCCAAGGATGGAAAATGAGAAGAAACACAAGCCGGCTGCGACCAGCCAAAAACAAAAACTAATAGCCGCACAAAAACCCTGCAAAAATTAGGCATCAAATATGTTCCAGAAACCTCAAGAAGGGATTTGAGAACCCTCCAAGATCTCATAAAATATTTTGCCCACATCCGCAACAAGCCCACGCCGAGAGAGAGAGTCTGACATAGTGTTGTGCTCACGGAAGATGTGAATAATGGAAGTCTGTGGGCATAGGCAGAGAAGGATCTTTGTCTCGGCCAACCAAGAGGACACAGCTAGAGCATTGATCGTTGCAACCGAATTTTCCCAATTCACAATAGATAATGAATCACCAGCAGCCTACTCCAGAATGATGTTTGCCTTAGTCGAGAAGAATAATACAAGCCAAAGGGCCAAGAGTTCACCTTTTGTATTCGTCCCCACACCGCCTTGGAACCAAAGTTTTATCTGATCGTCGTTGGTACATTCAATGAATGCCCTAGCCCCACAGATACCAGATGAGACAATGGTCGCACCATCAAACCGAGCTCGGTTACCGATCCTGAGGAGACGTGGAGGCCATGTTAGACGATCAGCAGGACGAGGCTCCTCAAAATGAAACAGACCAAAATCATTTGAAGTGGCTTGGATAGCACATGCAACACGACTAGCCTCGGATACACCATCCTAAAATATGAATCGATTTCAAGATTTCCAGATTTCCCAGGATAACAAGCAGGCCAACATTCCCAACTTCTGGTTATACAAAAAAACACAATGGAACCATTGTTGAATAGAGAAATCACGGCCAACATTTATAGGGGAGAAAGGATCACCCAGAAAATGACGCACCTTCACAGTAAATGGGCAAAAGACAAAGAGGTGAACAATAGATTCTTCAGCCTGTAGACAAAGTGAACAAATGTTTGGACCCAAAAAGCCTCTTTTCTGAAGATTACTCCAAATCAAGATATTTTCCTCCAGCAATAACCAAATAAAGATCTTTACCTTAGGTGGAATACTCCAATGCCAACACGAAACATGCCACCACTACCCAGACTTTGGAAACGAAGAACATATTGCCGAGTAAGCCAATTTAGTAGAGATAGTATCGTCAATCGTATTCCACGTCCATAGAAGGCGGTCGACCTCGTCAATAATTTTAATATTTGCATGATTCAAACTCCGAACATATTCGTTCCATTCATCAACCAATGAGCCCACTCGTCCAAGTTGGGAATCATTCAGCCAGCAATTGAAAGATACATCCAGCCTGTTTCGCACCAGAATATGGCAAAGATTGAAATAACCTCGATTCCTGAGATGGAGGATCAACAGAGGAGACAAATTAAATGCAATAGGACCACCTATCAATGGATCTTCCCCAATAAGTATATGTCTTCCATCGCCGAGAGCCAAGCCAACCAGTCTGCCATAACATGAAAAGCAGAGAGAAGACCATCCCAAATGTTAGAGACACCCCGTAATGATTTCCCCCCAGACCTAATCCATTGCACAGTCGATTGGTTGCCAAAATACTTGTCTTTTAAAATACTACCCCAGGTACAATCCACAGATAAAGCCCGCCACAAGCTTTTGGCAAGCAATGCCCTGGAGAAGATGAAAATGTTTTTTATTGCCCATCCACCTTGGGCATATGGACGAGCCAACTTGTGCCAATCCACAAGGTGGATCTTCTGTCTACCATAACCAAACCATATGAATTGATGAATTTTTTTATGAATGCCAGTTAAAAAAAAATTTGGGATCCTGCATAAAGAGAACCAATACACCCCCATATTTTGGAGTACTGATTTCACAAGAGTGAGCCAACCAGCACTAGATAGCCACCGCCACTGCCAATGGAATATACGTTTGTCAAATTTTTTAAGCAACCATTGCCAATCCACAATCCTGTAATCATTTGGTTGTAGAAAATAGTCGAGGTCATAGGTACCCTCACTAATATCAGCAATAGTGAACGGGAGAAGATCAGTGATCTCCAGTAACCCCTCACCCACCAAATTATGTTTTAACAATTTAGATTTCCCATCATTAATACACATACCAGAGCATTTACAAAAAAAATGGATGATCCCCCACATATGCTCCCATTCAACCGCATCAGCAAGCCCAATGAACATAACATCATCTACAAAAAATTGATGTGTAATAGAAATGTGGGGAGATACCTGAATCCCAGTTAACAAATGCTTAGATTGTGCCTTATGGATCATCCTGCTTAGACCGTTGATCACAATCAAAAAGAGGAGCGATGACAGGGGACATCCCTGACGAAGCCCACGTGAGCAAGATATAAAGGCAAAAGGACAACCATTGATCAATATAGAAAAGTTTACAGATAGGATGCAAGCCATAATCTATTTTATAGCTCCCCATGGAATACCAATTTGGACCAGTGCCAGTGGAAGAAAAGACCAGTTCACATTATCATAAGCACGGGATAGATCAAGTTGCAGAATCAATGCTTGAATATTCTTAGTTTTTATACTGTACATTGCCTCCTGGGCCACCCCCACCGCATCAAGAATATGCCTGCCATCCAAAAAACCATATTGTTCCATGCGGAAAGACCCCTGGAGCGAACCGGTTTGATCCTACGAGCAATAACCTTGGAGATAACCTTGTATACCAGGTTACAAAGAAATCGGCCGAAAATCCTGAAAGGATGAAGGATTTGAAACCTTAGGGATCAGCGTCACAAATGTAATCAAACAGATACGTAATCAAACAGATGCATAATCGATTTTCTCAAACTAAAAGGATTCTAAATCAAATGATCTCCAAGGTGGAGTGAAATATGAAACAAATCAACAACTTATCTTTATGGCATATTTGTTAGAATAATAACCAGGAGGTTGATAAATTGGCTAACGAAGTAGCTCTCTTGGACAAAGGATAAATTGGCTAACAAAGCAACTCTCTTGGACAAGAGAGTCATCAAGATTAATAATGGTCCACCTCAACACAGGTGGATACCATAGTGCTTGAATAAAATTTGATTTGGGGCCCTATTTTATAATTCTAATGTTTGTGAATGGGGTGGATCTTAACTAAGCAACCAAAAATCAATCGCAGGGGAAAGGACAAGTATTTGAAGTACGAGTGGCATGTTGAACCTAGACTGCAGCAATACCATCGCCATTTAATTCGCCACGCTGTGGAATTAATTCTCAGCATGTCCCAATCTTTTCCTTTGGTGTTTAATATGGTTCGCGCGAGGGTTATAATGAAGCAAGGTGGCCAAGTGATGTGGGAGGACGGACTAAATCTCAGCTCTAGGATGGTGTTCTTCATTGTCGCGGAGGATTGCTTGGAAGCAGTTTGTGTCTTCCTTTGGCGTCAAAGTGTTAGACAACAAGAGGTTTGTGGTAGGAACTTTGTAGTAGGAGTGGGATTAAGCTCGAACGTGGTGATACAAGGAAAGGTCAGATACCAAGAGGTTTGTGGTGGGAAATCTACAAGAGGGAACAAACTTGAAGGCAATGATTTGTGGAAAGAATTGTGCAAGGCCGAATGCGAGCACGGCAGGACAGTGGGGAAATAGTAAGCAATTCCTAGTGGGAGATAGAAACCTGGGAGATTTCATTTCTGCAATGGAAAACAAAATGGAGAGTGGTAGTGGAGGATATGTGAAGTGCATTGGGGGAGAATTTGCAATTTGAAAAAGCTTGTGCGGCGGATAGCAAGGCAGCTAAAGCGAATTGAGCAAATTATGAAGCGTCTAAGATGTCAAATGGAGCTAAATGACCAAATTCGGGAAAGGATGGAACAACGAGTTGTTGAACAGAACAAATAGTTGATGCAATTAGTTCTAGACAGAGATCATCATCTGGCTTGCATTCAAGAGTTGGCTCAAGGAAGGTATTCAAGAACTAGATATTTTTCAAACTCGAACATTATGGGGATGGACATCGTCTGGCAAACAACCTTCGTAATCTTTGATGAATACTGTGCATCTACCCAGTCGGGAGAGGCAAATACCCAAAATTCTTGAGTCGTAATTGTTTGTTAGCTTTTTCTTTTGTCTATGTATTGCTATTATAAGTTGTTACTAGGTCAGTATACCAAATGTTATAGAAGTAAGTTCTGTTGGCAGGCACAATGTACTGTTTCGATATTCAGGACTAAGGTTATTTTGAAGCCCTTGAGTTTGGGAAGGGCATTTTGTAATAATTATGTAATATTGTTTTCTTAATTGTTATGGTTTACCTTAGCCTATTTAATATAAAATACAATATCCATTAAACTGTTAAAAAAACAATAAATTTGATATTTTAAGAAGAATGAATCTACCTACGGGCATCCTGCTTCATCCAATTTCTCCCTTTTAAATTAATGCATTTTTTTTTAATAAATTATGTTTAATTTCATATATTTATGTTAGTTTATAGTGTAACTATATGTTACAAAACTATAAATTCTTAATGGAGTTGTCTTAAAATTCGATGATTTGGTTCGGACAAGGGCTTTGGCTTTTCATTGGAATCCGGCATTTTTTATTTTGCAAAATCTGAAATTTAAATGTGTTTTAATAGTGATTTTGATTAACCATGATTTTTTTTTTAAATTGTTGGATTTTTTCAAAATCATGTCGAAAAAATCAATTTTTTTTGTTTGAAATCGTATAACTTTTAGCTTTTGGACTAGTGAATTCTTAATTATTCAATGATGGTATTTCATTATTTTAAGTGCTTATTTACTTTTCATATTTTTTTACTTATGAAATCACAATGTTTTTGGTGTAAATATTTGGAACATATTCAAAATAGAGATGTTAAATTGTAAAAAATATTTAATCAAAATTTCTTTATTTGTTCAATAAATCTTGATAGTTTTAAGAGATGGTAAACATCATCAATGTTCAATAACTACCTTAAAGCGACTTCATGACCATGGATTAATACTATTTTAAAGTCGACACATGACCATGGCATTGTTCTATGTTAACTATCTCATTCAATAATTTAATTGATTTTTTAATTCTTCTCTTAACAAAATCAAAATGACTTTGGTATATATTCCCATGTGTAAATTTAAAAATAAATTTTGAAAAAATTATTGTCTACTTCCCTTTATTATTCCCTGCCTAACTGGAGTGCAGCCATTTCTATTAATGAACATATGAATCAATATTTTTATCTTTCATTTAGACTAAGGTTTTATAGAAAAGTTTTTATTGACCAATGAGAGACATGGAGCTATTATTTGGCCTCATGGCCAGGCAAGGCCAAATTAAGTTTCACGCCCAGGCAAGGCTGAATTGCCTCGAATTAAGTTTCACGCCCAGGCGAGGCCAAATTAAGCTTCACATTTTGTATGTTTCAACTATCAAAAACTTATAAAGTTAGTCCCTGTTGCCTTTGGCTGCAGGGACTCTAATAAAGGGAGTGCAACCATTTCTATTAATGGACAACCATTTCTATAATTTAATTGATTTTTGAATTCTTCTCTTAACAAAATCAAAAGGACTTTGGTATATATTTCCATGTGTAAATTTAGAAATAAATTTTGAAAAAAATAGTCTACTTCCCTTTATTAGTCCCTGCCTTTGGCTACAGGGACTCTAATAAACGGAGTGCAACCATTTTTATTAATGGACACATGAATCGATTGGCTACAGGGACTCTAGTAAAATGAGTGCAACCATTTCTATTAATGAACACGTGAATCGATATTCATATCTTTCATTTAGACTAAGGTTTTTATCGAAAAGTTTTTATTGACCAATGAGAGACTTGGAGCTATTATTTGGCCTCATGGCCAGGCGAGGCCGAATTAAGTTTCACGCCCAGGCGAGGCCGAATTAAGCTTCACATTTTGTAATGTTTCAACTATCAAAAACTTATAAAGTTAGTCTATGTCGCCTTTGGCTGCAGGGACTCTAATAAAGGGAGTGTAGCCATTTCTATTAATGGACACAACCATTTCTATTAATGGACACATGAATCGATATTTTCATCTTTCATTTAGACTAAGGTTTTTATAGAAAAGTTTTTATTAACCAATGAGAGACTTGGAGCTATTAGGACTCTAATAAAGGGAGTGCAGCCATTTATATTAATGGACACATGAATCGATATTTTATCTTTCATTTAGACTAAAGTTTTTATTGACCAATGAGAGACTTGGAGCTATTAAGACTCTAATAAAGGGAGTGCAGCCATTTCTATTAATGGACACATGAATCGATATTTTTATCTTTCATTTAGACTTAGGTTTTTATAGAAAAGTTTTTATTGACCAATGAGAGACTCGGTGGCAACCCCTACCCCTGTTATAAGTTTCAGCTATCAAAAACTTATAAAGTTGAGATCTATTGAGGTCTATTTATACGGACATAAGGACTAAGTGGATTAATGCTAACTTGACGTTAACATTAGTCCCCAACTTTAAATGTTAGACTTAAAACATGGAAGGGAGACAACATGCCCCAACTAACCCCAATGATGTGCTTTTGCCCTCAACATCCTCCTCCTTTAGGTGGTACAACTTCTTCAAAAGGATGATGTCATCATCAATTTGGTATGCTTGAGCCAAGAGGAAGATTTTCATATGAAAAAAATAGGTCCAAGTGGACATAAATGAGGTGTGCTGAGACAGGTATGACAACCCTTACATGCACAATCACCTCTACAAAGCATAAAAACAAGTGTGGCTACGAGCCCCTAAGCCATGTGTTCTAATGGAACCATCCCAAGAAGCATTGGACACCAATCCATGGGCATAAAATCCTAACATGACGAGGGACCTCCACCCATCAAGGGCCAATTAGCAATGCCACTAAGCCAACGCTTCCCGAAATGAAAACCAAGAGGGCCTGCCATGACTATATCATGGATCGTGTGCCCTATGAGACCAACACTTTTACATAAACAAACGCCAAACTTGGCCTTTACAATGAAAAAAGACCCCTCATCTTTGGCATAACTGCAGAACATCTGGAGGATAACACTTGGAACACATGTAAGTCAATGAGGATGTAGTATATTCTCAAAGAAAATGGTATGATCAACCTTGAAGCTTGAATCCATCAACTCCATCCACAATGAGATAATATCTATGTTTTTCTTGTGTTCTTACGCTGTGAAAGACAACTAAAAAGGGCTCAAGAAGTCATATAGCAAAATAATAAGAGGAAGGTTTTCATTGAAAATGCCAAGATCACTAGATGGCGGGTTTCTCTTCACAAAGGATTCTTCTTGTTCATCCCTAAGCCAATAACATTCACAAAAAATCTTCATATTTTAGTATGGCTAGATATGTTGAGTTTGCCAAGAGGGTCCTACGAAAGAACAATGGTGAAAACACTGATGGCATTGTGGACAATGAAAACAATGAAAGTAGAGTTCAGGGTGAGAATGAGTTCGGTTTAGTTGATTCAAATGTTCCAAAAATGGCATGGTTGATCAAGGTGAAATCAAAACCGAAGAAAAAACAAAAGTAGATACCAGTGTTAGAGTGAATTAAGTTTAATTGATTCAAATGTTGAATAAAAACACAATCTTGATGAAGATGAAAGAAAAAGCAATGAAAAGAATGCAAGTAGAATTAGGTTTACTTTATACAAGTGTTGAAGAAAATGGCAATGTTGATCAAGATGAAACCAAAACCTCCGTTGAAAAAACAAAGAATCTGGAGACTGAGGGATCTAAAGAAGAAACATAAGATAAAATGTCTCTTCAAGGGGAGAATCCTGAGGAGACTAATTCTGATTGCAATGTGGGTGATGGAAGATGATGAAAGGGAAAATGTTGGTAACTCAATGGTTGAGGAATGTGATGAAGAAACACTCAAACCAGTTAAGAATGATTTTGATCACAATCTGGGTAATGAAAACAGAGATGAGGAAAGGGTGGATGATGAGAATTCAATGATCAAGGAATGTGATGAAGAAACTTTAAAATTGGTTGAATATGAAGAGGACAATGATACACTAAGTCTAAAACCACCTAATGAACAAAAACTGCAAGAATGGATAGAGTTCATTGTTATGGGGTTTATTGGAATGGATGTAAATTAGCAGTTGACCCTTCTTGAATCCATATGCCATGAGCTCACTGTTTTCAAGTAAAGATACAAGAACCTCCCATGACTTTTGTGTTCAAGAGTGCATATATTCATAGTAGGGAAATTAAGTTCATTGAAAAGGTTTTCATATCTGTATATTACAAGAATCGAGAACACCATCTCAGCTTGTTCACGATAGATCTCGAGAGTAATATGGTTACTTTTCTGCAAAGGGAACTTAATTCATCTATGAAGCAATGCCATAAACACATTATCGTGGAAATATAAGTGCCCAGAAGCAAAATTTTCAGTTCGTTTGGAGGAAGATAATGCTCGTGAATATTTTGAGTTCATTAACCATGCAACATTATGTAACTTCAGGAGCATGTTGAAGCAGGATCCCCGTGCTCAACAGGCACTCAAGCAGAGTCTGTGGAACTCAAAATCATAGCACCTGTGACGGAGGTGGAGGATGCAAGTTGCTATTACTATATAAAGGTTGGCTGTTACTTCTATTCAATTGACATAGCTGGTGATCCTCTCAAAATTTTGGTAGTAGCAAGGTCTATTCCACATGACATGGTGGGGTGTTTTGCATTGAAATTTAGATCTCCATCTCTCTGAACATTTTCTTCCTTATTTAGTGTTTCTGATACAATGGGATTTGAGCTTGTGAAAAGATCTATCTATTTCATCAAACGAAGAACTTGATTAAAGATCAATTAATATAGTTGTTGATCCTCCCAAAATTTTGGAGGTAGAAAAGTCTAATCCACATGACATGGTGGGAAGTTCTGCATTGAAATTTAGATCTCCATCTCTCCAAACGTTCTCTTCTTTATTTGGTGTTTCTGACACAATGGTATTTGACCTTGTGAGAAAATCTAAATATTTCATCAAGCCTTCTGATACCTTGATTAAAATTTTCGCGTACTTTACTATATTGAACAAATATTTGTTTGAGTCAATGGACACCAAGAGAACAGTCATCGAACTTGTAGAATCAACTAACCTTTTTTTATTCCGAGAAAAGAGTACTTTCAAATACCAGTAAACCACAAGGTATAGAATCAGTAATGAGGTAAGAGATTTTTCCCTGACTTTTTCTTTGCACAGAAGCACACAGATTCAGAGAGTTGCATGTCAAATCTGACAAGGAGTTTTTCTTGGCTGGTATGTAGAATCTGAAACTCTATCATCATTGGAAACTAGAGCTCTGATATTTCTTGCATCTAATTAACCTGACAAGCGATGCTTGTTTTTTAAATAGAAAAGGTTAGAGATTTATATTGATAAAAGCTACGGCCAAATTGGTCAGCAAGATAATACAAAGACATTCTGATACTGTCGTCAAAATCCAGCATTACAATTTACAACCTAAGTCACATGACACAAGGACACGGGACACAGAGGACACGGAAATACGAGTATTCGACACGAGACACGACGACCCTGGAAACAGGACACGAGGGACACATTTTATATATATATATTAAAAATATATCTATATTATTATATACATTAAAAAAACTAGAAGTCTATATATCAATCTGAATCATAATATCATTCAATTGAAATTTGACAATGATGAATCAATAATAAAATTATCAATGAACTTTGAATCATGAAGTTTGAGTTTGAACCATAAACTGCATATTTGATATTTGATATTTGATATTTGATATTTGATATTTCTCATTAAACCATCAAAATCAAAATGTATTACATAGATATCGAGAGAATGCCACTGGCAAATACAAAATAGAGTAGATACTACTACAGTCTAGTATCTACAGCACTACTAAATGCAAAATGAAAATACTAAATAGCCATTGGGAAGATATTTGTTCGTTCTATGTTCGTTGTTGTTAGACAGGGCCGCAGGCATAGCTGCTGCGTGTGCTCTATTTCGTGTGCCTTTGCCCTGGACTGCTCTATGCTTTGTTGAATGTCCTAATGCACCTCTGCCCTCAGCTGTTTGTTGCTGCAACAACTCTTGTAGCTGTTGTGTGGCTTCAACAAATCGATAGTGGCAACTCCCACACTGGTGGCACCCTCACGACCTCACTTCTCCACTGACAACCTCTCAGCAAACAGTCACAAGTCACGACCTCTCAGCAACAGTCACGAGTCATGACCTCTGTTCTCCACGTGCACGAAACCTCTCTCAAATCGACAACAAAGAATGGGCCAGAAAAGGGGAAAGCCCATTTTTTATCCACTAAAGTGAACTGTTTTGACAGGACACGTGTCCAAAAATTGGGACACAATCATGGAATGTGTTCGACACGTGACGGATGGTGTCGTGATTTCTGGACACACAAAATTTGGTGTCGGACACGTATTAGGGCACGTGTTGTGTCCGACACGTGGAATACGTGACACGGGCCCTGTTTTGAAGTGTCATGTTACTTAGTTTACAACCATATAACTAAGATGAAAAAAAATTCTTATCCTTCAAAGACGATTTTAAAAAAGTTATGCTTGTGTAAACTCAATAAAAGACACCTAGAATTAAAACTGTTTTACAAACCACAGAAATATAATGGACTACTGAAAAACATGCTTGCTTTGGGCATCATCTTGCCCAGCATTGAACTGTCTTTTCTATGACCATGTCATCAAGCATCTGGTGCACTGTTTTCTCCTCCTTTGGTTTGCCATGAACTAAGCCCATTCACATCCAAATAATTGGAGGCTATTAAAAGAGATACTCTGCTAAGATTGCAGACCATGTTCTGTAGCACAGAACATTCAGCTTCTAGCACCTGAATTTGTCGTTGCTGCTCGTTGAGAGTGTCCAAAACGGCTCAATTTTAAGAAAGGCATTGATGCTCACTGGAGTGAACTTTAGAAGTAACAGAAAAGATTGAGATTATGTTATCATTGATTAAACCTCCATGTCTGTGCAAAGCACTATGGATGTCATGTATATCGCTAAGACAATTTGCATGGCACCCAGAGCAATCCATGGTCCGAGAATAACTGAAAATTGCAAAAGCAGCTGAACCCTGACCTGGAAACACAGACTTTCCACCAAGCCTCAGGCAGACACAGTTGCTCCTGATCCAAGGAAATCCTACTTCATAGGTTGCCAGCAAATGGAACCAGAGCAAAGCCACAATAGACGGGAGGCCTCTGCTCAGAATACCCTGAATTCCAACTGGACACAAAACTACATAAAACGAAAAGTAGCCAATGTCAAATGGACCACAAAGGTGAGACAGAATGACCAGAGAGTAATTCACTGTTGTCCAGGTCCCACACACCAGGCAATCAATATAATGAAACCAAAGAACAGACCCAGAGATGCAACTCAGATATTGAAACAACCCTGTGAAAATTCAGCAAGAAGAGACTTACCGCGAGAGACACCAATTCCAGAGGGGAGAACCCACAACGTTGCATGTATGCCAGCATAATAGAGGGATCCTCCATTCCAAAAATCCGACCTTTAAACCGATAATTCACTGTGAACCATTGTTGAAGATATCGCCGAAATTTTTGCCAACATTGCAAAAATCGCAATTTTTTCAGGGTGCAGATTTTTCGGCCCAAAAAATCCCAAATTTTAGGTAAAAACTGGACATCACGCTGTTACCCAAAAATCGCAATGTTTCCTCAAAAAATCATGCCACAACCTGGAAATTCACCCAGGCCGTGGGGGTTGTCTTTTAAGTGACTTTTTGGGGTTTTTTGAAGTCATTTTCCTTGGCAACTGTTGGGGAATGAGGAGAGTGCTTGCAGCCATCAACCAACAAGTTTAGAATACCAAATCCTTGCTTTCATTACCTTCAAGATTTTTTTAATTAAAACACAAATCAATTGCTAGCTGTGTCTACGATGTTGGTCATCTCAAATCCCAGGTATTTAATCAAATTCCACTCTTACATTATTTTTCCATAGATTGTTTTAGGGTTTTCAAAGCCCATCTTTTCTTGCCTCTTATCATAATTTTATATGGCTAAAAAAACAATCTAAGGGGCTGTTTTTCCTTTAACAGCCCTCTTACCTTGATTTTTGTTAGATTTTTTTGGGGTTTTCAAAATCATTGTTTTCTTGCCTCTAATCATCATTTTCCATGGCTTAAAAAACAATTTAGATGACTGTTTTTCCTTTAACAGCAGGCTGTTTTTTTAAGTAATATTTAATGTTAGTTTTCTTCCATTTTTTGGCCCCAGGGTTCAAGTTGAAGGTTTGATACCGCATTGCCAAAATGCCAAAGGTTTTGAATCCGATGTGGCAGTATGGTGAGCCCGAGGATGGGACAAACCATCAAAGGTTGTCTTGAAAACTGTGTGGCCAACCTATGACAGGAGGAATTAGCCAGTTGAAATACCACTTGGCTAAAATTCTAGGGCATGATGTTTTAATTTGCACCAAATCAACCCTGAAAATTATGCAGATGGCCCATGATGCCATTTATGAGAAGGACAAAAAGGAGGTGCAAGCTGCTAACAGAGCTGAAGTTGATTCCGATGGAGTGGCTAGATCCTCAAGATCCACCAACAGATATGGGACTAGGACACATGGCAGTGAGAGGGACTCCATGAGAACAGATTCACCTTCCACAAGGGCCTCACCTTTCTTTGTTCCAAGAACCAGAGACGGGGCTCGACCTTCCATCCAGCCAATGGTTAAAAAAAACAGGAAGCACACAGGCTTATGGGGAGGATGATTTTTTAGAGCGAATTACCTTTGAGCATCACAAAGACCAATCCATTTTTCTAGCCAATTTGTGATGCTATTACTGCGGGGGGGCAATTTTACAAGCAAAAAAGAGTGACATCAACACTAGATTGGAAGAGCTAAAGAAGTCATGGGAGTAGTGGATGCACAATGATCTCCGATGGTTGGACAGATGGGAAGGGTAAGACTCTTCTAAATCCCTTGGCACACTGTCCTAGGTGTACCATGTTTATTAAATCAATTGATGCATCAACTCATGTTAAAGATGCAACATTATTGTGTGAATTGTTGGATGCATTCGTCAGAGATATTGGTTTGGAACATGCTGTCCAAATCATAACAGATAATGCAGCTAATTATGTGGTTGTCGATAAGATGCTAATGGAGAGGCATCCCACATTGTTTTGGACTCCATGTGTTGCCCATTGCCTCGATTTGATTCTTGAGGATATGGGAAAAATACCCTTCATCAAGGAGGTTGTTGATCAGGCTAAGACCATCACAAAATTCATATATAACCATGCATTTGTTCTCAGCCTTAGGAGGAGATTCACAAAAAAACAAGGAGTTGTTGCATCCTGCAATCACACGTTTTGACAACAGCTTCATCTTTCTTCAGTCTATGGTCCAATGTAAGTTTGAGTTGAAGCAAATGTTTGATTGTGATGAGTGGCGCGACTGCACATTGAGCAAAAGACAAGATGGGACAGCCACTGCTAAACTAGTGTACATCGATTCTTTTTGTGAAGGAATGCTAGAAGTGTTCACAATTAGCGAACCTTTGGTAAAGGTTCTTCACTTGGTTGATAGAGAGAAGCCCACAATGGGCTACTTGTATGAGGCCATGGATAGGGCCAAAGAGACTATCCGATCTTATTATGTGGGCAAGGGCACCCCCGAACATAACAAATACATGATGATTTGGGATTTGATTGATAACCGATGGACCAGGATGCTCCATCGATCTATTAATGCAACAGCTCTTTTCCTCAACCCTGCCTATGCTTACTCATGCAGCTTTGATTTTGATGGCGAGGTGATGGAAGGGCTCTTGACCTGTCATCAGAGGATGGTACCTGATGTCAATACTCGCAGAACAATTGGTCGCGAGATAGAGATGTATCGAGAGGCTAGCAGACTATTTGGCTTTGTCGATGTTATTGCCAACAGGAGTCTTTCGATGCCACGTAAGCCATTATAATTTAAAATTTTAATTTTAATTATGTGTTTTATTTGAAAGTTGGATTATTTTTTTATGAAATGTAGTTTAAGTCTTTTATCTTATTTGTAATTGTTATAGATGTTTGGTGGCGAAATTATGGCGCAAGAGCACCAAATTTACGGAATTTTTCCATTCGGGACCTTAGCCAAACATGCAACGCTTTAAGGGTGTGAGCATAATTGGAGTGTGCTTGAAAAAATACACCAAAAAAAACACAACAGGTTAGAACTTCAACTAATCGATTATAATTACTATAATTTACAACCCTTTGACATGTTTATGACCCTCAAGAGTCAAGACTCGTTAAATTTATTTATGGCCCTCTTACAAGTTGGAGTTCCCATGTCTCAATGATTTGGTATATGTCCTACAATATTCAACTATGGATGAGGTAGGTGGAGAAGGTACCTGATGTGGAAGCCATTTCCTTAGACAATATTAAATATTGTATGAGTGGAGGGTGGAGTCTAAGGCCCCTATTATGGAGGAGGCACCAACATGGTTGGAGGAGGAGCACTGGAAAGCAGAGGAGGAAGGGGAGGAGCAGGTAGAATCGAGTGTAGAGGACCTTGACATCATCAAGGCTGATGTGGCAGCATCATCACCAGTACCACCTTCTACACATATTGATACATCTACACCCTCTAGTTGGCATCAAACAGATGATGTAGGGCTTTCTCGTGGCAAACGAGCCATGACCTTTTCCCATAAAAGGGGAAGAGGTCATTGATTCTCCATGATAGGCTAATAAATATATGATAGATTTCTCATTGTAGATGATTCATGATGATGAGATACATTTATATATTTGATGTCATTTTGTATTTGATATCCACTTTTGAGCCCTGCATTGGGCAACTATCAGGTTTCAAGGTTTAGTATTGACTCTCTTATTATCATTTTGATTTAACATCCACTACATATATATCGATGTTTTTCCTATATTTATGTGCCAATGTGCTTATTTGATGTTGTTGGTTTATATGATTAAAATTTTGAAAAAATGAATTTATTTTGTATTTTTTAATGTTTGCCACAGGGTTTGCCAATTTTCACCGAATTTTCCTCGCTGTTCTCGAAAATTTGTAATCAACCCCCATGTCGATTTTTTGTCATTGTCGATGTTTTCAACAATGTTGTGAACCCTTCAATATGCCTTATGCGATTAAATTAATGCATGTGTGAGGCAAACTTGAGAGTATAGTTCTTGACTTCATTTGTCCTTGAGTAATCATTCCTTCAAGGATGTGTCCTCACATTTGTTGATTTCTCCATGCGAGGTGGCAACCTACTATCCATTAAGACTTGAAATGAATTTAGGTAATGGGATGGAGGGAAATAACCCCATTTTCTTTTAGTTCACCTTCGTTCAGATGAGATGATTGGTTAGCCTGATAATCAACATGTCTATTCAGGGTTCACAAGACGTGATGGAAGGAAATGTCCTCAAAACCTAAAGCTTCTTGTTTGATTCTTGAAATTAGACAATTGATCTTGCCATCCAAAGTGGAGTGAGAGTTATTTACTAGCTTGATGATTATGGCAGATTCCTCTATCACAATCAATGCCTTGACTCTATTTGAATTTATTAATCTCAATCCTTGAAGAAGAGCAGATTTCTCTACCTAATTATTTGATTCTAATTGAATTTATTAATCTCAATCCATGAAGAAGAGCATATGCCTTTGCTTGATTGTTTGTAGCGATCCCCAATCTCTAAGCATATTCCAATTCTTGAGTTCCTCTGGGATCCACAAGGACCCCCCCTACACCCATCGCCCCTTTTAGGAAAATTGCACAAACTAGGAAAAATTGCAATTTTTAACCAATTCGACCCTTAGACTAGTATTGACACTACTGCTTCCAAATGACTCCAAATGCTTCCAAATTGGTTCTGAAAGTATTTGAAAGGTATTAAGACATATAACTAAGGCTGATGGATGCTTAACAACCCTTAAAACACTTCTGCAACATTCAATTACAATCTGGACCAAGTAGGGAAAGTTACTAGCAATTTCGAGCTTCAAGACCCCCAAGGGTAGTGGACAAAGATGAATTCCCAAATGTTGTTAAACCCTTCCAAATTTATGAACAGAGGTATGGTACTGATAAGTGGCTTTAATGAGCTCCCCAAGGTATCCTTAATTAGTTCTTATGGCCTTCTGAAACTCAATTAAATCATATGTTTATATGCAAGATTTCACATAGGGGGAAAAGCTGGTAATTTTCACCATGTGTTGTGAAATTCGAATTTTAGGTGCCAAGGACTTGTGCACTAATAATGAAACTTCTTCAGAACTTTAATAACACTCCATACATCAACAAAATCACAAAGAATAACTGATACAACTCGAAATAATGTCTCTTCAAACTCCAATAACAAGATCTAGGGGAAATGGCATCATTTATGCATTGTTTGGTATTTTTACATAACTTCACTTGGTATTTCGACCTGAGAGTCTTATGAGCAGTAAATACACAGTATATATATCAGTATACAAAGAAATGGAGACTCTTGGACTCTCACAAAGTGATCAGCATCTCACCAATGGCGCAATTCCTCCAGGAGCCCAAATATGCAATAAAATGTGAAAGAGATGCAAGAATGAGTTGTAGTTGAATGAACCACGAGCTCTCCTGTAGCTTCAACCTGTAACTAAAGACTCCATTGCAGCTCCAAATGAAAGGTCTGAGTGGCCTCTCCAATTGCCAATTAGGATGGGAATCTTTCACCCTCGAAATTGGTGCTAAGGCAAGTAGACTAGCTCTCTACTAGCTCTTCTCTCCAAATGCAAAATGTAAAATGATCAAAAGCCACCATCCTTCTTTGGTATTGTCTTTTATAAACTTCTAAGGTCCTCCATGGGTCAAATTCCTTCCAAGAGCTTCATGCCAACTCAAGTTGGGAAGAGATTCCAATGTGTGCCACTTGTCCCTCCAATTCTAGCCTCCTCCACCAAATTCGAATAGGTGTCTGTTTGGCTTCCCTAACTCCCTTGAGCGCCCTCTTCGAGGCTATTTTTAGCCCTGACATGTCGTATATGTCAAATGTCAGCCATCAGGTCTAATTTTGTCATAAGTGTCATAGGCATCTTCATCATTGGTGTCATAGAAGCTAGGGAATCTAGCCCAAGTGTCCCACTAGCTCCAAAATGCCTCTTCCTCTCCCATGGGAGTTACTCTTCCTCTACAATTCGACCTCATTGAGTCATGCCAAGTAATATAACCTTCCAACTACCCCAATAATAGTGGACTCCACCTTGGATTCGAATGGGTGAGAGTGGAATGCCATGTGGCATGGGGAATCTAGCTTTTTGGGGGTCCCACACCACCAATGTGTCTCCATGACCAAGTGCCATCTTATTTTCTCATCATAAATATTTATTTATCCCCACATAAATATATTTATGTCAATGCTAAAGTCCATTTGGGTTTATTAGTCTCCTTATTCCAAATTTAATGTTTCCACCCAACCTAGATAACTAGTAGATTGGTGGAATTTTCTCCTTTTGAGACCCCCAACCATCACAGTATTCATGCTTTGACCTGAGAGCCATAGTTCATCTTCGAGATTTTTGTGCTTGTGTGGATAAGAATTTGAACTACGTAGCCTAAGACGTACAACCTATAGAACAAATCATGTTCAAGTAAGGTAATTAAAAAATTATGGCCATAGCCATAATGGTTAGTGTCCCATCTTAAGGATGATAAGAAGGTGGGCTTTGATCCACGTATGTATGCACAGGGAGTGCAATGCAAGCCTCGCATGTTTGATCACTACCTTCAGGTGCCCTCGTGGCAACCTTAAGGGTCGGACACCCTCATGGGAATTGAAGCTTGGTCACCGATGAAAAACTCTTCATTCTTCAACAATGGATCTAACCCCTTTGGGCATGATGCTTGTTTATAAAAGTTGATAGATCAAAATTGCACATAACTCCTAGTTTACTTGCTAAAAAGACATTTGTCAAGTTGTTTTTGTGTTTATTTAGACTATCAGTATGTTTATTGAGCAACAACAAAGTCAATGATCAACTTAAAATTAGATATGTACAAGCCTGAGATGTACCTTCTCTTTGGTGGTATCTTTGATGTCAATTATTAATTGGCATGATTATTTTACCCACTACAAGGACCACTTGTATAAGCAACATCAACCAAGAATGGGCCCTAAATAAGGAATGATTAAGAAACTAGTATACATGTGAGATAGTTGCATTCACATAGATGCATATAATCATTTGATATTATTACATTTTGGGGTTATTAGGAGAGATTCTCTTTTTTTAAGTTTGTAATTCATCATCATTCTTGTACTTTGGATCCCTACTTCCATTTATTTAATTTTTCAATTTCTTTAGTCATTGTGCCAAGAGAAGCCAAGTACTCTTACAGACCAGGCGAGAGGAGATGTCAACTTTCCATTAGTGTAATGTGTTGCCACCTAAAACACACTTGACCACAAATAAGTCTCCCAACCACTATGTGTGTTCTTGAGGGAAACTATGAGTGTAGAACCCACTGTCACCTCAATTCTAAACTCCTCCGTTTAGATCCCAACTCCAGAAGATCAAGGAGGGTTGTCCCTATTTACTAGGATTCTTTAAACAGTTTCTTTTAGAGTTGTAAATTATTAATGTTCAAATGACAAGCATTCGTGCAGATATGCAATAATTTAAATGACAGGCAAACCTTCTTTAACAATAAACCATATACAAATGCAAGAGAGAAATAACAATTCACTAACCAGACCAGTGTCTACTTTACTTGGGTTATGGAGTCACAAATATAATAAAAGTAAGATTATCAAAGATATTGAAATTGCATTAAACCATTCACCAAGCACAATGATCAAAATATCACATTTAACATATAAGAAATACTTGTAGTAAATGAACAATTTAATGAATGAAAGATGCTTGAAGTGAGATCGAACCAAATTTAAATGCTTCAAAGTAAAGTACTAAAAATGAAATAACAAGTGTAGTGTTTTGCCAATGGTCCTGTAAATTTTAATTAGTTTTAAGTCTCTCTTTAGCTTAAGGGAATTAAGGTTTGTGCAAGAAAATTAATGCTACTCTATATGTCTACCTCAAGAAGTTATCTCTTTCGATTTGAGAGAGACTGTCGGGTGCTCAACAAAAGAACACAAGGTTCTCTACTAGCTCCACGGTCAACCCCAAAGCTTGTCGGGTGCTCAACAGGAGGACACTAAGTGCCACGAAGCTCCCAACAACCTCTACCCTTCTGGCTCCACAAGTCAAACTTCTTTTTCTCAATGCCTAGTTAAGATTAACTTATGAGTGCCTATTATTCTAGCCAACACTAATCTCTGCCCTTTCTTGTCACCCAGGATCGATCGAACCGACAAGGGGAGTGAATACGGGGCAAGGATTGGGGCACGATTTATTTAACTTTTAAAAGAATAAGCAAATAATTAAATACAATGCAAGCCACCACGATATTGCAAGGGTGGCAAAGCCAACTCACTTACAAGGTGTGGGAAAATAAACTAAAGCAAAAATGACTTGAAAACAAATCTACTAGCCAGCACGATTTTGCATGGATGGGCAAAGAGCCTCTTCTCATGCAAGGTGTGGGCAAACAATAATAACAAATGTAAATAAAAACATAAACTAAATCTTAGCCCTTTCAACAATTGCTCTGCAAGGGTGGCAAAGCCAACTCACTAGCAAGCAATGGAATGGCCAAAATAACTTAAGGAAATAAATGTTATCTAGCCACACAACTCTCTTCCTAATGAAGAGAAGGGGCAAGCAAATTAACAAAACAAAAATAACATAAAATAAACTAACCCTAGCACCTCTACACTTGCAATGCAAAAGTTGGCAAGCCCAACTTCTAATGCATGCAAGGGATGGCTGAAAATTTAAAGAGCATTCACAAGTGATAAAGAAGTAAAGAATCAAGCCCAAGAGACTCTCTTGGGCTTGATACGACAAGGAAGATTTCAACCTTATTATATACAAGAAAATGAGGTCAAGAACAAGAAATTTGACCCTTTCCTGTTGAGGGACTTGAAGTGGCCACCCTTGGGTGATCTTTGAGCTTACTTGAGACCAGATTTGGGCATTCCCTCCCCCCGTAACATCAAAAACCTGCACAAAACAGCAAGCTAATATTGTGCAAATATGATGAAAATGAGTATGAAATAAACTTATAAATTTGACATATAATTTTCAGAAATTTGTAAGTGCAATGTAACATATAAAAAAAAGCTTGAAATGATGATTTTTGAGTGCTAAATAAGTAAATAAAAATCTGCAAAACAGAAATGTTAGCTAAAAGATGCCAAGTCCTTCAGTAGTTGTTGAACAATGGGGTATCCCACCCGGGAATCCCACTCTTCAAGCTTGAGCAACCTGTAACAAACTAGTTTCAAATGCAAAAGGGGTGAGAAACCAAACAAAGACTTGAGAAATCATATATTCAAACTAGAAGTCCATGAACTTCTCAAATGTTAAGAAGATAACCCGCATAACTTGTAACTACAATATTACAATGTTATTCTCAAGCAAAGCAATTTGCTTGAGATCCACAAATGCAAGAATGAAACTAAAAATGCAACAATGCTACCTCACACACAAAGCAAAGGCAAGTATTTCCTCCAAATATTTTCTTCATTCACTTCACAAAGCTAGAAATTACAATGGCTCTCTTCTTTGGACAAGAATGGAAACAAAAGAGCAAGAGAGAGAAATGAAAGAGAGCAAGAGCCTGAGTGATTGTAACCAAAAAGAGGAGAAGGAGCCTCCTTAAATATTAAAAGAGAGGGGAGAGTTCATTTGCATGAGTGACATTTGTCACTTGGAGAGAAAGGGGGCCCATGAAGAGGGGTGCACTTCCTTGGGTTAAAAATAACAAACAATGGGAAGGGGTGAAGCCCCCACCCATGTTTTATATTTCATTGTTAGGCCAAGGGGAAGGAATCATGAAGGTGGGACCCCCCCTTTTGGCTTATTTCAATTTTTCTCATTTCCCATGGTAAGAGAGGGTTTCCCCTTAGGGAGACAACTTCAAACTCTTGAAACTTTACGTGGGGGGGGAGCATTTTTGCCTCTAATATCACTTTAGGTATATAATATAACATTTGGAAACTTAATTTTCCCTCCCTAAGTGACATTAGTCACTTCACAAAATTTTGTCATTCTAATTAATGGCCAATTTTTTTGATTTCCTTGACTGACTTAAGAAAATCCATCAAAAACTTTATCAAAACTCAACGGAATGACTTCAAACTTGGTCCAAGGGTGTAGGGGGTCTTTTGCCATTGCTTTTGAGTACCCGTACCCCTATTTATGGGCATTAAGTTTCACTTAACTCTCTTTTACATTACAACATTTTATGTTGAGTGACATTTTTTAATTACCAAAAATTAAAAAATCCTAAGTAAAACTTAATGAAATTTTGCAAGACTCTGGATAATGTCTAGCATGGTAATATAGAACATTCCAAGGCCCCAATCACCCCATGGATTCGATCATTAGAACGCCTTTCACCACTTTGGATGTATTTTTGAGTGAAAAACTCAGATAATTAAAATCACTAAAAATGAATTTTAATTATCCAAGGGAAAAAACACTCGATGAAAGGAATTCACTAATGATAAAGTCTTAGGCAACTAAGTTATACAAAAATTGACCCTCATGCTGACATATCATTACAAAATCCCCCGAAGGGATGCGGAAATTTCGTGGAGAAAAGATAAGAAGAAGAGTTGCCTCGCTTGAAAATTTTCATTAGGTACTTCTTTCTCATCTTCAAGGCACATGTACATGGTTGTCCACCTAGTTGGTTTGGTGGTCAACATAATGCTAATAAAATAATATTTTAACACATGATGTTGGAAATATCCATCCTATCAATTAGAAATGAAACCAACAATAACAAGTAACAAATAGAATAATTAAACCAAAATCCCCCAAGCATGGAAAGATTTGCATAAAGTCTTTTTTATCTCTCGATGCTCTTAATAAATCCATGGTTAAGATGGATCTATGCTAAAAACTATGTCGCATGGTTTGTGTTCAAGTTAGAAACCGACAACAATAAAATTTGAAAGATTCGCCAATTCGCCATTAAATTTGAGAGTTATATTTCCTTTTTAAGGAAAACCTTGTGCGAAATCCATGGGATGCTTCCCCACATTCGTGGATGGCATCGCCAATAAGCCCATCAATGTAGACTAGTGAACCTCACACAAGGGGATTCAAATCGAGCACCTACAACCACAGAATTTGCTAAATGCCCAACAACATTAGTAAGGATTGAATTAAACCCTTGGGTTGCAAGAGTTACATTATTTTTTTTACAAGGAAAACCTCATGGGAAAACTCCTAGGCATTTCCCAACATTAACAGATGGTAACTAATGCTTAATAGATCCACGGTTAAGATGGATCTTGTTAGGATATTCCTATACTCCATCCTAGTCTCACCAGTATTTTGATCATTTACATTTTCAGTCATGCATGCACCTTTAGAGTTTGCATGCATTCTAGGGTTTGCATACATTTTGCATGCATCCCAATCATCAGTCCAGCACCTAGCCCTCAGTTAGCCAGCCCCCAGGAGCTTCTCACTATTCAGTTTTAGCCCTCTAGTTGATTAATGTGCCCTTCTTCCTTTATTTTAGGAAGCAACTCGCCCTTCTTCACCTACCAGTCCAGTTGTCACTCAGTTACAGTCAATTACACTCAGTTACACTTAGTTACACTCAGTTACACCTACCAGACTCAGTTTGACTGATGGTTGACAATTACTTGAGCATTGATGACTCCACTGATGATGATGAAGACTTCCAGTTGTGATCCGATGATCATGAGGACACTTAGTTGTGCTCCAATGACACTCTATTGATCTTATGATCACTCTAAGAGGCTAATTTGAATTGCCACCTTAGGCATTCGAATCCTCTCTACCATTGTACTATTTATTTGTCCATATTGTGATTAATTAATTAGTGTGTGTGAAGTATTATTGCTTCTATCTGAGTTCTACTGTACCATATTATTTTGTTGCTCATTATACTGTATTGTTCACTCTTCTTCTATTTTCCTACTTAATCATAATTACACTTGTGAGGTATACATCATCTCTTAGATCTGCTGTGAGGATTTTCACATGGTATCAGAGCATGTTGAGAGTATTGTTTATCTCCATTCTTGAGAGTTTTTTGCAGGTTATTACCAAGATTTCGAGTGCAGCAGTTGCAGTAGTTTCTGCATCTTTGCAGCAGTATTCTCTATTGCTTTTGCAAGTCTTCTACAGCTTCAATGTATCCAAAATTAGAAGAAATCATTCCTCTTTCTCTATTCAACTATGATGAATGGAAACCAAAAATCATAGCATATTTGAAGAGCCATGATCTCTTTGATTGTTATTTTGAAAGAGAGTTCGAATCCTCTGAAGAGAAGATTGACTGGTTGAATAAAGGTGACATGCACATTGGAAGAATGAAGCTTACTATGCCGGATTACATATTGTTCCCAATCATTATTTATATTGAAACTCCACAAGAGCTATGGGCTCACCTGGATGAAAAATTTGGTAGAAAGAATGAAGGACTTGGTCCTAACCCATTCGAAAGCAAGCAAAGTGATGCATTCGCTCCTATTGATGGTCTCTCAGATCATGAACCAGTATCATCTCATATTGAAATTGTTGACAAAGAACTTGCAGATTCTCCACTCATGCTCAAAATTTCTTCTCTTTCTGTGCCAGCTCACACTCTAGATATTGCAGAAGGTCCTAAATCCTCTCTTGCACCAGAGTCTATTGGTTTGCATCATGATCACATGATTATTTCAGAGGTCAAAACAGCTATTGAAGGTAATGCATTCGCTCCTCTCCAGCTATCTCCTCTTTTATACTACTATATCATAATTCCATGCTTTCAAAAGGTCATTGAAGAATATGGCCATTTCCATTCGCTTGGGATAATTTCTCATGCATCTACTGGTTTTAATCTCACCTCTCATGGTTCAAAGGAGATCTCAAGAACCATGATTCAAGTCTTGTATCTAAATTGGGTTCTAAGCAGTTACTGCTTGGGATAATTTCTCATGCATATGATAGTTTTGATCTCACCCCTGCTGGTTCAAAGGAGATCTCAAGAAGCTGTTTTTAAAGTCTTAAATCTGATTTTGATTTCAACCAAACATGTAATAGTTATTTTTGGCATAATCTCACCCATGGTGGTTCGAAGGATAAGACAAAAGACTATATGCACTTTCACAGATTTGATCCTACCTCAGCTGATTCGAATCATAGGTTCAAGGATCATTCTCATACTATTGGATTTGTTCTCATCACATTTGATCTGAAGAGCAAGTACAAGCACATGCTTTTTGAGCATGATCCACTTCTTCCCAAGAAGAAGATACCTCCAGACATATGACCAAGCATCACACCTGCTTGAGTTTGGAGCATTTATTTTGATGTGTGCCTTACAGTCTATTTTTTGAGGAGGGGGTATGTTTCCCATGAAATTTTCCCACTTCCTTGGTTTATTAACTGTTATTATTCATTGTATTGGGTGACCTTTGGTCTTAGTTACCAGGGCCCAGGATGGATTAAGGGGGGGTGTTAGGATATTCCTATACTCCATCCTAGTCCCACCAGTATTTTGATCATTTACATTTTCAGTCATGCATGCACCTTTAGGGTTTGCATGCATCCCAGTCATCAGTCCAGCACCTAGCCCTCAGTTAGCCAGCCCCCAGGAGCTTCTCACTATTCAGTTTTAGCCCTCTAGTTGATTAATGTGCCCTTCTTCCTTGATTTTAGGAAGCAACTCGCCCTTCTTCCTTGATTTTAGGAAGCAACTCGCCCTTCTTCACCTACCAGTCCAGTTGTCACTCAGTTACACTTAGTTGCACTCAGTTATAGTCAGTTACACTCAGTTACACTTAGTTACACTCAGTTACACCTACCAGACTCAGTTTGATTGATGGTTAACAGTTACTTGAGCATTGATGACTCCACTGATGATGATGAAGACTTCCAGTTGTGCTCCGATGATCATGAGGACACCTAGTTGTGCTCCGATGACACTCTATTGATCTTATGATCACTCTGAGAGGCTAATTTGAATTGCCACCTTAGGCATTCGAATCCTCTCTACCATTGTACTATTTATTTGTCCATATTGTGATTAATTAATCAGTGTGTGTGAAGTATTATTGCTTCTATCTGAGTTCTACTGTACCATATTATTCTGTTGCTCATTATACTGTATTGTTCACTCTTCTTCTATTTTCCTGCTTAATCATAATTACTCTTGTGAGGTATACATCATCTCTTAGATCTGCTGTGAGGATTTTCACAGATCTATGGTAAAGGCTATGTCACGTGATTTGTGTTCGTGTTAGAATTCAACAACAATAAAATTTGAAAGATTTGCCTTTAAATTCAAGAGTTATATTTTTTCCAAGCAAAGCCTCATGGGGAATTCTAAGGGTTGCTTCCCCACATTCATTGATGGCATCCCTAATAAACCCATCATCGTAGACTAGTGAGCCTTACCAACAGAAAACCTGCCAAATGCCCAGCAACATTGTCAAGGATTGAGCTAACCCCTTGGACTACAAGAGATATATGTTGCTTCTTTACGAGGAAAACCTCGTCGGAAAACTCCCAGGCACTTCCTTGCATTGGCAAATGGTAGCCAATGAAAATCCATCGATATTGACTACAACACCTAACCCAAAAAGGACATGAGTGAGGCATGCAACAAAGGTAGTCAAAGAAAGGAATCAACCTCGAAACCTTCTACACGAAGCTCAACGCACTCAAGCTAGCCCATTGAGCTACAAAAGTTATATATAAATGTATATATAAATTTGATTTTAAAGTATATAAGCTATGTTTTTTCTTATATAATTTATATATAACTTCATATGATATTTACATAATATATATACAAAGAGTCAATAGACAAAATATAAAATAAAATAACCTTACTAAAATCATGTTATGTATATATAACTTAAAATCGTATACTATGTGAGCACAAAGTCAAAAGCAACACCACCATTCCCTGTCAAGCAAGGGATCTTTTACTCCATAAGACGCCCATCCGATATTATCCCTTCCTGTAAATGCCCATCCAATATTGACCTTCATGGCCACAACCATTCTTAACACAGGTATTTCAACTAAGTAGAGCACAATGAAGAGTAGTATGCAAACATCTCAACTGATGCAAAGCATAATGAAAATGAAATTGAAGATATATAGAACACAAGAAAATGCTTATATTTATCTATCTAGGGCACAATTGGACGGTGATAAACAGTGGAGATTAATTAAATGCATGGCGGCTTGGCTCTCATATGCAAGTAAGACAACCATCATTTATCGATGTTAAAATTTGGTGCCATTAACCAACTTAATCCACTACTTTCATATTCGTTGATTTTCGAACTTCTTCCATTAAATCCAATGAATCTTGTGACAACGGCTAAAGGTATTTTGAAAATGAAGATGTAACCAGGATAGGAGATCTTGGACCCCATTCAACTTGGGATATTGGTTTACTTTAGTTCTTGCACTGTTTCGACAAAGAGATGAAACGGTATATCCAATGAATGAACTACCAAACCTTGTCATGGTCTTCCCCATCTTCAATCATTATTTGCTCATTATCGAACGAGTGAGGATGAGGATTTGACACCTCATTCTCAATCATAGTCTCATTTGTTAGTTTTTAGGACAATATAACATAATAACTTTAACTATTTGCAACGAAAACAAACTAGGATCACTGAAAGATAACCATGCATAGAAACAAAGAGACAAAAAGATTTATCCTGGGAAACCCTTCAAGGGAAGAAAACCCAACAACCTTCCTTACTCAAAGAAATAGATCAAGATACAAAATACATCAAATGTACAAGATAAAAGGAAAAACCCCAGAAATGTCTTCTATTGTTCTCGTCTTCTTTGCCCTCCACTTGCGCATAAGATCAGCTGACTTTTTGCAAGAATTGGATGGGTGAAATAAAGTGGGGCGTTACTCTATTTATACAACTTTGTTGGGGTCACTTTGCACATTTTAAGGAATAACATAATAATTATTTAGTATCTTTCTTGGGCTGACTTGTGGAGGATACCTCCCAACGCTACCAACACCAACACTCCCTCTTAGCTAGGGAGGTATCATCATTTTGCAACATATCTAGATCACGCCTTGTCTTGAACATCTCGTCATCATAAGGAAGGTCTTAAACACAACTCAGTGTGTCGAGAAGTGTCAATCTCCCTCTTTCTCCTTCTCAAGAGAGTCTCGCATCAATGTCTCATCGATGTTGCAATCATCAACACTCCCTCTCAATGAGGGAGGCATTCTCACAAATATATCATGAAGCATCAACGTATTCTTCTTGCACTGGAGAGGTTGTTCATAAGCTTACATAAGTGATGAGTGAGCATCTAGGGACTAATCTCCCCATCCTGTCACAGGATGGTTGGGAGAAGGCACTGCCCCATTCTGAGTCATGAGTTGATGAGTGAGCAACTAGGAACTAATCTCCCCATCCCATCACAGGATGGCTGGGAGAAGGCATTGTCCCGCTCTGGGTCATTCACTCCTAACCAAGTCACAAGGCCAATACTGGAGGAATGCTCGATGCTCAACCTCTAAGAGGATAGTGTGTGAAATTGAGGGCTAATCTTCCCACCCCGTCATAGGATGTCCAAAAGAAGGAACTGCCCCACACTGAGCCTACATTGCGGGGGAGCGCCCTCGCCCCCACTTTGGAAGCTCGCTTCCAAGCATAGCATGCCCGAAGCGCTAGGAAAGCATGCTCTACGATCGCTCCTGATCGGGAGCGCTTTTGTAATCGCGCTCCGACCCAAAAAAACGATCCCTGGTTCTGTCCTGAAGCTAAGTGGGAGCGATCGAGAGCGTTCGCTCCCTGATCGCTCCCGAAAATGCTCCTGAGAGCACTCCCACATCATCTGCGCGGCTTGAGGAGAGGAAATTGACTTTTGACCATTTTGGAGGGGTTTGCTTGGGCTTTAAAGCACCCCCAACATCTTTTCACTTCATTGTTTCCATTTGACTCATGTTTGCAAGGGTTTGAGGAGCTTGGAGTGGATTTGGAGATTTGGTGTAGATTTTGGAGAGCCATTTGCAAGAGCTTGGAGGGGAGCTTGAAGGCTGCCATAGGGTTCAAGTTTCAACTTCAAACACTATTAGAGAGCCAAAGAGGTAGGACACTAAACTTTTTCTTGTGTTTTCTTTTCCATATAAACTTGTATTTGTTTATGGTTTGAAATTTTGAATGCTTGTAGTTTTTCTTCTCCTACTCTTTCCCATTCCTTCTCCCTCATTCCATCGCAGGCAAAGAGTTATTCTCTAAATCTCTACAAGACTACAAGCATGGTGATGGGTATGTCAATGTGGTTTGTCCTTTTGGTTCCATTGTTTATTATGATGGTGTTTGTTACCAACTATTTTGTACCATAGTTGGACTTCTTGTGAGCCGCCAGTTTCATGAACATGTTCAATGTTCAGAAGTTCAAAAGACTTTTTCAAGGACATTTTGGCCCCTTTTGTAATAATTGCATGTCCATATCCCCATGGGGGAATTGTAATAAGTTGGTCTAAGCATGATTATTTTGTAAAAGACTTGGCTTACCTTAGGTTTGGCTATCAGGGGGATACATTAGAGTGTTTTTTCCTTAGGAATTATGTGTTACTCTTCAGTGACGTATAATTCCTGAGTTTTTCACTCATACCTCCAAAACTGGAGTATTTACCATGGTGGTCGAACCTAGGGAGGTTATTAAAGTCTATGTGTCTATGTTTTTTTTACATGCTAGCCATCTAAATTGAGTCGTATGGACATGCACTAGATGTCCCCTAGGAGTTTGGTTTCATTTCGATAAAAATATTTTTTTCCATAAAATTAGACCATTTTTTAATGGTTTAATTGGAAAAATTCAAAATTTAATAAAAGCCTGGTCTAGAGGCGGAATTTGGCATGGGGATGCTCGTTTTTACGCTCAGGGCGTCCTCTTCAACCTAGGACCCACTTTTCCTGAGTTTCGGGAGACTAAATAGTCATTTGTGGCAATTTTTCCTAAAAGTGCTACAAAACGGCATTTAAATGCCAAAATGCACAAAGGGACAAAAACCAAAAAGTCCAAAAATGAATAAAAATGATGTGGAAAAGGTTGAAAGTTGGTTTCAAGTGATGTGCGACCATGTTTAGTGGTTAAAGCACATGTCATATACCAAACTTTGGATAGCGAATTGTTTTGAGAAAATGCGCCTCTCCTCCTCACATTGGCATCAACCATGTGCATGAGGTTCGTAAAGTCTTGGGTGGAGTTTCCAAGGTCAAGAGGGGCACCCCTCTTGTGAGGTGGCAACCACCTCATGTAGTCGCACCAACCAAGCTTGAGTTCCATCCTCAAATCGCTCCTTGATTTTTGCAGTGCGCACTCCAAGCTCTCGCCCTCCATCTCATGCACATCCCCCTTGCTTGTAATTGCTATATAAAGCGAGGCTTGCTCCTCATTCTAGATGGATGCAAGGAACCTATGTTGTATTGTGTGTTAGATTTCATACATTCATAGAATAATAATTCAAATGCATAAATAGGATCACTAGAAGAAAGACAAAGCACAAAACAATAACACAAGAGTTTATCCTGGGAAACCCAAACGAGAGAAAACCCAGCAACCTTCGTATAGAGATCATAATTCCGAGATCATAGTACAATAATGAAAGAGAAAAGATGGAAATACTTTCCAAAGATAGAAACCCCAAAATAGTCTTCTCCTTCTGCAGGTGCGAATTTCTCTCCAAGTGATGCGAACTTGTGTGAAGTGAGTGAGTGAACAATGAGGTGAACTTTACCTCTTATTTATACAAGTGCCAAACTGGACTTTTCCCTAACTGGGCCGACTTCTCTTAGGGAGAAATAAATTAATTAATTTTAATTTTTCTTTTGCTTGCTTTTCAAGGGTTTACATAAATAATTACAACAAGTTCAACTCCCTTAGGAGGTACAATCAAGTAAAATAAAATACAATAATAATATCTTCCAAAGTTGCACAAAATCCAACACTCCCTCTCAACAAGGAAGGTATTCTTCGGTCTTCATCAGCATCACGGTCATCTAGGTTTCATCAGTTCATCTATACTATCTCCATCATCTCTATACATACTGAAGGTTGTCAACACAGTCTCAGTCATTCGAGAAGTGTCATCATGCATCAACTCCACCAATCCTTCGGTGAGTACAAGAGAGTCTCTCCATCCTACCTGGATGTTCGAGAGATAGGCTTTACCAACTGTTATACCATCTGCTACCTATCTGTCTCATCTGCCGATGGGATCTTCCCATACCTGGCTAAGAACCTGGACGAGCAAATGTGCACGACCATCTACTACCTGTTTGTCTCATCTACCAATGGGGTACTCCCATGCCTGGCTAAGAACCTGAACGAGTAGAGGTACTTGTGCAATCACACAGCCATCTACTACCTATCTGTCTCATCTGCCGATGGGATTTCTCCCATACCTGGCTGAGAACCTGGACGAGCAGAGGCACCTGTGTGAACCCGTCTATCTACTGCTTGTCTGACTCATCTGCCGATGGGTTTCTCCCATACCCCAAATATAGTCTTCTCCTTCTGCAGGTGTGAACCTCTCTCTCCAAGTGATGCGAACTTGTGTGAAGTGGATGAGTGAATAATGAGGTGAATTTTACCTCTTATTTATACAAGTGCCAAACTAGACTTTTCCCTAACTGGGCCAACTTCTCTTAGGGAGCAATAAATAAATTAATTTTAATTTTTCTTTTGCTTGCTTTTCATCCCAAGGTTTACATTGATTCTTTCAAGGGTTTACATTTTTAATTACATCAAGTTGAATACATAATTAATTACATCAAGTTGAACTCCCTTAGGAGGTACAATCAAGTACAATAAAATAAAATAATAATATCTTCCGAAGTTGCACAAAATCCAACACTCCCTCTCAACAAGGAAGGTATTATTCGGTCTTCATCAGCATCACGATCATTTGGGTTTCATCTGTACATCTATAATGTCCCCATCATCTCTATACATACTGAACGTTGTCAACACAATCTCAGTCCTTCGAGAAGTGACATCATGCATCAACTCCACCAGTCCTTCGGTGAGTCCTAGAGAGTCTCTCCATCCTACCTGGATGTCTGAGAGATAGGATTTACCAACTGCTATACCATCTGCTACCTATTCGTCTCATCTGTCGATGGGATCTTCCATACCTGTCTGAGAACCTAGACGAGCAGATGTGCACGACCATCTACTACATGTTCGTCTCATCTATCGATGGGGTACTCCCATGCCTGGCTGAGAACCTGAACAAGTAGAGGTACCTGTGCAATCACACGACCATCTACTACATCTTGGTCTCATCTGTCGATGGGATTTCTCCCATACTTGGCTGAGAACTTGGACGAGCAGAGGCACCTGTGTGAACCCGTCCATCTACTGCTTGTCCAACTCATCGGCCGATGAGATTTCTCCCATACTTGGATGAGCGCCTGGACGAGTAGAGGCACCTGGGTGAATGCAGGGTAAAACATCTCTATATCATCTCTCCCTCTCAAGGAGGGACACATTCTCTCCTACTCCAAGTCTTTCGCGAAAAGTATTCGAACTTCATCATGGAAAGAGGCTTGGTGAGAACATCTGCAGTCTAGTCATCTGTCGGAATATATTGTAATTCGGCTGCACCTTTCTGCACCATATCACAAATGAAGTGATATTGAATCTCTATATGCTTCGACCTGTCGTGAAATACAGGATTCACTGACATCTGCACCCAGCTCTGGTTATCACAATGAATCACGGTTGGCTCTGGAATCTGGCCAAACAATCCTGCAAGGAGTTTACGAAGCCATACTGCTTCTCGAGTTATTCTACTAGCAGCCATACACTCACCTATGCAGTACTGAGTGCTACTGAGTTATGCTTCCTGCTGCACCAGGAAATCACTGCAGAACCCAAACTAAAGCAACATCCGTAAGTACTCTTCCTATCTGCAACACATCCGGCCTAATCTGAGTCTGTAAACCCTTGCAATCTCAAGTCACATTCTGAAGCATATCTCAGGCCATATCCCACAGTGCCACGCAAGTATCTGAGCACATGCTTTGCGACAATCCAGTGAATCTTCCTCGGCTCACACATAAACCGATTAAGAGCATTCACAGCAAACATATGTCTGGTCTTGTGTTTGTTAGATACATCATGGACCCAATCAGCTAGCGATACATAGTAGGATCAATCAAATCTGAATCTGAAGCAAAATCTCTCAGCTTCTTCAAATTTGCATCTATCAAAGTAGTCATGGACTTGCAGTCCAACATTCTGAATCTCTTCAGAATATTTATGGTGTATTTTCCTTGACCTAGGAAAATCTCCTTCTGCCTCTGCCATACTTCTAATCCCAAGAAGTAATGCATCAAACCAAGATCCTTCATTTCGAACTCAGAGGCGAGTTTCTTCTTACACCATACGATAAGTTTCTCATTTCCAGTGAGAAACAAGTCACCAAAATCAGTGGCTCATCATCCACAACCTTGAACTAAAGGTTGGGGTCTGCATCACTTTGATGCACCTTCCATCCCATCGCCGAAGCAATAGCAATGATCGATCTAATGGAAATATATCGAGCCACAGGAGCAAATGTCTCTTCATAATCGACTCCCTCTTTCTGAGAGAACCCTCTAACAACAAATCTAGTTTTGTATTTTTCCAACACTCCCATCTGTTCCATGCTTGATTTTGTATAACCACTTGGAAGTCACTACTGACTTCCCCTCAGGTCTCGACACAACCTCCCACACATCATTCTTCATGATGGATTGGTATTCTTCCACCATGGCATCCTCCCAAACTTGGTGTATGGATGCTTCTTCATAAGTGGTTGTTTTGAGTCAATGATGTGACTCATCAATGCTACATAATTGGAGAATCTCTGAGATCTTTTACTTTCTCGAAAAGTACCATTTGGAGCTTCATGCCCCTCTGCATCCTACAAGGTTTGTTGTTCCCATCTAGGTCTTTTCCGGCCTACTGCAATATCTCTGGGGACATCAACTAAATCAGTAGGATCGATGGGTTCATCCTTTTCTGATAACTCTCTCTGAACTAGAGGGGGAGATGATCTCATCTCCTTTGGTTCTAGCATTTCTTCATCATCGATCTCCATGTCTGATCCTCTGCCTTTCCTGACAGCCATCTCTTCTTCAAAGGTCACATCCCGCTGACTTCAATATGTCTGGATCTTGGGATGTAGATTCTGTATGCCTTTGAACACTCACTATATGCCACGAAAGTTCCCTTCTTGCTTGAAGGTTCTAACTTCGTCCTTTTCTTCTTGGGCACATGTATGTAGACTGGACAGCCAAATATTTGAAGGTGGCCCACTTCTGGTTTTACTTCTGTGAAAGCTTCCTCCAAGGTCATCCTTCTACGCTGAGAGTCGTATTCCTGGAAGCTTCCTACTGAACATCAATGGGATTCCTGTGTCCATCGAAACAAGTCTCATTATCCTTCTCTTGTAGGCCAAATCACATGGTCTTTTCCCTACAGTCAAATCCCGTCTAATGATTAGTGACATTGCATAATCAAATTTAACCAATTTCTATTTCTATGCAATGATAATAGTTTACACGAGCAACTTGGCTAATACTTTAGCACAACAATCATAAACATGTCTTCTAAATACATCTGGGAACTATCTAGATGTCTGCTATCTCCACTAGAACATGTCGTCAAGAGTGTGCACTACTCTAAGCATGCAGGAAGGAGATATCATCTAGACTAGCTCCATTATGTGTTAATGAAGTGTTGTGTAGCTCATATGCATAATAAATACAACAAGGTAAACTATATCAACTGCTCAACACACTTCCTGATAGATCTGCATATAATGGTTATGAAAAAATATAAGACAAATCAGATCTATGTAAGCAAGAAAACCCAATACTTATCTCTTATTGTTTTTGTGTGTGGGCTCCCACTGCCTTCTTGCGGGAACCATGAGAGATCTCTATTCTTACAGTCTGGATCTTCATATCTCCTCAACATATGGAGAGCTAAAAGAAGAACTCTGAATGATCATCATTCCTTAACTTCTTGTGATGATGGTCTTCTTCTACATCAACAGTTGACGCTTCATGCTTCCTTTTGTTTGAACTTCGACAATTACTAGCATAATGACCATATGCCTTGCACCGGTAGCATTGTATCTGAGACAAGTCTTTCTTCTTCTTCTCTTGATTTGGAGGAGGACTTGAACTCCTACCTTGGTGCTTGTGTTTGTAAAACTTTCTTCCCCTCCCCTTGCCTTTCTTGGCATGGGATACGAATGCTTGATTCTCCTCAGGTTGAGTGCCATGAAGTCTTTGTCTTGCTGCTATTCTTGTCTCTTCCTGAGTGCAATCTTCCCATAGCTTGTCGAATTTAGGTAGCTTGGATCTACCGCTTATACTTTGAATGAAAGACTCCCAAGATGGTGGGAGACCATTTAGAGTAGTTATGACAAGCTCCTTTTCATCAATGGGATCTCCACTAGTACTAAGCTTGTCCCTTAGTTCTGTGATCCTCATGAAATATGAGGCAATGAATTCTGACTTGGACATCTTCATGTTTGATAGTTGATTCCTCAATGTAATGGATACATTAATACTACTATGTTCAAACAGCTTTTTTATGGTTTTGAACATCTTTCTAGCAGTCTTCTTACTTGAGATTTGAGGAACCAAATGGTCTCTAACTAAGTCCACCAAAATCCTTCTTGCTCTGGCATCATTCTTCTTCCAGCGAGATTTGTCTTCTCCGGCTTCTGGTTCTGGAACCTTCTCATTTACAAACTGCAAGAGATCATTTTCTTCTAGTAGAAGAAGAATCCTAGACTTCCAAGAGATAAAGTTGGAAGCCCCTTCCAGCCGATCTTCAACCTTCATTCCAATCATCTTGTCTGCGGATCTAGACTAGAAACCCTAGCAAGAGCTAGGTCAAAAATGAAAGTTGGAATTTTGGAAAATTGACTCCACAGGTAGATGTGCCCTAGCAAGGCAAGTTGAGATGAGGTAGGGTTGAGCCAAAACTATGGAGAAATTAGGTTAAAAACTGAAACCCTAATTTCTGTTGCCGCTGAAGAATTAGGTCAAAAAATGAAAATTCTCATAATTGAATTTTGTCTTCACCAAAAGATGCGCCCTCCTTAGAGCGAAATTCCCAATGCTCTTTTTCTTCCAAAAAGTTGAGAGAAGACTTTGAAAGATGAAACCCTAGTTTCGGTAGGGTTCTGGCAATGTTTCGGCAATGGCTTCTTCTAATACCACTCTGATACCATGTTAGATTTTCATACATTCATAGCATAATAATTCAAATGCATAAATAGGATCACTAGAAGAAAGACAAAGCACAAAACAATAACACAAGAGTTTATCCTGGGAAACCCAAACGAGAGAAAACCCAACAACCTTCGTATAGAGATAATAATTCTGAGATCAAAGTACAATAATGAAAGAGAAAAGATGTAAATACTTTCCAAAGATAGAAACCCCAAAATAGTCTTCTCCTTCTGCAGGTGCGGAACTTCTCTCTCCAAGTGATGCGAACTTGTGTGAAGTGAGTGAATAATGAGGTGAACTTTACCTCTTATTTATACAAGTGCCAAACTGGACTTTTCCCTAACTGGGCCATTTTAATTTTTCTTTTGCTTGCTTTTCATCCCAAGGTCTACATTGATTCTTGTTAATTTTTAGTACAGCTGCGAGACCCATTCTCAGAGAATGGTACCCTAGTCAGTTGATTAGGTTCCTGGTCAAGTTAACCAGACAGAGTAATGAGTAAGACCCTAGAAAGTACCTTAAGGTACCCAGCTGTCTCCTGGGGTTCTTGGTCGAGGACCAAGCAGGTTGATGTCATGACAAAGTCCCTAGCATGTGGCTAGGGCCCCTATTTGTCTCTAAGGTATTCTAGTCTGGGACTAGACAGATTCTTGATCACGAGGACCAAGCAGATCCTGCAGGTTAAGACAGAGACATCCTGGTCTAGGACCAGGCAGATTCTTGGTCAAGAACCAAGGTCCTGCAGATGGTTGATCAACATTCAATCTAGGATTGAAAGCTCAGCTCAAGGTTGAGGATCATTCTCTGAGAGAATGGAGGACTTGGTCATGGACCAGAGATTGATCAACATGACTCAGTCTGGCACTGAAGCTCACCTCGTTAAAAAAATCTCTTGAATCTCGTTCTAAATCGAATCAAGAGTGCTCTCTATCGGAGAGTCAATCTTAACGAATATTTTTGCAAACACCGCGTATGCTCTACCCATCACACACAGGCTGGTCTGAGCTTTGGGATATCAAAAGCGGTTGTTTCGCACTTCATAATTTTTCACATTTAATTAATACTCATTAATAAAATCAAGCCCGCAAAAACCAATGAAAATTCGGCGTTGCCTGGTTGTGATCGAAAGTGAGGAAATTCTGACTAAGGAAGCGGGAACCACTGGGAGGCGACCTCAGAGCACAGTTAGACTACATCCTTGTTGGTGTAGTGTTGAACACCGCTATCGAGACTCCGTCCCATCCCACACGTCCTTGTACGGAGCCACCTAGATCATATTCCAGACATATTTCCTGTACTGCAAGGTATATCGGAAATCCCCCCTTCCCACAATAATTCAACTTCATCTTTCAAATCACATAATAAAATAAACCAAGAGGCATTCGCAAAACAATCTTTCAACACTCCAACAATCAGTGACTCCATTAGCACTGGTCTTTCATCAGCAACAATTGTTCATTTTTTCCTTTTGCTTATTATCTAGCTTGAAATTGTTGTTCATTTTATCATATCATGCTATGGAAAATATTTTGATTAAATCGGCAAAACTGTTGTTGTCATTCAAATTTATGTTGTGGATGTGTAATTGCGAATATAACACTTGGCTTAAATCTTTTCATCAATTCAAAAAACTCTTAAAATACAATCTTCCCATCACTAAATACTTAAACTTAAAAGACTTAGAAACCTCTTTTTTAGGGTCTACCCCCCTTGGCTTCGTTAGGAGTTTGCCTAAACGGAGGAGTCGGGATCAAGTGACAGCACCTAACTCTTTGCTTGCCCCCAAGGCCACACCGAGCAGCTTAGAAAGATTTAGGTTGCGCTTCCCCCTGGTGTGCAATCTCGGCGACAACAGTGTTGATTGGAAACTAGAGGAGAAATGATGAAGAGGATGAAGAAGTGGGTATTGGCACATATCATGGAGAGGTGGGAGAGGAAGAGGAGGATGAGGAAAATGATAGTGATGGTGATGGAAAGAAAACCAAAGACAACCAATCACCCTTGTGGAAATATGTCACAAAACTTGGAGGAGGAAGAGGGGGTGGAACAACAAAATTTACATGCCCCCATTCTGGAGTAACTTACACGGGTTCATATACCCATGTGAGAAAGCACTTATGTGGGGTTATGCCATGGGATGAAAACAAGACTATAGGAGTCAAAACCTGTACACAAGTGCCATCAAATGACAGAGCCGAATATAAGAGGGAAGAGGAGGAAGCACAATACCTATGCAAGAAAACAAGAGTTGAACATGAAACCGCAAGCTCACATAGAACATTTAGTGTTCGATCCCCATCCACCCATGGCAATGGATTCTCTCCCTCGCATTCAAGGCATAGAACAATATCAAATTTCCTTGACCATGGTGGTAGGGATGATGTGGATGCAAAAGTGTTTTGATTTCTCTATGCATGTGGCATACCATTCAATGTTCTTCACTCACCCTATTTGGGAATGAAATGGTTGAAGCCATTTGAAGTGCCCATGCAGGATATAGGAGCCCAGGGTATGACAAAGCTAGAACCATGGGACTTGACAAGGAGAAAACTAAGATCCAAAATGGTTTGGGGCAATTCACGAATTCTTGGAATGAACATGGGGTATCCATTGTATCTGATGGTTAGACAAATGTAAAGGGAAAGCCATTGATAAATATTCTTGGGATGTCCGCTAGTGGTGCAATCTTCCTTTTATCCCATGGCTACTCAGATTGGTTCAAGACCGGCATCAACATTGCAGAAGCCTTAATTAAAACCATTGAATCTATTGGGCCATACAACGTCATCCAAGTCATTACCGTAAATGATGTTAATTGTAAAGCAGCGGGAGCAATCATTGAGGATATATACCCCAACATATTTTGGTTCGGGTGTTTGGTTCACACATTGAACCTTTTAATGCATGATATTATTAAGATGAAGAAGAATGATTATAAATGGATTGGTTCACTGTACAGGAAAGGCAAACGCATGATAAGATTTATTACCAATCATAGTAATACCCATCACATTTTCCGCAGTCATTCAAGGTTGGAGCTTTTAGAACTTGCAAAGACTTGATTTGCTAGCTATTACCTTACCTCCAGGCGCCTTTTGAAGGTAAAGGAGGCATTGGCTAGTATGGTATCAAGTGATTCATGGCAAGTTTTGAAAGACGGGGCTACATCCGCATCTAAGACGCGTGATTTTCAAGAGGTGTAGGACATAGTTCTTGATGGTCAGTTTTGGGTGAGTGTCAGGTATGTGTTGCAATTCACCAAGCCCATTTATAACATGATTTGGTTTGCAAACACTGATCAGCCGGTAATTGGAGAGGTGTATGAGCAAATGGATACAATGCTAGGCCAAATAAAAGATATTGTTGAGCCAAAAGATCCCATCTTATACAAGCATATTCAAAAGCATGTGGCCAACAGGTGCGATAAACTTAATGTTCCACTCCATGCCTTTGCCTATGTCCTTACACCAAAATATTATTCTCCATCTTGGTTGGCGAAACGAGCACCTAAGGGTGGGGCCAAGAGAAAACCCCACACAGATCCAGAGGTACAGGCTGGGTACATGCAAGCTATAGACAAGTTGGTCCCTGATGAAGAGGAGAGCGCCATACTGCATGCTGAATTGAGCAAATACCTTAGTCAACATGGGGTGTTCGCTAGTTTGCATGCAAACAAAAATCGAGATAGATTGGTTCCTATCGAGTGGTGGAACATGTATGGCTCCGCCACCACACAATTGCATAAATTGGCCATCAGAGTGCTTTTACAGGTGGTTAACAGTTCTTCTGCAGAGAGGTGTTGGAGCACCTATAGCTTCATCCACATCGTGAAAAGAAACAAACTTAATGAAAACTGGGCAGAAAGCTTAGTTTTTGTACACTACAACTTGAGGTTGTTGTCTCATTATTGTGAACGTGCCAAAGGCGACAAAACATATCTCACCTGGGACAAAAACCCAAAGGAGAACAATTTGGAGGATAGAGCCATGGTTTTAGAGCGCTTGGAAGCTGAACATTTGGGTGATGATGATGGTGACCGTGCAGCAGCAACAACGGAGATGCCACCCCCCTCTAGTAGCAGTGTTCCAGTCCCACCTGTACTAGTTTTTCCTCTAGCTTCACAACCTCCATCCTCTCGTGGGGGTCGTGTAGCTATTGGACATGGTTCACGACAACTTCCACGTACTCAAGATGAGGAGGCTAGTAGTGCTCATAGATCACGGGAAAAGAAATTAGAAGTTTCCAGTGGCAAGAGGAAATATTAGTACTTGTCTTTTTCTAGTTTTTCACTACTTTGAATTTTACATATTGTAACTATTGACTCTTTAACATTTCTTATGGTGACTCTAGATGACTATGAAATATTTTGAAAACATTATATGACAATTTAAGTTTGATGTTTGATGTTGAAACTAGAATGGTGAACCTACCTTTGAAGTTCATTGCTTGCAACTTTGCACTATTGACTACATAATAGCATATTATAATTGTTTGAAGTTTTGAATTGTGGTCATTAGTAATTACTAATGAATATGTGCTTCATGAATCATTTCATTTCATGGTTGATCATTAAATCATTTGATGTTGTGACTTGTCTGTTATAGTTTGGTAACTTTGGTTACAAGAGATATGAGTTTGAAACTTTGATGAGTAACGAGTCATGACAAATGTTATATATTGAAAATGGTTGATGTTATGGCTGATGATTGATCAATTGATGACAATGCTATATAGTTTAATCCATGTTTTTATGTTTTTTGTAACTAATTTGACATCTACATGGTTTTGTTGACATATATGCATCAATATATATAAAAATATATATTATATAAAAAAACGCGCCCGAAATCGCTCCCACTCATAAGCTTTTGAAAATTCCGCTTTTCGCTTCACTCCCGCTCTACGCCCCGGACAACGTAGCTCTGAGCCATTCACCCCTAGCCAAGGCACAAGGCTAATACTAGGGGAACACCTACTCGATGCATCAACACTACTCATCAAGGGCCAATCTCCCTACCCCGTCACAGGGTGCTTGGGAGCTGATACTCCCCTATCTCTGGGCCATTCACTCCTAGCCAAGTCACATGGCTAATACTGGGGAAATGTCTACCCGATGCTGTAAACATCCATCTTCAAGCTCACCACATCTCCCTCTATGTTGGAGCGCCCTACTCCCTCTGTATCTGAGCATCCTGCTTGCTCTGTATTTGAGCATCATGCTCACTCTGCATCTGAGCATCTTGCTCCCTCTGCATCTAAGCATCCTACTTGCTCTGCATCCGAGCATCTGAGCATCTTGCTTGCTCTATCACTGAAGTTATCCTACTTTGGAACCTGAGCTAAGAGACATGCTCCTAGAAGCCTCCCGCTTCTGAGCATCCTACTCCCTCTGCCACGAAAGTCATCATGCTACCTCTACATCTGGATAGTCATCACTTGTTCTTCGGAACAAGTCTCATCATCCTTATCTTGTAGGCCATATCACATGGTCTTTCCTACAAGACAAATTCAGTCAAATAGTTAACAACATTGCGTAATCATGAAATTCAATCAAATCATATTGACATTTCAATGCAATGGCAATAGTTCACACATTTATGTAAGCATCTTAGCCAATGCTTCAGCACAACACCCAACCATATCCCAAACACACATGGTAACTATCTGGATGCCTTCCATCTCCACCAAAACACACTATCAAGAGCGTGCACTGCTCTCAACATGTTAGCAAAGAGCTTTCATCCTACACTAGCTCCGTCTAGGACTAATAGGATTCTTGTGCAGCACTATAGGCTACATACATATAACCTAAGTTGCCAAGAAACTTGGGTACGGGGATGGGTACGGATACGGGGACGCCACTTTTTAAATTTAAACTCAAGAAATTTGATATCTCTTGATTGATAGACCTGGGCTTAAGTTTTAAGTTTTTATTTTATAAACGAACATCGATTTTTTAATTATTTTTCATAATATTTTATTTTATGAGCCAACATGGATTTTTTTTAAATACTTTCATTAATTTTTTATTTTATGAGACATGAATTTATTAATGGCCGACATAATATAATTTATTACTTTTTACTCTCTTTTTTACTCGTGTAACATTACTGGACAAACGTTACAACATCTCCCTCATACTCGTGTGTAACGTTACATCCACACACGTTATAACATCTCCCCCATACTGGGCTGTAGAGCACCTCGTTTCACTCGGTGCAATCACTGTACCAGGTAGTTGTAACAAATAGTCAAACTGTAATTTGAAGGTACACTTGAAATCTGATTTTAAACACCTATTTGTACTGCTGTTATAGCCGATAGAAAGTTGCAAATGTAATACTGGGTTGATGTGAGTGTATTTCTTAGTATTAAATACATATGTATATTTTTTATGTGCACATTTGGTAGTCAAATTATGTTCCATCAGTGTTGAAAGCAAAACCATAAAAACATTCCTTGTAAATCAATGCAAAATCAGTCTACCAGATTTGTACAACATTCAGTGGAATTTGAACAGTGTTGCAAAGTGCTTGACTTAAGTCTTGAACCAGACTCCATACACAGTTAGCAAAAATTTAGTTCAAATTTGGTTGGGGGTCATTATATTTCCCCGGTGGTCATTATATTTCCCCGGTGGAATTGCATTTTTCTAAGTCAGACGTACCCCTGGAGTACCCAAACATGGGGTACACAGTACCATTTAGCCTTTAAGTACCCCTTGTTTTATAACGGTGTCTCTGGTACGTGGAGCCAGTATGGGGTATGGCAGGGCATGGCAGGGTACGGCAGGAGACATACCTTACGTGTAACAGCGTACCCGGTACGGGTACGCGCACCCTACCCCCAGGTACGGGTACCCATGCTACATAGCATATAACATAACATGCACTACATGAGCTTACTGCTCATCAATCTCAGTCATGCATAAAGGAAATTTGTATATATCATGCTTCACTATACAAATCTGTTCAAAACAATTTAAATACAAAATACTTATCTTTTAATGTTTTGTTGGCTCCCTCTGCATCTGGGTATCCTTCACGTTGATATGGATACAAAGATGTTGCTATTTTGCCAGGAAGTCTATACGTCTGCTTTCCTGAGTGAATGTAATATCTTTTGATTCTTCTAAAGCGACCTCTTTCACAGAGCTGCTACTCACATCTTCATAATCGTACACATGATTTTCCTTAGTAGCAAGGGAATGTTTATTCAATTGCACCTTCACTGATTTTGCAGAATCTAATGAACTGTTTTCATCTTCAGAAGACACAGAACCATGTTCACCCACAGAGAAAAAATCAATACAAATTAATAGCTTGATTGTGATCCCCGGTATCATTTCCAGAATGCAATTTAGTAAACCTTGATGACTCAGCAGAAGCCTATTCACCATCACCAACCTTATTAGACACTGAAGATAGAACAGACACAACACTCTCAAATTCTGGAGCATCCGAGCTGTGGACTAGGGTATTCACTCCATCCATATCCCAACATACTTGAAATAAACACTCAAGATTCCAGTATGGAATTCCAACAGAATTTAAGAATCAATTGATGGCATTATGTAGAGAGGATTTCACCAAATCTAGCGAACCATTCAATGTGTACGCAACTACACAATTTAATTTCAAATTCAGTCAATCCACATCGAAAAAAAAAGTTCAACTTCGTCAATCTTCTGTCGAAACTGTCAACTTTTTTTTTTACACTTCAAATGTTGACGTCATTCTTCAGATTTTCTGTCAAAATACTTAGTCAACCAAAGACATTTCATTTCTTATTGTTTTCATTTATCCCCGAGTATATATTCGCGTCAATGAAGGACTCGGGTGGCCTCTTTTTGCAACTTCTCTTAGCCACGTCTGTCGGTGGTCTCATTCTCTTGGAGATGTTGCATTCTTTTGCTTCGTCCATGAATCTTATACCGCAGCAGCGTGTGCACACCTTTTTGCTTCAAGTAAACTAGATCAAGTTGGGCTCTATGTGAGAGTTGGTCACAATGGAGTTTCCTCAGGGGCAGCAACTGTTGCTGCGTTTGGCTTTGCATCTAACGTATTTTTTTTTAGTGGTGGGCACAAATTCCCTGGCATTTGCTTGAAGTTTCTACCTGTATATGCCCCTCGGTAATTTTGCATTGCCTCCTATGCCACAAGCCTCAGTGGAATGGTGCGTTTTGGTGGTTTACGTTTCTATCTTGGCCAAAGACGGCTTGCACCACTTCCTCCTTAGTGTTTCTCACCAGGAGTTTGCCTTTGAATGTGACCGTTAGGGTTTTGGCACTGCTGTGTGCCTTCTAACGTTCTCTCTGCCCCCTAAATGCAAGTTCGATGCGTTTTGCAGCATTGGGTGTTTCTCTGTGAGCCCGCCATCATTAGGCCTGTCGAACTGCCCCTCTCTTCTGCATTTTGTTGACATGTAACGGGCCTGCATTTTTCTGCGTGAACATTCTATCTGTTCGCATGGATTGGCAGTGCGTTTCTCCCTTTCATTGGCTGCTTGTACTGCATCTCTAGCTGTTGTAACGGATCTATTATTCTCCCACGCGTGCCCTATCTCGATGCATTAGGGAAACAATAGTTCCTAGCAATGGCATCTATTCAGAACTGCTATGATCCCATGTTAGTTTTTAGGATAATATAACAGAATAACTTTAACTATTTGCAGCGGAAACAAACTAGGATCACTGAAAGATAACCATGCACAGAAACAAAGAGACGCAAAGATTTATCCTGGGAAACCCTTCAAGGGAAGAAAACCCAGCAACCTTCCTTACTCAGAAAAATAGATCAAGATACAAAATACATCAGATGTACAAGATAAAAGGAAAAACCCCATAAATGTCTTCGACTGTTCTCGTCTTCTCTGCCCTCCATTTGTGCATAAGATCAGCTGACCAAGAATTGGATGGGTGAAATAGAGTGACAATTTTGTTGGGATCACTTTGCACATTTTAAGGAATAAAATAATAATTATTTAGTATCTTTCTTGGGCCGACTTGTGGAGGATACCTCCCAACGCTACCAACACCAACATCATTTTGTAAGCTTGTCAATTTTAACATCAAAGCATCTTTAATTAAATAAAATAGTGTACTTTGCTTTAATACAAAAAAGGGTGGGCTCCTTGCAAAAAATTATTAAAACTCAAACATGTTGGTTGGCTAATGCCAAAACACCCAAAGCAATAAAGTGTGTCCAAAAGAACAAAATTAGAATGTCCAAAAACCACAAGGCAAACATGTTGGTTGGCTAACGCCAAAACACCCAAAGCAATAAAGTGTGTCCAAAAGAACAAAATTAGAATGTCCAAAAACCACAAGGCAAACATCTTGGTCATAAACTCTAGGAAACATTAATACAAGCCATTGGAGGGGGTCATCATGGACAGATCTTCATCCAATCACTAGAGAACATCATCATTGCATCAATCCCATCCATCATTTGCCACTTTGGGGGACTTTGGGTTCTTTGATAAGGGCAAGGTCAAAGTCCTACTATCACTCTTGGCCAAGGCAAGAGGCCAACTACGCTCCCACTCCCTTTGTTCTCAACTTGCTTGCCTGCCAAAAGGCAGCTTTGTTAATTTGAGCTAATAATGTGTTATTTTGGGTTCTAACTTTTTCTAATCATGGCTTTGTTTGTTTTCCCACATATGGTCACCACCATAATTGAGCACCATTAATGGACTTTATTATGTACATCATTATTTTAACTTGATGTCCATACCCCAATCACGAGTCAAATCAATTCAAAGAAGAACAATGGGCCAAAACGTAATAACAAGTATTAGTGTCAACATTCCACACCATTGTACAATCTACAAGGTCTGTACGATGTAGGAAAGAGGAGATGGACCAATCCAGTAGAAGAACCTAGATCCAACTAGCAAGAAAAACTAGCCTTGTTATTTAGGTTAATTGACGCCATCATAATGCAATGAAAAGATGAATATTTGGTTCTCTTATGTGGACCTTTTTGATTCTCTGCTAAATATTTTCTTTCAAATTTTGTATAGTGGAGATATTGAAGCAATCAGTGTTTTGTCATTAAGAACCAAGGAAGAGTTGGACAATCTATGGGCAATAGTAGCAATTGTGCCACAATATGAACACAACAAGATAAGCACACCTTTCAAACACAAAAGCAATTAAATTTCTTAGAGTCGTAACATCCATGGTAGTTCTTAGTGGGGTTAATGTATTTGTTATCAAAATCACCTTCACTTCTACTTTCGAGATCAAGGTCGAGGATTGGCTATTTTAAGGGCATAGAGTGGCATGACTGGAAATGTAATAGATCCAAAGCCTTCACTAAGTATAAGTTAGTTGATGGTTACAAATTGAATGAAAACGCTTCATAACTGTCTCAAAAAATTTGGAGTGTTCAATCTAAGACACAACTTAGTTGTTTCGGCTATGTATCCTACAAATGCTAGGATTGAAAAGTAAGAAAACTATTTTGCATGGCCTTTAGTCATGGGGGGTTACCTATAGATAGAAGACTCACTTACTTGGGTACACAAAACCTGAAACATCCTCACTATGGACAGCTAGAAATAAACACCCATTTTCTAGTGTTGTCCCCTTGCTAAAGTTTGCATGGGGTGGGGGTTGAGTCTTATGCTGTTGGGAGCGGGGAGCGGGGAGTTGGAGCAGGAGGCGGGAAGCGGGAGCGGAAGCGAAAAGCGAAATTTTCAAAAGCTTCCTGTTTTGGGAGCGTTTTTTATATAATACATATTTTAATATATTTTGATACATATATATAAAAAAACATGCAGGATGCCAAATTAGTTGTAGAAAACATGAAAACATAGATCTAACTATTGGATTAATGATGATTATTAAATCATAAACCATTCAGTACACATATACCATCAATAATCTAGCAGCTATAACTTATAACGTTGTCATGATTTGCCGTCAACAAACTCTAACAAATAACATCAACCACAATGAAATAGAGCATTATATTCATTACCAGAGAATTTTAATATTTAATCAACAATTCAAACTTCAAAGGTAGGTTCAAACTTCAAACTGGCCATCAAAAACAAACCTAACTTGTGCTCAAAACTAACCATCAAGAATAGTGTCCTCCACCTCTTGAAATTCATGTCCAGCAAATGTCGATGCAACATTGTCTTTCAAACCCTGCCATGAATCACTTGAGACCATACTAGCCAATGACTCATTTACTTCAAAAGGCGCCTGAAGGTGAGGTAGTAGCTAGCGAATATGGTCTTTGCAATCTTAAGTAGCTTCAACCTAGAGTGATTGCAAAAAAAGTGGTGGGCCATGCTATGATTGTTAATAAATTTCATCATTTTCTTCCCTCTTTTACAATGCACCATTCTATTTATAACTAGGGTCCTTCATCTTAATAATATCACGCATCAAAAGGTTCAGCGTGTGAACCGAATACCTTGATGAAAATATGAAAATATGTTAGGGTACATGTCCTCAATGATTGCTCTTGCTACCTTACAATTAGTAGTGTTATCAGCGATGACTTGAATGTCATTGTTCAACCCAATCTCTTGAATGGTTTTAATTAAAGGTTTTGCAATATTAATACTAGTCCTATAACCTAAGTCACCTGACACGAGGACACGGGACACGAGAGTCCCCAAAATACGAGTGTCCCCACAGGACACGGTGACCCCCAGAATCAGGACACGTAGGACATGTTTTATATACACATATATATTTTTTTTAAATATATTAAAATTTAAAAATATAGACATATAGATCCAATAAAATTTAACATCTACAATTACAAATATTCAATAGAAAATTATCTTTTGTTAGTAAAATTATATGTATAACTTTAAAACGGTTCCAAGTTTTGGAAATAAAAACATATAATAATCTTTGCAGGGTTATGATTTTCTCAACAACGCTGTAGTACAAATTTGATTTGATTATTACCTTTGTTTGGGTTCAATTTAACAATTTTGTGATTCTCCATGATAACTTTTAACGTGCTCCTACTGGAGATTTAACAACCTGGAGATTAGATCCGGGGGAATGGCAAAGTTGGTCCAACAATAAATAAATTAAAAAATACACTAGCATGAATCCGTTCACATCAAAAAAATTGTTTCACTAAATAGATCTAGAGACATGAACTTATACTTGTTTTAACATAAATCTATATAGCGCTTCAATAAGATAATCCGCTCTCTTTTATAGAACAAAACATTTATAACTTTGTAAATCTAAATTTAACTCTTTATGGAGAATACAAGAAAAACAATATTATAATTATAAGCCATGTTGGTGCAAGATTGGTAATACAAAGACTTCATGAATGAATACCCAGATTATATATAACTAACATAAAACTTTAACTTCAATTCACCTGTTGCAGTTTCAGCTTAGACTCGAGCATCACCCATGGATGCTCACATGTACGAAGGATCGCGTAAGATTGAAGAAATATGCATCATTGAATCACATGGAGATAAATATTGTTAATAATAACAGCAAGAACCCAAATACCTTCCTTTATGGCGCACATCCATTCCGTTGTATAAATAAAAAGGAATTTTCATAATCACAGCAAGAACCCTAATGCCTTCATTCATGGCAGCGCTTGGTTATGTTCAGTTTTAAACTTTTAAGTTAGATATACTCCTTCCATATCACAAGGGCGTCGTAATTAAACTAGATAGGAAGAGAACCCCAAGAGAACATGGAATTCAACACTCTGAACCGGGGCAAATTCTCTAACTCTCCCTCACACTCCCAACAGTTAGCAAATGACAAAAAAAAAAGACAAAAAAATAGTTTTTATGGGCCCGCGGGATTTCCCTCACGCGATTTCCGTGTCCTGTAATTTCCCCACGCTGCACAGTTTTCCCCACGCGTGTCCCGATTTCGGGACACGAAAAAAGTCGTGTCCCCCACGTGGGGACATCGTGTCCGCGCCCAAACGTGGCCCACGCGACACGGAGACCCTAGAGGACGTGTCCGGTTACTTAGCCTATAACATAGTAGTCATGGGCTAAAAGAAAGACCGCACCACTAGAAAACACACCAAGAATATTTATCAATGCCCTGCCACTACATTTGTCCAAGCACCAAATACAATGTGAATGGATACTAGTACACCACATTTAGTCCAATCAATTGTAAAATGTCCTAGACCATTATGGATTTTTGGCTCTTTCCATGTTAATCCCATGGTTTTAGCTTTGTCATACTCTAGGCTCTTGTATCCTTTAGGGGAACTATCGATGGCTTGTACCATTTCATGCCAATAGGGTAAATGAAGAGCATTGAATGGTACACCACATGCATAGAGAAACCTGCAAATTTTTGCATCCACTTCATCCTTGCAACTATCGTTAAGGGAATCTAATATTGTTTTAAGCATAGGTGAGAATCCACTACCATGGGGGGGGGATGGGGATTGACCACCATACATTCTATGTGAGCTTGAAGCCTTAGATTCAACCCTTGATTTTTTGGATTTGTTTTGCACAGCCTCCTCTTCTTGTATTTGTTTCTTCTTTCACTAGCATAGGGTCACATGTTTTGAATCCTATAGTCTTACCTTCATCCCATGGCGTAATGCCATATATATGCTTTTTCACATGGGTATATGAACCTGTGCAAGTTTCATTACAATGGGGGCATATAAACTTTGTTTGTGCTTCCACCCTATTTCCCTCACCGAAGCCTTGTCACATACTTCCACAAGGGTGTTAAAGTCTCTTTGTGTTTTTGCCCATCATCATTGTTAGCCTCATTATCAACATCCCCTGCCATTTCTTCCTCCTCTCAATGGTATGTGCCACCGCTTACTTCTTCCTCCTCGACACTGGTATTTCAGCTTCCCAACACCACAATCATAATAAAAAATGGAACCAAAAGAAAAAAACCACATAGCCAATCATGCTTCTTGACCCAAGATGAGAATAACTTGCTACCTCCAATAGAATAATGGAGAAGGAGAAATGGGAAAGAGTAGAAGAGAAAACTCAAGATTCAACATAGTGGAATTTAAAACAAACAAACAAACAAAGAGTGGGTTTTAGAGCCTACCACTTTTGCTCTCCAACAGTGATTGAATGTAACTATGGAATCCTTCAATCTCCCTTCCAAGATCTCACAAACAAAAACCTTCAATCTACCTTCCAAGCTCTCACAAATTTTCTCATTAACACTAGCTAACTTCCCACTCAAAACCCTAGAAAGAGGAATAACATGAGTGAAATGATAAATAGAATGAGAGAAAATGAAGTGAGTGAGTGTTTTAATCAACTAAAGGAACCCTAGTCATGCATAGACCAATGATTAAATCCTTGTCTTGGTTCACACAAGCAAGAGAGAAAAAAGAAGTGCCTCTAACTGGCAGGAGCTAAGTGGGAGGACTACGGGAGCGGTTTTTTGTCTCCTGGGAGCGCTGAGGGAGTGACCTGGGAAGGTTGAGGGAGCGATGCGGGAGCGTTGAGGGAGCGATGCGAGAGCGTTGACGGAGCGATTCGGGAGCGAAGCTCCCTGTTTTGGCAGGGAGCGCGCTCCCAAAAAACGCTCCCAGAAGGGAGCGATCAGGAAGCGCGCTTTCGGGAGCGAAGCGTTGAGGGGGGGGGGGCTCCCTGATCGCTCCCTCTGGGAGCGCGCTTCGGGAGCGAAGCATTGAGGGGGGGGGGGGGGGGGGGGGGGGCTCCCCCGCAACTTAGGTTGAGTCACTTTGTGGTCTACTTATCCTATCATCCATTTCTCGAAAAGTTGTTTTCCTAGAAGATAAACTCCCTTAAGCTATAGATTTCTTAGAGTAATTGGCTTTTTGTTCGTGTTGATATACATTTTCCATGTTGAAAAGGAGAAATGATGTTGTATTTAATAAGAGGGGGCCTTATAGAGACTTCTCATAAGTCATGGCTTAATAACTCTAATATATGCAAGGAGTTAGGGTATAAATATACAAGTAGAGATAGGGCATTTATAACACCTATTTTATTTTTGGGGTGGACCCACCTACAATATGAGCAAGGAACCCCCTACACAACTAACCTTATCCTAACCTTGATCGATTATACTTGATCCTAACCTTGTTAGCTATGTTTTAAAAAATAAAGCAAAGCCTTGCAATAATACTCTTTTAACACCTCTAGGGATGACTTTTTAAGCCCGACAGCATTAACCGACTCCCCATACCACCTCCCTAGCTTCTTTGCACACTTTCAAATAGGCAAGCCCCACCACATGCCACATTCATTTGCTTGTGAAATCCTATCAAAAAAAACATTAGGACCTAGGGATTTCTCATTCTTGATTTCCTTCATGCCTACCTCCAAATCATCCAAGTCAAGCTCTCTAAAGAGATAGTTTCTTTGAAGGGCCTCAACTCTTTGAAGAACAACTTAATGGACAAGCTCCAAGGCAAACTCCAGCAATGGGCCAAATCTTACAAAAGTGAAAATCATCTAAAACTAATCTTCAAATGGGTTTCACATTCTTTGTTTCCTTTGTGGCTCCTCCAATTAATCCAAGAGATAGTTTCTTTGAAGGGCCTCAACTCTTTGAAGAACAACTTAATGGACAAGCTCCAAGGCAAACTCCAGCAATGGGCCAAATCTTACAAAAGTGAAAATCATCTAAAACTAATCTTCAAATGGGTTTCACATTCTTTGTTTCCTTTGTGGCTCCTCCAATTAATCCAAGTCGAGCCAATTCATCCAAGTCAAGCTCTCAAGAGAGATAGTTCCTCTCAAGGGCTTCTCTGAAGGGCCTCAACTCTTTGAAGAACAACTTAATGGACAAGCTCCAAGGCAAACTCTAGCAATGGGCCAAATCTTACAAAAGTGAAAATCATCTAAAACTAATCTTCAAATGGGTTTCACATTCTTTGTTTCCTTTGTGGCTCCTCCAATTAATCCAAGTCGAGCCAATTCATCCAAGTCAAGCTCTCAAGAGAGATAGTTCCTCTCAAGGGCCTCAACATGATGGTATTTCTCATTCTTGATTTCCTTCATGGCTACCTCCAATTCCTCTAAGCGAAGATCTTTGAAGAGATAGTTCCTCTCAAGGGCCTCAACTCTCTAGAAAACAACCAGATGGTCAAGCTCTAAGGTAGACTCTTGTTGCAAAGGGTCTAATCTTACAAAAGTGAAATCCTCTAAAAATGATCTTCAAATATTTATCAAATCTTCATCTCATCTTTTGTAAGTTTACCAATAGGGTTTCATAAAGCTAGGATCCTCTCAAATTTGTCTTTGTGCTTTAGGTGTTGAAAATAGAATCGATAGGCACATCTCCCTCGACCATCCATTACAAATACCCCCCAATCTTAGACCCTTAGATCTTGTACTTTTCAAACCTCCCAACACTAATTGAATCAGATGTGGAAGTACATAAGATTTGAGGTGATAATTCAATATTTGGGAATACCTTTTGGTATACAGATTTCTCTTGCTTGGTCCATTCTCGACTTGCCACTTGCTAAGAGAATTACAATTGTAAAAAAAATCTTAGCAACATGACGTGTGTATTACTCCTCACATCTTTTCCCTTCTCAATCAGTTTCTTAAGCCCTCCAGCATGTGCTTTGAAGCTTTCTTTGGGGCAAATAGGGACGGTTAGAGTGGGTCCCCCTTTGATGGCTTAGGACATATGTACCTTACCCCAAGCTCAAGGGGGGTTTGGGCCTTCCTAATGTAAAAGCCCAAGGCCCTTGCCAACAAATTGGTGGTACGGCAAACACTGGAAGGGGATGCCCCTTGGTAAGTCTTGGTGCATCACTGAATTCAACAAGCTCAACATACTAGAGAGATTAAAAATTCATTTTGTGACATTAAATCAGTAACGCAAAGGCAGGGTTCGATTCAACTCAAGAGGATGTGGGTAGCTTGGCAAGAGGTGGTACCACTAAAGAGGGTGTGAGTGGCTTGATAGGATGTCTGTGGTTAAGTGTCCTTTTCATCATATAACTATTGCCAACAGCTTTGTTGGTGTGGGAACAGATCTTGCCAGTAAACCAATCACTCTTTGTCAAATAGAACTAGTTAAGCTACACAATCAATCGTTCTTCATTATGGAATGTAATCAAGAATAAATAAATCCACTAACATTCAAGAAATTCTTCAACTTGCACTACAAAATGAGGCATCATTCAAAGGGGATGCCAACTTATACTAACCATCTAATATACCAATTATGAAAAGGACAAATTGATCAATCAATCATGAAATATGCATAAAGCAGAAGCATGAGAAACTGAGCATATGTCCTTCAAAATTGTGCCCAACATCGCAATGCCTATAAAGCACATATCAGATTAACATTATTCAAGATATGATTTTAAGCCTGCATGATGGAAATCAAGGTTCCCTGCCTTCCAAAAGCCTAAATGAAGACTTCCTTTTGCTTAAATCAGAAACCACTACCCATTAAACTTTGCTTAATCCAACAAGCTACCTAAATTGGCATACAATCCATGCAATCAAAAAAAGAGAAAAATAACAAATAGCTCTAGAGATTATTTGATATTTCACACCTGATCGAACAAAATCAAGCAATGTAGTGCTGGGTAAGAGTACAACCCTGTTCATTCTCTTAACACCAGCTCCAACTTCATGACATTCACTGAAACCCTCAGGTACTAAATCAAGATTTCCATAGAAGACCTACAACAAGAAAGCCATTTCAGAACAACTGAATACCAAACTGACAATGAAAACACTCCAAGATCATTTATGCTAAATACTTGAGATAAATCATTTTAAATACATTGTATCCATTCCTTGCTATTACCTCTAATCATCAACTCATCTACATACAGACTGATAATAGCAATCCCATTCTTGTTATCATTCTTCACGTAAATATTAGAATCTGAAACACTTTTCAGAATCCTTTTATTTCTTAAGGATTGGCCAACCTTTGTATACCTGATTCTTGATGCCTATTTTAAGTCGATAAAATGCCTTTTTCTTATATCTTATTTGCCGTAACCAACAAATTCATGTTTTGTTTGAGATATACAACTGCAAGCTTTCAATCTAAAAAAGAAGATTTAACATCAATCTAACGCAAGTCCATATTCAAGATAGAATTGAACAGATTACATTTGCCCATATATTAGTACAAGTACTACTAACATAAAATTACAAGAAACGGGATGAGTTATAATTTTAAGTACAATAAAGAGGTGTTTAAGGCCTGCAACCAGTCAACTCCAACAAATTCTTCATTACAGCTATAACATGCAAACCTGTGAAGGAGAGTGAATATGAAAACATCAAAATATTGCATATTAAAGACTAATTAGAGCCCAAGTCCCAATGAAACGAATAAATGGAATTGGTACCAGTAGATTCCAAAGGTGTGCCGCAAGAAAAGCTAATGATAAAATTTCTGAAGCAAGAAGCACTCCCAGAAAAAGCAATATGCCATTAGCTTGAACACAAAAATTTCTGATCCCTTAAACTAGGTCTGTCCAAATGAGAGAACAATAGCACGGTCAACATGAATTCACAAAGTGGCTGCCTTAACCATGCAGCAAAACAACATTTAATTTCCCAATAAGAGATCGCATAAGCGTCCCCTTAAATTCCCTAACTAAGACTTCCACAACTAAAAACTTGTATTGCAAAAACAAAACCTAAAGCAAATTTAAAAATAATGACCACCGTGCCCAAGGGACTCGCTCCTACACATCTACATCAACATCCTTCTCTTCATCTGGCTTAGCAGCAGTTTCTTCCTCTGCTGGAGGGGGCACCTGTTCTTCCTCGGGAAGTGGTTCCTCCACATAATCGTTCTCAAACGAATCAGTAGGAACCTCGTATATTCTCACCTGAGGCTTTGAAGGATCTTTAACAAATACATATTTTCCTTCATTCAATTTAAGACATAGATCGACAATAGATTTCACAATACCCCACATATTGGAAGTGTTCAAATTAATCTGCATAGCAAATTCCTTCGGCTTGTATCCCTGAACACTCAAAATAACATGGTTGAAGTGATCACGGGGGTGAATTCGCGACACGTAACCCAGCTTCATAACATCTGCACTTGCAAGAAGAGCTTGTGCTGTCCATTTTGCAAGTTTGTTTGCATTGTTCTTGAGCTCAGTTGCCAAAACAGCACCTCGTTGAGTTTCCAGTTTCTGACGCCAATCAACTCCAGAATACTTTGGATCAAATTCATTCAGAGCATTCAAAGTGAAGAATTGTGTATTGCCCCTTAAATCCAAAACACTGTGGACTTCACACCTTGCAATCAGGGATACATCCTCATCCAATTTCCAGCGCCTGTACCGATAGGCAACAGATGCTACCTCCTCTCCCTCTGAAGCAAATGGATTGGGCTCCTCAAACTCCACCTTATTGCCATCTCTAATCAAGACCTGCTGTGAGAAGTTCTGGTTGATATACGCCGCTTCCACACTCAGAGAATGTGCAGAGTTGATATCTTCTTTTGCCTCTGGCAAAGGCTCCTGAGATGTCTCATTTACAGACAACAAATCCAGCTGAGAGCCATCTCTCTTGTCAAAGAACAACTTGCTGCCCACCTTTTGAACTACAATGTCCCATGAATAGACTGACCTTGGAGCACACATCAATGTAGCCAGTATTGCATCTGTGGCAAATACAGTGGCCTTATCCTCGCTTGCAAGTCGCCTGATAACAGGATCGTCAGTAGTGGTTACCTTGAAGAAGTTCCGGTTCTTGAAACGCTCCAGCCGCTTCTCACTCTTAGGTGTGACTCGATCATATACCCTGTCATAATATTCAAGAGCACCACACATCACTATATCCTCCGGTTCACCAACACTGTAACTCAATTTGGAAAAAGTGGTGAACGGAATCTGATCGAGCATGGTCCACTCGGGCTGAATATCGACAGAACTCTTGAAGACAGCCGCTTCCCTGCGTTGCATATTGTTCCTGTTTTGATGGTAAAACCGATCCCGACGTTGGCGATCCTTCTCAGCCTCCCGCTTCTTGGCCTCAACCTCTTCATCCTTCCTCTGAGGAAGCTGCCTCTGCTGCTGGAACCTCCATCTGGGGCCAAATCTGGGCTTTGGAGGGGGTTTCCCATCCACCAAACGAAATGATTCCTCGTCCGCCTCATCGAAAACAAAATCGAAGACACTACTTTCTTGCCCACTCCTCGCATTGGGCCGAGCATTATAGTTGCGGGTCCAATCTGCAACCCTTCCAACCCTCTCATTTTTAGAGAAAGGGGCATAGGGCACATTCTGAAGTTGGTTTTCTAGCATAACAAAGCCCTCCGGAGGACCCCAACCATCTGGATTGTCTGCAACATTTGGGACTCTCAATTGCGGTTGCACTGTTCCAACCATGTTTTCAGATATCTGGAAAAATACATACAAAACGAGATTTATCAATGCTACCAGCAAACCCTAATCAAGATTTATCAGTGCTACTAACAAACCCTAGTTTACACTGAAACCCTAGATCTCAGTGAAACAGAAAGCCACAAACCCTACGTTAAACTGATAACCTAGATCTCGGTCATCCAAAATGCAGCGAACTCTAAACGAGCGAAAATGTCAATACCCAGAAGAAACCAAACACAAATGCAATGTAGAAATCTTAAATATTAAAAGGAAAACCTTGAAAACCTTAAATACTAAACGTTAAAACTGTGAGGCACACAGATACACTTTAAATAGAAAAACTTCAAAGACCATCACTTACAAGTCTTTGGTTGATGTGATATCGGTATTAGATGGTGTATAGGTTTTTAAGAAGTTTGTCCTTGTTTTATTTTATTATTAATTGTAATATAAGTTTTAATATATCATGATCTTCTTCTTTTAATAAAAAAAGTTCTTTGCTATTATTCATAACTGATCCTATAATAGGTTTGGATGATAGTTATACACTCTCTACTGTTATGCGAGGAATATTAAATGATGCAGGATATTATACTTTAGACAGTGTGAAGATGTGGGGGAGAGGTAATTATTGGTACAATGGAGCTGACTTAGGATTAAGTGGAAATTTGGTTACACAATGGAATTGTTACATTAAATCGTTAAATTTTGATGGTTATAGATTGAACCATGAGGAAGACAAGTTAGTCTAGAAAGGAAACGAAAGTTCAGGCTTGGTGACTGCAAATACAGCGTACAAATCCATCATAAAGAGGAAGTGCCTTTTTCCAAAACAGTGGTGGTACAAGGTCATTGGACTTGGAAAATGCCATTAAAATTGAAATGTTTTCTATGGTTTGTACGTATGGATAGAGTGAAAACATGGGAAAACCTAGTGAAGAGGCGCTGGAATGGACCAAGCAGATGTACTTTGTGCAAAAACTGGATAGAAACCACTTCACATATTTTTATGGATTGCACATTTACTTTGAATATTTGGGGAAAATTCTACAGAGCTTTGAATATTGGCACTGTTTGGAAGCATGGAAATTTTGTAACGAGTTTAAAATTTTGGATAAAAAACTGTGCAGAACACCTTACTCTTCTAGTTTTTATTTCTTGGTCAATATGGAGGATGAGGAACAAGAGTTTATTTGAAGATCAAGATGCAAATGTTGAAGTTGTTTTCTTACAAACAATGAGTACTTATATGCCATACAAACAGTTGGAGAAAAGTTCGGCACAAAGGAAGGTAAGAAACTTTAATTTGATCTTTGATGATCCTATTATCTTCTTTGATGGTGCAGCACGCATGGGACAATGTGCAGCTGGGGGGAAATACTTTTAAATCAGGATCATTATTTCACATTTAGTATTAGGTGTGGTAAGGGCACAAACATGAAGGCTGAACTTTTAGCGTTGGATTTCTGTGAGGATGGCAAATCAATTTGGTTTTCCAAGACTCAAGGTCTTTGGAGACTCCGGAGTAACTATAAAATGGGCTAAGGGTGATTACAAGATGAACATCACTGCCTTAACACATTGGTGCAACAGAATAAGGGATGAGATTTAGCAATTCGGGACATTAGTCATTGAGCACATATACAGGGAACATAACCAGTCGGCAGATAGGTTGTCCAATCTGACACTTACAAGGAGGATGGCTATCTTATATGGGAAGAATATTTTGAGGAGGAGATCCAGGATAGTGGATCTCTATACTTCCTGGATTAAATAGGGATGTCAAGTACAAATTTTGACTTGACAGGAGGGTGACTATTTTGTTAAATGAAATTGATGTGAATGTATTTATTTTGGACATGAAGTATGTAATAGCATGATATGAACAGTTTGGAAGGAGAACAGGATCTGAGTCATATGGCAGACCGATCTATCATTGTATTGTTTTAATTCAATTTTTGAATATAAATAGTATGCTTTTTTTCGCTAGAAAAAAAGGTGAACCAAAGAAATTATAATAGATCCTATCACAAAGATAGTAGACAATAATCAATGTGTAACCATACTGGAGCAGTCTTGAAGAACATTTACAACATTATAATGCATTGATAACAATAATAAAAATTGTGTGATTATGCACCGATCGCACTAAGACTCTATACCCACATAGTATAATAGTAAACCGACTAATATGTAAAATAACAAAAAAGCAAAATAGTGACTATAAAACTACCATCCCGAAATCAAAAAGAAACAATTGAAGGAGCTACGGCTAATATAGTGAGTAGCAAACCTCCCTAACAAAATGGTCATTGAAGAACTCAGTGAATGACATCCCTTCTAGGGAGTTGTTCCCATTTCTTAATGAGAATAGTTACAGGAGAGTGCTACCTCCTACGAAAATAATGGTTAATTGGTTGAGATGTGTTCTCAACATGTATGAGAAATACACAAAAATATATATATTTCACTTTGAGTTCTCCACATTGAATCTATGCACTTTTATGATATATAATAGGATGTATATTATCCCACATTCCATTTCATATACTTTATTATGAAAGGTTTATAAAGTAAATTGAAACTATAGCATTGAGAAAAAGATTAATGGAGGGTGGAAAGTTAATTATGGACTTGAAAACAGTTGTAAATCAACAAACCTTTGGCTTTGGGATAGGAAGAAAATCATCTTTGAGACCCTCGTCACTCTTGTTATCTTATATGGTTGTGAAGTTTGGTGTTGCAACATCTCAGAGAATCATGGAGAAAGATAGAGCAACTCCATAAGTGCTTTATAACATATAATCTCGAAATTATAGGCAACACACCCTCTCTTATCCTCCTCGTAGAAGCAAGTCTCTCCATAATTGAGAGCATGGCTATGATTATGTACCTAATTTGCAATAATAAGATAAACAACATAACAACATGGGAGACAAGAGGCTTCCTACGATTGCTTCATATTGTAGTCAAAACCACATACAACTTAAGTGAGGTTGGCATAAAGACTCCAAGTCTTGGCTAAATCGTTGGGGAGTCGAGGAAGAGGTCACTTTGTAGAATAATGATAATATTAAAAGTATTATTACATCTAAATTTAAGGAGAAGATGTGCGATAAAAAGTTAGAGGACAAGAGAAAATTAATATATTATAAGGAGGTGATCAACTCTAATCTAGAAGATCAAAAGTATCTCTTTGTTTTAACTAGCTTACAGCAGAAAATCAAGATTGCTAAAATAAGAACAATCTCTCCAAAGGGGTGCATTCAACAAGGAAGGCCCACTAAATCATGAATTAGGCTCAATAGTACCAACATAAGCTAAAAAATAAAAATAAAAATAGGAAACAAAGAGTGTTGTTAGGGAGAGCCACAACTCCTAATCCCCAACCCCCTCATGTGTGGAATCCATGACCCCCCAGCCACATTAGTTTTCCATGTTGATCTAATTATTTAATTAAAAGCAAATAATAATAATAACGTCCATAGTCCATAGTCGAGGCATCTACTGCCACATAACAACACAAATAACAATCACAACATATGTCTAGTAGCTTAACACACTAGGGGCATTACAAGCCTATAAAAAAATCTCGACACAATATAGCATTTCTAAACCATGAGAAATTACAAGAAATTAAGTAAATAAACATTTACTAGGAGCATCGTCTTGGGCTTGATTGGAGATAAGAGATCCATGATTGTCCTCATCCATTGCTTATCTAATCTGATGGATCGTTTCTTCCTCTCAGAGGTTTGATGGTGGGATTTGACTGAACCACTCATATTGGATGTTGTATAGATTGATCCATTGGTGAGGGTTGATACCATAGCTTCCAAATTTGCACATTTTTCCTCTAATGCCTAAATTTGTCGTTTTTCTTGGACCAAAAGGTCCATGATTACGACATTTTGTGAAACTTGTTGATGCTCAAGATCATGGGACTAAGTGGAGACTAAAAATATTGAGGTTTGATCCACAATGATTATGTCTTCATTCCTACAAAGGAAACAAATAATTTCCTAGATATCTCACTAGCACATCAAAATGTCACATCCCCTGAGCACTATGTCACGTCCCCATTAATCAAACAGAGCAGAGGAGGGGATATTTACGAATTCTGGGCCTCTGAATTTGCCCTAGGGGCCATATTAGGAATTCATAAATATGAAATGTGTGTGTAGTTGCATCAACGTAAACACAAGAGAAATAAACTCTATACACACACACATATCATGCATATTCATCCACAAGTGGAAAAATGATAACCCACTACATAAACACAATATACAATGAATGCTTATCTTGAATGGAAATCGACCCAAGAAACTAGTTATGTAGGAGCAATGTTCCACCCAACCGTAGGTATCAACTATCGATACCACCCCCGAGCCAGACTATGAGGCCACCAGGGCGAAGGACGCCTATAGGATTTTCTCTCCCAGCCCAAAATCCCATTTTCTCTCAATGCTTAGCCAATGCTCATCCATATCTTCTACGTGAATCTCACTTAGCCATCGCATCAATGGCACTCCTTCCAACTACCCCACACAACACAAGGAAGGCATTTCCCTTCACTGATTCATAGTTTTGTTACAGTGCTTAGTAGTGTGTGCAGTAAGAGTCCAAGCTATTGTGTTCCTTTCAAGCATTCCAAGTAGAAACCAACCATGGCTTCTCAAGCATCTCATGAGTAGCAAAACTCAATGGGGAAATGTTCATATATTTCCCAACCTCTATGCTCACCTGCAACCATCTCGTTTATCTGATGTCTACAAATTTTCTCTAGTGTATAAAATATGTTGTCCCCCCCAAAATCTGCCTCCGAAAATTGGATGATAGACTCCCAAGAGATGATAGAATGGTGAAGAGACAACCGACATGACTTCTGACTATAGGAGAGAGAAATCTTACAACATTCATAAAAGTATATTCATCCCATGCTTTCATAACTACATGAGAATACTTTTCCCACCAACCTTACACATGCATTCGATGATTGGATTTAATAGTCAAACAGAATTAAATGGACTCATTTAAGGCACATGGCATAAAAATATGAGTTATAAGGTTGACATTTGGCAATAGAGGATTTAATCTCCCATAGGCCCCCTTTCCTCTTCCCCTCTAATGGAATCATAGCCCCTCTCTAGTGCTCCTCATGCAACCAACTTAGATCATAGTTATTATTTTTCCAACACAATATTTACATAGCTTTCGAATTAGTATGGCAAGCTAACCATATGGTCCATATATAAATATTTACATTATACATGCCTAGCCATTCACTAGTTAGGCCTTAGCCTTGAGCTCCACACTAGGAATCCATACTAGCATAATTGCATCATTTACATAATTTGACCCAATACATTCCAAGTCAAAATTGGGGGTATTACATTGAATGGCAATTATCCATGTCAATTGATTGGGCGACGGGGGGGGATTTGTTCACTGAAATGACAAGCACAAGAAGGTCTATGATCTTAGGAGGACATAACCAAGTTGAAACAAGTGTGCTTGAAAGAGAACTCCTAGGATCAAACCCACTAAAAACCAAGCACAAAGACTAAAAATCCACTTTAGAGACCCATGTCTGTAAGAGGCGGAGGTTTAGAGCTACAAAACGAAGGAGATCACACACGTGATGTAGTAGAATAGCATCGAGTAATCCCCCAAATTATGCCTAGACATAAACTTGAGTAGAGGCAAGGGGGGGCTGAGTAGGCCAGGTCCCAAACCAAATGAACCATAGGGTCTAACATCAATGAAATGCCACAAGAAACAAAATTGGAGGTTGTGAATTCCACAGAGTTGAGTCCCAAAACACCAATGCTACTAAAGTCTACCCTTGAAGTTGAATAAGAGCATAAGACTGGATGCTTCCCATATATCAAATGCATTTGTAAATGGGAAATCCATGCCTTCAATTAAATTTGATGATTGAGATGTGGTATGTGCGAGGACATGGCGCCTATTGAGGTGTCATCTCATCCACCATTAAATGGAGTGAATACTGTTTGAGGTGGATTTACCATTGCGATGGATGACATGCAGAGAGACCAAGTAAACCTTAGGGGATGGGACATGGAACAATAACCCTATTTTTGCATAGTTTCCCCTCCATCATCCTTGTGGCTTGGTTGGTTAGTCCATCTATTGGATGTGGAAGAACTGGATTTCATCGAAGCTTTGGCTTCCCTTGCATATCTAGGTGATAAGTATAGCAAGATTGGTGCCTTTAGGATTGAATTGTTGTTCGAATGATGATAATTGAGTCCCCAAAGATTAAAAAATTCTTAATGTCATGTAATATCGCCTTCGTGACTCCCTAAAGTAAAGTGTAGGCCTTCGCTTGATTATTTGTTGTTATTCCTAAACCCCAAGCAAATTTGTTTGTTTAATTTCCTCTGGGATCTATGATGGTCACCTCCAACCTACCGCCCATCACTAAGTGCAACAATTCATTGTGTTCAACCACGAAGTTTCATTAAGTGCAATGATTCATTATATTCAACCACTGGATTTCATTGAGTACAGTACTTATTTATGTTTTGCGTGATGACATATTTAATTTATCTATGATGGTCCCCTCCAACCTACCACCCATCACTAAGTGCAACAATTCACTGTGTTCAACCACAAAGTTTCATTAAGTGCAATTATTCATTATATTCAACCACTGGATTTCATTGAGTACAATACTTATTTATGTTTTGCGTGATGACATATTTAATTTTTCAATTTAGACTTGGAACATGAAAATTGTGTTAATTCTAATTGATTTGATTATTTATCCACCTTAGGGGGATTTAGGAAACTATAACACTATTAGGGAAATATTGTGTCCTCTAAATAAGGTTGCATTATGTTCTTTAAATGGGGTTGCTTTAAGTTTTTATGATATTCAATATTACTTTTTAGGGCAATATTATGTCCTCTAAAGCAGTGAATCATGTAATTCTCTTGAGAGCTACTCATATTTGTGGTTTGGCTCACTCTATATTAAGTCGGTGAATTTTAAATATAAAATTATTATGTTTTATTTAAAAGAAGAATTACTCATCTTTGTGGTTTGGCTCACTCTATATTAAGTCGGTGAATTTTAAATATAAAATTATTATGTTTTATTTTTTTTCTTTCAAAGTACATTGAATAGCTTTGTGGTTTGGCTTTCTCTATGTTAAGCCATTAAATTTTAGATTTAAAATTATAAATTTTTAAGGTGTATTGAATATTAAACGTTTGTTTATGAATTTTGGCAATGCTCATTCATGTGTTTTCCACTTAATTTAGGTTAGACGATTTGTGCCTTGAACCTAAGGCCCCACCTCGTTGAATTTATCATATTTTTTAAGTTAGGAGGGGATGAATCATATTCAAATTTTCAATTCATTTTTTTTCAATCGAAAAAATAACTATACTTTTTATTTTAAAAAGTATATAATCCTGTTCCAATATAATGAATGTAGTTTTTATTGATGATAAAGTATATTTGAAAATGGAATGGTGATAGGCACATTCAACAAATATTCAACCCGGATGGGGATCTGGTTAGGGTTTCTTCGGGCTGCACCCTTTTTCCTGCAGGAATGGACTGATGATGAAGGTAGGAGAGGCTCGCTCTGAGTATTCAACAACTTGGAGTCAAGTTGGTTCACTTTGAACCAGGCCAGTACCAGCCAAGTATAAAAAAAGTGGGAATATGGCTTACGTTGATGCTCTAGTTAGTATTTTTCGATCTTCAGATTCAGTTCTTTTTGTGTAAAAGAAAGGGGTTTACTAATTTTTGTTTCTTCTGCGGGGTCACTTTTTCCTTTGTTACCTCTTACCCCTTTGTTTTTTCAGATTAGGGTTTTTGTCTTACCCTTAGTACTTCAGGAGTGGTAGGTGTTTTTTTTTAGGATTGCCAAACTATAGACTTTTTATGTCTTTTTTCTAAATATTTAGTACAGGTTTATGCGGACACATGTTCGATTCCTGTCTTTTTCTGCGAACACCTGGCTACTTTTTCGTATGGCATGATTTGTCGTGTTAAGTGGTTTTAGGGTTTCGATTAACATGTCACTTCCAAGCAATTTTCACCGATTCCGATCCCCAGTAAAGGATAGCTAGCAATCGGGGTCACCTTTGGAGTCGGTGGATGGTATCCAAAGTTTACTATTGCACAAACAGTCTGCTGATGAGTCGCCGGAAGTGCCTCCTGCACTTGTTGAGGGTTTACCAGAGGCTGGGCCGAGGATAAATTGCCTTCGAGGAGATCAGGCACGCAGAAGACGCAAACACAAAACAATTAAAGCATGGGAGGGTTTGAATCAGTATGTGATTGATGAAAATTCGAACCTTGATAGGGTTGAGATGTTGGCGGACCGAGCACTGGTGGGAAGGCTCGAGTTCACGTCTGGCTCAAAATTGGAAATCTTAGAATGGGTTCAAGAAAATTGGACGCCATTGTTGGACTTAACTCCTCGAGTCAACATTTTACCTAAACGATGGATTCTTTTCATTCTACTAGAGGCGGCACATATTGACACTATTCTCAGACGCAAATGGTGCTTCAAGGAAGGTTCAATCTTCTTGAAGCGTTGGCATTTAGCCTTCGACCCAATTCGAGAACCGCAGTCGGTGAGACATGTTTGGATGTTGTTTCCGAGGTTTCCAATTGCCCTGTGGACAGAAAACATTCTTAAGGGGATTGCTAATAGATTTGGGTCTTTTGTGCGTACTGACAAACGTTCACTACTCGGGGTTGAGTGACTGGTAGCCAGGGTTATGCTGGAGATTGACCTAGGTAAAGGGCTCCCGACCAATGTTGAAATCATTTGGGGCAAGGCTAAATTTTCTCAGGATTTGGACTACTTTGGAATCCCCTTCCGATGCTTTAAGTGCAGAAAGACGGGACATGTAATGGTGAGATGCCCGAATTTACTGATGCAGGATTCTGGGGAAAATGGTTCAGAACGAGGGTTTGTGACCCCTCTGGCTGAGCGCTGCAATACGAAGGAAGGAAGCTCTCTGGACCCGGGTAAGTACACAAAACATATTGATACCCCTTATAAAGATGTAATAAGGAAGAACTTAATTTCATTGTTAATGAAGAAGCTTCCCTCAATGAAAGAATCTCAGAAGGTAGGGTGAAGTTATGCTTGGACTCTGTTTTTAATGATTCTAGGGTTTCTAGACCTGATCATTGTCTGCATGGTGTTGAGATCTTTTTCATGTGAAATTTGTTGTTTTAAGGTAGGAGAAGATTCGCCTGTTAAACCGGCCATAGTTGATGAGATTATTCCTCCTGGCTTTGGGTCAAATTTTCCTGTTCAGAATGTTTCGTCACCCCCGAAAATTGTTGTTTCTTCTAATGTTGACTTTATTCCCAGCAACCCTGATGAAGGAACCTTCCTTTCCCCTATTATACTAGATTCGTCTGACTCTACCTTAGATAATGGGGTCACTTTGGATAAAAATCTGTTTCCTCTTACACCAACCTCCCCTGAAAGGGTTCGGGAGGGTGAGAGCACTTTGGATGGGAAAGTTAAATTCAATGAGACCCTCTCTCCGTTGGATGTCTTTTAAAAAAATCCTTATGAGAAACCCTTTGTAAAACCTATCTCTGCCAACAGATATTGTAATGTTACAATTCGAAAATCCAGAAGAAAAAAGGAGAAGACAGTAGTGGAGGATGGGAATACTTACACTCCCTTATCCGTCAGGTTAGATATTGGTGATAATACCAGAGATGCAGATTCTGTTGGATGTATTGATGAGGCCCTTAGAGTAGGTTTGCCTTTAGATGCAGGTTCTTAATGTCAATTCTATCACTTAATATCCGGGGTATGGGGAAGGGTTCACGGACTAGGGCCCTTACTCATCTCATTCATGTTACTAGTCCATCTTTGATACTGTTACAAGAAACTATGTCTCTTGATCTGGTGGTGATTAAGAAAGTTTCAGGGATTCTCCCTGGGTGGGAATTTTCTGCAACCAATGCTCAGGGTGTGTCGGGTGGATTAATGGTGGGATGGAATCCCAAGTTTTTTTTTTATTTTAGGACCTATAAAACTATGTGGGGTATCTATTTGGAGGGTGTTTACACTGTCGCAAATCATTCCTTGTCGGTCCTTAATCTTTATGGGTCATATAAAGATAGAGAGCCTTTTTGGAATTTTCTATGCAACTCTGGTTTGTTGAATAACCCACATCTTATCATAGCTGGTGACATGAACTTCACAAGAGGTGCTGGTGAAATATGGGGGGCGAATGCTAGATTGGATGCTATGACAGGTTTTTTTAACTCTTTGTTGGATTCTTATGATTTAGTGGACATTGTTCCAGGTACTCTCATGCCAACTTGGACCAATGGTCGAGAAGGCAATGAGGGAATACATAAACGATTGGATCGTTTTCTTGTTAAAGCTGATCTCATAAATCTATGGGGAAGGCACAGATCATGGGTTGGGGAGTCAAAGTTTTCTGATCACTGGCCAATTTTCCTTCAGTTTGATGATATCATCTGTCGAATCAAATATCCTTTCAAATTTAATTCATCATGGCTGAAGAATGAAGACTTCTGCAATTTAGTTAGAGAGTTCTGGGACAAAGAGGTAAGGGACCCTGAGCTGAATCCTATGGATTCTTTTGTTCATAGAATTCGTAGACTAAAGGGTACTGTTTCAAGCTGGATAAAGAAAAAACAGGAAGAGGACCGTAATGATATTAAGAAATTGGATATGGAGCTCCAGGTATTGGCACAATTAAACATTAAGGAAAATTGTGAGGATGAAATTGGCAGAAAGATTAAGGAACTTGAAAGTAAGAAGGAAGAAAGCCTTACTCAGGAAGAGCCGTATTGGAGGCTAAAAAGTAGAGCATTATGGATTGAAGCAGGAGATAGAAATACAAAATTTTTTCATGCCTATGCTACTCACCGTAAAAACATAAATAAGATTTGGGAGTTACAGGATTCATCGGGGAATGCTATATCTGGATTGGATGATCTTTTGGAGGTAGCCAAAGACCACTTCAACAATGCTTACCGTAATTCTGGAAATCACTGTTTAATAGACTAACTTTAGGTTGCTAGACAATATCCTTGTATGGTGGATGAGTTTTTTGCGGATGAACTAAGCAAAGAAGTCTCACTTCAGGAGGTTGAGGGGATACTGAAAGGGTTTGCAAAGGACAAAAGTCCTGGCCCCGATGGGTGGACAGCTGAACTTTTTCTAGCCTTTTTTGATGTCATGGGACATGATATTGTGGAAATGGTAAATTTCTCTCGGGTGGAGGGATATATGACCAATAGCTTAAACTCCACTTTCCTCACATTAATTCCCAAAGTTGGTAAACCAAATACTTTTGGTGATTTCAGACCTATAGCTCTGTGTAACCTGGCTTATAAAATAATCTCAAAGATCATTGCAGTCAGACTCAAACCAATCCTTTCTCAGTATATTTCAGGGGAACAATTTGGTTTTCTACAAGACAGACAGATATTGGACGCCATTGGCATTACTCAGGAGGTCATACATACTATTAAGGCAAAAAAGAAAGTTGCTTTACTGATGGAAATTGACTTAGAGAAGGCATATGATAGAATTGACTGGGATTTTTTGTGGTTAATACTGATACAAATTGGTATTCCCCCATCGGTCCAGTGTTAGATTATGGCATGTGTGACTACAACAAACATCTCAGTATTAGTGAATGGATCACCCTCAGGTTTCTTCAAAATTTCTAGAGGTGTGAGATAGGGCTGTCCACTATCTCCACTGATATTCCTTCTCATCATTGAGGGCCTTAGCAGATTAATCAGGAAGGCCAAAGCATCTGGGGATATCAAAGGTATTACTTTTTCGGAAGACTTATCCCATACTCATTCTCTTTTTGTTGATGATGTACTTTTAGCTGGACTGGACTCAGAATTGGAATGGCAGCAGTATAGTCAGATTATCAATGTTTTTTGTAAGGCTTCTGGTATGGTAGTCAATCAAAGGAAATCCAGTATATATCATTTTGGGATTAATGAACAAAAACTGGAACTGTACAAAAGAATGATGTCATATCAATTCTGCAAATTGGAGGAGGGCTTTAAATATTTAGGATATTTTCTTAAGCCTGGTAACTACAGGAGGAATGACTGGTTTTGGATTGTTCAGAAGGTTGAAAAAAAGATAAATCATTGGACATATAGGCTTCTGTCGGTTGGTGGGAGGCTTATTTTGATAAAATCTGTTCTTACCGGTATACCAGTTTATTGGTTTTCACTGTTGCAGATTCCTTGTTACATTATTAATTGTATAAGAAAGTTGTTTTTCAATTTTCTTTGGTAGGGTGGAATGTCCAATAGTACACTGGTTATGACTCGGTGGGAACAAATAGCTCAAACTGAAAGTGGGGGAGGTTGGGGTATTAGGAACCTATCTTTATTCAGTTGTGCTCTCGGGATGAAAAGCTTATGGAGGGGGGTTTTTGGCCCTACTCTGTGGACTAAGTTACTCAGGGTCAAATACATCAATATGGATGTGTTCAACTGGATTCGGTCTCCAATGAAAAAAATCAAAGGTGCCTCTCCGATATGGTCGGGTTTTATCAAAATATATAATTTATTGGCAAGTGATCTCACATGGAAGGTTGGTAATGGCGGGAACATTTTAGTTGGAATTGATCCAATTATGGGCATGGAGGAGGATTACTTACTTTCTGTTGGAATTATCACAACTTTGCACCGGTTTGATTATGCTACATTAAATAAGATCAAAAGAGATAACTTTAGATTCTTTCAAACATATTGGATCACTGCTTTTGAATGAGGACTCAAGGGGAATGAGGCTGATGAATGGGAACATTACACTGCTAAACCAAACTGTGTGGGATGCAGACTTTCAGCAGAGAATGATAGTATCATATGGGCCAAAAATAATGCTACAGGTATTGTCACTGCAAATTTGGCATACAAAGCAATCACTACTCATAAAGGTATGTATCCTGCTAATTGGTGGTATAAGGCTATTTGGAAATGGAAAATTCTGGTGAAGATACAATGCTTTATGTGGCATGCTTTATAGGGCAGATTGAAGACTTGGGAGAATTTGACAAAAAGAGTTTGGGCTGGACCTATTATGTGTTATCTTTGTAAGAGCAATTGTGAGACCACTCAGCATATTTTGGTGGAGTGTGGATTCACAAAAACTCTGTGGCAATTGATCACATTGCATCTTCAGGTGGGACAGTTTTTGGAGGTGAATGATTTTGTGACTAATGTATATAATTGGCAAAAATCCTGTAGAGACTTTCCACATATTCCAGCATTGGTCTCATGGCATATTTGGAGGGTGAGGAATTTGGCGTTATTTGAAGATAAAAAACCCAATATAGATTCCTCTTTCAACAACATTTTGACTCTCTTCAATGATTTCAATCATGTTATTGATCAAAAACTTAGTAGAAAAATTGGTTCGTTCAATATCTCATATCATAGACCGGTGGGATTCTTTGATGGTTCAACAATTGATGGACTTTGTGCTGTTGGGGGTGTTATCTGCATAAACAAACATCACTATATCAATCTAATGATGAACTGTGGGCATGGCACAAATACTAAAGCTGAGTTACTAGGACTATGGTGTATTATTACTGTTGCTGCCAACATGGGATTGCAAGAGATGACTTTTTTGGGGACTCCAGGGTGACGATAAAATGGGCACTGAAGGAACATAATTATAATGTTATTGCTCTACATCAGTGGTGTCGTAGAGTTCGTGATCAAATACAATGGTTCAAAGATATTTCTTTTGAACACATCTATCGACAATTTAATATGGTTGTTGATACACTGTCAAAAGAAGCTCATGGAGGTGATGAAGGTTTTGTTTTTTGGACAGAATACATTGAAGATCAAGCTGTTGCTTTGGGAAGGGTTAATATGTTTGAATTTAAAAAAAAAAAAAATTGTGATGAGTATGTTTTTTTGTGAGACTTATATCATGGTTCTATAAAGGGTTAGTATAGAACTTGGGATTCCAGTGACGACTTTTGGAAGCAGTTTTTTGAAATTAAGTCTAAACAAGGCTTATACTTTTGTACTATTTGATTCGTTTAATGAATATCAATAGTATGACTTTTTTCCACTGAAAAAAAAGAATAGATATCAATAGCCCGAAAGGCATGAAACATCCCAAAACATAGATATCCAAAGGGGTAAGAGCCCCAAACTAGACCACAAATATACCAAAACAACCCACCAAAAGCATATCAAAACCACATAAACAAGAGACGACACCAAGGTCGATCCAGAAAAAAAAACCTGGAAAAAAAGGTCCAAAAAGTGATATATCCACAAATATATATATATATCGGATATAGAGGATAATAGTATATACAAATACAAAAAAAAATGGTCTCATCAGATCACAGTGTATAGATAGCAATGCTACCTGCTGAAATGTGAAGATCAGTGTCCCATTCTTCAAAATGTATAAAACCTTCCACCGCCGAGAGGCCCTTACGCGACATAGAGTTCGCTGCTGCGTTAAAATCTCCGTAGATATGGATAAGGTAAATATTTGGCATGTCCTTGAGGAAACATTTTATATCCATCATCCAGGGAGTAAGTGTTAATGCCTGAATAGTGCACTCATCCTTTGCCCATTCTATAATAATTTTTGAGTCACCTGCAATTTCCTACAATATGAAATGATGACGACTTGCAAAAAATAGAACCATCCACAGAGCTAACATCTCACCTTTGGTATTTGATCTGCATCCATAATTCATCCATAATTGATATCTTCTAGTCTGTCCCAGTAGTATAATAGCACCTGCCCCACATATATTAGCCCTGCGTTGTGAGGCACCATCAAATGTAGCCCTGCAACCAGTAGAAAGCATAATAGGAGGAATCCTCTGGTTTGGGGATGGAAGAGGAGGAGCCGTAGTAGCTTCTGCGAACTCTGCAAATCCTGAGATTGCCTTTTTTTGCCACCCAAAAAGGATTCTTCCCTATATCTTAAAAAATGCTTGCATTTCTTGCAAGCCACGTTTCCCAAAAAATGTAACACGCAACTTCTCCAAAAAATTTGTTGTGTAAGAACCATTTTTTTAAACAGTCCTGGATTGTATCTCCATTCCATGCCTGAATATTAGTAAGGAAGAGACTGATGGCGATCCATATTTTCGAGACAAAGGAACAAGATATAAAAAGGTATTGAACAAATTCTTCATCAGATTTGCAAAGTGGGCAGATGCTATGACCACAAAATCCATGTTTTTGTAAGTTGTCCCAAGTTAATATCTTGTTATCCAATGTGAGCCATACAAAAATTATGACCTTTGGGGAAATCTTCCACTTCCATATAGATGTGTGCCACCAAAAATCACCATGTGGATAATCTGCCATAATGGATTCATAGGCTTGTTTTGCAGTCAATGATCCATCTTTACAATTCCATGACTATATTAAATGATCAGAATGTTATGATAGTGTGACTTTTCCTCCGTAGAGTTCAATGATATAGACCTTCCACTCCTCTACTACCATATAATCCCGGTTGTGTGGAGTTTATCCACTTACCTGAATGACTGTGCGCAAACTGGTAAATCAAGGATTGGTTGAGGGAGTAAATTCCTCTGGTATGTAGATGATGAAGAAGTTCTTTTGACACCTTATAGTTCCTCGGACCACCGACTATAGGGTCCTCCCCTACCTTGATTTGGCTGCCATTTCCAAGAGACCAAGCAAGCCAATCTGCAATTACATGGAAAGAAGAAAGGAGGCCCACCCAAATGTTAGAAATGCCCTTCCATTCTTTACAAAGTAGGAGGGGATGAATCATATTCAAATTTTCAATCCATTATTTACAAAGTTGAAGTTATATTATTTTGAATGGGATATATATATATATATATATATATATATATATATATATATATATATATTTCCAACGAAAAAAAGTTTCTTGCTATTCATAAGTGTGAATCAAAGAAACTTACAAATGACACCTATCTCAGAGATAGAGATTACAATTAGAGTATACTGACAATACCATAGTCCAGTAAAAACTACTCCATGCAACGAACAATGATAACAATATGGCTTACAACACAAATTACAATAAGACTAGATCCGCAAAGCATAAAGGACCATTCTGAACCTGAAACAGAAGATTGATACAAAGGACGGACACAACTATAACCTAATAAAAGATAATGGAGCCTTCTGCTCTATTATGGGGGCCACCGAAATGAATATAGGTTATGAGCCCCTCCTTCTGCCGTAAGCCCTTCTTTGATAGAGAATCTGCCCTCTGGTTAAATTGACGAGATATATGTTGGAAATCCAGCTTAGAAAATAATCTCATCATAGACTTGATCCGCAGCAACCAGTGACCCAAAGTAGCAACCCTTAAATATTTTAATCCAGTAGCCCAATTAACAACCGCACAAGAATCTCCATGAACCTGTAGATCAGTAAGTTTGAGGTGCCGAGCAAAAAATAATAGACCACCGAGAGCCAATAACTCCGCCCGAGTGTTACTACCCAAACCAGTGTTAAAGCTTAATTCATAATACTTCGATGGCGAGATAAACAGTAAACCTCCAGCACCACCAACACCACACTGGGCAGATCCATCGAAGAAGCCACGTGGCCGACCAACATCAATCTGAGGAGAAAAAAGATGTCGCACTTGAAGCCTCCTCTGCTGAACAGGAACCTCCGATAAAAAGTAGAGTATAACAGATCGAGCACTAGCAAATGTAAGTATGAAATTCTCAAACAAAACCAAGTTACGTAATCTCCAAATACCCCAAAAGAAAAAAAAGGGGAAAGGAGGAGTGAGTACGTTGTCTGTTAAACCATACCGACAAGGCCGACTCCAACGAAACATGACTCCACTGAAAATCTATCTCCCAGATGCCCGAAAAATAATACCATAGTTGCCGAGTTACGTTACAGTTCATTAATAAATGTTCCACTGTCTCCGTAGCCTAGTAACATAGAGGGCACGCAGATGGTCCCATACCACCTCTGCGGTAAAAGTTTTCACCCGTTAAAATTCTATTTGTCAAAGTCAGCCAGATGAAGCACAGGATCTTTGTGGGCGCTTTCCATTTCCACAACCAGCTGAACCACCAACTGCCAACCATCGGAGCATGTTCCTGTACGATGGCCGAGTAGGCCAAAGGAGTAGTAATCTCCCCATCGGATTCATGCCAGCACCATATAAGTCTGTCGGATAAATCTGTAAGACGAATTCCACAACGTGAGATAGACTGAAAATAGTGATCCCATTCCTTACCGCCATTACCAATTAATCCAAGGTCACCTGCTGAAAGCCAATAGTTGGATGGAGCAGAAGTCGTCCCATTCTTCGCTTGATTCAGAAAGATAATGCCTAACTGGTGCATTTCAGCCAAAGTAGTACCAGAGAGGAACATATTACAACCAACAATAGGATCAATACCTATCCGAACTTGGTAACCATCACCAACAGACCAAGCCAGGTGCTTCAATAATAAAGGAAAAACCATTAAAAGTTCCCTCCAACAAATGGAAACCCCCGCCGAGGACTTCCTGTACGAGCGAACCCAATCAATTAATGAAGCACCCTTCAAATACTTGTCCCTCATAATCCTTCCCCAAAATCTAGCATGAGTAAGGGAACACCACAGACTCTTTAGATGAAGTGCTTGAGCAATCCAAAAGAGGTTACGAATCCCCCAACCACCCAGAGACCTAGGAAGAGCAATTTGTTCCCATGCCACAAGATGTATACCTTTCTTATCAGAATCAACAAACCAAAGAAAGTTGTAAATAATAGACCTAATACGATGGAGAACAATTTGAGGAACTCGAGCAACTGTAAGCCAGTAGACCGACAGATTAGATAAGACTGATCGAATAAGAACCAGTCGACCTCCCAGTGAGAGTCTATGATTGTACCAGGCCAAAATCTTCTTTTCAAATTTCAGTATTAACCAGTGCCAGTCACTGATGGTATAAGCATTAGGTTTCAAAAAGTACCCAAGATAGGTCATACCAAGATCCAATCGATGACAGTCCATGGATAAAAGACCAGCCACCTGGGTTCTAACCCCTTCATCAACACAAAGATAATAGAGACAAGATTTTGGTTTACTAATAACCATACCGGTTGCCAAGCAGAAAATATCTAAAAGGTACTTGAATTGAGGCCATTCAGTGAACAGACCAATCCCAAAGAGAAGAACATCGTCCACAAATAATAAATGTGTAACCGAAATATTTTTAGAGACCTTAATTCCCATAATCTTACCTTCAGCCTTCGCCTGAGAAATCAACCTGCTAAGTCCCTCAATGTACAGCAGAAACAAGAGAGGGGACAACGGGAACCCCTGACGAAGACCACGAGAGCTCCGGAAGAAAACAGTAGGACATCCATTAATGAGAACAACAAAATTAGCTGAGGAGACACAGCCGAGAATCCACTGAGTACTAGCAAAATCTAACCCAGCATTCAACAGGAGCAACCTTAAAAAAGACCAATCGACCAAGTCATAGGCCTTTACCAGGTCAATTTTTAAGACAAAAGAGGGGCTATGAGAAACCTTGGCTGAGTGAAAGGTCTCATGAGCAGCTCCAATGGCATCAAAGATCAACCGTTGGTTTAGAAACCCAAACTGTTCTTTAGAAATGCCCCTGGACAAACCAGACTTAATGCGGTTTGCTATAACCTTAGCAATAACCTTATAGAGAAGGTTACAAAGGGAGATAGGACGAAAACCAATAAACCTCTTGGGTTCAGTAATCTTAGGAATACGTGTCAGGAAAGTGGCATTGAGGTAACCTGTAACCTGTCTAGATAGTCTGGATTCTTCAACCAAACAGACAATCTTAGGTCCAAAAAGATAAAAAAAACTGAAGATAAAAATCAATGAACCAGCGATCAGGCCCAGGACTCTTGAATGGGATATATACGAAGTTGTAATGTTCCAGGAAAATATGAAGTTGTAATGTCATGCTTTGTTTTTTTATATATTAAATATCGATTTATTGTGATAAAATTAAAATTTAGATTTGTGAGTTTCCATTCTTTACAAAGTTAAAATTATATTTATTTAATTTGAATGGGATAATATGAAGTTGCAATGTTATATTTTTATTTATAAAATATTGATTTTATTATGATAAAATTAATATTTATATTTGCCAATTTTTGTAACATCTTATTAGTCCCTCCCAAGGCAAGGATATACCTTTTGTTCCAAAGTCAAACCCTTTTGACTTATATTAATTCGTAATTTTTTTTGTTTTTCATTGTAAAGTTTTGTAATGTTTAAAAAAATAGCAATTAAACTCAATTTCTAAAAAATTGAAAATATATTTTTCATTTAAAAAGAAAAAGAAAATCAAGTTTTTTTTTATTGATAGAGTACACCTTGGATTTGAATCTCAAATCCCTCGTGGAGGTTTTTTATTTTTAAATATAAATCTTGTTACTGTCGTGACTTCAACTCTGCTCGTCATTTATGTTGTTTGTTTTGCAATTGGGACTGCCAGTAGATTTCATAAAGAGAAGAATGGATATGATCCACATATGGGTCATGTAAAACCTAGGAAATCGACGCCCAAGGCAGTGCAAGATGCTCGCAGCAACACTCTCTACCCCGAACTATGCAGAAATCAAACGCCCGAGCTTGGAACATGTCGACTCGACCTGGCTTGAGCTCTAGAAAACGCAGTGCTCTGGAAGATTGTATCGAGTTATTCAATGAAACGCTGGATGAATTGTATGACACGCTATTCAATTTAAAGGACGCAAGCACCATGACATTGGTGCCACTATGGTTGTAGGAAACATAAATGTGAAAGTCGGCTACAGAACTTGCGTTCTTCAACTATTGGTAAGTATAGATTCTACCATACATCTAAGTGTTTGCAAAAAATATCCAATGTTTCTTGTTTTTGGGTATAAAAAATATAAATGTTATCATTGTTGATATGTGAAAATTACAATATTGTAGTTGTGCATGGAAATGGATTCATTGCACGCGACATTACCTTCGAAAACACGGTCGGACCTGCGAAGCATCAAGCGGTGGACCTGCGCGTTGGATCGGATTTCTCGGCATTCTATTGGTGCAGCTTCACGGGTTACCAGAACACCCTTTACGCCCATTCTTTCCGCCAGTTATACATAGAATGCAACGTCTACAGCACCATTGATTTCATTTTCGGCAACTCAACCATGGTTCTGCAGAATTGCAATCTCTTTGCCCGGAAACCCTTGGAATTAACAGATAATCTTCACCACTCAAGGCAGGCAGGACCTGAATCAAAACACGGGGATTTCTATTCAGAACTTCCAGGTGATCGCTGCCTCGGACCTGATTCCAGTGAAGAGATTGTTCCCGGCATACCTTGGTAGACCGTGGAGAGAATACTCTCACAATACTGTGTTCATGCAATCTTATCTGGGCGACTTGATTCAGTCGGCCGGTTGGCTAGAGTGGAATGGAAACTTTGCACTGAAGACACTCTACTATGGTGAATTTAGCACCACAACATTGTGCACTTCATCTTCACCGCAATTTGGATTCCCGGAGATTCATTAGGGATCCTATATTCATCGGAGATCCGAGATCCTGCCGCAAATTCCATTGCAGATTATTCCAGATCTGTAGATCCCCTCACCTTTTGACTGAGCGCCAACAAGTACTTCGTCCATTCCACGTAGCCATATGACCCCTCTGGTGCAACCATTTATGCAATGCATTCACGTGGATGGTCCACATTGTCTTCCCACATCCACATGGCAGCAAGACATCATCTCCGTCCACGTGGCATAGGTGGGCTCACTTCAAATTTACCCAAGTTTTGAATTTTTTCATGAAGATGGGAAATTTTAATTCGAAAATAAGGGGGTTATTACCAAATTAATTTTGGCCCTTTTCCCCCACTTTAGGGGTTTATTTTTCACGTAATAGAATATAACCTTTGCACTACTAAATCTGCAAATTTCAAAAATTTCCCTCAACTAGTCTACCTCGTCTACTGGTAGACCACATATCTAACCCACAACTTGGATAGAATACCATTTAACAATTAAAATCATGAGTTTTCATAGAAGCATTTTGTCAAACACTTCGTCTACAAACTCTGATTTTTGCCCGTAAGTGTGGATTATGGCCCATACAGCTCCAATGCTGCAACCTAGAGCTCTAATACCACTTTGTGACATCCCCATCCATCATTCCAACCAATATAAGGGGACATGAAGAAATTATGGGCTTCTAAATTATGCCCAATGGCCATATAACATATTTATAAACATTAACAATTCATGTGTAGATGCATAATATAAACACAACAAGAATAACTCTATCCATGCACACAACACATGCATTTACAAGCATAATTATCACAGACATCCTAATAAAATCATTGTGCATAAAATATGAAGAGAATACTTAAATCAAACAATGAAGATCCAAGCAACTAGCTGTGTAAGAGAAATTTTCCACCCAACCATAGGAACTCTGTCCAACATATACTATTTTTGTTGAGAGGTCACCCCCAAACTGGGTTATGAGGCCACCAACGTGAAGGACACACCTACACTTTTCTCTCTCTTATCCCAAAACCCATTCTACTATTTATGTTTAGCCAAATGATCATACAGAGCTCTACAAGAATCTCACTTAGCCATCACAGTCTTGGATCCAACAATACTTGCCACATGCAACACCCTTCTAGGTTCAGGAACCCCCTTCATCAGTCCACAGTTCCCTCGAGCGATCCATCTTTCTAGGTGCTTACTAGTGTGTGCATAGAAAGAGTCCAGCATACTGTATGCTATTGGAGAACCACCTGTAGCCTTAATGGCTTCTCAAGCATGCAAAAGTAGCAAAACTCATTGGGTAAAGGTTCCTAACCTGCCCAACCTCAATGCTCACCTACATCCATCTTTTTTCCCTTCAAATCCATAGCTCTGGTTCCAAATTCGAATTTCTGGGTTATACATAGTTTGGTAAGTGGTCATGGTATGAACAACATGAAGGAGAGATCTACGTAATAGAATCTGCATGATAATGGAAAATGAGTGAATGACTCCAAAAGGTAGGAGGGAATGGTGACAAGACAACTGACATAACTTCTGACCATAGAAGAAAATGACCTTACAAATGTCATAAAAGGATATCCATCTCATGCTTCCATAACTACATGAGAGGAATTTCCCCACCAACCTCACACATACATTCAATGATTGGATTTAATAGTCAAAATGAAGTAATTGGCTCATTTAAAGCACATGGAAGTAATTGGATGAGTTATAAGGTTGAAACTTGGCAATAAAGGATTTAATTTCCCATATCCCCCCTTTCCTCTTCCCCTATAGTGGGATCATAGCCCCTATAGTTCTCTTTACACAATCATCTTGGACCATTTTATTATTTTCCAACATAATATTTACATAATATTCAAATTGGCATGATAAGCCAACCGTATAGTCCATAAAGAATATTTACATGATACATGCCTAGTCATTCACTAGTCAGGTCTTGGACTTGAGCTTTGCACTAGGAATCCATATTAGCACATTTACATCGTTTATTTCGATACATTACAAGGGACAAACTAGGGGTATTATAGAGTTTCCTTATCTTTTTGAGTAGATTTATTGACTTGAGCATGTGATACTCAACCTAATATCTATTATTTCATATGATATTTAATTTGAAACTTTATTGATTCATGATGGTATTGGGTGACATATGACACATAGTTTATGATATGATGCTATTTCATATTGATATTCAGTATGGTACCTTATATCATAATATGTTGTTAAATTTTGATGGTCCTTCTTGACATACTGGTTTAGTAGGATGCTTGACTATTTCATGGATTGTTATTTCATGTGATTGGTGTTCAATAGAATGTTTAACTAATTCATGTTGGTATTTTATGATAAGTAAAACTTAGATTATGAGGTACATTATCCCATGATGATGACTTATGAAATGTTCTATTGCAAATGCTAACTTGTGATGAGGCAATCTTGTAATCACAATAGATAACCAATTACAATGCTTAATTTGTAATGGAATATATGATATCTTGTTTCGAGAAGATAAGCACTAATCACAATTCATTGTGGCAAGTGGAAGTTATTTCAGGGTATCTACTCAAAGAGCCTAAAGGGGGATAATCATTCTAGGATTTCATGGGGGCCCATAACCATGAAAGAGGATGGCTACAACAAACATCTTATGGGATGCGGAACAAACTCAACGATTAACTCTATGTCAATGGTTCTTTTTCCTTTATATAGTTCTGGAAGTCCACAACTTGAGGTATTTTTGCTGTAGGGGAGGCATATGGAGAAGGAATTCCAATGCCTAGGGCTGGTGCCTTGATGTTGCATATGGAGGGAGTTTGAGGCGGTACTTTCGATATTTTTGGGGTACAATAATTTCGATGTCGGGGTTGGGGTACTAGTAACTAGATGATGGTTAATTTCGATGAGGCCCATATTCTGGTTAATTTGGATGAGGCTAGCAGTTTACTGGAAGTTGGGAGGGTAGGTAATCCATGGAAACTTCCTAGGGAAATTCTGATGTTTATTGTATGATCCACAAACCGATTACAATATAGGTTTCATGCCATGGCGAGCGGGACCATCTAGACTATTGGCGTGGAGGATTACAAAGGTGGCATATGGTATGATTCTCAAGGTGAGCGTGAGTAAGGAAGGAGGGAGTTTTCAGAGCGTTGTACTTTCGACTTCTTTGAAATTAATTGAGGTATGAGTGTGTAACGTGATTGATGGAAAATTGTATGATTGATTGCATATTAGACACTAGGAAATTAATCAAGAGCGTGTTGTAACTTAAGGTGCCATGAATGTATTAGTGCAGGTGAGATATTTTTGCATGATGGCCACATGTATAAATATTTCATCTTCACAATATTACTAGTTAATTGTTTATTTGAATGAGTGACTCTTTGTACTTGCTTCTATGGGGTTATAACTTCAGGATGAATTTTCTTGAAGGGGGGGAGTATGTAACACACCAAACATAGTAAGTAAATATTTAATTTATACACAAATAAAAAGGAAAGTGTGCATTAATATTAAAACCGAGTTAGATAGAAAAAAGTTGGATTAAATAATTATAATTTGTATTAAGTGCATGGGTGACAAATGGTGTCATCCATGCAAATTTAAGAAAATGAAAAAAATAGGAAATTTGAGGATAAAAGGGGGCTGGTCTTGCTAATAAAGGTTTTTTTTGGTTGTTTTTTCTACTGTTTTTCTTGTTTTTTTCTCGAGTTGGTGAGATTATTTGTGGTGGGGAAAGGGTGGAGTAAGAGAGAATATTTCTGGGTTGTGGGAGAGGAAGAAGTGGGAAGTATTACCCATTTGGCATAGGGTTAATCGTTGTGCTCCAGGGCCTTAGCTTCAACTATGGGTTTGGTTGGGAGGAGAGTCATTCCCCCAACCATGGTTGGCACTGTTGTGTGTTGGACATCGACTACTAGTTCAAGCTAGGAGTGCAGGTCTATGTTCCATGTAAGTGCTCTTTCCAACTTCTAAATGGTTAGTAAGTCCAAAATTCAAATTATTTTCTACTATTGTTCTGGTTAGGATGTTGTAATGTTTCATTTTTTACAATCCATATATTATATATTTTATAGTCTAATATTTGTTGCTTGCTCATGCTAATTGTATAAGTAAACTTCTTGTAGTAATAATGGTATGGGTAAACTAGGGTCTTTCAAATGTGGGTTCCTGACATTCGAGAAGGATTAGTCATCTTCTGGTTCTTGGTGATTTAGAGACATTGTTATAAACCTAATGAATGATCCTTTACCTCTCCATGAAGGTGAGATTGCAAGAATTCTCCAGAATCTCACAATTGTATCTAAAAGGTTTGAAAGTATTGCCTCCTTCCATGTATTAAGACATATCAATTCAAGTGTGGATTAATTGGAAAGTCAAGGAACAATTTTAAATGAATGGATTTGTAATGTTTTGGGGGATCTAGGCTTCCAACCCATCCAATAAATGGTGGTTTATGTCATAAGTTGCATACCCCCCACGTATCCATCTTGGTAGGGGAAAATCATTTCTTTGACATGAATTCAATTTAATGATCATGCAAGTTCACACACTCCAACAATTTGTGCACATAAGGACATTCAATCCTACGACCCTATGAATTTAATTGTGAGGAATTTGATGGAAAATTGCATTTGCATTTGCTCTGGTTTTGGGAAAGGGGAGAATTATGATCTTAATGGGGATATGCTTAGCCTACAATAAGTCCTTGTCTCACTCCCATATTCATTCAAGTTGGAATATGCCAACCATTTAGATATTTTGGTGTTCAATTCAATTTATTATTGGGATATTCAAAGACAAGCTTGGACAACCAAGAGGCATTTGTTGGAATTTTTTGGTTCTCTAGTGTCCTAGACACTATATCTATGAGCCTTCTTTTTGAGTTTGGTGGTCTTGTTGGGTTTCATAACTCTCTCATCATTCCGGGCCTCTTTAATTTTGTCTTGGGTTTGGTATTTTTTCAAGAAAATCAAGGTCAATGGAATTGTAGGTCCTTTCCCTGGGTTTGTTTCATGCCTTGGACCATTTCTTCCTTTGCATTTGGGAATTCTGTTAGGATTTATCTTGTTCTCTCTAAGGCCATCCTAGAGGCAAAGTAAAATGGAGTGTAAAAATACCCATTTGGGATGGTGTTTGTGATGTGATATCTTGGAATTTCACAATGTCTTAAGAAGGCATGAAGAGCTCATAACATGGATAGTACATCACTTTTTAATGTTGCTAGAGAATTGCATGCATTGGAATAATTTCACAACAATTCATATGCAATGATAATGGAAACAATTCTACAATAGAAGAGGCAAGTACAAGCCCTTGAAATTGAATGCAATCTTCTTCCAAGTATGGTTAGTAATCTAAGCAATGACTCGTTTTCTTCAGCATCCAATGTTAGAGTTTTGAGGGGAACATTCTTAGTGGACAACAAGGGAGAATAGAATGGAAGCAAATATGGATTGGGATGGAGTGGAACATATTGAATTCATTCAAGTAGCAAGAGAACAAGAGGAAGCTAGTAGGAAGAATGGGTCCCCATATCTTTATATCTTTGTTATGTTTTGTAAAACAATTCTATGCTTAGGCATCTTTTGGATAGTATATACAAGCAGAATAATTAATGTATCCTCTATGAAGGATAACAAATATTTTTTGATACTAATGCTCGGTAATTCAAGAATTTGTTGATCATGACATGGACATAAATATTATATAAGACTATATTTTTGTATTTATATGCTGACCAGTGTGGCTGCAATAATTTAGAAATATAAAAAATATATGTTCATGTTAACACACACACACATTACAAATTTTTGCATAGAGGTGACATGTGTATGGATGAATAATATGCACTTAGAAAGAAAAAAAATTAGTATTTTTGCGTGAGACTAGAAAGTGTCATGAGCCTCAAAGGTTATAAAAGGAGGCATTGGACTTGGGAGATAATATTTTTCCCTAATGTTGGATGGTTATCCTAATGCTTAAAATTTTCATGGCTAACTAGTTGAGAGTTTGGTTTTGAAGATTGTGTTTTTACTTTAAAGGAGTTGCACACTCCTTTGCTGGTTTGTACTCTCTTCATACAATTTGTTGTTGCTTAGGTGTACCAAGGGAAGAAGAGTACCTTAGGGAGTAGGTAGGGTGGTCAAATGGTAGGCTTTTATAGTTGGCAATTATGGGTGTTTGGATCAAGTTTTCTTGACGAAAATTTGGGGTCATTCAACAAAGGAAGGGAACCTTCACACTAAATAAGGTATGCATAAATGTTTTCTTATTTATTTGGTATTTTTAATATTTTGAAACTTTCCACTCCTCTCTAATATTGATCAGTACATCTAATATCAAACAAGTATAATACTTATGGATAGTGGAGCTAGCACTACATTTAGAACTGTAAACACTAATATGCTACCAACTTTGTTGAAATTGTTTAATTTCTCTTTGACATAACCATTATATATATATATATATATATATATATATATATATTCAAATGGGTGGAAACAGTCTACAACTTTTTGTGGGGTTTCGCGACGATCGACTAGTCTAGTCATTTTTATTTTTCCGGCATGATGGTACTAGGGTTGACATATTTGCAGGGGCCCGAAGTATATTAGGGTAAGTACAGGTTTAATCGAAATAATGGATATTGATGAAGTGGACTATGGGACTCGAGCCCCATTCCTATCAAGGATTTTCACTCGGAAGTTGAATTTATGGATATTTGCCGCAATTCTTGTGCTCAGGCATAGTCTAATCCCTTCCCTTCACCGAGGACATGTGTAGGAATTCAAGTCAAGGGGGTTGTTCTTGATACCGATGTTAATACTTTTGAGTTGGGTGGCATTAATATTGACCCTTCAGTGTATCGTCATAAATCTTCTATGGCTCAGGCAATACAAACTTTGGTTGATGTGGAAATTCAGGTATCTTTGCCACTTTATGGCTTGGGTGGTGTTTTCAAGGAGGTTGGAAGTCTGGATGAGGTTAATTTGAACCTTATTGCACAGAATTCGGGCATTCCTTCTATTAAAAAGAGGTGCATCAGGTTGAGAAGAGAGAAGGTTAATATGGTAGTTGGTTTGGATTTAAAGATGGAAGAAATCCCAAGCTATATGGGAAATAATTTGGTGGAACATTTATGTGGAAAGATGGTTCGAACAACTTCCTTACAACTAAGTTAGATGGAAGAAAATTGGGCTTCTACATTGGGGTATACTCATGTATTCCATGTCCTAATCAAATGTTGCTTATGACACTGGTAGAAAAAGTGAGATATATGACTAAAAAAACTACTAAAAATTGCATATAAATGACTAAGTTTAGTCACGTGACTATTAGTCATTTATTGCCAATCAATTATAATGCGGATAAATACATGAATAAATGTTTTTAATCATCTATTGGCTATTTTGATTGGTCAGTTTGGTAGTATATTTAGTCATTGTTTTAGTCATTGATTGCTGTTAACTGGTCATTTATTTAGTCATTGATTGATGTTAACTGGTTATTTAGTTAATCATAATAGTAATTTATTGTCGTCAATAAGTAGTATATTTAGTCATTTTAATATTTATTGACGTCAACTGGTGGTATATTTAGTCATTTTTATTCATCAGTGATTTCCATCCATTGGTAGTGTATTTAGTAATTTTTTTATTCATTGATTGTTGTTAACTGGTCATTTATCTAGTCATAATAATCATTTATTGCCATCTACAAGTAATATATTTAGTCATTTATTGCCGTGCTCCCTGCCCGATCTCTCCATTTTGAGTCAGATCTGTGCCCTATTTGTCACCATCTATCAGATCCAGACCCAATGACACTGATCTGGTCACAATCTGATCACACAGTGTGGAGATATATCATTTCCAAAATTGTTGTCTGTATGGAAATCTGCTGAAAAATTACACATTTTCAAACTCAGATATCTTGGCCTATGGGACTTGAAATTTAGTGGTTTTTTATTTTTATTTTTAAATCAATTATTTTTTCAAGAAGAATTCAAATCTGTATTATGTTTTTGAAAATTCTACAAAAAATGTTACATAAATTAGTCTAAGTTTCATTGCCCTTGTGGCATGCATACATTTTATTTCAGTGAGTTATATGGTAATAAATCATTTCTTGTGGTTAATGGCGAAGAGAAGTGTTGACATTTAGTTGAAATGATGAATGAAATATTGGGTTTTACATAGAATCATTTATTATTTCCTTTTAGAATTTCTTTTATCGTCTATATATATCTGGGTTACACACACAACTGACTCCCTAAGTTCCAAGTGAGACTAAAACTAGTTTAATTTAACACACATTTAACTCCACTTGGGGACCTAAAACAACATGGTAGTTAGGTAGGACATTGGGGTTAGGCATCCAAATAACACCCCCTTATCACGTACATTTGAGACATAGTTGTTTTCTTTTAGGGAGCCAAAATCCCCTATTATTTATTGGTATGGTTGACATCGATTTATCGGAGGTCCTTTCCTTTAGGAGGGCAAGTGGCAAGATTGGTTCTGGAAGTTTGAGTGGAATACCACTCTCCACTCTGTACTGAAGGACACTAACTCGTTGTTCTCGTCGTGCATGTGGCCCCCATACTGGGTGCGGGATGACCAAAGAACTAAAGCCACGAGACACATTTTCGGACATTACATGGATGGGGTAACCTAGTATCCATTCCTCTAGGGATATTTTACCCAGGATACCTCTCGATAGGGGGATATCCCTTTGCCATTTCATTCTCCATTTCATATTGCCTGACTGCGGATTCAATCATCCTACAGGGGATACAATTTTCATGAGCTTCCATATCTTTTAGTCAGGTGTCTGCATGTTCCTATACCCCATAGGTGAGCGAGTCTTTTTCTTTCTAGGAGTGATGCATGTTGGTATTCTGACCATTTTATTTCCGCTCCCCTGTTGTAGCATGCTGTTACAGCAAGTGCTTTTGAGCTTGTTGTTGGCCCGAGTGCCATTTTTTATTGAGAGATCTTCTTTTTGAACGCATGGTTGCACTAGGATTTTTTAGCATGTCTTTAGACCACAACCCCTTAGCACTTACACATTTGTCCCATTGAATCCCCGAGACACTCCAGTCGTCTATGGTGGAAGTCCCCATAGTATGATCCATTGGACCTCCCTCGTTGCGCTCCCCTGAGACTCACCACTTCGTCGCCAAATCTTCATCCCAACGCCCCGTATTTTACATCTGAATTTGAGTCTGAGTCACCCATATATACTGCTCCATCTAGCCCCATGGACGACACCATTCCTAACATGTTTTATGGAGGTATTATCGACGGTGGAACCGCCAGTGGCCCTATGCTACATCAACTTCCATCCCAACCGTGGCATCCATGGGACCCTCCATCCCTGCTGTTACATGACCTACCCCCAACACTACAATGAACCTAACTACCGCATCCATACCTACCGATACCAAATCTATTCCGACCATAGTTCCTTTGGTTACCAACAGTACCCTTGGGGGCACCGTCCCTTCCTTCCAGATCCCTTTGCTCCTTACGGGTGGTTCCAAGATTCCCATTATGATAATCGCCAACGCACCACCATTTGGCGAAGGCTGCCCCATGATTTCCTCCATGGCTAGCACGTAGGTCGGCCCGACCATGTCACATCCTCCTGCTAGTTTTCCATTCATGTCCAGTCTCAAACTCCCTGACCTGGATATATTGACCAATGAACCGATCCGACATGATCCCACGTGACCTCCGATGCCCACCAAACTCCCTTTAGACATCCCCAAGTTTGAGGGGAAGAATGGTGAGGACCCCTAGAACCATATCATGTCCTTCCACTTATGGTGTTTGTACAAATCCATATAAGTGGATGACTCGATCTGCCTACGCCTCTTACAATAGACACTCACTGGTGCTGCAACTAAGTGGTATATTGACCAGCCCCATGGGATGAATTCCACATTTGCATCCCTTGCATCAAATTTCGTGTAGTTCTTCGAGATACCAGTCCATTACAACATTGGTGTTGATATTCTCCTGTCTTGTAGACAGAGCACGACCACCCACATCACCAACCATACCCATGAGTGGCGTCATCGTCGTAGTTTGTGCAAGATCAAATTAGATGACCGTATCTTTTTAGATTGGTTTTTAAAGTCCCTCATACCAACCATCACCAAGTATGTGGCATCCGAACGACCCCAAACTGAAGAAGAATTCATACTGAAATCCCAACACTTCAACCTTATTTTCGCACAATTGGGATACCTCTACACTATCCTGCCTGATGCTCCTCGCGGTGACTCCTCATAAAGGGATGCGCCGGGGGAATCTCACGCTGCCTATGGCATCATTGGCCATGTTGCACCCACCTGTTGGCCGTATGCACATATGCCTCTAGCACCAACCCTTGTCTATAACCCCACCCCCAGTTTTGTGTCTCCTGCCATGAGCTGCAACCCTGATCTTTCACGCGCCACAACCCATTATGGAGCAACACCTTTGTATGTTCCACCAGCCCAAACCCCCCATACACACAGACCCACCTGTGCGGCACATTGTTATGGTCATAACTCGTAAGCGTACGCTCCCTGAAACACCACCTGCTTACTACCATCCACCGACCGCAACTGCTCCCACCCAACCACAACCTTCTCCCGCTTACTACCCACCGCCGACAGCCCCTGCACCTATCGAAACCTAAAATCCTTCCGTTCCACAAGGGCAAGTTTATACCCCACAAAACCAGTTGCAGAACCAACCTTCCCAACGGAATCAGCAAGGCCAACTTAATAGGATACGAGGTCGCAACCGGGGCAACAATCAACCCCCTGAAGCAGGTGGACAACCTCTAAATCCCCCCGATAATAATGGTACCGCATCGTCCAACCCAAATCCGAATTAAAAACCTTGACAAGGTAAGAACCTTAACTTACGTATGAACCACCCATGCTCTATTTGTGGGGTTTACGACCATTACACACACAATTGTCCCCATTTGGTGAGAGCCTGAAAACTCTGGAGTGAGGACCACCAACATCAAGGGAAATTCGCAACCCTTGTGCCTCCAAATCCACCGCATCCCACCACTCAACCTATGGTGTTACAAAACCCCTTAACCACACAAGGGGTCATCACCACCCAGCCTATAGCACCTACAAGAGGGGTTGTCACTCCGCAACAACAAGTTACCTACGATGCTTCCGCTAGTCAACCCCCTAACTTAGGATTTCATCATCTTTTGATGATGTCCTCTTCCGACGTCAACCTTCAAACACATCATAATCAGTATGGTTCAACTACTAAAACCATCACTGTAGACAAGGATTCCACATCTACCCTTGTAGATCTGTCTTTACGAATACCCCCGACCACCGCCAGAGGGGGCATCCAAATCTCCCAAGTTTCCCCTGCGCCGCATCACCAACAACCCCAATGCTCGTGCTGCCCCCAATTATAACATCATGGATGACTTAACCCAGTCCCACAATCCTATGTCAGCCTTAGAAGTTTTGAAGAACTGTCCAGCACAACACAAAGCATTGTTGTATGCTTTAGGTGCAATCAATCCTTCTAACTCACAATTTATGGCATTCAACTTAGACTAATTAGAACCCCGCATGCCTTCGTCCATTGCATTTCAGATCTCAGTATCAATCTGGAACCTCGTTATCCATTGATGCATTATCGATGAGGGCACCTATACATGCGTCATGTCCACATTCGTGTGGTAGTGTGTCATGTCCACATTCGTGTGGTAGAAGCTTGGATCCCCTCCTCTGCAATCCTCCACGACTGCCTCCGAGATTATGATGGTTGCGCAACTCAGCCGCAAGGCCTTCTTACCAATGTTCTCGTCCAACTAGCCGGGAAAACCATCCTGATTGACATTGAAGTCGTCAAAGCGCAACTCGAATACAACCTTATTTCTAGGATGAAGCTACATGTATGTGATGAAGATTGTTGCCTGATTTGTTTTATGGATTATTGTAATATCCCTAATTTGAAATTTTACACAATTTGGCCAATTTTCGAATCTTGGACTAGTGAAACCACAAATTGTCCCAAATGATCCCAAATGGTTTCGAATTCTGTATGGAAGGACTTAGGATTATATAGGACACATTAATACATCTATTAGACACCCAAACAACTGATATACCCATCCATGGTCTGCAATTTGCAAGGAAAGAAGTTTTGGGAAAATACTAGTTAATTTGAGAGGTGGAAATCCCCCCTAGATCTTCCATTAAAAGCCCTTCCAAACACTGTAATACCTTCACTAATTCTTGGTATGAGACTTGGATATGTTATAGGACATTAAGGAAAATATGTGTGCAACATTATATTTGGTTTTAGGGTCGAATAGGTATCCCAATGAACAACAACTTCTAGAGTCTGGAATTTGTGGTGAAAATGGTGGACAAGGAGTGTCGAATTTAATCATAAACCATAGTGACACTTCAGGGGTCTGCAACATTATTTGGGATATCAAAGTAAATTCATATACAGCTCATAACATGGATAAATATCTCATCAAAATCTGATAGAAAACATGTACAACATCATTCCAAAATCACTATGCAAATGCTATGGGGAAAATGGATCGAATCTCTTTCTTGATTGGAAATATCACTTGAAATACACAGTGTTTCGAGCTGTGGATATAATGATATGATTATTACAGAGTTATGCAGCAACTAACATGTCCATAAGGTCGAAATAGAAATCCTCCATTAGCTATATGCAACAAGAAGTGCGCCATCACACTTTTACATGACATTGAGAGAAAGAGGAAACTAGCTCGAATATCAAAGTTACTTGGAGAAATAGTACATGAAGTGCTTAATATTTCGATCTGTGGCTCTCATGATCTATCCATTACATATTTATTCATCCATTAACAATTTCATAAGGTTGAAACAACAACCTTCCATTATCTATATGCAACAAAGAGTGCGCTATCTCACTTTACATGAACATTGAGAGAAAGATAGGAGAATGATAGTAGAGAAGAAAGAGAGAATATGAACTTGAAATTAGATGGGGGTTGAACCTGCATCAAAAAATCGACATGAATATCTATTGAGAGTTCTAAATGGCCTCTCCATCAACCAACTTGGATGGGAATCTTTCACCCTCAAAATTAGTACTAAGGCAGGGAGGATGAACATCCACCATGCAAGGACAAGCTTGAAGCTCTCCCAAATTGCAAATATGCAAATAACAAATGACCAAAAGATACTCCATTTCAACTTGTAATCCTTTTAATAACTTTATTTGAGTCATTTACCTCCTTATAACTCAAATTATCTCCTAATTACTCATGAAATTTGAATTAGTGGGGGTTATGACCCTTCATTGGCCCCACATGACACTTGGCTCATCTTTTGTCTCCAACTCCTCCATGAATTCGACTTGGGAATATTTTGGATGATTTGGATATGTGTAACTCCTCTCATGCTCCCTATTGGTCTATTTTTATCTCTTACATTGTCATAGATGTCATAGAATCTGCCATAAGTGTCATAGGTGTCATAGAATCTGTCATAAGTGTCATAATGCTTGTCATAGTTGTCATAGAATCTGTCATTGCCTATTTTTAGCCCTATGACTCTTCCTCTTCCTTCATGAATGTTACCTCTTCCATTCCAACTCGAATTTGGGGATGGATCCATGTTTAAAGGAGGAATATTCTCTCATGTGGACACCACATGTCCACTTATGCGCCCCCAAGTCCAACTAGGACCTAATGCTACTTCATTTTGGAGAATTTAACATTTATTTCATAATTTATTGGCCTATTTTCCACCATCAATTTAGAATATTGAATTTTCATGAGAAACTATAGACCTTGGGGTTTAATGTCAATATTTTAATTCTTCCACATAACCCTTAGGAATTGGGTAGGCCAACTTAATTATTTATCTGAAAATCATTAATTGGGGACATGACACTTATGATGTTCCCTCCATGAGGGACGGGTCATCAAAATCGACCAACTTACTTACTATGACCCTGACACACCCGCCACGCTATAGAACGTCCTCCCCATGGCCGAAAATTTTACTTGGTGCATCTATTGCTTTGGTTCCGCAGTGGGGCCGAGTCTTTATTCCAAGGCCTCCATGACCTCCACGTTTACCACCTTACCCCCACCCTAGTTGGCTGTTGAAGTATCAGAATTGTGCACCATTTCATCCAGCAAGTGGGTCCTTGAATCACAATCCATCTTCCAACTGATACCCCACCCAAAACCTCAGCGGCCTCCCCAACCCCAACCGCCATCGGTACCCAGCCATGTGGGAACCACCCCGATCCATACGATCCCCTTTCTTTTCCCACCATTAGGATTGGTAAGCATGCCTGTCATGGCCATGCTGAATCTCCCATGACTAACATTAGGGCTCCCCGTCTGGTACTTACCCACACCGAATTCCACTCTGACCCCATAGGTCGTGCTTCAACTAGTTCAACCCATCAACACTGCCAATCATCCACCCCCGAGTGTGTCAGCAACAACTTCATCCAACCCCTCTCCCCAGTCTTCCAAGAAGGATGGGGGAAAATCCACGAAAACCAATGGTTCAACAACTATGACCAAATCCGTGAACCCTCCTCTTCCACCACAAGCACCCCCAAGTGCACTTTGTGCGATACCTTGGGTCACACTACCCATAATTGTCCGCACTTGCTTGACCTTCACACTCATATGCAGACCTTGGATGATGGTGAGAACATTCCAATTGTTGAATTTCTCACCACTCCAATGCATAACAAATCATTGTGCACCAATAAGTCGTGTGCGATCTATGGAATCTACCACCATTATTCCCACTACTGTCCCGATTTACCAGAGTATCGGTTGGTTCTCCATGAGGTGTGACAACCATCTTTGGAGTCCTTGGTCACTTTTGTTGAGGAGATCCACCCCCTGGAATCCTCATCGGCCGAGGTAAACACCATTTATGTTATTTCAACCATCGACACCAGAGTCACGTCGTCAAATTCCTGATCCCTTCGACCTATATGTTCAACCTCTTCAAATCGACAAGGAAATTACATGTCCACAACATGGGGGTAGGCCCCAAAACTTTCCTACTCATCATCGTCATCATTATCGTTGGAGATACTGGGGGCATCCACCCCGCAAGGGGAATCCCCCATCATCATATCATCAATTCAGTGTGCCACCATGGCGAATATCCTCACGGTACACCCCATGCCAGCAGTTGGTTGATGCCCTGTTGATCCCTCTCCGAGAGAGCATCCGCACTGCATTAAAAACTCTAGGCTAGGGGGCATAATAGACTACCTCGACCTTGGGATAGGGGGCACGATCAATCATTTTTACCTTGCCCCATCACATATATCTCGACTTTTCAACGAGCCCATTTCTCAATCTAACACATATGTTCCCCATAACCACAAACCCCATTCCCATATCATGGGGGAAGGATCTTAACCCTCCTCACTTTTTCACATCTGTGATCCCGACCATTTTCGAGGTCACATGTCACTTGTATATTTGGTTTGATTTCCAGACGCCTAGTATGTTGCACCTACAGGTTATCATCTCTACCCACTACCGCATCCTCGACTTAGTGGACCCCCCCTAATTTATGGCCCATTTTGGCCTCTTTTTCTCCCCATGACCATACCAGAGTCCTTCGAACTCCATTTTCCGCGCCGTTCACACCGTCAGAATAGACATTCTGTACCCGTGATGATGCTTGATATTGTTTCTCGTTCTCACTCACATTTTTTAGACCATCCTTTTAATGTCCCCCCACCTTGATTTGGGTTCCATCAGGTACGCCGACGATCCTCTACATCTTTTTCCCGTTTTATTTATCGCGGCCTATTCACAAGCCCTCCGCTCCATCCATACTACACTGGTTGCGTTATTTTTCCACCATTCATCTACCCGCAAGGAGGCCCCATTAGTGTTCCACCTCACCTTTTCTATTGGTCCACTCATACCTATCCCCAACTTTGGACACCTCTTTCTTGACTCTCACATCTGTTCGGTATACATTTACCCCTTTTTCGGGCTGAGCCGATCATTTATGAAAAATGCACATAGGGAGTTTCTGTTAAGCTCTTTTCTGACTCCTTAAAGAATGAAAAGATCGCCGAGCAATCTTGCTACCTTTTTTATTTAACCCTTTTTCGGGCTGGGTGGACTAATTACGAAAAATGAATAATCTAGTCCCTTCGGCTAGAAGAGTTCTCCATTGCATACTTTTATGATTTTTTGAGATTTGGGGACTAACACACGAAAATAACACCCTTAGAGTCTTCTTATTGCTTTTAGACTCTCTAAAATTTAAAGCACCCACGAGCATCCACAGTCTTGGGCTCGTACAAATCCACATGATGGTGTCCTCTCGAGCACACTTCTATCCCTTCTTTGAGCTCATTAAACCACGAAGAAAGCCCAAATGGTGCCTCTCAGCGCCCCTGTAGCTCACATATGATCACCCTGTTGGGAACTCTATATGTCAGTTAATTAAAGCTAACACACAGAATGATCAATATAAATTGTCAAACCCAGGAAGGTCTTTTATTTCAAAGGTAATCAGCACAATCTATGCATAAACAGATTAAGCAGTTGATTAATGAATGCAAGTAATGATCCTACCTAGATGCTCAGCCAACTCATTCCCTAAGCAACTAATCTAATTCACACATCTACAAATCCCAATTGAAACAATCCTTCTTACAGAATCAATCCAGAAAGTTAATGATCTAATAATGAAATGAAATGAAATTACTTTTGCAAGAAGTTAAATCCTTATGATCATCAAACTACAGCATTCAACCTTTACCAAAATGATCTATCCAGTGACTACTGTAACTCCAACATTATCTGTCTAATCTATGTATGCAATTAAAGATACAACAACAACCAGAATTGAAATACAAGCTTGAACTCTACTGATGATTACTGGAAGTCCTAGAAAGCATAAATAACTACCAATTGATTGGGATCGAGCTTGGCTGTTACAGCTGATTAAAACACACATGCAATTAATTGAATTGTTCTACACAGTCGACTGTCACACCACTCTGCTACAGCTATTCAAGATGCAATTGTAAACTACTAGCAAGGAAGCTAATCTCTATTACAGTTATCAGCAATGTCTGCAACTTTCCACACCACACAACATAAATGAAATTAAACTATTCTCTGTTACAGCTATTAGCAATGTCTGCAACTTTCCACACCACACAACAGAAATGAAATTAAACTATTCTACTTACTTAAATCGTCTATCTCTGTGAGAAGGTGGGCCCTGGCCTTCTAATAGAGACGCCGAGAGTCACAGCTAATTAAAACTCAGAAGTGAAGAATTTCTGCTCTCATATTATTAATGGAAGATTATGAGCTTCAATGCTTTGTTACAGCTTACACCAGTAATGATTGTCCAACCCCAGGCTGCGAGAGCCTTTTGGGATTTATACAAAAAGAAAGACAGTTTCAGATCCATAAAAATAGCGCAGCAATGAAGATCTATGATCTTCATGCTGCGCAGTTACAACTAACTGATACAGCATGTTGAATAGTGCTGTTAATACCGAAGGATATTGCTGTCCCGATGGCAATTAGATCAACAAACTTGACAGCTGGAATGCCACCTACCTGTTGCAACTAAACTCTTCTTCAATGCGATCTGTTACAGTGGAAATCTGTTACAGCTCGCGTGGAGGATGCGCTGTCCCTTAGAATATGAGGAGCTGACGTTGAAGAGTCACAGCTGGCACTACTGAGCTGGTGCACCTGCACTTTTAGACCTTGGCTAAATAAAATCACATAAATTAATATAAACCAAGGACTAAGATCCATAATCTTTAATAGTCTTAGGCATAAAAACAAATAAAGTAATAACAAATTATACCTGTCAATGTTATAGATTGATCTGGAAAGACATGGATATAGCTCATGAAAATAAGATGGAATTAGGGCAAAAAGGTGTAATAGAGGTAGCCAAAAAGGGGCATTTCCTGGACCCAACACACCCATTATGGAAGCACCTCCAGTATGGTCACCTTTGTTCAGAGTATTTTGCGATGTGTCACCCTTGGATTCCCCCTGATATCACCCATCCGTTTCCCCCTTTTGAGTACCCCCCATTGCAGTCACAGTCCATGATCCTTTAAGATATTATCCCATTCCCCCGAGGTTATTTTCATATCCTTCCAGGTTATCCCTGCCATCATACTTTGAACAAAGGAATTTTGAGTCCCATCACTCTGCAGCCCTCGTATCCCCCCATAGTGTGTTAGTCTCACGTTCCGTGCCATCACATCTTGGTTGTATCCCTTGCACTCCTATCAAGGGAACATCATTTCCTTGGTAGTTGCAAGTATCCCTCTGTCAACGCCAGCACATCTATTGCAGAGGATAGACCCATAGGTCCTTGTACCTTGTCCTCATCCCCATTAGTGGTGAGTTCCTACGGACCATCCGAGAGGAGTCCTTAGTGCCTCTTAGACTGGTTGTTTCTCACATGCTCAACTCCAACTCCATCATCACACCGTTGAGATTCATATATGGTATTGGTCCCTTCAGTTATTGGTTGAAGACTCCAGATGTCCCTTGAATCTAACACATTGGTGAGTCTATTTGGAACCCTCCAGTTGTATGTTCCTATGGATATCCGGGTTGCATTGGCGATAATGTTTGGAAGCCCTCCAGTTATATGCTTCCTAGAGTATCCAGTTCAAATGCAGTCTAGTGTACCTTTGAGATTCCAACTTTTAGTCTTTGAGTCCATCTAGTTGTTGGACCCCTTCAGATCCAATAGAGCATCAGTTGTTGTGATATCGCATTCAGGATGAATGCCATTATTTCCATGTATCAGTTCTTCAAATTAGTCATGGTTGGACCATGCATACATTCTAGACTTGGGTCCCCTCTGGACCATTATGATGTACACAATAATTACCTATGTATTAGTCAGGTCTGCTTTGGGCCTCACCATTATTTGTATATCTTGAGACATTGATACAAGCATGGTATGCCTACCTTGTCCATATATTTTAGATTATATGTACCTCATCCATTATTGAGGAGTTGTATTTGCAGTTAGTATGAATCACTTGTTTCGCTCTCCAGCCAGTCTTTGCTCTCCACCACCACAATTGTCACCACCTTGGAAAAAGTCAGTACATATGATGTCTATTGGCCATATGATGATCTCCCGCCCTCACACATCAGGGGGAAATCTGTTAACACCAAAAATTTGACCACCTAGCTCATCCCCCTAGTCACATAATCCATTTATCCCTTTTTCCTACATATTTGGCCTCCAAAAACCCAAAATCCCTAATTTGGTAAGCAAATGGGAAAAAAGCATTATTTCCCTCAAAAAATTATTTAAATTCCTCCAAAAATGTCAAAATCCCCCAAAAAAAGAAAAAGAAAAGAAAAGAAAAAGAAAAGAAAAGAAAAAGGAGAAATATTCAAAATAAAAGAAAAAAGAGGGAAACCATCAATAACATGGGCCAATACTAGTGGTTTCCCAAAACCATGGGACAATATACCACCATCCAAAATTGCTATAAAAAGGTGGTGGAGGACCTCATTTCAAATAATTCACTCTTCCCTACCGACACTATGCCGAAATTCCTACTGAAACCCTAGACTCCCTTTGAGCTTGTGTTTCCTCCATTTTAGTTAGTTTTGGCTACCCTGTAGCATTCAGAGGAGAGAAAGAGACATTGGAGACCCAGAGCACCACCATTTCTATGGCTGCAAGGGCCCCCAACATCCTTACCATTTGAGGTAAACCCATGTTGTAAATCCATTTTTACTATAATACAAGATCATTTCTTTGATTCATGGGTGTTGAATATTTTAGTTTAGATTTCATTTTACAGTAGTAAATTTTAGCATTTTACTGTAGTCACTCTAATACAACCTTTAGACACCCAATCATCTATTATAAACATTCATGGTATGCAATTTTCAAGGAGGGAAGAATTGGAACAAAACTAGTCAATCCATTGGTGGAAAACTCCACTAGGTTAGCTACTAATTGGCCTCCCAAACACTGTACGAACTTCCCAAATTTTTAATATGAGACTTCTCTCTGTTAGAGGATATCAAGGACAACATTTTTGCATCATTATATCAGAGTTTAGGGTCAGATAGATATTCCAAAAGACAACAACTTGTAGAGCATATAATTTATGAAAAAATGGTAGACTAGGGGCAATGAATTTATTGCACAAAATTTAATAAGAATTCAAGGGTCTGCATACAACATTTTGGTACTTCATTTAGCTCCATATGCAGCTCGAAACATATACAAAAATTCAGAAAATATCTGATATCAAACATGTACAATATCATCCCAAAATCACCATGAGAATACAATGAGGGAAATAGCTCGAATCTCAATATTACTTGGAATTATTACATGAAAGGCTTGGTGTTTTGATATGTGGATCTTGTGATCAGTTTATTATAGAGTTATTCAGCAGATAACATGTTCATATGGTCAAAATATCAGTCCTCCATAAACTATATGCAATAAGGAGTGCGCTATCACACTTGTACATGAACATTGAGAAAGTGTTGAGAGAAAGATAGTAGAGAAAGAAGAGAGAACATGGATAGAACTCAAAGGGGCTCGAACTTACATCAAAATGTCTCCATGAAGCTCTGTTAAGAGGTCTGAATGGCCTCTCCTTCAACCAACTTGGATAGGAATCTTTCACCCATGAAATTGGTTCAATGGCAGGGAGGATGAACATCCACCGTGCAAGGACAAGCGAAAGCTCTCCTAAATTGCAAAGATGCAAATAAAAAATGACCAAAAGCTACTCCATTTCGACTTGGTCTCCTTTTAATAAATTTAGTTGACTCATTTCCATCCTTAGTGTTAGGATATTCCTATACTCCATTTTAGTCCTACCAGCATTCTCATCATTTGCATTTTCAGTCTTGCATGCATTTCTACATGCAACATGCATTCTGCATGAATGCATGCAATTGCATGCATCCTACTCATCAGTCCCAACACCTAGCCCCCAGTTAGCTAGCCCCGGGAGCTTCTCATTGATTAGTTTTAGCCCTCCTAGAGCTTAGTGCACCCTTCTTTCTTGAATTAAGGAAGCCACTCGCCCTCTCTCACCTACCATTCAGTTGTACTTTAGTTAGTTGAGTTATCATCAGTTCTTTCCTTGATTTAAGGCTAGATTGACTCTCAACTGACTGTATCACTCTGATGGACCTCCAATGAGACTGGACTGCTCATTTTGACTTCAGTTAGCTCCTCATGCACCCTCCATTGAGCCTCCTTCATTCAGTTAGTGCTTCGATGTGCTAGTTACACTCAGTTACACCTACCACACTTAGTTAGACTCAATTTGACTGATGGCTGACAGTTACTTGTGCATTGATGACTCCACCGATGATGAGATATACTTCTAGTTGTGCTCTGATGACACTCTAGTGATCTTTTGATCTCTCCATGCAGTCTAATTCGAATTACCCCCTTGGTATTCGAATCCTGTGCATTGTATCATTACTATTTTACTATTCTGATTAATGAAACATGTGTGAATATTCTGCTCCTATCTGATTTCCATTCGATCTATGTTTTGCTGCTTTATTCTCTTCTATTTTCCTAAATTCTTTCATTGTGAGGTTTACATCATCTCTTTGGATCCACTGTGAGGATTTTCACATGGTATCAGAGCCATTTGAGAGTATATTCTACCTCCATTCTTGAAGGTTTTTTGCAGGTATTTCGAAGTTCCAATAGTTGCAGCAGCAGTTTATCTTTTGCACTCGTTCCAGCAGTCAAGATGAGCAATTCGAATGCTCCTTCTTCTCCTATAATCCTCACTCCCTTCAATTACTTTGATTGGAAGAGTGAGATGAATTTACACTTGCGTACTAGACAACTACACAAGTTGGTAATGGGAAGAGATGCCGAACCACATTCAACTGTGGAGAAAACCAAGCATCTAAATAAAATGGATGAAGCCTTTGGTTACATATGCCTCCATATGTCTAAAGATCTATTGTTTCATGTTGAAGGATTGAAGACTCCAAATGAGTTATGGAAAAAATTGGAGAGTCTCTTTGGAAAACAAGATGGGCTAAGAGGCCATGTTCTCGAAAATGAATTGGTTGCCCTACAACCTAGCAATTTTGAGACCATTCAAGAATTCTTCTCAAAATTTAAGAACTTGGTTTTGCAATGCAAGAATTGTGGCATCACTAAAACTGGTGAGCAATTGGTGCTCTCCATTCTGAGCAAACTAGGATCTCAGTTTTCAGTTTTTGTATCTACCTTCCATTCTGGACGAATGTCAATCCCTGGATGAAAGTTTCCAAACTTAGAAGTCTTCACTGAATCTCTCATTCAAGAAGAGGACAAATTGATTCAAATGGGTGCCATCAAGGCCTCCAAAGATCTATATCTTCTAGCTGGAGGAGCAAGTGGGATGAATGTGAAAGGGAGGAAAAAAGACAAGGATAAGAAGCCATCTAAATCCAAGCTGAATGATAAGTCAAGTCCATCAAAAGGAGCCTCCAGCTCCAAGAAGGACAAACATAGGAGATCTGAATGTCCCTACTGCAAGAGAGGATACCATCCTGAGAAAGCTTGCATGCACAAGAAAACAGACCTACTAACCAAGCTTCTTGAACAAAACAAAATTGCTATTCCAAAAGATGCAAAGATGTTTGATTCTAGAAGTGGATCTGATGGTCATGAGGATTGCCATGCATTGATGGCTGGTTTTTCAAAATCAAAGGCCCTCCTCATAGATTCTGGAGCCTCCAACCACATGGTTTCCTCTGAAGAATCATTTTCTTCTTTAGATCTCAGATGGGCCTACTATTCACATGGGAGACAACTCTCATATCTCTGCCAAAGGATTGGGCACAGTACATATGGAGCATGGCAAGTTCAAGAATGTTCTATTTGTTCCTTCCTTGAAAGCAAATTTGTTGTCTGTATATCAGATGACTCACACCGGATCACCTAAGAAGGTGATTTTTGGTCCTGACACAGTTGAGATCACAGAAATCTCTACTGGGAAGACTATAGCAAAAGGGTTTGCAAATCATGCCTCCAAGGCATATGAGTTCTCTCATTTTCTTCCCTTCTCTCTTCCTACTCCTTCAGAATCTAATGAATATTCAAGTGACTCTTCTTCTAATGAAGATGAAGATGAAGATCTTGATGTTGAGATCAAAGTTCAAGAACATTCAGATTCAGATCCAGAACCAACACATGTTCTCAATCCAGAAACAAGGCCAACATGGGCTCACATAGTCCTTGCAGCTACTGAGAACACAGTTGAGGATTCATATGCTCACAGAACTACCAGATTTCAGCACCATGCCAACCTAGCATTATGCCATCTACCTCTCCATGATAGATGCATCATGATGGTGGGGTTCTCTCTTCCATCCCTTAGGAAGACTCATCAAGATCCATTCGTTCCAGTTCCAGAAAGAATTCCTGAAAGACTTGCTTCGTCCAATACATCCTCTACACAGTGGGAGGCACATCAGAAGACCAGATCCAAATCTAGCACCTACTTTGGCATCCTACAGAGGAACAACTTACCAAGTTTTTTGCAAAAGTTTTCACCGATGAAAGCTTCTTTCTTTTCTGCTTAGTATGATGGTTCCTTGAGTTATTTTACTGTTCTTTTGAGGGGGGGTATTTTTCCCATGAGGTTTTCCCCATTTCCTCAGTTTATGGACAGTCTTTTTTTATCATTTATTTGATTGTATGGGTGACCTTTGGTCCTAGTTACCAGGGCCCAGGATAGATTAAGCGGGGGTGTTATGATATTCCTATACTCCATCCTAGTCCTACCAACATTCTCATCATTTGCATTTTTAGTCTTGCATGCATTTCTGCATGCAGCATGCATTTCTGCATGCAGCATGCATTCTGCATGAATGCATGCATCCTAGTCATCAGTCCCAGCACCTAGCCCCCAGTTAGCTAGCCCCAGAATCTTCTCACTGATCATTTTTAGCCCTCCTAGAGCTTAGTGCACCCTTCTTTCTTGAATTAAGGAAGCCACTCGCCCTCTCTCACCTACCATTCAGTTGTACTTCAGTTAGTTGAGTTATCATCAGTGCTTTCCTTGATTTAAGGCTAGACTGACTCTCAACTAATTGTATCACTCCGATGGACCTCCGATGAGACTAGACTGCTCATTCTGACTTCAGTTAGCTCCTCATTCACCCTCCACCGAGCCTCCTTCATTCAGTTAGTGCCTCCATGTGCCAGTTACACTCAGTTACACCTACCACACTCAGTTAGACTCAGTTTGACTGATGGTTGACAGTTACTTGTGCATTGATGACTCCACCGATGATGAGATAGACTTCTAGTTGTGCTCTGATGACACTCCAGTGATATTTTGATCTCTCCATGCAGGATAATTCAAATTACCCCCTTGGTATTCGAATCCTGTGCATTGCATCATTACTGTTTTACTATTCTGATTAATGAAACATGTGTGAATATTCTGCTCCTATCTGATTTCCATTGGATCTATGTTCTGCTGCTCTATTATCTTCTATTTTCCTAAATTCTTTCATTGTGAGGTTTACATCATCTCTTTGGATCCACTGTGAGGATTTTCACACTTAGAACTCAAATTATCTCCTAATTACTCATGAAATTAGAATTAGTAGGGGTTATGATCCTTCATTGGCCCCACATGACACTTGGCTCATCTTTTGTCTCCAATCCTCCATGAATTCGAATTGGGGAATATTTTGGATGCTTTGGATATGTGTAACTCCTCTCATGCACCCTCTTGGTCTAGTTTTAGCTCTTACATTGTCATAGATGTCATAGAATCTGTCATAAGTGTCATAGGTGTCCTAGAATCTATCACAAGTGTCATAATGCTTGTCATAGTTGTCATAGAATCTGTCATTGCCTATTTTTAGCCCTATGACTCTTCCTCTTCCCTCATGAATGTTACCTCTTCCCTCCAACTCTAATTTGGGGATGGCTCCATGTTTAAAGGAGGAATATTCTCTCATGTGGACCCCACATGTCCACTTATGCACCCCCAAGTCCAACTAGGACCTAATGCCACTTCATTTTGGAGCATTTAACATTTATTCCATAATTTATTGGCCTATTTTTCCACCATCAATTTAGAATATTAAATTTTCATGAGAAAATATAGACCTTGGGGTTAAATGTCAATATTTTAATTCTTCCACATAACCATTAGGAATTGGGTAGGCCAACTTAATTATTTATCTGAAAATCATTTAATTGGGGACATGCCACTGCCTTATAGTTTCTAATGCAAGATGATGCCATCTTCAAGGATCCCAAAGAATAGTTCTATTGAAGGCAAATCTTGACATATCGACATGGAATATGCGAAGTTTTTTTTTTTTTTTTTTTCATTTGTGTGCTAACCAATCACTTGGCTCCTGTTGCAAACTGGACCTTCAAGGATTGCTTTACTTTTGCTATGTTGAAGCACGCCAACTGACCAAATACCAAAGAGCCTGCAGATTAGACATGTATCTTCATGGTATTAGAGATGGATAATAAACCAAAAGAATTAGTCCAATATACATTCCATTAATATGAGAAATATAACCCATATGCATTGTTTACATTTTAAAGTTGGATCCAAATCCAGACAATGAATATCCTGCAAATTTGCTTACAAAAGAATTGAAATCCAAAAATATTGGTTACCCTCTTAAATTGTCCCCGAGGATGATCAAGGTAAAAAACCCCATCACATGGTAATCCATGCAAGTGTAGGGGCCTGTAGAAGGGGAACAGTGCCAAGATAAGTGCATAATAGGGCAACCTTTCCTTAGGATAATATGGTGAATATACACCATGAAATGCATGGATTCACAATTAAAAGAAATGAAATTACCTATTGTATAATCATTTCATGGAAGTAAAGAAATTGCATGGTAGCTATGGCAGAAAGTGACAACCACCATAGAAGAGCACAAAGTTGCAAGGACTATTCGAAAAGCACATAGAGTTCATAATATTTCGATTTTCAAGCAATCAAGGACCAATAAAGAAACATAGGGTCCATATACAATATATTAGGGCCAATGATAAGGGTGTGAGGTCTAGACTCTAGATGCAAATAAACATAAATATTCCCTCATAAGGTAGGTAACTAGAGTAGAGAAGGAGTTTGGTCACTTATATATGACCCGAGCATTGGAAGAATCTGTGAGGGAACCCAAGAATTCACTGGGTGCAATAATCCCAAGAATGTTAAGCATTCATTGGCACTCTCTTTCTCTTTGCACGACTGCATCTTCTGCTAGAGATATTTGTAATCCCGCATACGTGATATTTTACATTCAGAAACCTAAACGAGAAAAAAATTCTTTACAACCAAGAAATATGCAATTCTTGAAAATTATTACTTGTGTAGAGAAATCTTTAGATTGGAAAATGAAGTCCCGAATATGGTTCTTGAAACTAGAAAGATCATTCCGAGACTCAAATAGTACATCCACAAATTGTGTTACCTGCAACCATGTGAATGCAAACAACACAAGTGTCATTGTTTTTATCAAACTAACTTTTGAAAAAATATACTAGTATAAGATCTTTTGTTTACTACCAAAGTTTACATAACTCCTCAAAGGGAGTATTCTTATCGTATTTGTACCTTTCAGAAATATACTACTTCCTTTTATCTTCTCAATGTTAATTGAAGTAGAATCATTATACTAGTTTAGAACCTAATCAGCCTAATACTATATAACACATTAACTATTGATATAAAATTCCACAGTACCAAGTGAGAAGAACCATCTCAAGTTCAAAAACTAATTGGTAAAGAAACATAAACTCAAAGAACAATCCCAAACATAAACTGCATTGTATGTTGGAGTCTACAACAATTTTCAACCAATGTAACATGCAATTTTTCACCAAATATGACATGCAACATTATAGAACCACTACACACTTTATGGCCATAATTCTAGCCTCACATAGTTTGCATTGGTTGTAACTGCGATATATCAACAGTCATACACAATTTTGCATAGACTTCTATAGAATTGTGCACAGGGTTAGAAATGAAGTTACTTATGAGATCTCTATTAATGGGTGAGTCCACATAAATAGCCACAAAATACTACAAAGAGAATGTCTTGTCAACAATACATAAACAAACGTCAACTATACAATGATACAATGTTACATGTAACCAAAAAATGGAAATAAAATTTGCATGCTCAAAATCATTAAATGGAAAAGAAACTGACCGGTTGAGTTAAAATAAATCAAATTGAGGGGTCCATTTCCTTGACCCAAGTTGTGTTGTTGTTGAGAAATTTTCAACCACGAAGGAAACACCTTGTGCATGCATGAAAGGATTTAAAGATTCCACAGCTTCAATAACACTCCCCTTAATAATATTTGAGTATGAATGACCCCTTTTCCTCAAGAAATCAATCTACAACCACAAATTCAAGTGATTGATAGTCTCTACAAAGTTATATACAAAATAATTCAGAAAAATAATTAATGATAGAATTCATTGGTAGATTAAAGACATAGGCATATATTACCAAAAATGAGGTTTTCATTTGAGATGTATTATATACACATGAACTTAAAACAACTAATGCCAATGTTAGGAAAAAAAATCTAGCAAAAGAAAATAATGCCCAGCAAGTCATAATAGACAAAAACAAAAATCATAGTAGACAAAATCAAAACTACCGTTGTTGGTAACAACATCAGCATTGGATGGGTGGTAGGTGTTGAGGGGGGGGGGTGCTCTTTGACCCTGTAGGAAAATAATAGATCAAGCATGCATGGAGCTTGGGTGAAATATCTAACAATCAGGCTGAGGCTCTTGCGCTATGGAGGGGATTACAATTGGCCCAAAGAATCCATATTCAAGAGCTGTTAATTGCCGGGGATTCCATGATTCTAATCCATTGTCTGGCTTTAAATTTGTTCCCTTTGGAAGGTCCCCTATGTCGAACCATGGGGAGAGTGAAGCATTTGGTGAAATATCTTGATGAATATAAAGCTATGCATGTTTTAAGGACATCGAAAACATTGATGGATGCTCAAGCCGACATTTCTTGTTCTTTAGCTCAAGGATCTTTGGAAATCAATGGGAGGGTGGTTGGCAATGTTCCCATACCTTAGTCTCTATGGAAAAATAACTCAACTTTAACCTAGACGATCCTCCAAATCCGATTGACATTTGCGTGGACATGAGGCAATCAACAAGGGGCAATAGGCATGCAATAAATAAAATTAGAAAGGTTTCCAAGAGATATAGTCATGATTTGCAATTAATTTCTTTGAGCATGAACATTCACACTCCATTGTGTGAGTTTTAGAAGATGAATGGCGATGTGATATTCTTGTATTACATGGATATAGGATTTGAAATGGTGGATGCTAATAATTATTGTAATGATATCAAAGGTTTTTACACTTATTTGGATAAATTCTGGATCATCCTGAGCTTGGAAGGTGGTGGGGTGCAATTGATGAGAGTAGAATTTCAGACTGATTGGTTTATTGTTACTTTGGCACTCAGGAAAGGACGACAATCAAAAGGTATTATGTAGTTCTCATTCTGATAAATTTTCAGTGCACAACCAAGATAGTATCTAGAATTTAGGGTGTGTTCAAATTGAGCTCAATTATGTGAAATAAGTTGGTGCTTTTGAAAGAAGTTTGTTAAATTTTCTTGAAGATAGGGTGAAAAAGTAATACAAACATTTGCAACTTGTTTCTAGTTCGACTGCTTGTCTTGTTGAGTGGAAAAAAGACCTGTTTTGTTTGGTAATCCATAGTACTTACAGAGGAAGTGACTTGAGTATTTTTGGGTACACAGAGTTCTTTGAGAGTTTTCCTTTTCCCTTGTTGGTTGAATTTGATGTTTGTGAGCTCAATAATGTGATAGAAGATGGTGTTTTTACGATAAGTTTTCCAAATTATCCCGAGGATAGTGTAATACCCCAGTTTTTAAGCCCCAGACTTAGGGTATTTTATTTGACTATGGACTTATGTTTTGTTTGTTAATGTGACTACGAAATTATGATCATTTGTTTGATGATATGATTATGGACTTTGGCATTATTATTAATGTTAATGTTGTTATTGTCATTGTTGTTATCATTGAATGTTGTTGCTATTAATTAAATAAACAACTGTCTCAACAAAGGCAACTAAAAGAGTATGGGAGACCATGTATTCCACAGTGTGAGGGGACATCGCTAGCACCTTAGAACTTGTTATTGGATTGAGTTTGTCCATCCTAGTTCATTTTTTTCCTTGGTGACATTAGTAGTGTTGGTCACCCAAACATTGTACAATAGACCCTATTTATTTTTATTTTTATGGACTATGGAGTTACTATTGCACCTTATGCATACCTTAGTGTGCCCCTCTTTCCTAGTGCACCCTCCTTGAGTGAAAGGTTCCCTTTTATGGATCCCACTTGCACTAAGATGTCCTCTCCCTACATTCGAGGAGCTGTAAGCTAGAATTTAGCTTCCACCTCCTTGATCTGTGCCTCCACCTCCACAAGTGCACCCCACTCCTCCATTCATCCCTATTTTTGTGCTTCCATGATATTTATGAACCTATTGGATCCTCTCTATATTTATGACCCTATTGGATCCTCTCTCTCATCTAATGCACCCTCCTTCATGTTTTGTAACCCCCTTATGCATTAGTGCACCTCCTTGTGCTCTTCATGGCTCCACTCCTCATTTTTTGGTAAATCCTCCTCATGGTGCTAATATGGGAATGGGAATCTCCCAAAATAAGCAACCACTCCACCAGTTTGAGTTAAGTCTCCATGATGAAGCTCAACCTTACCTCTCTCTAATTCGAGTTGATCCCCTTGGGTTAGAGTTGGCCTCCTCGTGCTATAAATTCATATGCCCTCTCCTTGTTGAAGCTAATCCATAGATTTGGATCACTTAACTTATGATATCTAACCGTGTTGTTAGTGTTGACAATATTGAGATTGTGTTGAAACCTAGAGCTATGGTAGGATCCTATTAGAGAGTTAGTCTAGTTGGATGTTGCCCTTGCTTCCTTAAGTTCACTCTATTAGTCCACGTTCTCGCACAAGAAAACATGAAATGGGATGGTGATATCCCGAGGGACGAGTTAGGTGAAGGGAGTCTCATCCCATGGGTGTTTGCGGACAATCCATTAGTGCGGACACTAACCGATCTCCCTAGTCCGAATGGTTCAGATCTAGAACAAAAGAGTACACAATACAAACTACTTTCCTAGATTAATCAAATTGAAAAGGATGTCCAGAGATAACTCACCTTATGAATGCAATACCAACTCCTTGCTTGATGTATCTCTTGATATCTAGATCCCCGAATCTCTAGCTACAAAACAATGTACCACAATGGAAACAAACAAGTAGTAATAGCATATAAACATAAATCAATCTAAATCAGTAGTCAAAGAAGCTAATTCTAAAGCTGATAATGACAAGATGTTTATGGAAAGAATTTGTATTAATGTAATAATAAGAAATACATAGAGAGAGGTTATGACCAAGCTTTGACGTTGTAACTCCTTCCAAATGGTCCTAGCCTCAAAGGTATAAGCTCTTGCCTCTTGATGGATGAAAGGGAAGCAATCCTAGCAGAATTTTATCAGCATTTTAGTGCTCTATCTTCCTCCTCCTTGATCATGGAGATGGGGTTTGTATTTATAGACCTAAAAGGATAGGATAGGTTGAGGATTTGTGGGAGAAGCTCAAGGGATCATCCCAAAAGTTAAGGGAACCGAATGCCACCTTTCCTAGGTCATAGGGATAAGCCCCCACGTAAACAAGGATTCTAGAAGCCGCTCGAAGCTTATCCTTATTCTTTTAAACTACCAGCGTCGAACCTTGCACACATACAACTTATGTCTTTGGAGGGTGATGCGTCTTGTGCAAAGGTAACGTGCGTCACCGGAACGCTCTTTTAATGTGCAGAGTGCATCACCTAAGGTCTGACGCTCCTTGTCAATGAGCAGGGTGCGTCGGGGTGACCACAAAAAGTAGAAGGAACAAAATTTTTTCTCCCTTCAATCACTTGGCCTAAGTGCTTTACGATTTAGGGAAAATAGAGGAAACATAAATCAGGATGACGAGATTTTGGTGTAACATAATGCCCCCCAAAGCATGAAGCTAGTGAAATAGGATAGGTGAAATGCTTTGAAAAATGAGATTTTGAGGCAAGGAACATTGGTTGGAGTAACAAACAAAGACTCATGCAATACAACAAACTCTGAGATATATGTCTCAAATGACTCATAACACATTGCAGATCCATGGTAGTATCGATTGGATGAACACAATCATGGCTACTATACACAAACGTAGATCCATGATGAGATAATTACACAACCACGACCAATACAAGAGTGGATCTGTGTGATATGACTAAAAAAATATCCATCACAGCCTGGGTAAGATACATAAGTTAACCCAGGGTCTTCAAGCCGAGCCCGCAATGATACAAATCTAACCATGTGATTATAATGTTTTGAAGTCGAACATGGTATAAACTACTTGATTACCGGTCATTGATGTAAACCATTAACAAGTACGAGGGAAATCATCATTGATGTCAATGATCTCGAAGGTATCACAGTACATACTGCTGAATGTGAATCAAATGAGTTGAGGTCGAACATTCTGTGGAATCTTCCAATCAAAAGTCAATGATGTGAACATATTGTTTAAAGCGAGGTAACCTGCCATTAAGGCATGCAGTCCCAAGGTACTTGACTAGTTTCTAAGTTCAATCCTTGGATAATGTGTTGAAGTTGACAAGGATAAACCCGTTGAAGGAGTGCCGTGATGTTTCCCTCATCATCGACACAAAACAAGATCAAAGATGTTTTGGAGTAGATCAGACCGTAGAGTGATGTTTGAGACTGACTCAGGGGTGACCGACACAATGGAAGGTATAATGACTACAGATATTGACTTGATCAATAAATTTCTCTTAAACATGGAATGGCATGACTTGGAAGCACTGACATGACGAGATTTGACACCGATACCTAATGCAGCTAATGATCGATGCATTCTTTGGATGACTCAAAGGAGTAAAACGACTCAAGGAATTGGTGAGACTTGAAGACAAGCGATTTATCCAAGTGGTTCGAATGAGATACAAACGAGTGCCATGTTCAAGAGTAACTACATACTACAATTACTACAAGTAAATGCAAACTCTTCCCATTATTCCCCATCATGATTGATGAGTACCTCTTTGTTTATTAACGAGCTTGAGGAGGGTAACATATGCTCGGTATAGCTCATCCTTAGGACGAGTCTAATCTCACATGTTTAATGCACTTGAGATAGGAGGGGCTCATCCCTAAAAGGGCCCTTTGATGTCATATTTTAACGAGTCCAAAGAAGGTAAACTCAACGATGTTTCATATTTAGAGAGTCTGAAACGGTCAAAAGAAGACTCCAATGAGTGTTTTTTCATAAATTTTAGTCTCCTCACCCAAAAAAGGATAAAACAACATGAGAGAGAACTCTTCTAGTCATGATTAACTAGAGTGCTCATTTTTCATAAATAGTCACGCTGATCCTTAAAAGGGGTAAACTATCACCTAAAAAGACGACCTTTCTAATACTTTTACAAGCGTGAAAGAATCAAGTTTGCTTGGCGATCTTTTCTTATTTAGGGAGTCTAAAAAGAGCTTAAAGAAGAACTCCAGGGGGGTTCCTTTTTCAAGGGAGTTTTACGAGCCCAAAAAAGAGATAAAAGATGACTCAGTGACTTTTTCTCATGTATTTACAAGCACAAGAAGGAACAAAGACTCAACTCGATACCTTTAATGCATAATTTTAACAAGTGTGATAATGGTATAAAAAAATGCTCAAAGACCTTTTCACACTTGATAAGAAGCACAAAAAGTCTTACGGTGGTCACCAACAAAGTAAACAAACCATTTTCCTCTATCTGTAAGCTCCAGGAACCAAGTTAGGGTCCATTATAAGGTTTTAAAACATAAAAATAAAGTCAACTATAGTAAAAAACCCATAAAATACCAAAAAATTATTATTATTTTTATATAAAAAGGGTGAATAGTAAAAATTCTTTACCATTTCATTTTTTACCAAGTTGGAATAGTGAAAAAACCTCTTTGGAACTCGATCTCTCAGCGACTATTGTAGGAGCCTCGATAAGTCATTTATTCTCCGGTTGGTGTCAGGTAATCCTAAATCTCATCCTCTTACTTTTGATGGTTTAATTTTTGTTTTTAATGCAGGTTGTTTGGGTTTTTAAGCTCATTTTGGAGGGGAAATTGCACACCCTAGGTGATGCGCTTTCCCCTTTCGGGAAGCGCGTCACTATGGGTCCGACGTGACTTCTATATGGGAAAAGCGCGTCTCTAGTGCACTATCTGCACATGCGGGGTGCATCGACGCAATTTGACTTCCAAAACTAAGAATGGGGCCCAAAAGACAAGTTTAAAAGCATGCAAGGGGACATAATGTTTATCTAATTGATGTTTATATAGGTATTAGCCACCAAAATGGTCCAATGGAAGGAGCGTGAGCACGAACTAGAAGATGCAAAAGCGAAAAATGGCCCACACTCCGTCAATACTTTGTGGGGGTGTGGATTACTTAAATTTTTCCATGTCCAAGGAATGATGGCCCAGGTCCAGTTACTTGACTATTTGACCCGATTATGGGACCCAGATCAACATTTCTTCAAGGTAGGGGCTCATATCCTTACTTTGGATGTGGAGGACATCTATTTTTTGACCGGATTATTGAGGCATGGGGACCCTGTATCATAATCTAAACCCATGGGTAGTGATCGGTTCATTGAGGACCTTATCGCACAGTTCTGTACACCAGGCATGCAAATGTTAGGTGGGAAAATTCCCATAAAAAATGTATGGGATCGTCCTCTGAGGACTATGCTATTCACCATCGAGAGAGTGGTGGGCAACAGGGCTGCTCATCAGGCCACCAAGGCCCATATGCTATATGCCATAGAGTGTATGGCGTTGTTGACATGAACCCAATCGATAAGGGTTCCACTCACTGTCGACACCGAACCACCGCGATCTCCTTGAGCATCGGCCCAAACAGGTTTTACCCCGTCCAACAACACCTGCGGAGCAGATGAGGTCTCACCCGAGATGTTCAAGGGAGAGTCGACGGAACCATGTTTCCGCCGAATGAAGGAGGATGTTTGCGGCACAATAACTTAAACTTATTGCAACATTTCAGGAATGGATCTATGCATTTAACTTAGACATCATTTATATTCATAACATCATTCAACATTCATTATTGCAGCAAATAAAACAGTAAAGCGATAGTTGCAGTAAGAAAACATAGCATTATTCATATATTGCAACATGCATTACCACAATTGAATAGAAGAGACACAGGGATTCTGCAAAACAGTTCTGTCATATCATATTAATCCTGCACAACCCAGATACAATATCTCCGCAAAGGACAGATCTCGCAGATAACTCTTGATCTCAGATACACAACCAAAAGACGCATAATCCAATATGCCCCAACCCATACAACTCTATGACTTTATATAGGCTTCCGCCTTTACAATGCTTGTCCACTTTCTAACAACCTCCTAACCGACACTTTGAGCAAATGGCTCAAAATCTAACTGACATGGTCCAAATGACCCAAAATCTAACTGACATGGTCCAAATGACCCAAAAATCCGCATACCGCGGTACATTTGACCCAAAAATACATAAAATATTCTCCTTTGAACCCAGCTTTCCACCTTCCACGGTATCTTCTGACTTGTCACAGCATCCGCGATGCTGCGATGCTAACTTACCAAACCGCTTGCCAACAGGTGCCCACTGTATTTAACTGGTGTGAGGGGCTCCTTACGAACCTAAAATATCAATAGACCAAATGTTGTAGGTGAGAGTTAAAATATTTTGGGTATGGTTCCATCGTGGTATCCTTCTTCCTGGAAAGGGTTCCACTGCTTCGTCCACAGTTTGAGCTTGATGATCTCGATCTAAGAGATCCACGCGTGCATAGGTGGTCCGAGGTGATGGCCCTCCATGGTGGCGGTGGACCTATGATTACATACAGTCCGACCTTCTTTAGATGGCTACGCGGGCACCTCCTCATGGTTGGATATTATACTTATACATGTGCGGATTTCAAAGGAGATCCTGATTTGGATCTTCCAGACAGGGACCAATGGGGAGAGATCGATACGAAAGAAACTCTTTTGTTTTTACGTATTTTATGATTTTTCCATTTTTTTGTATAGTACTAATATGTCATATCTTGATTATATAGATATTGGCCCATCCAGACCAGCGGGTTCCTCTCCCATAGAGAGACGAGGAGTAGTTCAGGAGATGGCAACAGTCCGTCAGGAGGCCATAGTGGAGCTTGATGAGCTGGAGGAAAGCCTCCAGTGGTTGACTGCTGATATCCTGGACATATCCATAGATGACCTTCCTCGACATTACCGGCGTAGGACAGCTCGAGTCTTGGGAGTCTTTGGCTGGTTACTCCATAGAGTGGCTAGGGCCATTATATGATATCATGAGCATTCTTAGGGATAGGCTGTATATATGATGATGTACTGAAGGCCATAGGCTTTAGATTTTGTAGATTTGACCTACTGAAAGCTTATGAGCTTCAGATTTTGTATCAGTACCCTTTTTGTACAAACATTTTTATGCCAGACATGATATATATATATGACATTATTTAGCAATTTTATACATGTGTTTCTATGATGGATTTTGGATCCTATGCATGTTTTCCTATACACTATGAGTAGTTTACATGTTATGTTGATTTATGCATCCTTGATAAAATGTTTATGAATTTGTAATATGCCAATCTAACAGGAAATTATCCAAGGAATTGACAATCGTATTCATACTTCTTGGAATATGTAGGTATTGAATGGACTCAAAAGACCTTTCCAAGAGACATATGCACCGAAAGAAGCGGAGAAATATAGGGTCATAGATAGCATAGACACGGTTCAAATGAAAGACCACTAGTTGAGAATCAAGGTAGATAATAATGTGGTCCACTCCGAGGGAAAAAACGCCAATCAATAATCCAATCACTGCGTGATATTGGACGACGTTATTGGTTGCAGGACCTAGGCAAGTTCCTCCCGAGCTTATTAGTTCATTGACAGGGGAATAGAGTACCCATGCTACCAAGGCGAGGCTACGGGTGTGCCGGCTAGCATCGTCTGCGAATCCATAGCATGTTTCCATCTGCACATTCAGGAAGAACATGGTATAAGCAAAAATCGAGATGAGATCCTAGAACACTAAAAGAAAGTGGCATACCAAACATAAACACACGTCATGTGCAATATATACAAAGTACTAATGCGAGATAGCTCAAACGTAGTACCTCTTTAGGTAGAGCCCATTGCGAGGCTCCCCCAAAGATATTCCGTCATAATCAATCAACTCGTAAGCTCCCTTTTCCAAAACACGTTTTACTACATATGGGCCAGGCCACATGGAATCAAGTTTTCATGGCCCCAACTTATCACATTTTTGGTCATAGGTAAGGACCAAATCACCCTCATTGAGGATATGAGGTTTCACGGATTTATCGTACTGGGCCTTGATGCATTTCTTATGCACTTCATTGGCTAGAGCTGCATCACAGCGGGTTCCGTCGAGTTTTTCCAAGTATAAGAATCGTTCTTCCTCGACAGTTGTGTTCGGTAAAATTTCAACGGCTAGTCTTAAAGATGGAATTTCTCACTCAATAGGCAATACTGCCTCTAGTCCATACACCAATTGGAAAGGTGTGAAACCAGTGGCGGTTTTAATGGAAGTCCAATATGCCCAAAGGGATGAAAACAAAATCACATGCAAATTTGACTTGTGTGTGCCCACCATGCGCTGAATCATGGTTTTCAAGACCTTGTTAGTGGCCTCTACTTGTCAATTTGATTGAGGATATTAGGGAGTTGATTTTTCATGTCGAAAACCAAACTTAGCGCTTAGTTAATCCATGTTGATGTATATGTAACTTCGGAATGTATTTCACATATATGTATATTGTATTCCTATAGAGATGTTATTATTCCTCTATACGTAAGTGGTTGTATTCCTATAGAGATGTTATTATTCCTCTATACGGAAGTGTCGTCATTTATATTGTAAGTGTCGTAACTTATACTTGATGGGTTATTAGACCACCTTGTTGGGGTCGGCCCTATATAAGTCATGTGGGTCAAAGGGTTATTAGACCACCCTATTGGGGGTCGTCCATGTGGGTCAAAGGGTTATTAGACCACCCTAGTGGGGGTCGGCCCAGTCAGCATTATGTTAAGTGGTTAAGTTGAGGCCAACCTAGTTGAGTAAAGGTCAAGTCAAGTTAGTGTATAAATAGAGAGCGTGTCTCTCTCATTTTACACATTCTATTCTCTCACTCACACTTGGGAGAGTGGGGCACTTGTGGAGGAGGAGGCTCTGTTGCTAGGAGAAGACTATCTCTTGTATTCTGGTTGTATCATTGCTCTATCTATCTCTGAGGAAGTTATTGGGGTTTTTCACCTTTACGGTTTTCCCCAAGTAAACTCTGTGTCTCTTGTGTGCTAGCATTATTGTGTCCATGATTGATATGATGTAGATTTGCTGTACATGTTATTCTCTCAGTTAATATCCTAGATCAGATTGAAGTAAATTCTGAAAATTTAACATGGGTTTAGAGATAGCCTGAAAGAAGGCATGATATGGCATGTATGACACTTGTTGCACTTACGATGCTAGGGCTTGATATAGAAAAAACCAGTCATCGTAGAACTTTTTCCATACATCTGTTTTGGAGAAGTTTTCGGATCTGAAACTTTCACAGGTCGAAGATAAGATCCCCATGTACCTTGTGTCCAAAGGACAACCTCTAATTCGTTGTACTTTGTGATTTATGATTTGTACAATATAGGGTTTTTGCCTCTTCCAGATCTGAGTCAAAATCAGGTGACCTTGGGAAAAAGGTCATAACTTGGGCTAGGAAGCTCCAAATGAAATTTCGTAAAAAGTGACAGGTAGTACACAGACTTTACTATCTCAAGAAAATTTTTAAGAGGCCGAAGTTGAACCAGTGACACGTGGCACGCAGTACAAGTTTGCTCTCCTGTATTATCCCATAAACAGGTCACGTTACGACACTTGGAATAACTCTCTCTCAGAGAATCCAATTGAGGTCAGACCTATCAGGATGGAAAGATAACAGGTCGAGCTATCTCAAAATTTTTTTTCAGAGGCCGAAGTTGAAACAGTGACATGTGGCACGCCGTACAAGTTCGCTCTCCTGTATTATCCCATAAACAGGTCACGTTGCGACACTTGGAATAACTCTCTCTTAGAGAATCCAATTGAGGTCAGACCTGTCGGGATGGAAAGATAATAGGTCGGGCTATCTCAAAAAACATTTTCAGACCCTGTGGACCAAAAAGTTCGGAGTTACACCAGAAACAATCAGGTACATATTTCTGTCAAAACAGAATTATTTTTGAGTACCTTCATTCATGGCTTCCGGAATTTAGGGCTTCGGAGAAAGTTGGAATTTTTGTAATCGGAGACCACGGCTGGATGCTACTCATCAAAATCAAAATTTAGAGACCAAGATCATATTTTTTGGTTGGGCAGAAGGCTGGGCTTGATCAAACCCCAGTTCGGGACTTTGATCGGAAAGATGGAAAATTAGGGCTTTTGCAAAAATTGGAATTTTGGAAATATGTGACCACGGCTGGAAGCTCCTCAGAAAAATCAAAGCTTAGAGTTTTGAATCAAATCTTTTGGTTGGGTGAAGCTCCGGTAAACTCAAACCCTAATTCAGGGTCCTTCCCAGTGAATCCGAAAATATAAAAGGCAATTTTGAGGGGTGAAACTTTGCAGTTTTCAAATTCTGAATATACCAACTTGATCTGCTCATCAAGGTGCATATTTCTATCCTTTCAGAAGTTTAAAATTCAAAGTTTGAATTTTTGGGGTTTCTTTGACAAACCCTAATCCAGCTCCAGGTCCAGTTCTTGCAAATCAAGTAGATTGGATTAATCCTAGAAGAAGATGGATTGGTCACCTGCATAAGTGAAGAAGTTCCTGTCTAAGAGGGAGATGAGGCTAAGGCCTTCCATAAGAAGATTACAAGCAATCTTGACAGGTATGGCTTACAGGTATGTTTCATGGTTAAGTTTATCATATGTTTGTCTTCATATCATTATAGTACAATCTTGATTAATTACTGGACTTGTCGTATCACCTTAATAGAATATATTCATTGATTAAGGTTTTGCCACTTATGATTGTACTAATGCATTGTGATGTTGTATGAGGTTTATGATTGTTTGCTAACACAAAAGGTACACCAAGAAAGTCAAATCATGTTCTATTTCAAGAACATATGCTCATGGTGACATGAAGACAAAGATTCATCCATTGTCATGGATCACATAGAAGATCTACTTTCGAGGTATGTATAACTTGGTTCTACAATGGTTAACTTATGAGACATGCAGGTTACTAGCACAAGTCACTGAAGAGAACCAGAAGACATTATGCGGGTATATTAGACATAACTAGCTAGCATGATAATCCAGGTATGTTTTTCCTATATCAAGCTAGAATCCTACCTTGTGTTAGGATCTTATACTGTTGTGTTGTTGATAATGATTATTCATGAAGTCATAGGTTTGAATAATCATGGTTGTATGCATATTATGTTTCATACCATAATTGATGATATGACTAACTAGAAGAATCATGAAGGTATAGTTTTGAATAATCACGGGTTTTATGCATATTATATCTCTTATCTTGATTGATGATTCAACTAACCAGAAGAGTCCTATGATCAAATAAGAATATATATGAGTAAAAGAAGACTTCCCTGAAACCTTGAATACTAATGTTTATTATCTGTGAATGACCATGAATATACATGCTTGAGATTATTGTGTTTTGATAATATTAAGATTATACTAATGAATGTTTGATTATGTATGAGACCTAGAGGATAACGCAATGATGATACTAACAAGCATGCATAGGGATCGAGAATGTATATAAGTTCAAGGACAGGTAATCCAGGAAGAAAGCAAAGGAGCATACTCCAGTAGTTTCTTCAAGGATGCAGATATCCAGAGGGAGTTGACCATCCTTCTACATTCCACAACAGAAAGGTGTAGAAGAAGCTACTTCAGCAGCTCCTGCAAGGAAGCAAAGACTCAGAGGGAGTTCACCCAACAAACAAACAAAGATAAGTATTTTAATTACCATTCCTCACATACTTGTTTGTTTAAATAATATTATTCAATGATGTATATGCTTATGTTCCTAGAATTAGGTTGTGTATTATGCATATTAGAATAGTTGCATTGCTGAATAGTATACTACTAATATACATGGGTAAGTGGCCTATGGCACTGTACAACATTCCATTGCTACTTATCTAGAATGAAACCTCTTTGCTGACATGTTAGGAGTTGTGCACACTCTTAACAATGTTTTGGTAGAGATTGGAAGGCATCTAGAAAGTTACGGAATATGGATAAATGTTGTATTGAAGCATTGGCTAAGATAATTGCATGACTGTATGACATATTTATTTATGTGTAAGAATTTGTCTGAAAACTATGAGATGTTTTCTAATCATACAATTTAACTTGTTGTGTAGGAAAGATCGTATACCATCACCTACAAAAGAAGGACTACATCATTTGTTCAAGCAACAAAATTATCTATTGAAGATATTGAAGTTCCCAAGATACGGGAAGAATGCCATGATCCGTCCATCATGAAGAACGATGTTTGGGATGCGGTCCCAAGAGCTGAAGGGAAGTCTGTTGTGACTTCCAAATGGAACTATCAGATCAAGCATGCTACAGATGGCAACATAGAGAAATATAAAAGTGATGAAATAGAAGATACACCAGATGAATTTCAAGACAGCATGGTGTAGTCATATATGTGTGCAGAACTTGGTATGGTAGGATAGACAACTTTCTATCCAGTTTGGGCTTTACCAAGAATAAAGCGGATTCCAACCTTTACTACAAGGTTGAGGAAGGCAATCCACTGATACTACTTTTGTATGCGGATAACCTGTTTGTTACAGGTGAAGATAGATTGATTACCGACACGCAGCGGAAGCTTGCTGCCGAGTTCGAGATGAAGAACTTGGGGATGATGCACTATTTGTTTTTGGCATGGAGGTGTGGCAGAGTGCAGATGGAATCTTCCTTGGACAAGGGAAGTATGCAGTAGAGATCCTGAAGAGGTTTGGGATGATGGATTGCAAGGCCATGGCCACACCTATGGCATCGAATCTGAAGCTTCTTTGTGATGCTTCATTTGAGCCGGTTGATGTCTCTATGTATCATCAGATTATTGGGTCCTTGATGTACCCGACGAACACGAGACCAGATATTTGCTTTTTTGTGAACACATTGAGCCAGTTCCTGACGGATCCGAGGAGTGTTCACCTGGTTGTTGTAAAGCATGTTTCTAGAGGTACCTGAAGGGTATAGTGGATTATGGGCTCAAGTATGAAGCGAATCAAAAGTTTAACCTGCAGGGTTATGTTGACTCAGATTGGGCTGGCAGTGCTACAAATAGGAAGAGCACATCTGGGTACTGCTTTAGTATGGGATCAGGTGTGATCTCTTGGTTTAGCAGGAAGCAGTCCTGTGTAGCACTGAGTACAACTGAGGCAGAGTATGTTGCAGCCTGTTCAGCTAGTTGTGAGGTAGTATGGCTACGGAAGCTACTATCTGAGTTATTTGATCTCCCGTTGGATGCTACTGGTATCTTCTGTGATAACTAGAGTTGTGTGAAGCTGTCTGAGAACCCAGTGTTTCATGACAGGTCAAAACACATAGAGATCAAATATCACTATATCAGGGATATGGTGCAGAGAGGAGCTGTGAAGCTCTTGTATGTTGCGACGGACGAGCAGATTGCAGATGTGCTGACGAAGCCACTAGCCAGGGTGAAGTTCGAGTACTTCAGAGAGAGGCTTGGCATTCTTCAGATCAAGGAAACTTCGAGGAAGAAGTGATGGACACATTTGCTGAAGCCATTCCAAGCATGTTGGAAGGAGGATCCTTCACATGGCTGTCGATGTAAGCGTTGGATGACGAGCATCATGATGATGTTCTGGTTTCTGCTTGGATATGATCAGCTGGATCATTTTTATATATGTATGTACGCATCATGTTGGATGTTGGATATGATCAGTTGGATCATTTTTATGTATGTATGTATGCATCACGTTGGATGCTGGATATGATCAGTTGGATCATTTATATGTATGTACACATCATGTTGGATGCTGGATATGATCGGTTGGATCATGTGTATGTATTTTGTATATGCATCATGTTGGATGCTTGGACCATGTATCTGTATATGTATCAGGTGGATACATTGTATGATCAGGTAGATCATGTATGTTGATATGTATCATGTATTTGTATTTGTATCAGGTGGATACACTGTATGATCAGGTGGATCATGTATGATGATATGTATCAGGTAGATACTTGGTATGCATCAGGTAGATACTTGGTATGCATCAGGTAGATGCATTGTATGATCGGGATGATCATAGATGACGAGCTTCAGGATGTTGCTCCAGATGACATGCAGCAGGATGTTGCAGTGATGATGATCAGGTTGATCATGTGTACATCAGGATGATGTATGGTGAGTATCAGGTTGATACTCTGTGGCTGTGGAACAGGTTGTGCAGATAAGCATGTAATTTGTGCCCTGGGATATTTGCAGATGGTCTTTCGAGGTTTTTCCTATGGCATGTAATTCGTACCCTGGGACATCTGGAAAATGCTCTTTCGAGGTTTTGCTTGGGAGGACATATAATTTGTGCCCTGGGAGATCTGCAAATAGTCTTTCGAGGTTTTGCCTATGGCATGTAATTTGTGCCCTGGGATATCTGGCAGATGCTCTTTCGAGGTTTTGTCCTATGGCATGTAATTTGTGCCCTGGGAGATCCGATAGGTTGAGGCGTGTGCTCGTAATCAGTCCTGGGATGCTCTTTCAAGGTTTTGCCATGACCACATGTAATTTGTGCCTTGGGAGATCCAATAGGTTGAGCCTTGTGCTCGTAATCAGTCCTGGGATGCTCTTTTGAGGTTTTGTGGTGACCACATGTAATTTGTGCCCTAGGAGATCCGATAGGTTGAGCTGTGTGCTCGTAATCAGTCCTGGGATTCTCTTTCGAGGTTTTGTGATGGGGTCACGTGTAATAAGTCCTGGAGATCTGGATAGGATGAAAAAGGCCTCAGATGCTCTTTAGGGTTCTTGCTAGTCAAGAGACTCTTTTAAGGTTTTGTGACGCACGTAATAAGTCCTGAGATTTCCACAATATGGCCAGTGATGACGAAGACCTGCAGGTGGTGGGCCTACATCCAGTATGAAAAAGGACTGGCTCTGTAGAACTTCCTATGACGAGTAGATTCAGAGATTGATTGAGATAGCAGCAGCAGTGATGATGATGATGACTCGATGACGATTATCTAGTGACGATGATCCAGAGAAGATGACTTGTGCTAGAAGACTTGTGTCGAGAAATACCTTCCTAGTTAAGAGGGAGTGTTGTTGTATATGTAACTTCAGAATGTATTTCACATATATGTATATTGTATTCCTATAGAGATGTTATTATTCCTCTATACGGAAGTGGTTGTATTCCTATAGAGATGTTATTATTCCTCTATACGGAAGTGTCGTCATTTATATTGTAAGTTTCGTAACTTATACTTGATGGGTTATTAGACCACCTTGTTGGGGTTGGCCCTGTATAAGTCATGTGGGTCAAAGGGTTATTAGACCACCCTATTGGGGGTCGGCCATGTGGGTCAAAGGGTTATTAGACCACCCTATGGGGGTCGTCCCAGTTACCATTATGTTAAGTGGTTAAGTTGAGGCCGACCTAGTTGAGTAAAGGTCAAGTCAAGTTAGTGTATAAATAGAGAGTGTGTCTCTCTCATTTTACACATTTTATTCTCTCACTCACACTTGGGAGAGTGGCGCACTTGTGGAGGAGGAGGCTTTGCTGCTAGGAGAAGACTATCTCTTGTATTCTGGTTGTATCATTGCTCTATCTATCTCTGAGGAAGTTATTGGGGTTTTTCACCTTTACGGTTTTCCCCAAGTAAACTTCGTGTCTCTTGTGTGCTTGCATTATTGTGTCCATGATTGATATGCTGTAGATTTACTGTACATGTTATTCTCTCAATTAAGATCCTAGATCAGATTGAAGTAAATTCTGAAAATTTAACAATCCACCATCTTGTTTTGGAAATGTGATCCATGATCGGTGACGATGGCTTGAGGGACTCCGAATCGAGCAATGGTGTGATTGAGCATAAAGAGTGCGACAATTTCGCTTTCTTCTTTGTATGTAGGCATAACCTCAACCCATTTTATAAAATATTCTACTGCGACAATAATATAACCATGCCCCCCGGCCAAGGTAGGCTTACAATGCATGAAGTCGATTCCCCATTTTGCAAAGGGTCCTACAACGATAACTGGATGTAGTGGGGCTGGATGTGAGCGCTTTTTATAATGAAAAAACTGGCAAGGAAGACGCTTCTTGACCGCTTCCATGCAATCTTTGAAAATGGATGGCTAGTAGTATCTAGTGCATAAGATATTATGGGTTGTATCCATCCCAGAAAGATGACCACCACATGCCCTCGAGTGGCAATCATTTAGGACATACTCAGCCTCCTCGTGAGTCAAACATCGTCGTGGGATGGAATCAATACCATGGTGGTATAGTGTATCATAGATAATCAAGTAATATTTTGCGTGGTGACGAATACGACAGTGTTCATCGTGGGATAAATGAGGACCAAAGCATTGGTTTTGGAGATAAAATGTGATATCTTCATACCAAGGGTCAAAAGTACTAATAAAAAACAATGACTAATCAGGGAGAGATCCAATGGGATCATATTCTTGATCCGTACGAGGAAGATCGCAAATGAGCTTCGCAAATACCAAAGAATTTTTGGATTTGTCCTTTTCAAACTGGAGATCGAATTCTTGGAGAATCACGATCTAGAGCGAATATTCCCCCCCAATACTTGACGCGCGACTTGACGCGTGAAAACATGGTACATAGGGTTAGAATCAACGATAATGGTAGTAGTGCGGAGGAGGATATAGTGACAAAAATTTTGAACAACAATGACGCTTGTAGAGCTAACTTATCTACAATAATGGGTTTCAGAGTCGATGAGACCCTTACTAAGGTAGTATATCACATGTTCCTTTGCGTTGCTATCTTCCTGTACTAAAACCATAGTGATTGTTGAAGTAGAGGTAGCAAGATAAAGGATGTAATCCTTTGTGTAATCGGGTGATTGTAACACGGGCGCGTGAGTAATAGTGTACTTGAGATTGTCAAAGGATTGTTGGGCGAATTCATCCCAAATAAACAGGACGTCCTTCTTTAACAATCGCATGCAACCCTGTGTTTTCTTTGCAAAATTACACACGAAACGAAGCAGGTAGTTTTCCTTCCCCTGCAAACTTTGAAGTTCCATAATATCTGTGGGTGGTGGTAGGGAAACAATGGCCTCCAGGGATAATTTTAAGGACCCATACTTATTTAAAAGTGTATAAACCTTGGCGAATCTTACCAATTCTTAAAATGTCAACTATAAAATATTTGGTGATATTTTTCTAAAATTATTTAAATTTCTAAGTATTTTATATAGCTTATATAATAATTTGGCGATTTTTAGAGTGAAAAAAGTTTACCCCATCAAAATTGGGCGAAACGGGGCTTCAAAAAATGAAAATTGGCGAATCTTTTTTTGAAAAAAAATGCAAAAATAGCCCATGGGCTAAATTTCACCCCTAAAATTATCCTTGATGGCCTCTACCTTGAGAGGATCAATGCGGATCCTGTCTTTGGAAATGATGAAGCCTAGGAGGCATCCATACTCCACACAGAATATGCACTTATGGGGAGTCAAACAGATATTGTACCGTTGACATCTGAGAAACACAGTCGTCAGATGATCGATGTGGAAGTCACGATGATTTGAATGAGAAGGCAGATCGTCGAGGTAAGGTTTCACAAAATCCTTTAAATCGTGGAAGGAATATGACATGGCCCGCTGGAATGTGGCACCAACATTTTTAAGACCAAAAGGTAATTTGTGATATGCAAATGTACCCCATGGGCAGATGAAAGCATTTTTATGTTGGTTGGATGGGTGGATCTCAATCTGATTATATCCAAGTAGATGGTCCCCCCATTTGATGTGCCCACGTAGGTTTTCCCATGGCTGGGAGTGAACTTCCAACCATATTGTAGTTCATATATGAAGGATACCCTCCGCTTACATTTTGTCCCCTAACTTGGTGGTGCCCCCTAGTTAGATTTTGTCCACTGACTAGGGGTTGCTAGCCAGGCGAAAATTGTCCACTAATTGGAGTATGCCCAATAAGTATATGTTGACCACTAATCGTAGGTTAACCCATGGTCATATGTTTACTACTAACCAGAGGGTAGCCTCCGCTCGAATTTTGAGGCGGAGGTGGTGTTCCAGTTATGAAGTTGATGGTAGCTGAAGGTTTCCCTCCAGCCATTGGGGTCAAGTGAGGCGTAGAATCGACCAAATGATCTGGAGGTGTACCCGATGGAAAATATGGTTGGCCTAGTTCATAAGTGGCCATGATAGGTGTTGATATTCCTGGGGAAGAGAAAGAAAAATAATGTATGGGGGAATGTTGTTCAAGGATTGGGTTGAGGAGGAAAACTATGACGCCTAACCCGCTCACCAAGTGAGCGTAAACGTTCGATTGTATCATAGACTGGTGCTAGAATTTCATTGTTGGGAAGCCATCGTGGATTTTCCACCATCGGAATGATCCAAAATCAAAAATATTATGGCCTGAGGAAGTTCCCCAAAATGATGCAGTTGGACCAAAAGCGGTTGCTATTGGGTCGCCCGGGGGTTGACTGAAAATCCAATCGGTCCATGGAAACCGTCAAGCGAGTGTTGAAAATATGTGTCATGCGGAGGAGGTTGTTCCACCAACAAAGGTCCCGTATGATCAATGATGGGTGGATTTACAGGAGGAGAGTAATTTACCCTTGATTCAATGTTAGGATTTTCTTCTCAGCGTGATTCAGATGTTGTGGGTTGATCCATGCTTGATTTTGAGTTCTCCTCCTGGCTAAGGGGATATTCAGGTGGCAAATTTTGTATTCTGCAGGATATTCTTAAGGGATTCTCAGCCAGGGCAGGTGATGTAAAGTTTCTCCTAAGAGTCTTCTAAAAAAGAAAAACACACTTTAAGGCCTACTCAAGCTAAATCCACAAGCAAAATTATGTGATAGGTGGGATTCAAAAGTGTGGAACCTCATAGGATTATCAAGGCGTCGCAACTCGGGATATAATACAGGGTCCAACAATTATACTCGGCCCAATATTTCAGAGCACTAACCAGGGAGGATTGGGACCATACCCTTGACCATATAACTCGACTACCTGGCAGTACATGCGTAGTATCTCCCCGAGTGTTGTTCTCGATGTATTGGCATGCCAAGACGACCAATGGTTAACTTGGATGGTTTCATGAATCCTAGTGGGGTATCCCGATGTACTCAAGGTACGTGGGATCTCCAATTCATAGTAGTGCTGTCTAATGCACAACCGTACGACATGAGCCTTCCGATATACTGTTGAGTACGTGAAGTACCTTTCTATATAATTGAAGGTACATTAAAGTTCGTTCGATATACTGACTAGTACGTGGAAGAAATACAAGCCCCGGGATGCAGTGCAGGAAAATAACGACAACTACTACATTTTAAGATGCCAGAACACGTCTCTATCCTACTACACAAGTTTTTATACAATTTTAACTTAGGCTACCGCTTGATTTTATCTTGTATGGTTAGGTGAATGCATGAAGTACAGACTTGAAAAGTAAACAAGATGCAAAATTAATCTATATGAAATGCAAGCCTTTCGTGTTTCTTTTCAATGAAAACTAACTAAGGTAAGGAGAAATCTTTTTCTTTTTTGAAAGTAAAATGAACAAGGTACCTCTACTTTCTTTTCTAATCTAACCAAAAGACTAAAAATACTCTTTCAGGTAATCCAACAAAAATGAAAAACAACACACCAAATCAACAATATTTTTCTCTTTTTCTTTTCAATGAAGCAAAATCCATGGGAAAAAATGAAAAGATGAACTTCCGTTTCTATTGCAATAACTCTATTTCGAAAACAAATACTAAAATAAGTGAAAAGAAGATCAAAACTATAAGAGCTTTCACTAGTTTTTGCAATACTTCGATAAGGCCTAAATTCACCTAATATTTTCAAAGAAATGAAATTGAACTTTTCAAAACTAAGAGAACTCAAGGAATGACAATTTTTAGCTTTTTCAAAGTTACTTAAACACCTATGGAAAGCAAACAACTCTTCACAACAATTCCAAGTGATCTTACTTGAAATGAAGATAGTAAAAAACTTCTTTTTTGATTTTGTAAACTAACGGTACTCACAAATTTGAGAATTATGCCACTCTTTTAATCTTGATCTAAGAACTAGAGAATATTTATAACTGCAATCTTTGAGCAAATAGAAGTTCTCAAGAAATTTTAATCACCCAAAATCATAACATCACACAAAATATCCACACCAAGTCTTGTGAAAAAAACAAAACAACTTTAACGGTTGGAGGGCTCAGAAATCAAAGTGAATAAATCAGGTAAAAATGAGAGGGAGTCACAAGACTGGATGCACTTGCGAGGGATTGAAATTTCCCACGATTATAGAGGCACCCGCTTGAATTACTAGGACTCAAAACAAACTCCAAATTCTGAAAAATAAACCAAGGATGAAGCACACTGGGTCTAAAGGATACTGTAGGCATACTGGACAAAACACAGACCTCAACAAACCAAGCCAAAACCAATTTGTGATATTCTTTAACCCTATGCACTAAGTCTTGTAGGGTGACACGCCCTACAAGTGTGCACCAGAGCGTTGGAAACTCAGTGACGCGGTCTGCGCACACGGGGTATGCGTCAGTGACGCAGGTTGTATACACGAAAAGCGTGTCAACGATGTAGGTTGTTCAAAGGTAAAGTGCGTAAGAATTACAATGACGCAGGTATGAGGTTTCCCAGGTGCGTTGGGCGCAATCCAAGCTTGAAAAAATAAAAAATATCCAAAGCAAAATGATAAATGGCTGATCTAAAAATACCAATCAGAGTCAGGATCACCCAGTGACTCTTTGATAAACATATCCAATTGAAAAAGAGGCAATTAAGAGGCTTATTGGAAGGAAACCAAAAGAATTCAAAATTACAAATCAATCAAAGACTATGGGCTATGTTCCCCAGTGGAGTCGCCAATTTTGTTTGTAGACAATCCGTCAGTGCGAACACTAACCGATCTCGCTAGTTCTAATGGTTCAGATCTAGAACAAAAGAGTAGACAATACAAACTACTTTCCTAGATTGATCAAATTACAAAGGATGTCAAGATATAAATCACCTTATGAATGCAATATCGACTCCTTGCTTTATGTAGCTCTTGATCTCCAGCTGCAAAACAATGTACCACAATGGAAACAAACAAGTAGTAATAACATATAAACATAAATCAATCTAAATCATCAGTCAAAGAAGCTAATTCTAAAGATATGATAATGAAAAGATGTTTATGGAAAGAATTTGTATTAATGTAATAATAAGAAATACATAGAGAGACGTTACAACCAAGCTTTGACGTTGTCCTTCCAAATGGTCTTAGCCTCAAAGATCTAAGCTCTTGCCTCTTGATGGATGAAAGGGAAGCAATCCTAGAATAATTTCACCAACATTTTAGTTGATCCGAATTTTAGGGGGCATGTGGTCTAAATTCGGATGTATAAGCCGTAAAACCATTAAATGGAGAGGCCACCCTCTCATATCCATGGTATTTGGTAGCACATGGTTTTGGTCCATGGTATTTGGTAGCACATAGTTTTGGCCCATGGTATGGCCTCAAGGCACATTGTAATAATGCTATATAAAGGCCTAGCAAGCCTTCTCATAATAACAAGTTACTCATTTGGTTTCTCTCCTATTTTCTATTGTTCATTGTGAGATTGATTAGCTTTCCACTGCCTTTATTCTATGTTCACCTCAGAGGTCTGAGCATGAGAAGTAGAGTTTTTAGGTGCAGCCCGGGTTTGAGGTGGAGAAGCAGCGCTTTGCTGTCTTCTCGATTTGGTTGCAAGCTGGGCCTTCACATAACCAACTACACTATTGATAGGAGGTTTGGTAGCGGGTCTAGATGGATCGCTAGTAGGGCGTGGAGCGTGAGGAATTAGTTCGTATAGGGTTCCTGATTGGGAATAAACCAAATCCAGGTACTGAGCATGAGAAATTGCCTGTTCTTCTGTGACAACCGCGCCCATTGAAACATACCTAGCAATGGGTGACAATAATGACTTTGTAAACCACTCAGCCAGTAATTGGTCATGGATAGGAGCCTTAATTAATCTTCGGTGTCTCCTCCGCTCATGAATATGATCAGAGATGTGAGTGGCAGTAGATTCTGCAACAAATTTAGAAGGTCCGTGTCAGTCTCATATCGAATGGGAAGCTGGAAGTGTGTCAAAAATTGCATGGCAAGGGTGTTGAAGTCTTTGAAAGAGTGTTGTGGCAGCTCGATATATCATTTTGTTGCCGTTTCAGTGAGTGAACATTGGAAGAGCCTCAATCGTATAGAGTAATCCATCAGTGAGTTCGAAGAACAACAAAGATGGAATGTCGTGACGTGATTTTTTGGGTCTTCCCCGGGTTTGGCTTTGAAATTTGGAATGTCCGATGGTAGTTTGGTAGGAATGGGTGGCCAATGTGGTTCATTCCAAATGGGATCGTTTATGAGTCTCGACAAGTCGGGTAGGTCTAATGGTGCCAAAAATGGAAGTTGTCGATTGGGTTACGGGAATGAATAATATTGATGGGGTGCTAGGACGCTTGTCGGGCCCTGCACTGCATATTGTTGCATGTTATACCCATACATGTTATCCGCAGGGTACTGTTGGCAGTTTTGTGAATTGAGGACCATCTGGTTAACCGGTTGTTGGTTAGGAATCATTGGATTGACCAATTGATTCGAGATTGAATTATAAATCGGCTGTTGAGGATACTGCTAAGTGGGATTGAATGGAGTAGATACCTGGGGTTGTGGGATCCAGGAAGAGTTCCCAAATCCTTGATTGGGTGGATTGCCCATACCTTGAGTAGGGGGGAGGTGTCTGAAAGAATGGAGCCCATGGATTGTTCGTTCCGCTCTGATTAAGAGGCGGGGTTTGAGGGGGTGGGTTCCATCGATTGTTTGAGACACTGCGATAAGTTACTCTAGAATTCAGGTTAGGGGGACAAATGATTGATTTTGATTTGTGTGCCCCCCGGCTGGATTCTGGTTTCCAAATATATGTTTCCCCCCAGTAGGTGGGATTTGTGGCCCCCAAGAAGGAAGCGGGCCAAACGAAGGAAATTGGTTGTTGGTCCTGCTTGGGGTACTAACAAAAGGTTGTCCTCTGCTAGGTTGGGTTTGTGGCCCCCACAGAGCAGATGGCGCTGATGGAGGAGGTTGGTGATTGGTTCCACTTGGGGCACCAACAGATGGTTGTCCTCCAAAAAATGAGGTTTGTGATCCCCACAGGGTAGATGGTCCTAACAGAGGAGGTGGGTTATTTGTTTCGGTTAGGGTAACAATGAATGGTTGTCCTATGGAAATAGTATATATTATGGCTGAGGATTGACCTCCAGTCACAATAGGTGTTCTAACAGTAGAAATGGGTGGCCTTCCAATAGAAACATTAGAAGGGATTGGTTGTGTAGGTTAGTTGGTTGCACTATGGGTGTCGACTTGTGAAGATGATTGTGCACTAGTTATAGATGATAAGGGCAGTGACAGGAAAGTAGGGTTTATCCCCTAAGTAGGAATGTTACCTGAAGAAGAACCAAAGATTTCATTTGGTAATAAATGAGGGGAAGGTTGGAGGGGACTTTTCGACGTCAATTGCATGGGTACTGAAAAAGTGCGGAAATCGTTGAGGGCTTGGCCTAGAGTTGTGTTCCATAATGATGAGGCTGGATAACAAATGTTTGTTGTTCCTGAGTCATCGGGGAAATATTCTGGATGGATCCAATCTATGGGTCCAGATCGACCTACGAATGATGTGCCATAGGTAGTATCATAGGATGAAGATAAGAGGGATCTGGAATCATGAGGATTTACCACTTGAGAAGTGGATATTGGTGGGTATTGTGAGGTCGAAGCAAGTATTTGCGTAGCTTCATGTCTAAATTTTCTGTCGCAGCCTGTTCATCGGGCTAGACTGGCCATTTTTTCTCGTATGGATGCCATGATGTCATGCACTAAAGGGAGATCGGGGGAAGGCATTCCGAATGATCTATTGCTAGAATATCCGACTTCGTAGCTACATATAATCGGGGGAGAAGATATGACAGGTGGGGTTACCAAGGGGCTGGTTAAAGTTCACAGCAAAGTGGATCGTCGAAGGGGGGGAAGGATCAGATTCCTCAATAACCTCGACATATCCTTCATGGAGATTAAATTGTGATGGCATAACTGGAGTGGTGCTAGCTTCCGGAACCATAATAACTTCCGGAATAACGTCGGCTTGAGATGAGACATTAACCTCAGGTGCTAAAGTGGTTTCCACAGTGGTGCTAACTTCTGGTGCAATAGTGGATTGTGGTACTGCACTAGTCTCATGTATTACACTAGTCTCTGGGATTGTTCTATGAGTTTGGGGTACTATAGCAATTGGTGGTGTCGTGGTAAGTGATTGTGGGATGGTCCCCCCGATCAACAATTCTGCTAGTAGGGGGTCTGGGTATGCGTGAAGGTGGTCTACGACTAGTTTTTGGCACTGGTTCTAGATTCTTCCCTTGTTGTCTTCATGATTTCCTTTGGTATTCCATGGAATAGGATTAAATGTTCTGGGGGAAGTCTGGTTGAAAAAAGAACTCAAAAACCCTGAAGCAACTCAGTGTGCAAAAGGGGATCTAGGAAAAGAAGAGGCACACAGGCCAAAAAAGCAATCCCAAAAAACTACACTGAGACCGTTGTCACAATAAGCGAGCTACAACAAAATGGCCAGAAAGCCAACAAGAAGCACTAAAAATAAAACGACTCTCTATAAGGTACAATAGCAGGAAATCCTCCTATCTAAGGTCTGGAGACCTCAACAGATTGTATCCTTTGCAAGGTGATGAAATCCAAGTCGAACAATATGAAGTGAGAGACCAAAAGCTGAAAGGATATCCCTTTACCAAAAGGGATTCCGGGTAAAAGAGCCCTTGAAGGAAGGTCACTAAGATACCTCGTTCATGACACGTATGAGAAGGTTTACTGGAGTTTCTGCCTTTGATCCCTCGTACAACCAGTGTGGAGGATGGAAAATACAAGGAAGACAATGGATTGTTGTTCTTAGGTGCTAAGTGGAGTGCGGTATTCCACAAAGTCCATCCAGAACCAGTCCTCACTGCTTACCCCTGTGAAACGGGAGGCCCTCCCAATAAATTAGTGTAAAACCGTGTCAAAAAATACAAGAGGATTTGAGCACCCTAAAGGAAAACAACTATGTTTCAAATGTAAAGTGACAGGGGGGATTATTTGGATTCCTATCCCCGATGTCCTACCTAACTACACAATTGTTTTGTATCCTCAAGTGAGGTTAATGTGTGTTTAGTTAGCAGATTTATTTTAAGGGCTAGTTGTTAACTCAAGAGGTGACAGAAGTGCAACTTGATGGTGTGAAGACTTGACTCAAACCATGCATCTAGAATGAATCAATGCAACTTTTCTTTTCGATAAATTCCTAGCTATGGAAAGGAGGGAGTTCTTTCGTTCCCAAAATGTAACAAGCATAAACACAACTTTTTTCAAAAAGAGAGAAAAAACCATTCACTTTTATATGCCAAACCAAAAGTAAACTACTCTTTCAAAAATGAACGAATCCAACTACTAATTGAAAAACAAATTCTTTGTTTTATTTTCTACTTCAAATGAGTATATAAAGTATGACAAGTAAATGTAACAACGTCTTATGATTGCAAAAAACAACTTGATCGTTTAAGCGAAGGAGAAATAGATCTTGAAGAAAAAAATTCTAAGCCAATTCAAAGAATTACAAATGCAAAGAGTTTTCCTCAAGTAATGAAATTTCCACTAACTTCTTTCAAGGATGCAAACCAGTATATAAAAAATTTGCCTTAAATTTTTAAAAATGATCACTTTTTTCAATGAAGAAGTCAAGAATCCAAGCAAAAACAAATTCACTCTTGTCACATTAACTCAAAAAATCCAAACCAAAACAGATCAAGCAAACCAAGCTCAATAAGGGTTCAGAAGCCACTGCAAGAAATGCAAGAGAACGACTGGAATCACACAGGTCTAATCAGAATCAGAGAGCTACACTCAAACAAAAAAATCAGAAACCAAAAATCAACAAGCAAAAAAACAAATTTAGATGGGACACAGGGAATTTTCTCTCCCTTGAAGACCACCTTGGTATGATTTTTTGGAATTTTCGCGCTCTGCTGCTCTGTTGGGGCACGAAAATATCATTATTTTCACTCTGGGAAGTATGGAGGGGGCGCGGAATTTTTCTGTAGGTGGATAAGGGCGAAGGTCTAAGAATTTTTTTGTGTTTTTCTCAAGTTTGCAGACCCAGAGAACTGATTTTTGAGGATCAAAGTGATAAACAGAGGTCAAGGGTTGATCAGATGTAGAGATAATGAATCAAATGGGTAAAAAACAGAGTTTTGATAACCAAATGAAGACTGGGATGTCCCCAGTGGAGTCGCCAGTTTCTGTTCAAGTAAATTCGTCCTACGGATAGTTAAACTTACTCATAGATCAGATAAGATTCAGGCAAGCCTAATCTAAGACAACTAAGTAACAAGTGGGACCTTAAACTCATAGATCTAGTTCAATGTATGAATATCAGAGCATTGAGAGAGATAAGAAGGTGTAACTTACTTCAGATCAGCTGGTTGTCCAATCTCCAACTCCAAGCTTGATGTCCAAGATGTGAACCTGTGTGAGCAAGACAAGCACAATATCTCCAAATACCAAATACAATGATTAAGATCTAACTTCTAATGAAAACATATCATGAATCTAAACTAATAAGAGTCATCATATGGGAGAATAAGCCAAGTTGCATTAAGGTAGCTTAGTACAATGTTACCCTTGATGACCAAGCAATAATGTCTCCTTCCAAGCCTTCCTCCTTGCTATCTCTGCAAAACCTCCAAGACCATAGGTTTGATGCCTCCAAAGCTCTCCCCTTAGCTCATGGATGGCTTCCTTCTTATAGTATTTGGGAGGCCGACCACTAACAGAGGAAGGTGGATCTAGATGAGTGAATGGTGGATCAAGAGGTTGAACCAGGCCAAAGAGGGAGGGTGACTTAGGATTCGAGAGGAGCTCCAATCCCAAGAAAATATCCTGAAGGTAAGATCCACTTTCCAAGCTAAGCTATAGTTAAGGTAATTTTCGCGCCCCAGGCACTGAGCAAGGCTCGAAAATGATGTAATTTCTGTGCCCCTGTAGGCATGCAAGGCACGAAAATGAGGAATTTTTGTGCCTTGCACCACTAGCAAGGCATGCAATCCTAGTAAAAATTGCTTAAGGAGGTGGCATTTGGAATTCATGAGTTGGCATTCGGCTGAGGTAAGTTGGATTTATCTCCAAGGACTCCAAGGAAGGCCTAGGAGGGGACCAACTAGGTCGAAGTAAGGTCCAACACTCGTTAGGAGGTAGCGCCATTAGGTTCCACATGGTGTTATGACATGAAGCTGTGAAATGGCACTCAAAGTGGGTCTTTGAGGTATAACAATGCCAACCAAGATCCTACCGCATGCCGAAATAAATGCAAAAAACGTCGTTTTCCAGCAAACGGCAACTGCATTTAGCAAGGAAGACAACAAACACTCCAAGCTTGCAATTTCCGTCAAAGTCGTCATTTCCGAAAAACAATGCCATGGTAACATCTGCGACGAAGAAAACACCGCCTAGAAACCCCATTGAAGGCGAAGACAATTGACAAGGACCATACTGCATTCACCACCAAACCCCACTCCATTGCATAAACATTTAAACCACTGTGACGCCACCACACAACCGGGGCATGGAGCACAAGAACCTAGGCCGATGTCACTACGGATACAACCAACCAGAGCTCAGATAATTCTCCATTTAAGAAAATTGAAAAAATCATATTTTCTTCTACCCTAAGCCAAACCTCATAAATTCCACACTCAGCCACCTGATTAATGCCCCCGATTGAAAACTACATATCAAAGACATAATAAATATCATAAACAAGAGCTGTGTGCAGCTTAGTCCCTGCCTTCTAGGTTAAGAAATAAACAAATAAAACAAAACTTTCTTTACTCTTTTATAGAAAAAATCTTTATTTGAGGGCACATTTTCCAAAAAGAAAACTTTCTACAATGAATAAGAGTTGAAAGCCTATCTATCAATATGTTTCTTAATAGTATGTTACTATTGTTTCATATTTATACATGAATGTAGGAAACATCAATCGATTGCCACTATCCATCCATCAAATTTAGACATAGTTCTTATTAACAAGAAATTAATTATGAGAAATATAGGAAGAATGTTTAAGATTCATAATTCAAGAACATTTATGCTATTAAAACCACTCTATTAAAAAGTTGGAAAAAAATTGAATGCATTAGCTTAGCACATGCTCCATCTTAGATTCATATTAAATAATCAAATATTTACATTTCAAGAGATTTAATCCTTGATAAGATCCAGATTTGTGCTGATATTGTTCTTGACACTGTGCTTTCCATCTTAAATAGAATTCAATTTATTCCTAACTAGATTTTACCACAGAAGTACTTAGGGGTGTCCAACCAAACCCTTTCCAAAAGTTGTTTTTATTTAAAGGACCATGCTCTGTATATGGAGCTGGATATGCATTATGATAAACTATTGAAAGATCTTTTAAACGTAAACCGCCTTTCCTCCTGTTGTCTTTCCTGCCCTTTTGCTTGCAACCTTTGTCTATCCTACTACACTTGGTATTGTTGTTTAATTAATAGATGGAAAATCCCCCTTCCAAACTTAAAGGCATGCCCTGAACCTCCTCGACTTATGATGATATGCATCTATAAAGGATCTCCAAGCGTATAGAGAGGGAAGATCACCAGAGGGAGTAGCGCATAAATCCCTGCTTGTAAACATCTTGCAAGTAGTCTGATATGACCATAGAACGGTGGGTAGAAAATGGATTCACATTGGTTAATATTAATTCATCTCCAATAAATTCAATTGACTTTAAAAGGTCCCATTCCTTTATATCAAAGCCCAAGATAATGAAGCCCTCCATGATTGCTATAAAAATTAGCAAAGGCCATCATCCAACATATCATGTAGTTTGTATCTCGTAACCAACTCACCCCTATCATTACCACACGGAACACCAAACATGTTGCTTGCTATCAAAAGTTAGCAGTTAGCGAGGCCATATCATCCAACCTATCATGTAGTTTGTATTTCATAACTAACACACCTCTGATCATTACCATTAAAGAGATGGAACACTAAACATGTTGCTTGCTTACTTGAGAATTGTGTGACTTGCCAAAGTCAAATATCCACTATGAAGCATTTATGCTCTCACAAAATGCTGCACAGGCGGCATGCATGGACCACCTTGAGTATCACTCAAGGACCTTTCACAAACCTTACAAAACATAATAAATTAGCTCTGATTAGAAAAAACCAGTTGTGACCACAAAAGAAAGTGATTAACGGAAGCATGTGTGATTGTTCAATTCTCACATACCACAAGACTGCCATCTTCCAACATTGCATGTATCTCACAGTCTAGAAGTCTCTAGTAGAAGCTAAATTAGTTGTGGCATATGTCTTGAGTCCTTATCATACAAAGTACAGATAAATATGAATTTGCTCATTTTTTTACCTCTTGCGGCAACTAATCAGAACCAATTTCAGAGAAAACAACAAACCTGCATGTATAAAAGATCGATTGTTCCACCATTTCCCATAGGAAATGCAGTCAAGACATCAAGTAAATGACAATCACTAAGCCAAGAAGGGCGATCTTAAAGAATCTCCACTTAAATGCAATTTTTTTTCACATAACGAGAAAAGACTACCTGAGGTGTTATCCATTAAATTAATCAAATTTTAAAAAAATTATAACAAACTGGACAATGACAGATCCTCACCCATTAAACGCGTCCAGATTATATTTGCAACATGATAAAGAGTGTTTCTCCATTGTTGAATTGTTTGGATACCATGTCACTGCTTCTCTTCGTGTTTGATCATGGCTTTACAGCATGGTCCATCTTTGTCTGTTCCCATCCAACAGAGATGCTCATGCTTAACCTTGTAAAGTACATGAATAATCTCAAAGGAATTATAAAAAAAACCATGAAAGTGAAACGAGAAAGAAAAGCATAGATGAAATACATCTGCAAGCACTTTGACCAGTTTCATTTCAAATAATAATGCGAAAGAATAACAAAAATGAGAGAGTAGGAGTCGATATCAAACGTATTACAGATGTGAGTCGCATGCCTTGCGTTGCAAAGTGAACCAGCAGACAGAGAGAACCAAAATACCAAAGCATCCAGTGGCAGAACGTACAACATTATTTCATTGTTTCCACTGGAAATATTCAAAATCGGTTGAGTTATAAGACGTATTACAGATGTGAGCCGCATGCCCTGCGTTGCAAAGTGAACCAACAGGACAGAGAGAACCAAAAGACCAAATCTTTCTTACTAATACAGAAAATCCACAGCAACAAGAGTCATTTCATTGTCTTTCCCTAAAGTAAGAAAGATGACTACACGCATAAATTGTACTGGATTTCATCCGAGTCGTTAAATAAACAGGCCAAACTAATAACATGTATGAAGATCACGCCTTGCAGATAAATCAATATCACACCTGGAGATAAATCAAGATTATAACTGTTTGAACATTTCACATACATGACACACTTCAAAAAATATATTACTTTATAACCAATCCGCATGCATATTTTCTTTTGGGAGCTATAAAGCAAGTAAAACTATATTTTATTTTGAGACATTTTTGGATCTTTTATGAACAATGGCCTCAAAAGCATTTCACCAAATTGATCCTTGTTGTAGGTTACACTCTTTGCTTCGGGTTACTCTCCTTGCTTTAGGTCATATTGCACCTTGGCATAGTATTGGGTTTCATTGTCTCAGGTCTCAATTTTAGTCTATCTTAGTGCCTCTTTTTTTTGTTTCACCCGCCTCGACTACAGGGTTCGTTGAATTCACTCTTCATCATCAAGCACAAGTCTCATCTAATTGCAGGGAAACATAGTTTTTTTGGAGAACCTACATTCAAGCACCTGCAGGGATAATGGAGAATATAAACAGCCTCTTCAGAGTCGTCACATGAAATTCTTCAGAACTGCCAGAGCAAGCTACCTCCACCAGTTATCTAAGCAGAACATTTAAAAATCTCGCAAAGAGCAAAGCAAAACAATTCTAATTCCCTATCAGATGTTCTGTAAAACTATTTTAATTCTGGGAAAATTTCCGTGGCTTGGGAAAATTTCTGAGGTTGTCTACCAGTAGTGTATTTGACAATTGTAGAATTTTTTTGAATAGCCAACAGATAGATAGTGCAATAGTAGGAAAAATAAAAATTCTGGAACAGATATGGACTTGCTTGCATATCCTTTTGTCAGCATTTTGTATAAGAAAGCTAGACATTCAGGCCATAGCTCTTCTCCTTTTTATTAATACAAAATATCCACTACTGTTAAAAAAAAAATGTAACAAAAAAGTAAGAATCGTGACTCCACTACAATATTGAAATTCAATATCAACAGGGTATTTCATATCATAAAGGCTGCAATGCACATTCATTTGATTTAATGTCAAAATGTAGTGTCATAAAATGTAACAAAAATCTGAAAGGGCCAGCATTCCACTACAATATTGCAATTCAATATCAACAGGGTATTTCAGAGCATACATAAGACAAGAATATGGACAGGCCATGCCTTCCTAATCTTCTAATATCTAAGTAACCAATCAGGATTCCATTCATCACATGACATTTTCTCTAACATCTGAAGAATCGCAACCTGATTGTCCAAAAAGTAAGGCAGATTAGCAAGCACTATAAAATTACAAACAATTTTATAAAAGCCAAGGAGAGTTTCAAAAAGTACTGTAACCTAAAGCCTTCCATGATCGAATTTTTCCCAATACACCAAATGCCTGTGTCCCGTATAATTCAGTTGTATCTCCCTTTGGCCTAGGGATGTGATGTATTGTCAAGGTTTTGCTCTCAAAACTCAGCACAATTTTAGCCATCTCATTCATGCTAACCATTTCATCATTGCCAATATTCACTGTCTCTCTAAATTCTGATTTAGTCAAATATGGAACAGGAACATTAACCTTTGTAGAATAAATAAGATGAACATATCAGCTTCAAAGCATGTCTAGATAGAAAGGAAAACTTTTCGTTCTCCATCATTTTGAAGAGAATAAATGGAAGAATCCATGCATTAGTGTAGTCATCCCCATTTTCACTATTTGAAGGACTTGTTAGGATATTCCTATACTCCATCCTAGTCCTCCTAGCATTTCTGTCATTTTCATTTTCAGTCATGCATGCAAAATTAGGGTTGCATGCATCCTAGTCATCAGTACTAGCACCTAGCCCTCGGATCTTCTTTCAGATCAGTTTCAGCACTCCTAGAGCTTAGTGCGCCCTCCTTTCACCTACTGCATGAGAAGGGCGCCTTTCTTCACCTACCAGTCCAGTTTAGTTCAGTTATCTTCAGTTTTTTCCTTGATTTAAGGATTAACTGACTCCTAACTGACCTTACCACTTCGATGGACCTCCAGTGTGACTAGACAGCCTGTTTTGACTCTAGTTAGCTCCATCTGCGCCCTCCACTGAGCCTCCTTCACTACATTAGTGCTTCCATGTGCCAGTTACACCAACCACACTAAGTTAGACTCAGTTTGACTCCCGGTTGACCATTACTTGTGCATTGATGACTTCACTGATGAGAAGGTGGACTCCTAGTTATGCATTGATGACTCTCGGCTAATTATGGATCTGTGCATGAAGGCCACTGATTATGGATCTGTGCATGAAGGCTGATTAGAATTCCACCTAGTGAATTCGAATCCTCATACTCAACATTGTATATTTACCGCTTTATTATTCAGTTTAATGTAATATGTGTAATTATTTTGCCTCTATCAAAGCTCCTTTGGATCTATGTTCTATTGCTTGTCTCTTCTATTATTCCTAAATTCTCTCATTGTGAGGTTTACATCATCTCTTTGGATCTTATGTGGGCAATTTCACATCGTATCAGAGCCATTTGAGAGTATATTCTACCTCCATTCTTGAGAGTTTTTTGCAGGTATTTCGAAGTTCTAGCAGCAGATTCAGCAGTTTCTATTTGCACTTGTTCCAACAGTCAAAGATGAGCAATTTGAATGCTTCTCCTTCTCTTTCTCCCATGATCCTCACTCCCTTCAATTACTTCGAATGGAAGGGTGAGAGGAAGATTCACTTGATGAACAAAGGGCTTCAAAGATTGGTTTATGAAAGAGATGCCATACCACATACAACTGTAGAGAGAATCAAGCATCTAAACAAATTGGATGAAGCTTTTGGATTCATATGACTTCATATGTCCAAAGATCTATTGTTCCATGTTGAAGGATTGAAGTCTCCAAATGAGTTATGGACCAAATTGGAGAGTCTTTTTGGCAAACAAGATGGGCTAAGAGGCTACATTCTTGAAAATGAATTGGTTTCCCTACAACCTAACAATTTCGAGAGCATTCAAACATTATTCTCAAAATTTAAAAATTTGGTTGTACAATGCAAGCATTGTGGCATCACTAAGAGTGATGAGCAATTGGTGCTTTCCATTTTGAGCAAACTTGGATCTCAATTTTCTGTCTTTGTATCTACTTTCCACTCTGGGCGAATGTCAATCCCTGGATGGAAGTTTCCTACCTTAGAAGCCTTCACTCAAGCCCTCATTCAAGAAGAAAACAAATTGTTTCAAATGAATGCCATCAAAACCTCCAAAGATCTAGCTCTTTTAGCTAGTGAAGCAAGTGGAGCGAATGCAAAAGGGAGGCAAAAAGACAAAGGAAAGAAGCCATCAAGATCCAAGAATGACAAACAAAAGAGACCAAATTGTTCCTACTGTAAGAGAGGAAACCATCCTGAGAATGCTTGCATGCACAAGAAGATTGATCTTCTAACCAAGCTTCTTGAACAAAACAAAATTGTTGTTCCAAAAGAAGCAAAGATGTCTGATTCTGGAAGTGGATTTGATGATTGCCATGCATTGATGGCTGGTTTTTCAAAGACAAAAGCCCTCCTCATAGACTCTGGATCCTCCAACCACATGATTGCATCTGAAGAATCCTTCTCCTCTTTGGATCTCCAAGATGGGCCTACCATTCACATGGGAGACAACTCTCAGATTTATACCAAAGGATTGGGTACAGTTCATATGGAGCATGGCAAGTTCAAAAATGTCTTATTTGTTCCTTCTCTTACAGCTAATTTGTTGTCAGTATATCAAATGACTCATACAGGATCACCAAAACAAGTAATTTTTGGTCCAAACACAGTAGAGATTACAAAAATCTCCACTGGAAAGGTTATAGCGAATGGAATTGCTAATCATGCCTCAAAGGCATATGAGTTCTCACACTTCATGCCTTTCTCTCCAACTATTCCTTCAGATTCTGATGAAGATCACAGTGACTCCTCTTCTAATGAAGAAGAAGATCAAGATTTTGATGTTGAGATCATGGTTCAAGAAGGTTCAGATCCAGAACCAACACCTATTCTCAGTCCAGATTCGAGGTCAACATGGGCTCACACAGTCCTTGCTACTACTGAGAACATAGTTGATGATTTATCTGTTCATAGAACTACTACACTTCAGCATTATGCCATCCACCTCTCCATGATAGATGCAGCATGATGATGGGGTTCTCTCTTCCATCTTTTGGGAAGACTCCTCATGTTCCATTCGCTCCAGATACAGAAAGAGTTCCTGAAAGACTTGCTTCCTCCAACACATTCTCCACACAGTGGGAGACCTTCCTACAAGGGATCAACTTGCCAAGTCTTTTGCAAAAGTTTTCACTGATAAAAGCTTCTTTCTTTTCTGCATAGTATGATGGTTCTTTGAGTTATTTACTGTTCTTTTGAGGGGGGGTATTTTTCCCATGAGGTTTTCCCCATTTCCTCAGTTTATGGACAGTTCTTTATTTTTCTATCATTTCATTTGATTGTATGGGTGACATTTGCTCCTAGTTACCAGGGCCTAGGATGGATTAAGGGGGGGTGTTAGGATATTCCTATACTCCATCCTAGTCCTCCTAGCATTTCTGTCATTTTCATTTTCAGTCATGCATGCAAAATTAGGTTTTGCATGCAATTAGGGTTTGCATGCATCCTAGTCATCAGTACCAGCACCTAGCCCTTAGCAAACTAGCCCCCGGAGCTTCTTTCCTATCAGTTTCAGCTCTCCTAGAGCTTAGTGCGCCCTCCTTTCACCTATTGCATGAGAAGGGCACCTTTCTTCACCTACCAGTCCAGTTTAGTTCAGTTATCTTCAATTCTTTCCTTGATTTAAGGATTAACTGACTCCTAACTAACCTTACCACTCCGATGGACCTCCAGTGTGACTAGACAGCCTGTTCTGACTCCAGTTAGCTCCATCTGCGCCCTCCACTGAGCCTCCTTCACTACATTAGTGCTTCCATGTGCCAGTTACACCAACCACACTCAGTTAGACTCAGTTTGACTCCCGGTTGACCATTACTTGTGCATTGATGATTTCACTGATGAGAAGGTGGACTCCTAGTTATGCATTGATGACTCTCCACTGATTATGGATCTGTGCATGAAGGCTAATTCAAATTCCACCTAGTGAATTCGAATCCTCATACTCAACATTGTATATTTACTAGTTTATTATTCAGTTTAATGTAATATGTGTAATTATTCTGCCTCTATCAGAGCTCCTTTGGATCTATGTTCTATTGCTTGTCTCTTCTTCTATTATTCCTAAATTCTTTCATTGTGAGGTTTACATCATCTCTTTGGATCTTATGTGGGCAATTTCACAGGACTACCTTGATCAACTCCAGAATTATTAGCATGACTTTTTCCAGGTCTTGTATGCGCATTGACTCCAATAGGAAATGGTTCCTAAAAACACCATATTCCAAGGGAAAAATACGTTCAGATAATCATAATGAATACATAAAACAGGCATGATGACACCACATGACTATTGAAATTACGTCGGATACAACTTTTCACTTGGCACATAAATAATTGGCTCACCTGATTGCGTATATTTGGACCCTCCGAATGAAAAATAATGGGCCAACATCTGTTGTACTCATTCATTAAGCTTTAGTTCTGGAAGTGTGCAATGAGAGCAGCTTTACCCTGAATTCCAGCATCTTCTACCTTTTAAGTATTAAAATTTTCCCATTTCTTACCATTGAATCCCTGCAAGAAAAGGTTGCATCAGCTCAGTACACAATTTTCTTTTTCAAAATATGTTTTGAGTTATCTATTAGATATCCAGATAACATACATAGCATATTACAAACAAGGTTGGCCTTCAACCACCAAAACAATAAATAATCTATGAATAATAGTCTGGAAAGTTAAAGCTCCAGCATTGCAATCCATAACAACGCATATAAAAACATTATATAAATTTTTAAAAACATTACATCAAAATCGTAGCATGAATACATTTAGGAATAAAACAACATAACTTGATAAACGTTTAATTAAAAGCCCTAATGCTCTCAACTTCTTTCATGCAGACCCAATCGGCGGAGAAAATAAGACTACAGTCACAGACATTTTCTTTTATTTTACCCTATGGATGCCTGGCCATTTCTGGCCATTGATACCTGGACATTTTCTTCTATTTTAGAATGCAATATGCCATATATGAAAATATGTCAGATAAGCACAAAAATCATACAGTAGGACAAAGGGCTTAACCCTAAAACTGGAATAAGTTTTTGAGAGGGCTTTCTTAACAAAAACTCATTTACATTTGAAATTCTTAAAATGTGATACAAAAGGATCTGTCACTAAGTGACTCTATGGTTCAAGAGGATTATAGTAGTGTAACTATTGCAAACGTAGTAGGGAAGAAATATAAATCAAATCTGTGCACTGCACTCCCTGAAGAGCAAGATCATGAGCTGCATGCAATTTGAGAAGGTTCACATATCTGTGCATGTCGTTTTCCCACCATAAATAAGTTCAGGAATTGACCCAACCAGGAAGTCTAATGACCCCAAAGAAAGACAACAACTGTAGCAATCCAACAGAAAGCAAGCACAAAAGAGGGGGTGAAAGGCAACAATCTCAAGCAATTGAGAAGCAGGTGGGTTTTCAATCTCTATCCCTTTAATTAACAATGTTCTATATTCTTGTATTCACTCCAAGTAAAAGACTAAATTTCGATGGTAAGTTTTTGGATTAATTAGTCGAGCTTACAGAATTATAGTTTCAATACCGGCCAATTTTAATGAAGAGAGTTATCCCTTGCATTTTGAAACTAAATTTACTCACAAATGAAATCCTTTCACCAATAAATTTAAGGTCGGAAGCGTTCATGGGTTAGGGCCATAAATTTCCCAAATTGTCAATTCATCCAGACTTGTAATTCCGACTAAACCTGAAAAATTACTCCACTGTAGTTCCTGTTGACACAGCGGCTAGCACCTTCTTGTCATGTACATGGTCTTTTACTCTAAGGCAGAACAGAACTTGTAAGAACGATGGTTTGCATAGAATTACCCAACTTATTGTACATCGATACTTGGAAGCTGGGGTAACCAGCATTAAACCAAATTGGCCTTCATTTATCTGCCAGCAGAGGAACCCTCGACAAGCTTTCTCATTGCTTGGTTACCAGAGTAACTGACACCGTCTTCCATCGTTGCTTATCCCATGAGGAAGTAAAACGATTCCTTAAATATTGTCACAAAAGAAGAAAGATCAAATAGGTCATCTCATTCTATTGAGCGCCATAGCAACAAAGCTATAAGAATAGGAAGGAGGGGCATGTTTTTTCAGTCCACACAACCCAGCATTGAACATTATGCCAATCGAAGGAAACAAACCATCAGTATGAGAAAGTTACATGTGATAAAAAATATAATGAATGGAAGTGCATCTTACCAATACTTACACAAGAGGAACGAGGGTAAGCTTGAAAGAATTTCCTCTCTTCACGACCATCCTCCACTCCTAAACCTTGCACAAACATTTATATATGGATAAGAGCATGGCTCTTTAGATGCTTCATTAACACATGAAAATTAAGTGCAGAGATGAACACAGAAAAATTACCCTTGATTTCATTTAATTAACCCGCCTCTAAGCTCCTACATCTAAGCTCCTACAACCCCATGAAGCACAACACAGAAAGCAATTCATACCTGCAATTGGTGTTGCAATTTCATTTTGTTGAAACCGTTAACTGCTTGGTACATATTTTTGGACAGCAGACTTGGTGCGATTTGGCTTGGTTTGAGAAATGGAATAGCCTTAGCCTCCTGGACACGATTTGGATGATAAATTTGACAAAAAAATACTACATGATGTGCATGTTGTACAACTGTCAGGCTATCGACTATAAACAAAATATTTAGATGTTAACATTTGCAAGTTCAAAATTGTTCTATTTTCATTTTTACTTAATCCTTGCCAATGATGAAAATTGTCTTTTCAAGCACTTTCCACCAATCAAACTTACACACTTCTTAAAATATTTTATTAAATAAATACAAATAAATACGTAAATTATTTCAACATTGGATAAACTATAGGAAAGTTTTAGAAATAGTTTTTTACAAAGTAAATTAATACTAAAAAATGGAACATATAGTCTCTACCTTTTTCCAATGAAAAATTAAACTTACTATTAATAATGCGAAATAGTAAATGTTCCACATGTCAAGAGATAAAACAGTCACACTGTTCAGCATAAGTAGCAATAGAATATTACAACCCCTGGGCATAGGTTAAACCTGTCCCATAAATACCTAAAAAAAAAGTGACATATCTGTCATAATGAACATAGGTAACTACATAAATTTTCTATCAATGTCAAGGTAAAACAATGCATACATAATTGCACATAGACTAGTCTCCTCACAACCATAGGATAATAGCACCACCTGTCACAAAGAGGCACATCCCAAGTACCACATCCATCATAAAACACATCACAAACTGTCATCAGCACATGAGCAATGACCAAAAGATATATAACCCATAATATAAATAGAGCCGCAAAACAGTTTGGATCAACAAGATGTTGATGAAGATACACCCTATAAACCTGCACAATAGTATATCAAGGCAAAAAATATGAATAAATTGCCAGCATAACATAAAACCTCCAAAATATGATAACCGCGCCAAAAATGTCAAGACCAATGCATGTCAATAGTGCCACAGGAGAAAAAGAGGTCCCCACGCCTCTCCTCCCACTGAATGATGCCCACTGGTGATGATAAGGCCACCTTTGAGAGCAGATTAGCCTCCAAGTTAACCTCATGGAAAATATGACAGAAGTGAGTATGATCAAAAGCCCCTATAAGCTTCCTTACCGTCACCAACCAAAAATTGAGTAACAATACCTTGAGGGAAGAATTACCCAGTGCCCATGAGATGATAGATAAGGAGTCACCAAGAATCACAAGTGAAGAAATCTGTCGGGTGCGTGCAAAATATAGGAGAAGCCAAAGAGCACACAACTCACTACGAGTATTGGATCCAGGCCCCAGATTCAGCCAGATGCGATAATAACAATCCGTATACAAGCGAAGCATTGCACCGGCACCACACACACCAGGGCTACCCGCCGCAGCCCCATCAAAAAACCCACAGGGGTAAACAAGGACCGGAGGGGTCATACGACGGCTAGGATTCATCTGGTAATTATGTGGTCGATCCCAAACATGATCAGAATGGTTAAAAAATTCCTTGTAGGCAGCCATAATACGTCCACTGAGCCACACCAAATGTGGACACGTACCATAAAAAATAAGGGTGTTACGGGCCTTCCACACCTCCCATAGCATAAAATAAGGCAACTCCATCTTTGAGGAGGAAATGTGCATCCAGGATCCAAGACAGTCAATAAGAATAGTGGAGGGCCATAAAACTTGTAAACCAGAAGAGATAGCAATAATGCTCCAAAGATCCTGAATAAATGAGCAAGAAGCAAATAGGTGATCCACAGATTCATCTTGAATGCGACAGAATGGGCACCATCCAGGACCAATGAACCCACGCTGACACAGATTATCCCATGTGAGTATGCTGTTGTTCAAGGCAAGCCAGATGAAACATTTTATTTTTAGGGGGAGAGTGAGTTTCCATATATTTTGGTGCCACCAATGATTCTTGGGTTGAAAATCAGCAAATAAGGAAGCATACGCAAGCTTTGCAGACACTATCCCATGTGCCACATCCCAAGACCAGACCAGCTGATTGGGAGAATCGGAGAGTTGGATATTAGCAAGATAGAATGAGATAATATAAATAGTCCATTCCCTACCCAGATAACCATAGAGACCCAGCTGTGACGCAGATATCCATTTAGTACCATCAGCGCCATTAGAGCAAACAACATGCGCTAGAGAAGAATAACCCCGTGCCCAAAGAAAGGACATCAATTCCGGTGACAATTGGACAGATGAGGATCCCCCCAAAATAGGATCCGAACCAAGTCTAATCTCCCGTCCATTACCGGGCACCCAAGAGAGCCATTTTGCAATGGTCTTGAAGGATCCCATGAGTCCATTCCAGATGTTTGAGACCCCAATTGTCGAAGGTTGCCCCAATCTGAACCAATCCACCACCCGAGCGTGTTTTAGGTACTTAGCCCGTAAGATCTTGCCCCATAAAGATTCCACAAATAGTGCCCTCCAGAGACTCTTGGCATGTAGGGCATCCACAAATAAATCCATTTGTTTGATGTCCCATCCCCCCAAGTCCCAGGGACGAGCTAGAGTGGTCCATTTGATCAAGTGAAATTTTCCAGAATCCACCCCCCCCCCGACCATAAGAAATTGAAAAACTTCCTGCGAATAAGGCGGATAATCGTCTTTGGTATTTTGTTGAGTGAGAACCAATAGACCCCCAAATTCTGCAGAACTGCTTTGGCCAGCGTGAGTCGACCCCCCAAAGACAAATGACGCATGCACCAGTGACCAATTCTTAAGTCAAAACGCCTCAATAGACAGGTCCAATCATTTATCACATAATTCGATGGTTTGACAAAATATCCCAAGTATTTAGTGCCTCCCACCAAGTCCTTGAAAATTAGAGGAAGAAACATACCAATCGACTGTACCACATCTGATTCAACTGAGTGTTTTAAGAAGAGAGATTTGTGCAAGCTGATAACCATACCTGATACTGAACATAAAAAATCAAAGAATTTTTTTATATTGGCACCATTCAGCAAGCATGCCCAACCCAAAAAGCAAGACGTCGTCCAAAAATAGTGAATGAGTAAGAGATATATCATAAGTAACTTTGATACCCACAATGGAGCCCTCACATTTTGCCTTATGAATAGTGAGGCTCAAACCTTCAATGATTAGCAGGAACAAGAGAGGAGATAGTGGACAACCCTGACGAAGCCCCCTGGATGCCTTAAAAAAATCCGTCGGCTTACCATTGATGAGCACAACAAAATTTACAGTCGAGACACATGCCATGATCCATTTCATCACCTTCCAGGGAAGTCCGATTCGTATCAATATCAATCTGAGCATATTCCAGTTAAAATGATCATAAGCCTTCACCAGATCCAATTGCAGGATAATGGCCTCCATATTCTTTTTTTTAATACTATGAAAGGCCTCCTGAGCCACCCCCACCGCATCTAGTATCTGCCGGCCATCCAAAAAACCATACTGTTCCATAGATTGTTACAGGTATTTAATAGAGAGGGGGGGGTGAATTAGTTAAATAAATTTTTTTAAACCATTTGATTCTTTTAACTATGAATCATTGAAATTATGTGACATTCATTCTTGTAATGAAAACAGAATCAAATAAATAAACATATGGCATGCAACACATCATTCAAACACATGTAGGAGACACATCTTTTTCACGAGGAAACCCTTAAGGGAAAAACCTCTTCTTCTTAGGATGTCAATGGCTTATCAGCTGTACATATCTTCTTAGTTGAGCACCAACTCAACGAGGCTGCAACCTCCGAATGCAAGCACCAACTTGCTGAGAGCACCAACTCTCACTGTAACCTAGCACCAACTGGGTGGAAGCACCAACTTCCAGTTTAACCCAGCACCAACTGGGTGAAGGCACCAACCTTCAACTTTTGCAAGCACCCACTTGCAGACAGAGACATAAGGTCTCCCCTAGCACCTCCCTACCATCCTTAATTGCTAGACTTTACAAATGAATCAAAGTACAATTGTACAGATGTATCTCTGCTTACCACAACACTCTGCTCTATTCAACTTGTTCAACACTCTCTTCTGTTCCTCTGTTCTGCCATTCTGTTCATATTCTCAGCATCACTCAATTGTTCCTTTGTTCAGCTTTCTTGCTCATTTCCTCAGGTCTACGCTGCTCCACATACCATCTTCTGTGACTGGTGTCTTCTTTCTGTCATAACAATACTGTTCCTTTGCTTTTCATCTCAGCTTCCACACCATTTCAGATCACGGCTTCCCTATTCTCTCACTGTATTAATTCATAACACTGTTTCCTATGTTCTGCTCCCTCTGCCTTTTCTTCACCTCACCAACAATATTTTCTTTTCTTCTATATATATTCACTAGTCTAATCGATTCACATTCCACTATGATTATCAACTAAAACAGTTCCCATATGCCAAATCATCATCGAATGATTTCATTGCTGAGCATTACACGTTATCATATGAGGAAAACGGTTAACATAACCGTAGAACCATGGGTCAATACACATCATTGAACTATCGAAAGCTCTTCATAAAATAAAAGGATCAATGCAATGGTAAGCGATATATTTCTTCTGAATTCATTTTTTTTCTTTAAGTCTTGGTGGTAGCCATGGAAATTGAAGCTGAAATTGAAGAGGGTTCTTGATCTGGAAGGGCTTGGTAGGCGGGGATGCCTGAGCTTCTGTCGAGGTTATCGTCAGGGTCGTAGTTGGGATCAAGCAATCTATCAATGGCGTTCCTACCCGCTTCAAGGCATGGCTCTTATATAATCGGTCTCTATTCTCAGCTCTCTTATTAACATCTCTTCTGTATGCTCATCTTCTGAAAAGCTAGTCAAAGTATGACAGAAATGGCAACATCTACCTCTGCACCAACTCCTGTCTAACATAGATATATGACGAGAGAGAAATGGCCTGATTCGAATAGCAATAATCTTAGATATAATCTTGTATACCAAATTGCATAAAGCAATAGGCTGAAACTCATTAAAGTCCTCTAGATGAGAGGTTTTTGGAATGACAGTCAAGTAGGTAGAATTGAGGGCCCTAGAAACAAGTCCCATATGTCGAGATTCATCCACAGCGTCCCGAAGGTCGGCTCCCATAATATCAAAAAAATAAAGGAACAATTCCACCGTCCACCCATCTGGACCAGGAGATTTGTCTTTTGCAAAACCCCGCAAAATGTTCTCGATTTCCACCAGGGTTACAACCTCGAAAATGTTATCCCCCTCTGCCTCATTGAACATTCTTGGGTAATCCTTGATGATCTTGAATTATTCAGCCAAAGTGGTATTTTTAGGATCACGAAAATAATTCTGGAAATGTTGAGTAGCCTCGGTCATTAGGTTAGAATCCCCACGAATCCGCCGACCATCATGGTCATTGAGATCCCACATATTGTTTTGAATTCTGCGAGCATCTGCAGCACGATGGAAAAACTTGGTGTTTGAATCACCAGCACTAAGCCAAAGAGCACAGCTTTTTAAACGCCATGATTCCTCATGCACAAGCAGGATTTTCAATTTTTGCCCCTCTAGATCAGATAGGTTGGCTCTATCGATTGGGGAAAGACCAGCTTTCAATGATATTTCCATGAGTTTACTGATCTCATTTTCCAATAGAACGAGGTCCGCAGCCATCTCCAACTTCTTATTTCTTTCCCATAGTATAGTGAAATCTTTCAAAGATTTTAATTTCACCGCCAACCGATCCATCGCAGATCGTTCACTAGAGACATCAATCTGTGTCCAGTGATCTCTCACCCCCGAAGTATATTCCAAATCTTTTAACCAGGTAGAGTTGAATTTGAAGGGATATGAATGGTAGGATATCTCAATATCAAATTGTAGAATAATAGGCAAGTGATCACTAATATGAATCTGCTGAATCCATGTTCTGTAGTTATGAAAACAGTTCAATAAAGGTTCTGAAATTAGAAAACGGTCAATACGCTTGGATATCAGATGACCGTCCTTCCTACCATTAGTCCATGTAGGAGCAAGCAGATGAGAAGCCACATTAATCATATGATATTTAGAGAAATGATCCTTGAAATAAGATCCTAGGGGGTCCCTTCTTGTAGAATGCTCCCCATATTTCCTCAGCCCCCCAGGGAAAGTTCATATCTCCTGCAAGAACCAAGTTTTCCAGATCCAGTAAGTGCCCAGAGCACGCAAGGTCCTAGAATGCCTCCCTGTCAACATAGGGACCATAATAGTTAACAATATTCATGATTTTATCAGAACCCCGTATGGAGCCAGATAGAAGAATGCCCAAGGAGATAATATATGGAGAAAGTCGCAAAACCCCCGGGTTCCAGGTTGCTAAAAGCCCGTCGGACAAACCAACATCATCCACCGCACACACCATCCAACCCGGATTGGATTTATTGAAGAAAGAATGAGCCTTCTCACCAGTGACCATGGTTTCTTGAAGAAAAACTAAATCAGGATTAATAATATGTAGAACTCGCTTAAGGGCCAATTGTTTGGGCAGACCCCCCACACCCCTGATATTGAGAGAGAAAAAAATCATTAACGACCCCTGGCTAGGACTTTAATTCCTCTAAGAGCCCTGGTATCAGGAGAAATGGGGGAGACCGGTAAATTGCAGGCAACATCCACCCCCACAGGAGTTGCCTTCTGATTTTTCCTGGCACTACGGGTCTTTAGTGGTGAGAAATCCGGGGCCAAACCCCCCATACGAGCACCCTTTGCAACTACATTAAGGCCCATAGATGTGGGTATCTGAGAGCTCCCCCCCCCCCGGCTCCAGGATCAAAGACCGATTATTTGATAGATCCCCCACAGAATCATTAGCCAGGATCGGCTCCATCACAGCACGGTTTTTGAAGAAGACAGGTGTAGGAGTCTTCTTGACCATTTCAGAATAAGAGGGTATATGTAAAACCGGTTCTAGCGGTGCAGTAGTATGGTTCATGGGATCCAGAGGTTCAACCGACATGGACCCCCCAATATCACCAAGTGTAGGATCCATGGGTGGAAGCTCTGTATCAGAGGATAGTAAAATAGTAGATGCAGGGGATGGTAAGGCAACCGGTGAAAGAGGCACCACAGGGGAGGAGTCCAATGGTAAATCCGGCGCAGAAGCCACAGTGGGGTTTGCATCATTCGAAATAGGGGAGGTATTCTCAGAGTGAATCCGGGAGTCCCCCAAAGAGTCAAAGGCACTAGACAGCAAAGGTAATACACGACGGCGCCCCATATAATTACCATTGTTGCCATTCTCCAAATCTAATGCATTAATAAACTGAATATCCAAATCATTCAAGGAATGAAATAAGTTCGGGTTGTTTTGTTCCAACTTACGGAAAAGAGCCTAATCTAGAGCCGAGGGGAGTGAAACCCGGTTGGAGAAGCCATCGAGCCCACCGGATGCATCCATTTCCTTATCGCTGCCATCGTCAGAGGACCAAAAGGGATCCGTCCCAGCAGGACGACCATAAGACAAAGCCCCCTTACACTGCCTCTATAAATGGCCGACTTGTTTACAGTTTGAGCAACGAAACGAAATCCCCCAATAGTCTATAATCTGAGCCAACTTGCGTCCACGCCAGTCAATGTGTAGAACATCAATGAGCCCCATTGAGATGTCCACCTCCACCAACATCCGTCCAATACGACGGTCAAAACCACACAAATGTTCATCCTCCACATGTAGAAAACGCTCAAGACTGTTGCCGATGGCTTCGAAAGCCCCACGATTCCAAAGAGCAAGGGGAAGACTAGGCAGTAGCACCCAGAGATGTCGCATTCGAACAGTGGCCGAATCAGGATCGAAATCCGTCTGCCATTTTTGAAGCATTAGGCTACCAGCACCGTAAAGCCAAAGTCTGCTAAGAATGGTGGAGCAGTGTGATTCTTGTTCGAATTTGAACCCGTACCATCCACGAGCCAACGCAAAAACCTGAGGAGTATATCCACAAATGGGAGTTAATTCCTTTTTAATCCAACCCACAATATCCTTTCGATTCATGGCATAGTATGAAAACTTCCCCACCAGGGCCGTAACATTGTATTCCACTAGTTCTTCTAGGCCAATATCCCTGCCCATAGTCAACCACACCTCACCCAGTCTGCAACAGTATTTTTCCCTCAACCTACGAGCCGACCAAGAGTTTGCATGGGGTTTATTCCTATGATCACCACACGGCACAGCACGGGAGATCTCAATAGATGGATCTGACACCTCATTGACAGCAGGATCCCCAGCAAGGGTTAAGTGACCCTTCTTTGATACTGACAAGGCACGTGGAGGACCATGCCTCATACCTTGACCAAGTGTTCGTTTCCCCTTGAGCTAATTTTTAAAGTATATATCCGGTTTGAATAAACCAGCTTCCTCTATTCGGTAATCCGATACCGTCAAGTTGTTGTCCGCTGAAAGACGAGCATTATCCCCCATATTTTAAGGCAAGAAGCAACCGGTAGGGGGATATTCCAGTAATAGCGATATGGAGAGAAGGGGTTGCCAAGTAGCCAAAACCCACAATGTATTGTCCCGTAGATGGAAATAGACAAAAACCGACGTGAGAAGAGGTATTCCAACAACGGCAAAATGGTTGCCGTAAAGCACAACCCTCAGCACAGACACCCCGAAAAGTAGCACAGCTGAATCCCCCAGAATATGCTCCTAGCGAGGTGTATGGCCGACCAACCAGTGAGCCACAGGTATATGGTTATAATCCAGGAATATTAAATAAAAACACTTATCCCAGCGACGAGGTAATGATAGGAAGACGGTGTGCAGGCCTCATAAAACACAACGTCTATATCTTAAGCACGGAGATCCACATATTACCGGCGTAATGAGTTTAATCCTGAATCATCACACAAACGACCGTCGCAGCAAACCCTAATAGCAAACCCTGATAGCTCCATCGCTCCATCGCTCCCCTAACTAGTCTCTACCTACGACAAGCACTAAAAATAAAAAACCCATACACATAAATATACATCTATACTCATAATACTTTTTACACTATCCTTGAAATAAACAAACCATATAGGAAGGCAATGGAAAATTTAATATACACCATAATATTAAAACCAAAACTTTATACGAAAGTACATAATTCTTAACAAGATATACGTGGATTCAAAATTCACACACAATTAAAAGTTGTCATCCACATTAGTTGTCATCCACATTTACATTTATATTCTGTATTTTATATCATATGTGAGAGAGAGGCCAACAACATTCACACACCAAAAACATCCAAAAACGAAAATCCAAAGGTTTAATATTCGTGGTTGACCTTCCAACAAAACAATAGTGAAGATCTTAACTGACCCAGTTAGTCCAGTAGTTCAACGGTAAAGACCTTAACTCACCCTGGTAGACAACTAACCAACCTTTCTAGTATTCTACCCCTGGCTACCTCTAGGTATTCCTTGCTGGAATACACTAGCTACTAAAGTAATTTACACTGTTAATTCCAACCAGGCCGGTTTTCCCCCGTTGCCCTGTCCTTACAAAAATTTTCCCATGAAGACAGGCTGGTCGTGCCTGAAATTATTGCAACTTTTTGTCCCAGTCAATCGGCTGCTACAGATTCCAAACCTCAAAAAGAAAGTTTTCACCCACTAGCAGCAGATACATCCTTCAATCCAGAAGCAGCCCATTGCAGATATTTCACAACAAATGGCTAATTACAATAAGCCATAACTATGGAGAAATGAATATACCCAATTTACAGTGATGGCAGAGAGTTCTCAAATTCAACAGATTCAGAAAACTGAGATTGCTCCAAGGGAGCCCCACAGATCCAATCCCAGACCAACCCAATGTCATCTGCATGATTTTTCTTTTTCTCATCTTTGTGATCATCAACTTGGTCCCAAATTCTGAAGCAAGAAGCAGCGCCCTGAGTAATAATACTCTCATCCTGCAACAGGGTTGTGCAATCATGGCTGCCCATGAAATCCAGAGAAAACAGAGCTTCAGTAACTGGACTCTGAGGCCTCCAGAGCTGATCATCTATGGCTTCAAAAAGAGACCCTCTCAAACAATCCTCCTCCACCTGCTGCTCTGCAACTTTTTCTTCAGTGCTTTTATCTACAGCAGAGTCTTGGAGATAGTCCAATATATAAGATTGCTTCCTGATAGCTGCTATGCTTCGGATTCCGAAGCCCGCGCTATCTTCCCAACTCCATGAATCCTTCAATAGCATCGAATACTCATTGGAAAGCGAGCAAAACTCTGGCAAAGTTTCATTACCTGCGCCGGCGTTTTCAGGTTTGTCAAAGGCCATCCCTCCGGCCTCGAACTCCATTAAACGCGCCTGTTTCTGTTTGCAGGAATCCTCAGGCGGATTCAATTCCCGCTCTTCTCTGAGCCGCTTCTTGTCGACGTCCCCCATATTCATTTACCAGTTATTGTTTTGAAGAAGAAAAACATGCAAGCCCCTACTAAACAAATCAAATCATCAAAACCCCATGACTGATTGCATACAGTGTAAGTTATATCGACCAAATCGATACATATGCTGCAAGAAATGAAAGAACAAGGACAAATTTTATAGAGCACTTGCTTCCAGGTCGGCTCCTAATCAGATTGATTGGGTTGAAGGCAAAGAAAGTGTGAAGGAGGTGGGGTACCTTGCAATACAGGCAGAGAATAGAAGAAACAGTGGGCGCCGGTGCTTTGCATTTAGAATTCTAGCTTGACATTTTACATATATACACACAAAAACTGATCCTACCGGAATTACAGCCGCAGCTCCGTTTAGCTAATGTAGAATTTAGCAAAAGAAAAGACCAATTCAGACTGAAATCCGTGGCCAAGAAACCTGGATTACCCCACTTTGCTCACACGCCACGCTAACTTATTCAACGGAGAGAGCACCAATCGAATCCCCTTGGGTCGGTCATGGATTTACGACTTTTAACTTTCTGCAATATTTCCATTGGATTGGATGATCCTTCATTTCATTCATTGTACCTTTGAATGTTGTTGTCCCACACGTATTTTCTCCACCGAAACATGAATCTCACACGCCAAAAGTCGGTAGCGACAATTATGACTCTCCCTCTAACAACCATGTACGGAAGAAAACAAAATTCTTGGTTATAGATCAACGATTTGGAATTCTTTTTGGGTACATGTTTTTTCAAAATTTTGCTGGAATTGTTGGACTCACAGATATAAAGTCTTCTAGACACTTTTACACACTTTCATTCAGCTCACCATCCCACATGTTTTCAGAAAATATAATTCTATCGCTGATTGTCTCTCCAAAAAGCTGCTGTTGGGCTCATGTAGACCTGTTATACTACTTTGAAGAGTTCATTGAGAATGAATTGGTTCATTCAGACACAATGCAGATCTTATCTTCCTGTAGACCTGTTATACTACTTTGAAGAGTGCATTGAGAATGAATTGGTTCATTCAGACACAATGCAGATCTTCTCTTCTTGATAGTCCTCGTGGTTCTCCTTTTTGTTGTTTGTTTCTACTCTATTACCTGTTTTGTAGCTGATGCCATTTCAGTTTTCTAGAAACACTTCTGTGGGCATGGGTGTGTTCAAATTTGAACCCTTTCTGGCCTTTCCAAAGGGTTCTAGCCCTTCCTAGAAGTGTAAAGTTAAAATTGTCCTTCAAAAAAAATTTAAAGTTTGAATTTTACCCTTCCAATTAAGGACATAATTTATATCAACATTCCAAGAGAAGGGCAACATTTGAAATTACCCATCCATATAAATTTCAATTTCTATGTTGAAATTCCTATGCTATAAAATTCAACTCGTCATTCAAAATATTGGAAATATCATAAATTATAATCACTCACTCACTCACTCATGTTACACACTCACTGCTTAGTTGTGCAAGATGACAAGTGATGAGTGACGACTACGAGGCACTGGCCACCGAGATTTGACTCTGACTCTTGAGTCACTTCGAGCTGAGATCTAAGGTGTGATAATGTGTCAATGACTATGGTTGTAACAACAAAGAACCACTACCAGTCTACTACTAGGCCCAAAATGAACCTGAAACTTTGTGCCTACTACCTATGTGAAGTTGGCCACCAATGTCTACTTGTTTTTCGTCAAAATGAAATTCAAACAGCTGGTTTGGTGTGTCCTCCTCTACAAGACTTCATTTCTTGCATGAATGCAATAGACTCGTGGCAACTCTAAATAACACTCAATGGCATGCAACTACAAATAATTCCATGTCGCTAGGACCACAAACTGTGTAGAGGCCGATTTATGCATTGATATAGAGAAGTGGCACTGGGAACACGATATGGATAAACAATGAGTTAGAAAAAACATTTGGACCAAAGAACCACAATGGTTATTAATAAAATTTAAAAAAATGGCTCAGGAATAGTCTCAATTTGATGGGTGGAATGATCATGATGTAATATCCCTCTGTCCTTCCAAACATATGTGGTTTCTCACCACATTTGCTTCGGCGCTCGCCACCAAAATACATATAAAAATTACATGTATTTGCATCCTCTTCTCTTTAAATCCTCATCTCATAGTCATAACTAAGGATTATTCTCACCACATTTGTCTTTGGCACTCACCACCAAAATACGTATAAAAAATACATGTCTTTACATCCTCTTCTCTTTAAATCCTCATCACATAGTCATAACTAAGGATTATCATGCATGGACATCGTCACCTTATAATATCAATTGGGTCAAGGCACAAAGACAACCATAAAATATCAAATGTGTCAAGATGCCAAGAGTAAGAGACAACTATAAGTAAGTCTTATATTAAATTTACCATATAAGTATTTAATTGACACTATCAACTAAGATTTTACACGTTGGATTGTTGTGATCTTCTTATCACTCCTTATCAATGTGATTGCAAGGCACTCTTTGAAGGTGAAGTCCACAATTTTAAGTCTTCTTCCTCATTCTCATGTCTTTTGGTAAGAGAATAAGGAGGGTAGTGGCCTGCATCAGCCATTGAAAATGGTTTCGACGTAGAGGTAGATACATTAATTATTTTCATTAAATAACTTAAATTTCATGCCAATGACTGTGAATTCGTCGAATCATGGATTGGTACAAAACACAACAAATTTTAGAGCTTCGAGCTCTCAATTACTCACATATAAAATTTTCTCAAATACAATCATTAACAAACTTCTTTTGGTGTTCTGGTTCAATTTAAAAGGTAGATTGTTGAGACTCAAACATGTAGCGAGTTGCAAGGCTCTAGTTGAATTAGGCTTGATTCCAATTCCCCTCCATCCCATACCTGTATGTAGTCGCGACAAGAGTTGAACAACAAAATTTGATGCCCCAGCTCCTGTGATGCTAGTGTTGCTAACTTCCTTGGTATGGAGGATTCTTTTTAATGTTTTATGAGCTATGTATTTTTTTTCTTAGGCACCTAATGCCCATGATTCTTACATCTCTTAGGATTGAATGGATTCCCTCTCTCCGGTTTGAATTAAGTTTTTGGTTGGTTTTATATGTATGTTTTAGTTGTAGGTTTATTATAGCTTCGCTTCGCTTAGTGATTTCCTTTTGTACATAGTTAACAGTAAGTAATTTTCTCATGGTTCTAGTTTTATTTTAAGACTATATCTAGTTACAATGTCCTACACTATCCATAAGATCATGCAGATGCCCCAATATGGTTATTGCATAGTCTAAGTAGTTTTTATGTATAATAAAATGTGTTCCTACCTGAAAAAATACAACAAAATATTTGTTATTTTAATGAATTGTAAAATTAATGTTTACATATATGACAAATTAATGTATTTAAATTAGGTTTTATTGAAAAGATATCATTTTCATGTAAATATTAAGGAGTGCTTATTTGTTCATGATTGTAAAAATTTGGATGGGCAATATTTGTTTTATACATTTTTCGGGGGGAGAGTTTAGTAAATTTATACTTGGCAAATAAAGTACAATTATTTATATTTTCCTTCATCTTTGAAGGTCTCCAAGAACAAATGCCATTCCAATTGAAATGAAGACCCACCCTTCAAATTTGATCAATGATGGGCAGTCTTGGGATCATAGTCTTTCAATGTCTTTGTATATGTTGGACTTATTGATATATAGATGCAATGAACTGTGTCCACTTTGATGGAGCTGTATAAGGAGCAACCAAAATGCCTAGAAATCCGGCAAAAGAATAATTGTTCAAATCGCAATTTCGACAATTTGGGTAGTTCCAAATCCATCATTTAGCCTAAATCCGGTATTTCAGATTGCTGAAATTGCATATTTATAAATCTTGCCATTTTCAGGCAATATTTTGGTTTTAAAACCCCGGGAAAACGGGGCATTTTAGTCATTCTTTATCCTACACCCACTTTGATTCACCCTGAATAACAAGGAATTGTTTTTTCTGCTTGAAAAAAAAAAGTATTGAGATTATATAATTTGAATGGACTATGAATTGTTGAAAGTGTAACAATAAAATAGTATGATCAAGTCAAAGTCAAAATCCTCTAATCTTTAAACAATTTAATTAAATTAAACCCTTAAACCCTATCCCTAATTTGAAAAGAAGACTATACAACCACTAAAACTCCTTCTCATTGCTTGAATCAGCTGATCAATAAACTTGTAAAATTTGGTATTTGCCTTCTTTAAATAGCAAATACATGCTAAAATTTCCAAAATGTAATTCTCTATTGCTAAATTTGAAAAATAATAATAAATGTAATTACAATTTTGAAATAGTTATTAAAAACTAAACAAAATGTTTGCCACAAACTTGAACTCTAATTTGGTAGGATTGGTGGGTAAGCTTTGACTCTAACAAACATGTACATCTAAAAATACAAAAAAAACAAAATTGTTAGGTTAAACCCTTTAACCTAATTGGTAGGATGGGTGAGTAATCTTTGGCTCTTCCTCTTGATTTTATGGTATCAAACTCATGACAGCAACCGCCTCACTATAGTTTTAATGATAAGAATATACTTTGTGAGTTGAGTTACGCTCAAGAAAATTGGAGTAGATATACTATGTATGTAAAGAAATACATAAAGTCAAGAAACTGCACATGTAAGTGTGGAGAATTATAAGTAAATAATTGGTTAGTTGGATATAGAATCGGTGTACAACAAAATATCTAAGTCCATTACGAAAATAATGGCAGCAAATAAGGATCTCTTGCATTTTAATATTCATGTAGATGTATGCCTCTACTGACTTATGGAATTTTTTGCTTTGCTAGTTTATGAGAGATGTGAATATACTAACTTTACATAATTTGATAGATAAAATAATTATCACTTATGTCATCAGTTTTGTGTAATGATATGGGTAAAGAGAGCTATAGCATACTATTATTCTAATCTTTGTTTGTTTCCAATATAATTTTTTTTTTTTTAAATGGGGTATGCCATTTTTCTGGACAATGAAGTATGGAGGTATTGTGTGGTTGCAAGTAGTTGATTGATTTGCGTTTCTTTTATTGGGTTGTCCCAAACACCTCTAGGAAAAACTAGGAGTTGATGATGATTCTCTGACCTCATATTCAAAACATGGCAACCTCTAAAGCTTTGTCTGAGATAAACCTTTCCATACTTGGAGTGGTCTTAGATACGCTTGAGAGAACTTCTTATTACGCAAAGATGCTATAAGGAGCAACTCTATTAATTATTTTAATATCGAAGGGGCATTTTAAATCATTAAACCATTGACACTTGGTCATAGAGAATTGACCTCTATTGAATTGTTTTGAGTGCCAAGTGTATGGTGTTTTACCTTTGTAAACATCGTAGGATAAGACACACACATTGAACAAATCACACTCTTAGCAAGTATCAATGAAAATAATAGCATAGGGATCAAAGCCATTGGTCCAGGGAAGGTTATTTGTGGTAGAAATTGTTACCTTGGGGCCGGACTCTCTTTAAAGTCCAGTAGCCTAACAATTTCTTTGGATTTTTTTGTTATCATTCTCATGTCTTTAATTGCATTCATCACTTAATGCAATTCTCTTCAAGGCATACACTTGCCCCAACGACAACTCTACTTTATAAATAAAGCAAACACACTATAATGGTCAACAATGCTTATTAAGGTTTCTCTTGTCTTCCTTCCTCCCACCTTAGTGACAACAAATCACACAACCATAACCAAATCTTGGTTAATGAATAAAATGGTCATATGAGGAGTAAATTGTTGGAATCTCATAAAAAAAGTTTGAAGTAGGGAAAGATTATGCTAGAGATGAGACACATAAAGCATAAGGTTCCATAGGTGTGCATGGATGAATAACATGTTGTAACACTAAACATATTTCAGAAAACATGAACAGATGGAAAGAACACACAACAACATCTACCACCATCTACCTATCCCAATATTTGTGTTTATATAATCTCAAACAAATAAACAAATATACCCATTGCATGGGATAAAATGAATTCGATCAACCCACAAAGTTTGCAAGATCAAGTGCTTTTATTTGATTTATATTTGAGTCATATTAATGAGTAATAAACAGATATTGTAGGTCACTTTAGATGAAAAAACAGGTATGGTGGTGCTCACTAATTTGTATCAAATGTTACCATAGTGAATAGGTATGTTGATCCTATTCCCATACATATTTTCAAGAACAATGAAGCTACAGGTGTCCCATATCCAAATATCCAACCATGTGACCGACTCAATAATAAATGGTTTCATATTAGTTGCAATTGCATGTTAAAGTTTGATTTACCGGTTGCTCTTGAACACTACTCGAACATTTCCCATAGAGAGAGAGAAAAGTGAGTCAATGCATCTTTCCAAAGTGGTCATGGGTTTCCCTTGTCCTTGTTATCTTATTCTTCCCCAACTATCTTGGAGTGTTAGCAACACCGAATTTGCTAGGAACTATCACTTAGCGTTATTGATATGAAATAAAGAGATATAGATTTAGCAGTATCGAAGGTGGTGGAATTTGAAATGAAAGAAAGTAAAGGGAAGATAAACCATGGTGGTGATTTATGTCTGAAAATCGTCTGGATCTCCATTGGGTCCCTTACTGTCCCATCTCAACATCATTATGCATTGAATGTGGAAGTTCTTAGCACTAGGAATGCCATTGGTGAGAAGAGTCATGCACAACACATTTTCATTTGTAGAAGCAATGTATCAATGATGTAGGATTTATGAGTTGTTGCCATTAACGAAGGATCTTAAAGAGGTGGAGGTGTGCAAGGTGGTTTTGGTGGAGGCAATAGAGCAAGAGAAAGAGTGTGTGGAAGATTTGATGGTGGAGACAGAGGGTTTGACAGAGTTGGCTCGTGGTGTCAATGGGGGAGTTGAAGGACATACAGAGGGCGATAATTTTAGGATGACTTTCCCAAATCCCTCAGAAAATATTGACTAGTTTGGCTCAATTTTTTTTTGATATGTTGCTCCTTGAAAAATGCATTCAATGTAATAATTAATATTAAGGCATCTCTAACTATTATTAATGAACAATTATTTAAGATTTGTTATTCTTGATATCATGGTTTAAATCATTTATAGGACATGTTAGTAATTTGTGGATTGATATGTTTATGCAAATGGGTTGCTAATGTAGTTAGGGTTAGGTGCAGGTCTTGGTTGAATTTAGTAGAATATATATCCCCAAGTCATGGTTACTTAGTCAAAGGATAAATTTTGTAGCACGTGAGAAGTATTTGCTTCATACTGGAGGGCACTACTTGTTTGTGTTGACACAAATTTTAATTTGGAAAAAGAAGAAATGAATATGTTTATAAAAATGATGTAGAACACAATGTCATGTTCACCTATTATCACTAGCCAATAATATGTGCTAACCTATACGTGCAAATTCAGGTGTAGGTCTAGCACAAGGTGGACATGAAAATGACCCATTTGATGTAGTTGTTAGATTATTTTGATCATGTATCATGCATTGTGTGTAAGGAGCTCCTTGCAACAATCTCTCTTCTTAATTCAACCCAATTTTGACAATCTAAGAGATGCCTTTGCCATGATGTTGTGCTAAGCAATGTGTCACAATTAGCATCCCCATATTCCTAAGAATGACAAGTCATGCACTTATTCCTTCCATCTCAAATGCAACAAGACCTCATGAGGTTAAGCAAGGGGGAAATGATGGATGGGGGCATGTTTTGGTAGAGCCTAAGAAGGGCCAATTCCCAAGGATAATGGTGACCCCCTCTTGATGTTGAATTGATATATGTCAGTGCCTAATGTGAAATTCTTTGTTGGCCAGTTAGCCTTTCTTTTTGTGGAGGGAGAGGGAACATTGTGTATAGAAATTTATGGATGTCCCTTTGATTTAATTGTTCGCACCATGAGGGGCATATCAATGCTATAAAAGCCCCTAGATCTTACTCATGATCTTATCAACACCCACTTAAAGGGAATTCAACCTAAGTCTCCATGTTAATACAAACATAATAACTTCTCTAGTTATCACTAGACCACAGTCTCATATGTTGCTAACTAGACATTTTATTATGTTCTCATAATGTTTATGTTTTTTCTTTCCAAAGCAAGAAAAAACCTACAATGCTCAAGAATACCAGCCTAGCTTATGTTGATACAATCTCAAGACCTTGATGTGTAGCTACATCATCATGTGTAGACAAAACCTAGCCACCTGAAATAAGCCACTAGTGGTTTATAAGGGGGTAAACTTCCACTCTTTCCATATGCATATGGGTCTTGGGTTGTTAACATCTTTCCTTACATCTGACGAAGATGAGAACTTAACCAATCAAAAGTAGTTTTAGGTCATACTATGGCCCGACCAAAAGGTGGTTTCCACTCTGAATAGTGTCCACTAGATACCTAGTATCACTATCTAGTCATTGCTAAGGCGACCAAAGGAACAATCATGTGGTATCCACAACATCTTTCCATCAACCCCATATATGAATCTTAGGATAATACAAATTGATCCCAATTTGATATCATGTTTATGTTGCCAATCAAGACTCTTGTTTTTATACAACTTTATGGTGAAATGTTGCATTGTATACATCTAAATGCTTGGCTTATTAACTATTTTTGTACTAGTCAGCTGAGTTGTGGTTAATCGGTAAATCGATGGGAGTTTCCCATCACTGGCCGAGGTTCGATTCTTAGAGAGAGGGTGCCTTTAGCATATAAAAATTGGGAATCCTCAGAGTGACATGTCCCAGGAGTGATAAAATATAAGTCCCCGACTACAACCAAAAAATAAGGGGTATTGTTGTTTAAAAACAGTTCTTTTTGTATTGCTTGTAGTCGTTGAACTAATCAAATATTTTTTAATTTTTTAATAAAAGGCTCTATAAATACATGTTTTATTAAAATATAAAAATAATTTTATAATATATGGAATGTCGAAGAGAGAAAGCAAATAAGTGCATGCTATTAAAGCCTCAAATTACTTGGAGAAGTAGGTCGAAATCATACTATAATGTTTATCAAACATGAAAAATGGGGTCAACTAAATTATGCCTTGAACCGAACCGGGTTGGTAATCCATGTACACCTGCAAAGGCTGAAATCCATGAGAAATAAAATCTATCCTTCACTACATAGAGCCATCCTATCACATTTAATAACCATTCCTTTGTTGTGCTTGAAGAAGAGAGGAAGCGGTAAGGTGAAGTGGGTTGAGATTAATGCTCGTCTCATTAGCTTAAGGTTGACACATCAATTTTCCTTGAACTCAATTGGCATGAAAATACTAAGGTTTGATAAACTAAATTTCATCCCCCATTTCAACTTAGCATTTTGACATTTAATGAGACCCCCAGCTTGTAGTATTCTATAATTTCAAAACTCCTTGCCACAATCATATGTAAAAATAAAGGATCCTAAAATATTTCTACCATGAATACATCAACAAACAGATCATCTAACCACCATCAAAATACATTGAATATTACCACACTTAACAATAATAGCCAATTAAAACATAAGGAGTAGTGTGGGAGACATACCTGAAATTCGCAAGGAAATTGACTTACAATCAAGGTGAAGATAGAACTATCAAGCTCCATCTACTTTTTCCCACCCGTAGTAACCAAGTGTGGGGTATGAATCTCCTCCCAACCAACCTCCTCTTTAATACAACTAAGAGCCCCGAAACCCTCAATTAATAGCCATGGCAACTTATAATCCCATCTCTTTCTTCTGAAGCTCAAACTCCAAAGAAAATCACTCAATCATGATTGCTCCAAGCAAAAAATGTCTTTACCATATCCTCAACATCCATTAAATAATTTATTCTACACATACATCCATGCAAAAAATTTCATGCATAGACTCCACTTCATTTAACAACTATTTCTTATCTTTCCTTTCTCTTGCAGCGTTAATTAGTTTTCTCTTTTTTTTATCATTTTCTTTAAATTTGATTTTATCTAGTTTTAATCTTTAGTTAATTAATTAATATATTATTATTATCTTTCTTATTTATTTATTTTTTGACTAATTATTTATATATATATATATATAGGGTATTACATACTCCACTATATATATTGGGCATTACATACTCCACGCCTTTAAGGAACTTCATCTCAAAGTTAACTTTAATTATGTTACATGTTTTTAATTAGGAAATGTGTGCTAGAAGGATTCTAGCCCTAATACCCCTCGTACAAGTTCATCTCATTCCCAAGAGAAATAAGAAGGTGCAAACTAAAGAAGATATATTATTTTTTTTTCTATAAAGAAGATGGTAAATTTGTTCATAATTCAATTGTCAAATTGCACTAGTTGACTCATCACCACCACCTTTGTTCAAGAAAAAACAGGCCACTTGAAATAACCGGGTAGTGCACTAGGGAGCAGAGTTCCACTCCTACAAAATGTCTTTGGATCTTGAATAATTAACCTGTTTTCTTAAGTCCAAAAAAACAAACTCTTAACCAGTCAACACAATTTTATATCTTAAATCTTAGTCCATGACTTGAGACAACACTTATAATGATCTGGACATAAGCAAAGAACAATCAACACAATTTTATATCTTAAATCTTACTCCATGACTTAAATCTTACTCCATGACTTAAGACAACAACTTATAATGATCTGGACATAAGCTAAGAACAATTTCATTTTAGATCTTAAATCTTACTCCATACTCCATGACTTGACAACAACTTATAATGATCTGTACAAATGCAAAGAACAATTTCATTAAAAAGCAATTTAACAAAATAGGCCCAATCTCAATTTCCTATTGCAATGTAAAAACTTACAATCGGTTCTCTATGAGTACCAAACAAGGACTAAATCAAACCACAAAACAACTAAATTGCCCAACCCCTTAGAATCTCTCTGCTATCTTTTTCATATTGGACGGGATCAATTACATTCTGAACAATCAAAACGAATTCAGTTTAGACAGAAGACGGCTCGAGTTCTTGAGCACTGAATCGATGCCCCGGTGTGGCAGGTGCGTTCTCGAGCACTGAATCGATGTCCCGATGTCGCTGGTGCGATTCTGGGCACTGAACCTTTGCGAGCGTTGACAGGGTTCTGGTGTGCGAGCAGTTCCCGACCAGGCCTGCAAGCTACGCCCGAGGCGCTGGGACTGTGCTCCTAGGGATGCGCGCGAGTCTTCTGGGTCGGCTGTGCTCCTGTTAGCGGGCTGATCATACCATAACCAAGGATTCGAAGAAATGAAAATACCCAATTTACAGTGATGGCATAGAGCTCTCAAATTCAACAGATTCAGAAAACTGAGATTGATCCAAGGAAGTCCCCCAGGTCCAATCCGAGATCAAGCCAATGCCATCTGCATGATTTTTCGAATCTTTATGATCATCATCTTGTTCCCAAATTCTGAAGCAAGAAGCAGCGCCCTGAACAATGCTCTCATCCAGCATCAGGGTCGTACAATCATGGCCGCCCGTGGAATCCAGACAAAACAGAGTCTCTGTATTCGGCAAAGGACTCTGAGGCCTCCAGAGCTGATCATCGGTGGCTTCAAAAAGAGACTCTCTCAAACAATCCTCCTCATCCACCTGCAGTTTCTGCTGCTCTGCATCTTCTTCTTCAGTACTATTATCTACAGCAGAGTCTTGGAGATAGTCCAATATATAAGACTGCTTCCTGATAGCTGCTATGCTTCGGATTCCATAGCCCGCGCTATCCTCCCAACTCCATTGATCCTTCAATAACATCGAATACTCATTCGAAAGCGAGCAAAACTCTGACAAAGTTTCATTACCTGCGCCGGCGTTTTCAGTTTTGTCAAAGGCCATCCCTTCCTCGAACTCCATTAAACGCGCATGTTTCTGTTTGCTCGAATCCTCAGGCGGATTTAACTCCTGCTCTTCTCTGAGCCGCTTCTTGTCGGCGCCCCCCATATTCATTTGCATACTTTTCTGCGAGCTATTGTTTTGAATCAGAAAAACATGCAAGAAGCTCCCCACCTAAAAAAATCAGATCATCAAAACCCCATGCCCAGAGTATAAATTAATTTGACCAAATGGATACATATGCTGCAAGAAATTAATAGACAAGGACGAATTTTACAAAGCGCTTCCAGCTCGGCTACTAAGATTTTATAAGTTAGGTTCAAGGCAGAGAAAGTGTGAAGGCGGTTGCGGTGGATGTGGGGCACCGTCAGAGAAGAGACAGAGGCGTGACACGAAAGGCAAAATGCTTGGTGTTTTGCATTTATAATTCTATCTTTACATTTATCTATCCAACCGGAAGCAAAGTGGCAGTTCTGTTTAGTTACGGTAGAATTTAGCAAAAGCAAAGGCTAATTCAAGAAAGATAAAATCAATGCCAGCAAAAGCTTGCGTACCCCAATTTGTTCCCACGCCAAGCTAACTTATTGGACGCTTGGAGAGAACACCGATAGCGTCCCGGTCGGTCAGTTCTGGAGAAACAACTCTTAAATTTCTGAAAAAAAATTTGCATTGTATTGGACTGCAAGATCCTTCGTTTCATTCATTCTGCCTCCTGAAAGATATAATTCCACACTGCTTTGCATGAATTTTACAAAGTCGGTAGCGTCCAGACTCTCCTTTCCCTTTGACAATCATACATCGACGAAGGAAAAAACTGTTCGCATGAATTTTACGAAGTCGGTAGCGTCCAGATTCTAGTTTCCCTTTGACAACAATACAACGACGAAGGAAAAAACTGTTCGGTTAAAGCCCTTAAACCCTTGTCCAAGATCGACGAAGGAAAAAAGGGTTTGGTTAAAGCCCTTAAACCCTAACCCTAATTTGTAGTGTGGAGTGGGTAATCTTTACTTGGTTTACTATTATTATTTATCTTAAAAAAAATTAATTTAAGTAAACATGGTTCTCTAATTTTTCTTTTATGATTCTGTGAATTTTTTCACAGAAATTTTTAAAAGTTTTGGTTACAATTTTTAAACTCTGAAATTTTGGGGGTTTTTGATACTGTTGAATCCCTTTCTACTATCAAAATAATTATTAAAACATGGTTAAATTTAAATTTTGCATAATAAAAAACAATGAATTCCGATCCGAAGTTTTAGAGAACTCCGATTTAAAATCCAAAACCAAAAACTCATTCCAATATCATTACATATTTTATTTATCCAACTCTTAGGGTTCACAATCTACTGCTCCTTTTCCGTGTATATTTTCAGTGTTACTTTACTCACATTACGGGTGGAAATCTTTAAAAAAATCTTAGAATCACAAATATTAGTTATAAAAATTACATAATTTGGTGCCAAAAGTGTATTAGAGGGTGTTGAATCTATTTATAGATTCAAAAACATAATTTAAACATGTAAACTTTTGGATTTTACTAAAAACAATTTATCTGATTCCGACTAAAACCCACCTTAAAATAAAAAACATAAAATAAATAAACTACTCCTAATTTTATTCATAAAAATCTATTAAATAAAATCAACTTTTCTTATGATATTTAATCATTAATGTCAATTAATATCAAACCATGGCTGACCATTAACATAAAATTTTATTCATAAAAAATCTAGCGAGTTGAAGTAATAATTAATATCGAGCCATGGCTGACCATTCACGTAAAATTTTATTCATAAAAAATCTAGTGACTTGAATTAGGTCGACTTTTTCATATCGAGCCAAGGCTAACCATCATTAAGATATAGTTAAAGATTTGTTTGTTTGGTAAAGCAAGGAGTTGCTATCTTGCTACAATGGTTTAAATCCTTGCAAGGATGTGTTTGTAAGTGTTGGGTTGATGCCTTTACACAAATTAGTTGTAATGAAGGGTAGGTATAAGCCTTGGTTAATTTTAACAAAAGTGGATACTTGTAAGTTATTACATGTAATCAGGGTAGGAAGTTTTGGTTTTAAGTTATTAAATGTAACCAGGGTAGGTATAAGTTTTGGTTAATTGAGTAAATATTTCTAAATTAAATGATAATTTTTATAATGTATAAGATGTATTTGTTTTATAGTAATATTTTATAATGGAAGCTATTGTTTACATATATTTATAGGAAGATTTTTTAAGTTATTAAATGTAACCAAATGTAGATATAAGTTTTGGTTAATTGAGTAGATATTTCTAAATTAAATGATAATTTTTCTAATGTATAAGATGTATTTGTTTCATTGTAATATTTTATAATGAAACCTATAGCATACATATATTTATATGAAGATTTTATTTAGAAAAAAGAAGAATGATTATAATTTTAAGAATGATGTAGAATACTAGTATCACTAGTCTCTAATACATGCAAAGTAATACATGCAAAGTGAGGGCTACGCTCACAAGGTGGAGATAGAAATTACCTATATGATGTAGTTGGTAGACTATTGGGATAATATGCCATGCATTATGAGTAGGGAGATGGAAATGACCCATTTGATGTAGTTGGTAGACTATTGGGATCATGTGCCATGCATTGTGTGCAGGGAGCCCCTTGCAATAATATCTATTGTTAATTCATCCAATGATAATAGTGTGAGGGATGCCCTCACCATGACATTGGTCAAGTAGTGTGTAAGCATTAAGAACAATGTCACAACTAGCATTCCAACTATTCCTAAAAATGGCAAACAAGTCACGTGCTTGGTCCATGTCATCTTGAATGAAGGAAAACCTCACGAGCTTAAGATAGGGTTAAAAGATGGATGGGAACATATTTTGGTAGAACCTGAACCTCTAGTTGAATGTTGGGGCCATTTCCCAAGGATAATGATGACCCCCTCTTGATGTTGAATAGATATAAGTTATTGCTTAATATGGTATCATGTGTTGGCTAGTTAGCCTTTCTTTTTGTCAAGGGTAACTAGATATGCCATTAAATTATGTCACACATTTATATGTGTTTAAAACATAGGTTTTAAAACAAAGCCCATGATAGACCCACCATCTTGGCTATGAACATAATACGGTTGAGGAAGAACTTCCAGATGGTGTAGTTTTATCCTAGCAATTGATATGCCATACATTTTGTCACACATTTCAATGCAAGAAATAACCTACAAGGTATGTTTTGATCACAAGATTCTCAATGATTTCCATATGCTTATTAATGTCTCTGTAGGTTGACCTCCACTTGCTAGTTTCATATATTCTTGTTAGAGGTGCATTGTAATACCCCTGGTTAAGACACCTAAATTGATCCTAAGTACAATGTGAATATTATTATGTAATGCCTGAAAGGCAAGACAATTGTACATTTTGACATTATAATAATAAAAATTATAACTAGTTGTGGCTGAGGCAGAACACTAAAAGATCGGGGACTCATGTATTCACCATAGTCAGCAAGGGGGTTAAAATGCCTTAGGTGGGGAAAATTTTGCTATGACCCTTTTATAATCCCAAGTCCCTAAAAATATCCAAAGTTTTAACTAAGTCATAATTCCATGTTAATGACTTAAGACTTAGGTTTTAATATTAATTAAGTGATTATGTGTTTAAATGAAAATGCCTGGGAGAGCCCACGTGTTTTCGAGTTTGCATGTAGAGACTTATGCATGCAAGGTAAGGTGGGTGCGGTCCATCCTACGCTACGGCTGGGAAGAAAAATGATCTTTGGAAAAATTACCTTGCTAGGGTGTGTCTGAGAGAATATGGCAGGCAAATTTTGTCTGAGACTGAAATCTGAGATTAATTTCTTAACCTGTGAGCCAAATTGTTGATAAATCTCTACTGAAATGTTGTCCATGTTGTCTCTGGTTGCACCTGTGAAATGACAATGGTGTAAGAAATTCTTTTAGTGGAATTCTAAGCATAGATGCAGTGATGGGTTTCACTTTGGTGCTAGTTAAAATGAAGCTAAGGGAAGGGATCGCATAGTTGGCATGGATTTGGTAACAAAACAATAAATCTTGTTTGCTAACTGAGGAAATCCTGAGAGAAACTTGAGAATTTGAGAGGTGTCTCTTGGTGAATACATAAGTCTCATCTTGGGGGTGGCATTTTGCTGAGAGATAGATGAACATAATTGCCTATGGTTGGGTGGAGCATGCTTCACACACAACCAGTTGCCAATTTCAAGTGTTTACAGATAAGTTTTTATTTCTCAATTTAGTTTAATTGATGAATGATGAATAAAATTACATGTTTATAAATTCCTGAGTTGTTTGTTGAATTCCTGTATATGGAATTGACACAGATTTATTTCTACAATTTATTTGCTTTCTGGTTAAATTCTGGGTTTTCTTTTCCACAAGGAATTAAATTGCGCAGACCTGAAATTAAAAGTTTCAGTGATAAATTTTATTTCAAGGGAAGGGAATTTTTGGTATGTTTAGCTATGTTATAGTTTCCATAGAATGAATTTACTTATCGGCACCTGTAAAATTGCCCGTAGGTTAATGTTAGAGTGTCCAATGGCCATAATATTGCCTTGGATTGGTTATTTCTTTACCAACCTGTTATAAATCTATCTCAATTACTTTTGACATGATGGTTGATGTAAGTTCAACCATGAAATGACTATTTTGTCATAAGACTTAATTATGGTTGAACGCGCAAATTGATTGTTTCAATTTGAGTGTTGAAAATTACCGCATATGAATTAAAGATGAAATTCATGTGTAATTCAATTAAATTTCCCAAGCATAGGAATAGTGAGAATTTTCATTTGGTCATATGCTTATAAATCATCCCTAATTTGCAGTGCTTAAACTATTATTGATTAATAGTTAAATTGAAAGATTCATAGAGTTTAATTATTACTGCGGAGTAATTAGACCTCATTGCTTATTGAGTAATTGATATGCCACTCAAAATAAGATGTTTTTTGTGGACAGTTTTTAACAATAAAATCTTAACATGGGAGAACCTCATTCGGCGTGGCAAACATGGTCCAAACATGTGTGTTCTATGTAGAAATTATGAGGAAACTACAAGCCATTTGTTCCTAAAATGTGATTTCTCCAAAGCAGTTTGGTATAAGATATGTTTGGATTTAAAGATAAAGGAGGATTGGCCAGATACTGATTTTGAGACTGCATACTTATCCTGGCAACAAAAGTACCGATCATTAGCCCATATGCCCGGTATACTAGCTTGGATCTTGTGGAAGGTACGTAATGGAGCTATATTCCAAGATATTAAACCATCTTTGATTCAGAGTGTTATTTCCTTCTGGAATCTATTTAGCTCTTATACACAAAGTTCTATTTTGCATCAAAATAGAAGAAGATTGAGTCCTATTATTTTAAATGATATGGATAAAGTGGTGGGTTTCTTTGATGGTCCGTCTACTTCGCAAAAGTGTGGGGCAGGCTTTTTTCTTAGATGTGGTTTGAACTTAATTCTAAAATTCATATTATCAGGTGGATTGGGCACAAACACTAAAGCAGTACTGTTGGGCCTATGGGGCATTCTTAAAGTGGCAATTTTATGTGGCTTGGATACATTAATGATTTTCAGAGACTCACAAGTTGTCATCAATTGGGCCAATAAGCTTGTTAATCTCAAAAATATTACTCTCGAACAATGGTGTCACGGGATTTTTGTCCTACTCAATTGTTTTCAGTCTCTCTCTATCAAGCACACATATCGCGAGAACAATGATGTTGCAGGTCCTCTTTCAAAGGTAGCTGTCGATGGAGATCCGGGCGTTCTATTCTGGGAAGAATGGGAGGAGGATGTACTCACTTCATCTGGTTCTTACACTTCTTTTCTCTCTGAACTATACTAGTATATTGCCGGTGATCTTTCAGATCCTGTTTTTTGCAGACTTTTGTCTTTGCTTACAGTTAAGCATGTGTCGTTTTGGAGGTTTATGTTTTTGCCTACTCGGGTAATTGTGAAGAACGAATAGAAATGTTTTAGTTTCTGTGAGGAAGCTAAAAGCTATGTTCATGATATGAACAATTTTGATTTGTACTTTTTGATTTCCATGAACTAACAAAAGTACGTTTTTTCCTCTTAGCCATGTAATGGGTTAATGCACATAACTCAGTCCATTAGGGAAAATGAAATATTTATTAAGTAATGGTTTACTGCGCATAGTTCAATTCATTACGAAAAATGAAATATTTGTGAAGTATTTATTTTATGCGCAATGTTGCACAATGTTTAATTTATTATTGTTTAATAAATTCTTAAGAAGATAATTACCAATTGTTAAAGGTTGTTATTTAAATTTAACATGAATGGTATCATGGTTTTGGAAAACCACGGGCTAAAAATATAAACCACCTAGATAGTTCTTAATGTGCCATTTTGGAATGTAATATATTGTAATTGCTAGTCTAATAAATCTAGTTGCATATTAGTGCACAATTCTTAATAGGGCTTTATTGCATGGTTTTTACTGTACAATTTTACTGCCAGTTTTAGTGAAGGATTTACTACAAAAGTTGGTCCAAGTTTTAATTTATTATGGGTTCATTATAAGATATTTTTAATGGGAGATATTTAATATGTGAATTAGTGATGAAGTGAAATTAGAATTGATGATAAGGTTTCGCTAAATATTTAATTTGTTTTTGCTATGCATTTTGCCCATCAACTTAAATAATATATATGAACATTATGCAAGCTGTACTTTTTTTTAAATAGTTATGTATGTTAAGTTAATGTGACACTGGATGTGTTACAAATTATGTGACACTGGGTGTGGGTGTGTGTGTGTGTGTGGTTCACGAAACACCCTCTTTTTTCAGTACCCGCTACATCCACATTAACCTCCCCGGCGTCCGGAAACATAGGAAGGGCATTTAATTGGCTAGTAGAGCTCTTAAAGAGCTCAACGGCTCACTTAAGAGCAAGTGTCACTGGTGGGACTTGGACCTGGGTGGAGTGGATAACAATCCGATAACTCAACCACTCAGGATAAACCCAATTGACAAAAGGTGAGCAGGCTTAGCCCTGGCTGCGAATCTTGTGGCGAGTCCCAGCTTCGCTCAAGTTCGAGCACAAGACCTAACCATCATTACGAGACCACTTTACCACTACGCCGCCTCCGCCGAGCTTTGACACTGGGTGTGTTACATGCATAGTCCTCACATAAAATAGTTGCAGACCAAGGTTAAACTCCCTAGATCCTTTCATTAGCCAAGTGGAAGCAATAGAGGCATAGGAGCAAGCACCAAAGAAAAAGGTAGATCCAGCAGGGGCAAAGGTAGAGATAGAGAGGCAAGCAACTTCTATTGCATTTGAACTAGAACTAGTCATGAAGTGTAATCTCCAATTAGTAACAGACATTGAAGTGGAGCCTAATAGACGTTGAAGTGGAGCCTGACCGTATATAAAATATCATTGTATGCTCCATAATTTTATTTTATTCCACTGTCAAAAGTAAAATAAATGGTGCAATTTTTCTTTTGAAGTCATGTAACTCATTAGCTTGTCCCACAAGTGAAATGAATATTATATGGATACTATAAAATGAGTACTTGTGTTTGTTGTTCTCAATTGTGAGAAACATCTTTGAATCTTTTGAGGATATTTTCCACCGAAGTCCTATAGTAGACAAGCGTGCAGAAGGAAGTCACATGAGGTAATTGTTAAATATACAGCATCAAGAGACATTCTCCAAACCAATCTTGTGTAGCCAAGATTGATCATTCCGTATAGAGGTGAGCACTTTGATTGCCCTCTGTGTAAAGGTTATTCCTCCCGTATAGAGGTAATTGTTAAATATACAGCATCAAGAGACATTCTCCAAACCAATCTTGTGTAGCCAAGATTGATCATTCCGTATAGAGGTGAGCACTTTGATTGCCCTCTGTGTAAAGGTTATTCCTCCCGTATAGAGGTAATTGATCGAACTAATGATGTTGTAAAGTCTTGTTGGACAAGGCTCCAGACTTGTGTGTCAAGTCATGATTCTCATGTGAACCTTCCATATAAAGGTATCCATGGGATGGACCTCCCGTGTAGAGACGGACCTTCCGTATAAAGGTCACGCTTTACTTGTTAAAAGCATTTAATGTTGTGTGATGTATTATTAACCATGATCACCAGTTGCTATTTAAGTCTCCTTTAGAGGCTGATCACCTCTAAAGTGAATTACTTTAGCATATGATCATTTGGCCGGGAATAATATAATATGATCATCGCATCCGATAATTCTTCTTAGTATAATGTAATGTGATGGATAATTAAAGTTAGCACATATTGACCATTCAGCAAGAGATAAAGAAATAAAAGATAAAGCATAGAGATCAAGAGAATTCAAAATTTCCCATGTAGTCACTTCAACTAATTAAAGAGAGCTCGAATCGTTAAAGCTTCAATTATAAAGCTTCAGTTAAGTATGAATGTATGCCTCAATCAATGCTTCAATTAAATCATCAATTAAAGATATGCCTCAGTTAACTAAAGAACTCACAGTGGTCATTTCAAGTAAACCAATCAACATGATTTCAGTTAACTAAGTGTTAAATAAGAAGGACTAGTTAACTACAGTGTTTTCACTTTAGTTAAACTAAAAGACGACACTTCAGTAAATCAAGGAGAACTCGAATTGATCACTACAGTGATGTTATCAAGAATCAGTTAAAGAGAGTTAACTAAGTGACAACAAAGAAGATTTAGTTAACTAAGTGACGACACTTAAGTTAGCCACCTAACTAAGTGGGCAAGCTTTCAGTTAAGAGGCGTGTTCATCCTAAGTGACATCTTAGTGAGATAAAGCACTGCATGAGAACTGGGGCACACTTCTGCATGGAAGATTGATACATCCAGTTTTAGGGCGAGTTCATCCTAAAGTTAGAAGATAAAAATAGAAGAGAAGAACGTATAAATATGTTATACGGGATTGATGAATCCAATGTGAAGCGAATTCTCTTCTCCATTGAAGGCAAGGCACTTCTCTTTGTGTGTGGGATATTATTATTGAAGGCAAGGCACTTCTCTGATTGATCTCTCTTCTTTATTGCTTTCGTATCTCCACCAAGAGTGTCTGGTGATCTCTTATCTTTTGAAAGCAATCTGCTATGTTGTAAAAGAAAACATTCTCTACTATCCATTATATTATACTGAGAAGAATTGTTGAGGTTTTTGTTCTCATAGTTTTGAGGATTTTCCCCAGGGTATATCTTGTGTTATGGATGTATGAATTTCATGTGATTGACTTGCCTCAGTGCTTCAAGTTTCGACATATAAAATAATTAAAGATCAAAGCTCAACCAAATATTAACAGTAATGGCCTCAATAGAATTGTCTGATGAGATAAGAAGAGTTGTGGTTAAGGTGGAAGATTTAGAAGTAGCACAGGCGATTGAGCAACCCTTGGCTCAGGATGAACTAGTATAGATTTTGATGAAAAAAAGTAGACCCCTTATAGAGGATGAGTTACTAATAATCATCGAACGGATTAAGTTAAGGATGGGTATTATGGAGCAAGTCATGAAACCATGTCCAATAAATAAATAAGGTCAACATGAAGAAAAAAATTGAGCAGTTTGAAGAGGATGATGAATATGATGAAGGTGATTATGAAGATGACGGGGTTCGTGATGACGATGATGAATATGAAAGAAATGGGGCACTGGTTCTTTACTCGGAAGAAGGAGAATTGTTGGAAGATGTCCCTTGGAGGACACCAAATGAATTACAATATAAATCCGAGCAAAAAAGTGGAAGTAGGGATGAAGGAAAAACTGTTGAGTTTACAATAGTAAAGACTGGAGAAAGGCATAAAGAGCAAAAAATTAAAGAAGCTTTCTATGAGATGGAAGCAAATATAGATTTCCATGCAAGGGAGATTAGAAAAGGTAATGGGCAGCGAGTATATGAGGGTTTTCCAAGAATTAAAGAAAGGAAAGATGAAGATGTCAAAACCATTGACCAAGAAGTACCAAATGAGGAACCTTTGGAGTATATGCTCATGAAGGCATTGAAATGACTGGATTGTTTGGATGTTTGTGTATATACATGTCAAGAGGAAGATGACAGTAGCCATGCCGATGTTGCCTATGTGGAAGACATTGACCATATTACTGCTGTAAGTGAAGGAGAGAACAACCCTATTGTGGACCTAGAGGTAAAATTTGATGAACCTGATGAAGGCTTTGAAGATTTGGACATCACTCCTAATGATGTAAATGGTGTTGAAGAAAGTGACGTTGAAGGGGAAGCTACACACATGGTAGAGCATGTAAAGAAGGTTGAGATTGAAAATGAGGTAATATATGATGAGGAGGAATTCTTTAATGAAAAAGAATTGTTTAAAATAAGAAAGGAGATTAAATTGATTATGGATTTGATGAATGGAGAGAACAACCTAGTTATGGTTGTAAGTAATGAGGATGATGGGGAAAACCAGCACTTGGTATGCACGTAGATGAACATGTGTCTAGGAAAGAATGTACAAATGAAAACAATGAGGAAAGATATGAGAGAGCTAAATGAGTGGAGATGAAAACATACTGCAACTTTCCAAAAGCTATCAGAGAAGGAAAATTACCTCAAATAAGTGAAGGTATAAGGAAGGTTGAAGAGAAAGATGGGGCCCAAAGCTCCAACGTTTTACTTACTGATGATAATTTGTTAAGATGTGCAGGAAATCAAAAGGAGGAGGACGATAGCCAAGGAAGTACTAGTGGAGAAGTTGAAGAATGGCATTTTCAGCCATCAATTTTTTATTACAACAAATTGGCTTAGTTACCTGTGGGAAAGAAGATGATTGGACAGGGGCTTAGTTAGCCAAGATGAATGTTGAGACAACAAGCCACGGAGTAAAGGGTGTTGAATATTAACATGACATTGAGCAGATGAAAATAAATAAATTGTACACTTGAAAGTGAGAGCAGTTCTAAGGAGTCCGAGATGATATGGTGGATGCAGAAATAGCGAGGATGACACTAAGGATAATAATTGAAGACATGGAGCAAATAGAGATAGAAGAACCGAAGAGAAGGAACAAAGTGAAAGCACGTGTGAATCCGAAGAAAATCAATTATGAATGGTTCAAGGTTTGGAGCAAAAGAAAGATAAAGCATGAGGCCATGCTTTCTTCTTTCATGGGGATCTTGATTCAGGAGCAAAGACCGACGACAATGTGTAGGCACTTGGTTGTGGAAGAACATGAGGAGATAATTGCCGTCCATCCACCTACCATTGTGCGGATTAGTTTAAATGTCGATCGGTGGTAGTCCAAGTTTTAAAAAATCCGTAGGAATTTTGTGGGAGACGTGGCACCGTTTTAAGGGGATCCTATTCATTTCAGGTTTAAGGATATTGGAAGCTTGAGTAAATGATTAAGAGTCGATTTGATTATGGGGGGAAGGCCATTGTAAAAGAAGAGGATAGTAGGGAGAAGAAGTTGGGTGTGAGGAGGAGAGGCCGTCCAGAGGAATATAGAGGAGGAAGCAGACTGGCGTAGGCGGGTAGAAGAATAGGGAGTAATACAACAGAAGAAGGATGCACATTTGAGAAAGGAAGCCCAGTCAAGGAGTAAAGGAAAGCAGAGGCAGAAAATAAGATAGAAGTAGCAGAAGAAGGCTGCCCAGGAAAAGAAGAAATGAGTAGGGACTTTGAGCAAGAAGTAAGAGGAGAAAAGGGCTAAAAGACGAAGCCGACAACGGAGGATGAAGAAGCCAAGTGAAATCTTCGAGAAGGAGGAAGCCAGAAAAAACTGTGGCAGTCTTAAGTAAAATATTTGTTTAAAGAAATTTTGAGTATTTCTACGTAAAGTTTGGTTGAGACTCAGAACAGCAAGCTAATGTTTAATGATAAAATAATGGGACTTTGAGCCCATTTGAAATTTCTGAGAAACAAGGATCCCTTTGAGCCATTCGTATTTGTTGTGTAAATTTTCTGAGGATTAATAGTAGGCTAATGAGCCCAGAAATTAAATTTAAGTTCTCGTGTTTGATGGTTAAATAAATTTCTATGTATTGTTATTTTAAAGTGTGGAGCTCATGAACAGAGGATTATAAAATTTCAGACCTTGATGTTTTCCTCTTGTGTTTTGTTAGTGGTTGTGTGCGACATAAGTAAAAAAGTACCAGCAGAGGTGCCTCACAGCCCCAGCCTGCTCCAACTATTCTCCTTAAAAATTTAACCAAATAAATTTGGTGTTCAAAACTTTGATACGTGTGTAAGTGTTTCACATAAGGTGTTTGCCTAACTCAATTTCTTTATTCTCTTTATTTGACATTTAATGATAACCTGTAATGAATTTTTAATGAACTAACGTGCGTTTGGTGCAATATCTGGCAGAGTGAGATGTTTACATCATCAAGGTGTCCAACATAATATAAATTCAATTTAAGAACCCTCTTAGATTCTTCCCATGTGGTCGGTTATAGGTAATTGTACATTTTCTCTTTGAAGGGTATATTCCCACCACATGTGGTTAAAGCAATTTTCAGCAAGATTTTAGATTCAGCTATTTTTAGCAAGATTTCAATGGAATTTGGTAAAAAAAATTAAAGTCTCAAAAGACAGTATTTAAATTTACTTAATTTGAATGTTTTAGGAGTATTTGAAGGCCTTATTCTATTTATGAATTCAAAAACATGATTTGAAAAACACATAAATTTAGATTTAGAAAACTGGATTTCAGTCAAAACCCCAAACGAGAAAAATCGTGGAATGTTTAGACATGCTCCATATATTTATAGGTCATTTTGGTTTTTCTTTTATAGGTCATTGCGGTTTTTCTCTTTGAAAAGTAGATTCCCATCACAAGACTGCATTTGGGACAAATTTGAGGGTAGCAAATACAATACTATTTTCGTTATTCAAAAATTGATTTATTGCGATGATGATTTCACTAGCTGCTCCCATTCATTTAGAGTTTTGGCAACAATATCTCCTTGGAAAAAAATGGAATTTGGTTGTTTATCTTGAGCCTTAATGAATTTATTCCCCAGAGTGCCATGATTGGCATTGCTCAACAATGATGAGCTATAGGTGTGAAGCCTCTCATCAATTTTACGCACTACCCATACATTTCTTCTCTTTGTTTATGCAAAGCTTATGCAAAGCTTCTTCCACGCTCTGTTTATGCAAAGCTTCAGCCATACAGTTCTTATGTACCTCTGTTGCAGAGATACTTCTGGTCTCCCATGGCACTGTTGGTTTAAGGTGCAAGAATGGTGGTGTCAATGTGAAATTCTGATATGTTTAATGCGTCCTCGTTAAGATGTGATTCCTACGCTAGTGAATCACTTACATTGAATGTGCTGGTGCAAATGTCCAATTGAGAAATGTAGGCTAGAAGGATTGTAACCATAATACCAATTCATCTCATTCCCAAGAGAGAGATATAAGAGGGACACAGGAAACTCTATGGACAAACGCAAAGAACAATGACATGAAAAGAAATGCAATTTAACAAAACTATCTCAATTTCTTAATTGCAATGTGAAAACTTACAATCAGATCTGTGTGAGTACCGAACAAGGACTCAATGAAACCACAACAACACTAAACTGCCCTACCCCTTAGAATTACATTGTGAATACCTTGTGTAAACAATTCAGTTCGACAGAAGACTCTTCGAGTTCTTGAGCACTGAATCGATGACCCGGTATGGTAGGTGCGTTCTCTAGCACTGAATCGATGTCCCGAAATGTCCCGATGTCGCAGGTGCGATTCTGGGCATGCTAGTTCACCTCTGCGCACGTTGAGAGGGTTATGGTGTGCCGGCAGTTCGCAACAAGGCCTGCAAGCTACGCCCGAGGCGCTGGGACTGCTTTCGGAATTCCAGGGATGAGCGCGAGTCTTCTGGGTCGGCTGTGCTGCTGTTAGCGCGCTGATCATATCATAACCAAGGCTTCGAAGAAATGAAAATACCCAATTTACGGTGATGGCATAGAGCTCTCAAATTCAACAGATTCAGAAAACTGAGATTGATCCAAGGAAGCCCCCCAGATCCAATCCGAGACCAATCCAATGCCATCTGCATGATTTTTCTCATCTTTATGATCATCATCTTGTTCCCAAATTCTGAAGCAAGAAGCAGCGGCCTGAACAATGCTCTCATCCTGCATCAGGGTCGTGCAATCATGGCCGCCCATGGAATCCAGACAAAACAGAGTCTCTGTATTCGGCAAAGGACTCTGAGGCCTCCAGAGCTGATCATCGGTGGCTTCAAAAATAGACTCTCTCAAACAATCTTCCTCCTCCACCTGCAGTTTCTGCTGCTCAGCATCTTCTTCTTCAGTACTATTATCTACAGCAGAGTCTTGGAGATAGTCCAATATATAAGACTGCTTCCTGATAGCTGATATTCTTCGGATTCCGTAGCCCGCGCTATCCTCCCAACTCCATTGATCCTTCAATAACATCGAATACTCATTCGAAAGCGAGCAAAACTCCGGCAAAGTTTCATTACCTGCGCCGGCGTTTTCTGGATTGTCAAAGGCCATCGCTGCCTCGAACTCCATTAAACGCGCCTGTTTCTGTTTACATAAATCTTCAGGTGGATTCAATTCCTGCTCTTCTCTGAGCCGCTTCTTGTCGGCGTCCCCCATATTCATTTGCATACTTCTCTGCAGGCTATTGTTTTGAATCAGAAAAACTCGCAAACCCCCCATCTAAGACAACAGATCATCAAAACCCCATGCCTGATTGCATACAGTATAAATTAATTTGACCAAATGGATACACATGCTGCAAGAAATTAATACACAAGGACGAATTTTATAAAGCGCTTCCAGCTCCTAAGATCTGGGTAGACAGAGAAAGTGTGAAGGAGGTTGCGGTGGATGTGGGTCACCATAGAGAATTGACATAGGCGTGACACGAAAGGCAACATGGTTGGTGTTTTGCATTTATAATTCTATCTTTACATTTATCCAACCGGAAGCATAGTGGCAGCTCCGTTTAGTTACGATAGAATTTAGCAAAAGCAAAGGCTAATTCAAGAAAGCTAAAATCAATGGCAGGAAGCTTGCGTACTCCACTTTGCTTCCCACGCCAAGCTAACTTTGAACCGACTGGAGACAGCACCGATAGCTTATGGAGAAACTACTCTTAACTTTCCGTAGAATTTGCATTGTATTGGACTGCAAGATCCTTCGTTTCATTCAATCATTCTGCCTCCTACTTTACATGAATTTTACATGCCAAACGTCGGTAGCGTTCCAGACTCTCCTTTCCCTTTGAGAACCGTAGATCGACGAAGGAAAAAGAAGTTCGGTTAAAGCCCTTAAACCCTTGTCAAAGATCGACGAAGGAAAAAAGGTTCCGGTAAGGCCCTTAAACCCTAACCCTAGTTTGTAGGGTTGACTGGTTAATCTTTATTTGTCTTATTATTGTTTTTTTTGTTTGCTGTAATGTTTTTTCATTTGTTGGGTCAGTTTTTGGTTTGAGAAACCACAAAGGAGAGGTATCTAAGTATGGGCCGCACCAACCTTTAGCATGATTGGATTTAGATATCGCTTCTCACGAACTGAGAGTTTTGATCTGGAACCTTCTTGTAAAACAAAAACCATCTTAACAATTTGCTTTACCAAAACTTAACACTTATCTTACTATTATTATTTATCTTCAAAAAATAATTATTTTAAGTAAACATGGTTATCTAATTTTAATTGATAAACTGATTTAAAATCCAAAACCAAAATCCCTTTCATGAATAAATTAAAATATTATATTATAAAGAAAATATTATTTTCTTCATCATTATATGATTTTTTTATTTATCAAATTCTCATTGAAATAAAATCATGCTCAAAACGACCTACCGCCTTATCGCCTTATGACATTATATGATTTTATGGTATCAAACTGTCGACGACCAACTAACTTACTATAATTTTATTCATAAAAGTCTATCTAGTAAGTTGAGTTAGGTCAACTTTTCATAATGATCTTTAATAATTAATATCGAGCCATGGCTAACCATCGTTAAGATATAGTTAAAGATTTCTTTGTTTGGTAAAGCAAGTTGCTAACTTGCTACCATGATTTAAATCCTTCCAAGGATGTGTGTGTAAATTAGTTGTTAAATGTAATGAGAGGTAGGTATAAGTCTGGGTTAATTTTAACAAAAGTAGATACTTCCAAGTTGTTGTTAAGTGTAACGAGGGTAGGTATAAGTTTTGGTTAATTTTAAGTAGAATGATCATTTTAATAATGTATATGTATTTGTTTTATTCTAATATTTTATATTGGAGGGCATTGCTTACATACATTCATAGCAATATTTTATTTAGAAAAAATAAATGAATATATTATTAGGAATGATGTAGAATATATTAGTAACGACCAATCCTTAATATATGTAAATTTAGGGTTAGGCCCACAAGGTAGAGATGTAAATGATCCACTTGATTATATTTGGTAGATTATTGGGATCATGTGTGATGCATTGCGAGTATGGAACCCCTTGCAACAATCTCTCTTGTTATTCATCCCAATTAAAATAGTTAGTGCGAGGGATGTCCTCATCGTGACCTTGGTCAAGTAGTGTGTGAGCACTAGGAACAATGCCACAACTAGCATTCCACCTATTCCTAAGAATGACAATTCATATGCTTGGTCCATGTCATCTTGAATGAAGGAAAACCTCATGAGCTTAAGAAAGGGGCAAATTGTGGATGGGAGGATATTTTGGTACAACCTGAACCTCTTGTTGAATGTTAGGGCCAAATCCCAAGGATAATGATGACCCCCACCATGATGTTGAATTGATATATGTTATCGCCTAATATGAAATTGTGTGTTGGCTAGTTAACCTTTCTTTTTGTTGAGGGAGGGGGAACACTATGTATATAAATTTACATATGTCCCTTTGGTTAGTTGTTTGCACTGTGAGAGGTGTATCGACATTGCCAAAAACCAAAGAACATACACATAACATTATTGACACCTACTTAAAGGGCATTGAACCCAAATCTCTACGTTAATACAAACATTATCACTTCGTTGTTATCATTAAATCACATTCTCATATACTACTAACTAGTCATTATATTATGGTATATTTATGTTTACATTGCATTGAAAGTAAGACTATTATTCAAATATTATTTTTACGTTGATAGGCATTTCTCTCTGAAATTTGATTATATTACATTGTTTAAGATATGTTGTCTCTCCCTCCAACTATAGTGTTGCTACATGCATCCTTAACAATAGATGTATAGATTTGCCACATGCATCCTCACCGGGAGTCATTTCATTCCACATCCTCAGCAATAGCCGTTTCTTTTTAGTGCATTTTTGAAGTTTCCCTCTTTTTTCTCGTGGTTTACAAGTCTTTTGTACCTTTGACACATTTTCTTAGAAGTTATCATGTTGGTGTTCTATCCCTTCTTCCATTTTCTCTACATCAATGCATCTTAGCACCCCCTTGGGTGATGAATTGTGAGAGAAATAAGAAAAAAAATGAATCCCTAAATGGAGAAAACAAGACGGGCAATGAGAATTTGGTTGAGAATAACTCCGTTGGTGACCAAAATGCCATAGATAATGATCTAAATCACCTAGAAGATGCAGGTCAAAACTAATTCTACGATGAATCAAAGGTAACGTCTTATGCTTAGTTCCCTCTCTAGTTTATCAACATGTTTATGTATTTTATAAATAATGGATCGACTATTGTATGATAAGGTCCTTGAGTTAGACATGGCTATTCACAACATCTGACACCAAATCAACATAAAGTCACTAGTCATGGCAGTGGATCCCCAAGTCAGTGTTAACAATGGTAAAATTGATGACAAGGCTAGAGGGCGACGATGAGGTCGACACGAAGGCACTAATGATCTTCGTCCAAGGCATCCATTCGACAAAAGAGAAGGCATGCATGGTGGAAATACTATATCTTATCTATGGACTCAAGGTAGCCAAGAGAAATATTGTGCCTAAGGTGCAAACAATTGCCAAGACCAAGACATTGCACACAAATCACCTTCAAAAAACATTTGATCCTCCTGACAGGATGACCAAGCCACTGAGTGTGTCTAGTTTTTCATGAGGCAATGAATTACCCCCTGAGGAGGATCTAGTGAAGAGGGTGACATCAACATGGAGTCTTTGGTCAATATCCCTCTCATGCCCTACACCATCTAGGACTTCGAAAGGATGAAGAGGACTACGACATCTCTTCTTCTTTATATTTTAAAGATGAACAAGTGGAACGATGAGGACATGGAGCTCACTGACGATAAGGATGTGTTAAAAGGCGTCGAAGGGTCCAACGCCAAGGGGAAATAAGAAGAATAATATGCCTAGGCCTTAATATGGCATTCCAAGCTATTTTTGTTGGGTTTATATGGTTTGTTTTTTTTGTAGGGTTTCATCTGTTGTAAAGGGTTCAAAAGGAAATCCTCGAGCGTGATTGTACATGGGAATTTTGCAAAAGTAGCACATGTTTATTTGTTTCAATCCACACATGTCTTGGTCTTTCATATGGATGTATTTGAAGGCTAATGATGAAGATGCTTCCATTGAATTTTGTTTCTTTTAATTTAGTTAATACAAATATTGTTCCTTCCAAAATATGTTTCTTATTTAATTATAATTACAATCACATGGGATAATTCTAAGATGTATAATTAAATATACACCACATATTTATAAACATTTAAGGGTTTTTTTCAAAGAATTAAACAACTTGTAACTGTTGTGAATGTTTTGTTAAACCTCATCTCCTCTTATATTAAAGCGTTAATGAAAGCTAAGCGACGTGGTTAATTTCAATGGGCGAGACTTCTAGAGTATGATCCCATGGCTAGAGCTCTATTCTATCACTCTCAACCAAAAACTTCATTTTGAAGCTAAGCGATCATCGATGGGTGAATTGGTCATAAAAAGATAAAAATGAAAATAAAAGCATCCTTAACGTTGTCCCACAAACTTCATTTGGAAGCTAAGTGATCATCGATGGGTGAATTGTTCATAAAAAAGATAAAAATGAAAATAAAATCATCCTTAACATTGTCCCATTCTGGTGAATTAATTTTCAAATTCCAATCCAATCTTGCCCACATCACCAAATACAAGCATGGATGATATTTGTCCTAAGATGGAATTAGGTTAGGATTTACCCGCAATAACAAAATCACAAAAGATCCCACAAACTTCATTTGGAAGCTAAGCGATCATCGATGGGTGAATTGGTCATAAAAAGATAAAAATGAAAATAAAATCATCCTTAACGTTGTCTCATTCTGGTGAATTAATTTTCAAATTCCAATCCAATCTTGCCCACATCACCAAATACAAGCATGGATGATATTTGTCCTAAGATGGAATTAGGCTAGGATTTACCCGCAATAACAAAATCACAAAAGATCCCAAAAATAAAAGTTGCTGTTATCAACTAAATTTCAACTAAGCCACCATAATCTTCACCTGATATTATATTTAGAAAGAGTGTCATATAAAAGGACATACACAGGGAATTCAATGTCCATGAAACATATGAGCATTAGAATCGAGGAGTATTTCACGTAGTTGGAAAAGGGCCTGTAAAGCAAGGATAATTTTCTGATTTGTCTTGGATAATGTAACGGGAAGCTATGGTTCTTTCCTTCCCAATGCTAATATGCTATTGAACTTATATCTTAGTGTCCAACTCTTTGACGCGTTTTTAGGGCAATCTAGCCAATTTGGCCACTTCTTGTTTTTAGTTAACAACCAAGCAATTTATTCATTGATTTGTTCCTCTTTCTGAGCGGATTTTTTTATGGAGCTTTTGCATTTTACATTGCCAGAAAATATACATGTTCCTAAAGGTCCTCTTAATCATCGGAATAAGAAATCTCTAGAAACTAGCTAGTATTAGGGACTAGAAAATTTACTATGAAAACTTGAAGATTCTAGTTTCGATAGTGAAGAATAAGAGAGCATAATTGTTTTGGATTTGGGATAATTTGTTGTAGTTTCTAACATGCTTCTTCTAGGACTGCTCTACTTCTAGTGTTTTTTCATTTGTAAACATATTTTAAGTAGCTTGTGACCCACTTGGGCGTGCTTTCTATTTGTACCAGCTTGTGAACCACTTAGGCGTGCTATCAAGTGTTGTTGAAAACTCCAGACTCTATTCTAGCTAGTGAATTTGATGGACAACGGATTTTTTTTAGCTATGATGAAGTGGGAACCATTCGCGAGTGTGGAGATTTTGCTAGAGTATGATACATTAATGAAGAAGAGAGTTTAATGATATAAAAACAATAAATGGTAAGCTCTAGAGAATAAGTGTACGCATATAAACAATAGCATTGGTTAATAGGTATTGCTTAGAACATACGTCACAGGTAGTCTGCATTATAAATGTAACTCTTAGATAACACTTGAAATGATTTCTGTCTTATGTGGTTTGAATTTCACTTGCTTGTGTTTCAATGGAATCTTGTAAGAGAAACATTATGTTATTTGGTCATGTTTGAAAATTGTGGATTAATCTTTCTTCTGAAGATTTTTCTTATGTAATTCTAAATCAAGATATTATGGTTGTGACGGTTGTTTTGTTAATTTTTTTTTATCTAATTTTGAAATATAGTAGAACTCGAAATCAATGAATAATCAAAAGCATAAGCATTCACATGAGACACAGTATTTACCCTGGGGAAACCCTCTAGTACTTGAGGAAGAAAACCCCAACAAAATATTCCTTAGTATATTGATAGATAGCAGAGAAATTATTTGCAATGAGCATATTACATCAAGCACCCATGGTGCATTATTAAAGAGAAATACCAAGCACCCCCGGTGCAATCACAGAGCAAGAGAGAAGATGGAAGAATAGAACCTGGAATAATATCCTGCACAAAACCAATTCGTTGATTTTGGTCACATGCACAATGAAAGCGAATTGCCTTCAAGAGAGAAGAGAATTCGCTCTCACCTTGAATTCATCAATCTTGCATAACATATATATACCATACTTGTCATGCTTCGGCTTCTATTTTTATCTTATGACTTTAGGATGAACTCACCCTTCATATGGATGCTAGGTCACTTAGTTAGGAGGCTAACTCAAGTGTCGTCATGCAAGTGTCATAACTTAAGTGTTGTAACTCAAGTGTTGCAACTCAAGTGTCGTCATGCAAGTGTCGTAACTTAAGTGTTGTAACTCAAGTCTCGCAACTCACATGTCGTAACTCAAGTGTTGTCTTTTAGTTCAACTTAAGTGTTGTCTTTTAGTTTAACTCAAGTGTTGACATGTAAAACACTTTAGTTAACTAGATCTTCTTTATTAACACTTAGTTAGCTCTTTTAACTGAAGTTCTTCTTGATAACATCACTGAAGTGAACAATTCAAATTCTCCTTTAATTAACTAAAGTCTTTCTTGCTAACATCACTGAAGTTTAATAATTTGATTTCTCTCTTATTTAACTGAATTCTTTATCATTACTGAGCAAATCGAGTTCTCTCTTATCTTATCACATATTATCTTCATCTCTTGTCTTATCTACATGGTCCACATGTGCCAACTTTTAATTTATCTATCATATCAAATATACTAAGGAGATTTTTCCAATGATGTGATCATCTTGTTCTACTATTGTTCCAAGTGGTCATATGCTAAAGTAATTCGCTTTAGAGGTGGCCAATCTCTAGAGTGTTGAAATAATATACAGCTACAGAATATATTCTTGTATTGCATAAACCCTACTGTAAAACCCCAAAAGAATAATGCTAAAGATATACTCTCAAGAAAGCAAGTGAAAATAGACAAGTTAGCCCCACAAAAATCAATGGGTCAAACTGCACCAAACAATGGGAAGTCTGCCCCAAACAATGGGAAAAACTACCCAAGTAAATTCGGCCCTATAGTGAACAAGTTAGCCAGAAAAGTGTATAAATAAGGGGGTCGAATTCCTCATTTGGCATTAACACACAAGTTTTCTCAAGCAAGTGAATAAGTGTGCATGGGAGAGTAGTTGCAGTTGGAGGAAGCTTAAGTTTGGGTTTCTATCTTATCTTGTCTGTGTATCTTCTATTCTCGGGGCATCTTCATATGAGAGAGATTTATCTCTTCATTGTATTGACAATATACTTTGTTGACGAATCTATACTGAGAAGTTATGTTGGGTTTTTCCCATGAGAGGGTTTTCCTAGGATAAATATTTGTGTCTATTGTTGAATGTATTTCTTTCAATGATCCTTATGCATGCAATTATTATGATGTGATATGATAAATTGAATGAAATACTAATATAACTTCTCTTATGTAAAATTCTAACATGCGATCAGAGTAGGACTGAAAGAAATCATTGCGACAAATACTTATGACACTTGTAACGACTGCAATTGCTGAAACTAGGGATTCTTGTTTCTAGGGTTTCCATCCACATATCAAGCTTGACCTTAGCACTATTGAAATCATCCTAGGAGGGTGCATCTATCTGTGGAGTCAAATCTTAGATCCAAGAATTTTCAACTTTGACCTAAATTCTGCATAAACTAGGGTTTACAGTTTTTGGTAGTTCCGTCCACAAATCTGGAAGAAAACTATCTTTGCTCAACTCTCCTTAGGGAGGCACATCTTTTGCTTGGGTCATAATTTCAAGATTCACAAGTTGAAAAATTAGGGTTTCTCTGTCAAACCCTAGGTCAACAAATTTCAGAAGGACCTTGAAGCTAGCACTTGACTTGAGCATCTCAATAGGTAAATATTTGTTTCCATTTGAGGTTCTCATATTATCAAGATTGTCAAGATGACAAGCAACACCAAGCTTCATGAGAAGCTTGAAGGAGTTGATAACTTCCGAGCATGGAAGTATAGAATGCTTCTCATTCTATAAGAAAATGATTTGAAGAATTATGTTAAGGAAGAGATTGCAGAGCCAAAGGGAGAGGAAGACAAAGCAAGACATAAGAAGAACATGGTTAGGGATAAGAGGATCATTGCTGATTCCATCAAAGATCACTTGATCCCTCATGTTTCATCCTTGAAGACTCCAAAGGAAATGTTTGATGCATTAATCAAGTTATATGAAGGGAAGAACATCAACCGGAAGATGACCTTGAGTACTCAACCCAAGAATGTGAAGATGAAAAATTCAGAGACCATCCAATCCTACTTCACAAGGGTCTCCCAAATCAAAGAACAACTTGAATATATTGGAGATAAAATTGAAGAGGCAGAATTGGTGATGACTACATTGAATGGTCTCCCAAGGTATTGGGAATCATTCATATAAGGAATTTGTTCTAGAAGAAATCTAACCAAGTTCAATACGTTCTGGGAAGATTGCACCCAAGCATTAGCATCACATACAAAGAAAGAAAAGAACAAGAAAGAAAAGAACAAGAAAGAAGATCATTCCCACAAGAATCCTAAGAAGTTTCAGAAGACTCATAGGTCCCATAAATCTTATTCAACATTTAGATGCTACACTTGTCAAAATATGGGACACATTGCAAGGAATTTTCCCCATGCAAAAGATCAAGTCAAGAAAAGAAAGAATAAGAGGTATCATGTTCATGCCGCAGAAGACGATGAACATGTTCAGAAGAAGGCAAGAGAAGATTATTCAAGTGAAGAAGAATATGTTTTGATTTCTGCTCTTACAGGTATTGTCACTCATGGGAGTGATACTTGACTTTTTGATAGTGGTGCTTCTAAGCATATGAAAGGTTTCAAAGACTCTCTCACTAACGTGACATAGAAAGATTCACCTCATAAGCTGAAGCTTGGAGATGATTACCAATATCCCATAAAAGGGGTAGGGGAATCTTCCTACAAGTTAGACTCCGACAAATCTATAAAGATGAAAGATGTTTTTTATGTACCGGGTTTGAAGAAGAATTTCCTTTCCATATCAACATTAGAAGAGAAAGGATTCAGAGTTGCTTTTGTCGATGGCCAAGTTCTTATGTGGCCAAGAGGAAAGACTATTGATAATACAATTGTGATTGGTATTGAAGAAGAAGGCATGTACAAGTTGAAGGGACAATCAGATCAAGCGTTGGTACTATGAATTCGAGTGAGCTATGGTATAGAAAACTTGCTCACATACATTACAAAGCATTACCAATCATTAGCAAGATGGTTATAGGTATACTAGAGATTCAGGTAAATCATGATGGTATATGCAAGGGATGTGCATAACGAAAGAATGAGATATTGGATCTAGTGCATGAGGACCAAGGATGAAGACTTCAACAAGTTCCGAACTAGATGAAGAAGAATATCAAGGTCTTAAGAATCAGACAATGGAGTAGAGTACACTTCCATAATCTCCAGTGACTTCTGCAAGGAGGTAGAAATCAAGAGGATCCTACAAAACACATGAAATATAAGTATTTAAACTATCATTTGAGTTATTTATTAAATTTCTAAGTGTTTAAATGATATTGTTAACAACAGTTGTATGCACATTTGTATTCCCAGAATCAGGAAGTGTATTATGCATGTTATAGTGAATGCAGTGATATAGCTAGGATTAATGAACAATATACTCTTAATGTGTAAGTAGCCTATGGTGTTGCACAACATTCCATATGGATGAGTGTTGTGTTGAAGCATTGACTAAGATGGTTACATAACTGTGTGAATTGTGCATAAGGATTTGTCATTAAAATTTCAATATGATTTAATGATTATGAAATGTTACTAATCATATGACTGAATTTGACTTGTAGGAAAGGTTGTGTGCTATGGCCTACAAGAGAAGGATGATGATACTTGTTCTGAAGAACAAGTGATGACTGCTCAACAATTACCTTCAAGAAGATTTAAAAATTCAAGCATACTACAGAAGTATAAAGCAAGGTTCATGGTTTCTCTCAGAAAGAGGGAGTCGATTATGATAGGACGTTTACTCTAGTGGCTAGACACACTTCTATCAAAACTATTATAGCTTCAATGATGGAAATTACACTAGATAGATGTCAAGAAGGAGCAAAAACCTCCACTTCACAGGGAGTGACTACAACACAAAATTGACAGCTTTCTGATGAGCTTGGGTTTCACCAAGAATAAAGCAGACTCCAATCTTTACTACAAGGTTGAGGATAAAAAACCAATGATATTGATACTATATGTAGATGACCTGTTTCTAACAGGAGACGAGAAGCTCATTGCAGAAAACCAAGAAGAAGCTTGCCGTGGAGTTCTTATTGAAGTGTTGTCTTTTATTTTAACTAAAGTGAAAACACTTTAGTTAACTAGTCCTTCTTATTTAACACTTAGTTAACTGAGATCATGTTGATTGATTTACTTGAAGTGGACATTGTGAGTTCTTTAGTTATCTGAGGCATATCTTTAACTGATGCTTTAACTGAAGCATTGATTTATGCATACATTGATACTTAACTGAAGCTTTAACAATTCGAGTTCTCTTTAATTAGTTGAAGTGTCTGCATGGGCAATTTTGAATTCTCTTGATCTCTATGCTTTGTATTTTATTTCTTTACTTGTTACTACATGGTCAATATGTGCTAACTTTAATTATCCATCACATTACATTATACTAAGAAGAATCATTAGATGCTCTGATCATATTATATTATTCTGGACCAAATGATCATATGCTAAAGTAATTCACTTTAGAGGTGATCAATCTCTAAAGGAGACTTAATAGCAACTGGTGATCATGGTTAATAATACATCACACAACATTAAATGATTTTAACGAGTAAAGCATGACCTTTATATGGAAGGTCTACCTCTATACGGGAGGTCCATCCCATGGATACATTTATGCAGAAGGTTCACATGAGAACCATGACTTAACACACACAAGTATGGAGCAGGCTTGTCCAACAAGACTTTACAACATCATTACTTTGATCAATTCCCTCTATATAGGAGGAATAAATTTTACATGAAAGGAAATCAAAGTGCTCACCTCTATATGGGAGGATCAATCTTGGCTACATAATATTGGGTTGGAGAATGTATCCTGATGTTGTATATTTAACACTCCCTCTCAACGAGGGAGACATTCTCTACCATACCAAGCTTGTCTCGGAAGTACCTGAACTTTGTCACAATCATAGGATTTGTTAACACATATGCAATCTGCTCATCAGTAGTAATGTACCGAAGTTTCACTGTACATTTCAGGACCATGTCTCGGATGAAGTGATACCTCAATTCAATGTGCTTCGACTTGTCATGAAACACTTGTTTTTCGGAAAGCTTGATGCAACTCTGATTGTCACACCTAATAACTGTAGGCTAAAGCTTTTCACCGAACAACCCTTCAATTAGCTTTTTGATTCACACTGCTTCTCGACAAGCAACACTAGCAACTATGTATTCTACTTCGGTAGTGCTCTGGGATATGGAGCCCTGCTTCCTGCTGGATCAAGATATCATAATTGATCCTAGGATATAATAGTAGCCGGATGTACTCTTAGTCTGAGTCTGTATAAACAAGTAACATGACTCCTCCATTGGAGGCATATCTGAGTCCATATGAAATTGTACCTCGAAGGTACCTAAGCACATGCTTAGCAGCTGCCCAGTGTCTGTGTCTCGGATTAAACATAAATTGACTCAGAATTCTCACGACATAACATATATCAGGCCTTGAATGTATCAAGTACATTAGCGATCCTATAAGTTGTCTAGACTAAGTGGGATCCACTAGATCTGATCTAGATCCTAACTCATGAAGTCTCCTCAAATTGGAAACCATCAGTGTAGTCATAGATTTGCAATCTATCATGCCAAACATGCGCAATATATCCATAGTGTACTTCCCTTGAGATAGAAAATTTTCATCTTTTCTTTTCCAGATTGCAAGGCCAAGAAAGTAGTGCATTAGACCTAAGTCTTTCATCTCGATCTCTGAGGTGAGCTCCCTATTGCACCAAGCAATCAAATGTTCATCTCCAGTGATAAGCAAATCATCAACATACAAAACCAATATCAACGGTAGGTTCTTCACTACTTTGAAGTACAAATTTGGACCAGCTTCACTCTTACTGAAACCCAGTTTTTGAAGGTAGCTATCAATTATGGAGTACCAAGCCCTGGGGGCTTGCTTAAATCCTTATATTCAACAGCCTAAAGGATTTTTGGTGCATGGGAAGGAGTCCCATGTTTGCAAGCTAAAGAAATCTCTATGATTACACTTGCATCTGTTCCAGGATGGAAACTTCACTAGATGGATGTGAAGACAACCTTCCTCAATGGTGTACCTTGCCACAAGGGCAAAGGTCTCTTCATAATCAATGCCTTCTTTCTGAGAGAAATCTTTGGAAACAAATTTGTCTTTATACTTCTCAATGCCGCCATTCGCAGCATGCTTTATCTTGTAAAGCCATCTTGAATTCATAATGGAATTCCCATCATATTTTAGAACAACCTCCCAATCATCATTATTCATTATAGAATTGTACTCTTCTGTCATTACATCTTTCCAAACTTTCTTCTTTGATGCTTCTTCATATGAGGATGGTTTTGAATCACTGATGTGAGTCATCAGTGCCACATACCCTGAATATCTGTTAGGTTGCTTGCACTCTCTAGATGAGCCTGTTGGTGCTCCATGTTTCTCTGTATTTTGTAAGATGTCTTGGCACCAAGCAAATATTCTTTTAGATGGAGGTTCATTAGGTGACCTCTGAATCAATTCTACTGGTTATTTAGGAGCTAGTGAATGTGAGGCATCTTCTAGTTTCTCCCTCTCAAACTCTGAAGGGGGAAAATCAAACTCAGGATCCTCTGTCTATGAATCACATTGAATCTCTTTCAATGTTTTGAAAGCAATTTCCTCATGGAAGGTAACATCTCGGTTGACTTCAATGTGTCTCTCACCAAGTACATATATTCGACATGATTTGGATGACTCACTATAACCCACAAAGGTTCCTTGCTTTCCAGAAGGATACATCTTTGTTCTCTTTTCTTTCGGTACATGAATGTATAATGGGATCCCAAATATCCTCAAGGGTGAGATGTCTGGCTTCTCACCTGTGAACACTTCTTCTAGTGTCTTCTCATCTAGTATTTCATGCGATATTCTATTCTGTATATACACAGTTGCACTGGTGGCTTCTTCCCATAATGAGGTAGACATATCTTGATCATGTAGCATGGCTTTTGCAGCCTCACATATGGTTCAATTCTTCCTTTTGGAAACCCCATTTTGCTGAGGGTTGTATGGTACTGTTAACTGTCTACATATTCCTGCATCACTACATAGCTCATTAAATGCATGCGAATCAAATTCACCTCCATTATCAGACCTTAATGCACGGATGTGTTTTTCTTTCTGATTTTCAACTAGGGTTTTAAACTCTTTAAATTTTTTAAGAGTTTCACTTTTAACCTTCATGAAATAAATCCATGACTTCCTAGAAAAATCATTTATGAACAATACATAATATAAGAAGCCATTTAGGGAGGGGGATGACATGAGACCACATACATCGAAATGTATCATATCTAAAATCCCTTTAGATCTAGTAGTACTGTTGGAAAAACTTTTATTAACATTCTTCCCAAGTGCACAACCCCGACATACACTATCATGCTAAAAATCAAATAAGGGCATACCTTTTACCATCTTTTGAAGTCTTGGTAGCGCTTTGTAGTGTAGGTGTCCAAGCCTTCGGTGCCATAGCTCACATGGACTGATAGTGTGGTGAATCATAACTTAAATGTACTTCTTGGGTACCTTGTAGATTCATCCCTCTCGAAATCCAATCATAGTAGCAGATTCTAGGCTTTTGTTCTTCGGCCATAAAAGTGCTTTGTTATCCATGAAGATAACTCAGAATACTTTGTATTCAAGAACCGAAATTGAAAGGAGGTTCTTCTTCAATCTTGGAACATATAGAATGTCCTCTACATGTAAAATATCACCGTGTGCTCAGCTGGAATGAGGTGGATCCAACTCCTTGGATCGAATATGTTGAGTTGTCCCCCAACTCTACCATTCATGTGAACTCTTTCTCCTTTGGATCAGTGATGGAACTCTTGTAACCAATCATATGTTTGGATGCGCCACTTTCAATCAACCATGTTTCTGCATTTGTAATGACGGATCCCGAAAGGGATGAGATAAGGTAATACTCCCTTCTTGTCTCCTTTTCTTCAGATGCATTCTTTTGAGTGGTTTCATCTTCTATAGAGGTAGAAGCATGAAAATCTCCTTTCCGCTTGCATTGCACTCTCTTGAGAAATGGCCTTTCTTGTTGCAATTGAAGCATCTAGATGTCAAATCCTTTGTTGAACTTCTTATTTGGATGAGAGAACTTATTTTGGAAGAATGGTTTCTTTCCTTTCTTGATTCTTGTCGTGAGGGAAGGATTTTCTTCTTTGATGCACACTGACTTGCTTTGGATTCCCCCGTCCTCTTGGAGGCATTCATTCCACAACCTTTCAAAGTTAGGTTGTACCTATCGGCCATTTACCATAGCCAATAATGTCTCCCATGTGGATGGGATACCATCAGTAGTGGTTTGGAGAAGATCATCTTCATCCACTGCTACCCCAATACTAGGAAGCTGATCTCTTACCTGAGAGATCTTGGTGAAGAAGGATGCCACTATCTCATCCATATCCATATTTAAGTTTTGAAGCTTATTCTTCAATGACCTCTTTTGACTTAGGGATTTCTTCTCATAAATATTAGTCACTGTATCATAACATTCTTTTGCGGTCTTCAGTAGTGTGATCACGGGCATCAAGTTATCTTTTACCGAATCATAGATGATCCATTTGGCCTTAGCTTGATTCTTTTTGAATTTGATGCGCCCTGCATTAGATGTAGGATCCTCCACCACGGTGGATATGTAGCATCCTAGGATTTTTAGAATCCTATCCTTCCAAGTGTTGAAGCCAGTGAGGTTCCTTCAAGATGATCTTCTTGTCGTATAGAGATTGCTACCATAGTATTCAAATATTGTGCTCAATTTCTCAGGATCAACGTAGGATTTAGATGGCATGCATAAATAAGCTCCTTCACGCCCTCAGATTTGATACCATGTTAATATTTGGTTGAGCTTTTATCTTTAATTATTTTAGATGCCTAAACTTGAAACAATGAGACAACTCAATCACATGAAATTCATACATCCATAACACAATATATACCCTAGGGAAAATCCTCAAAACTATGAGAACAAAAACCCCAACAATTCTTCTCAGTATAATATAATGGATAGTAGAGAATGCTTTCTTTTACAACATACCAGATTGATTTCGAAAGATAAGAGATCACCAAAACACTCTTGGTGAAGATACATAAGCAATAGAGAAGAGAGATCAATCGGAGAAGCGCCTTTCCTTCAATAATAATATCCTGCATACAAAGATAAGCGCCTTGCCTTCAAAGGAGAAGAGAATTTGCTTCACGCTGAATTCATCAATCCCGTATAACATATTTATACATTCTTCTCTTCTATTTGTATCTTCTAACTTCATGATGAACTAGCCCTCAAACTGGATGTATCAATCTTGCATGCAGAGGTGCGCCCCACTTCTCATGTAGTGCTTTATCTCACTGAGCTTTCACTTGGGATGAACTCGCCTCTTAACTGAAATATTTCCCACTTAGTTAGGTGGCTAACTTAAGTGTCGTCACTTAGTTAACTAGATCTTATTTGTTATCACTTAGTTAACTCTCTTTAACTGGTTCTCCTTGATTTACTAAAGTGTCATCTTTTATTTTAACTAAAGTGAAAACACTTTAGTTAACTACTCCTTCTTATTTAACACTTAGTTAACTAAAATCATGCTGATTGATTTACTTGAAGTGACCATTGTGAGTTCTTTAGTTAACTGAGGCATATATTTAACTGAAGCATTGATTGAGGCATACATTGATACTTAACTGCAGCTTTATAACTGAAGCTTTAATAATTCGAGTTCTCTTTAATTAGCTGAAGTGTCTGCATGGGAAATTTCGAATTCTCTTGATTTCTATGCTTTATCTTTTATTTCTTTATCTCTTACTGCATGGTCAATATGTGGTAACTTTAATTATCCATCACATTACATTATACTAAGAAGATTATCGGATGTTGTGATCATATTATATTATTCTGGACCAAATGATCATATGCTAAATTAATTCACTTTAGAGGTGATCAATCTCTAAAACATACTTAATAAAAACTAGTAATCATGGTTAATAATGCATCACACAACATTCAATGATTTTAACGAGTAAAGAATGACCTTTATACGGAAGGTCCACCTCTATATGGGAGTCCATCCCATGGATACCTTTATACAGAAGTTTTACATGAAAATCATGACTTGACATACACAAGTATGGAGCCTTGTCCAACAAGAATTTACGACATCATTACTTTGATCAATTACCTCTATACGGGATGAATAAACTTTACATGGAAGGCAATCAAAGTGGTCACCTCTATACAAGAGAATCAATCTTTGCTACACAAGATTGGTTTGGAGAATGTATCCTGATGTTGTATATTTAACAATATCAAGTTAGAGGTGACTTGTATTTTCTGTGACAACCAGAATTGTGTAATGATGTCCAAGAAACCAGTGTTTCATGACAATTCCAAGCATATCAATATCAAGTACTATTATATCATAGATATGGTATAGAAGGGAGCAGTGAAGCTCCAGTATATTGCGACGAATGAGCAGACAGTCGATGTGTTGATGGAGCCTCTATTGTGAGTGAAGTTTGAGTTCTTCAGGGACAAGCTTGGCACGATGTAGAGATATGTCCCTCGTAAGAAGGAGGGATGATTCATGTGTGTGATAGAGGGGGTTGTAGTTGTACAGTGTGATAGTGGTAGGTGGTCATTTAAGGGTATGAATTACTAGACTTTGTGAGAACTGGAGAGAGTGACTAGATCATGATGACTGGAGACCATACTTTGTATGTGTATCCATTCGAGTTGTGTATCCAGTTAGAGCTAGTATGTATGTGTGGAATAGAGAGAGTGACAAGCTCACGATGAATGGAGAGCGTGACCATACTTTGTATGTGTATCCAGTCAAGCTGCATATCCAATTAAAGCTAGTATGTATGTGTGGATTGGAGAGCGCGACCATACTCATGAGGGTTGGAGAACATGACCATACTTGCGAGGACTAGAGAGCGTGACCATACTCACAAGGGATGGATAGCATGATCATACTCACGAGGATTGGATATCGTGACCATACTTAGTATGTATATCTATTCGAGTATGTGTATCTAGCCGAGTATGTGTATCCAATCGAGTTGTGTATCTAGTCGTATGTGTGTTTCTAGATTCTTTGTGAACTAGACGAAGTCCCATAATGACATAATGTACGCTCCTGGATCGCTCTCACTGATGTGTTTCTACTGTGATTCCCCCAAATCCAATATTGAGACAGATACATGATTGAGATGATTGATTGCTTGTACAAGAATTCTAGTGAGAGAGATATTCGTGAAAGGTCAACAAGTAAATGGTCAAGTACAAGTCAGCAGATGCAATTTTGAAGATTATGCCAGAAGAATACCTTCCTTTCTGAGAGGGACTATTGAAATAATATGCAGATGCAGAAGATATTCTTGTATTGCATAAAAACCCTAAAAGAATAATGCTAAAGATATACTCTCAAGAAATCAAGTGAAAATAGACAAGTCGGCCCCACAAAAATCAATGGGTCAAACTGCCCCAAACAATGGAAAAACTGCCCCAGTGAAGTCGTCCCTATAGTGAAAAAGTCAGCCAGAAAAGTGTATAAATAAGGGGGTCAAATTCCTCATTTGGAATCAACACACAAGTTTGCTCAAGCAAGTGAATAAGTGCGCATGGGAGAGTAGCTACAACTGGAGGAAGCTTATGTTTGGGGTTCTATCTTATCTCTTCTTTGTATCTTCTATTCTTGGGGCATCTTTGTATGAGAGAGCTTTAGCTCTTCGCTGTATTGACATTGTACTTTGTTGACGAATCTATACTGAGAAGTTCTGTTGGGTTTTTCCCATGAGAGGGTTTTCCCAAGATAAATATTTGTGTCTATTGTTGAATGTATTTCTTTTAGTGATCCTTATGCATGCAATTATTATGATGTGATATTATAAATTGAATAAAAGACTAACATAATTGCTTATAAGTAAAATTCTAACATAAAGGAGACTTAATAGCTCAACCATGGTTAGTAGTGCATCACACACCATTCATGCTTCGACATGCAAAGCATCACCTCAACACATGAGACACACAAGACCTTAGTATTGACAAACAAGAATGTACAACACCATCACTTTGACATACAAAGCACTTACCTCAACACATGAGGCTTATTCATTCTTGTGTCCAACTCAAGATTCTTCTCCAAGTTTCATGAGTCCAACTCAGGCTCCTATAAGGCACTACCTCAACACACGAGGCTCAATATTGAAACACAAGATTGACTTGGAGAATGAATCATGATGTTGTAACTTTACCATGTTTATTGTGCTATTAGAAACTCCCATTCCGATACTAGTTGCCAAATTCCATTTGTAATAAAGATTACCATATTTCAATGGTAATAAAGAAAATTTGAGATATGGTGAAGTTGGTGTCCATTTGATATTTTGGAGATGGTAATGTGGAGATTGTGCATGGGTGTGATACCATGAAAAAAAGAAAGAATAGTGGAAAAACCTGCAAAACAAGAGTAGCCAGAGAGATAAGAGAATTAATCAATAAGTGTAATGAATGAAGAGCATATACTAAGGGTCCATCTCATTGCATGTAGATGTTTCTAAATATCCACACAAAATCTAGTTGGAAAACTATCCACATGTTTTAATCACTATTTTAACATTGTAAATTGTGCTTTCAACAGATTTCCGCGGATAGAAAGTTCTTTGATTACCCAGTATTAGAGGCCAACATGAAATACATGAAATGCATCAAACTAACTATAAAACTAATAGATAAGGTCAAGCTACCATCATCCCTGGAGTACCATAAGAAAGAAAAGAACTACATTAAGATCAAGCTTAATGGGACAGCAGTAGAAGTTCCTCACTACTAGGAATGGCACTGAGATTCATAAACTATATGTTGTGTGTGTGCACAAGTAAATTGGAACTGATGGAATTTAAATCCGTAGGCATTGTTGAAATCCACTAATCACCACAATACATCTTGTATATCATCGATATAGCCTAAGAAATTCGACAAATAAGAAGTAAATTTTGAATTGTAGCTCGTATAAAGGTACATTAACTCACATATTTATTCCTTCGTAGTGTTGAGTATGTGTTTTATTCTTTGCATGTGTGGGGGGGAGGGGGTGTGTGTCTTTGACCATGTGCCTGACGATCCCTCCATCTAGTACTCTTCCATATGCGTTGGGCACTACGCAAAGCATTGGAACAGGGGGGGGCGAAGCGAGTTCGGATTTTTTTGGGCTATTTTTGGGTTCTTTCTAAAAATATATAATTTAATCCCGGTTAAGGGATTGGAGTCTATTTTCTAAACCGGGTTAACGGATTAGGGTTTTGGATGTTGCGGAATACCTATATTTGTATTGTGATTGGTTAATAATCAATATGAGTAAATAATAGGTGCGGATCTAAGTTTTATTGGTTTTCTCGGTTAAGGGTTTCCAAGTAAATATCTGTGTATTATGTGTGAATGTTGTGGTGTAATCTCTATTTTTCTTAAAAAAATCTGTATGTTTTTGTAATGCCCCTCAGGGATATCAAATGAACTTAGGGACATATCATTAGCTCTAAGAGGATAATTACAAAGTTTAAGCACATCCGAGAAATAGAATAAATACAAAATTTCATTTTTCATACATTAATTACGACAAAATATCAATAATCGCAAATTAATTAAAATAAAATTTACATATGAGAAAGCAACTGAACTAAGGTTGTGAAATCTTATCCAACACTGTATAACATAATTATACATCCATCCCAAGCCATAACACAAGTTACTTGCACCCAAAAAGGTCATTTCCAACAATATGTCCTTAACTAGTTAATTGTAGGACCCCTCCTTTAGGGTCCCCTTGAACTGAACCTGAAACTTCAAAAACTTCATAAAAACAAATTAGCCATTATAGTTATTGGAAAAATAAAATAAAAAAGTGAATAACTTAACAAAAATAAGCAAACCTTAACCTGTCAACCCGATCCAGCTGGTCCATTGTTGTCTGCATCTTCCGTAGGATCCCTTCAGCAAAGCTCGTTTAACCATTGGCGAAGCAACCGTTAGCTTCGCCACCCAACCATAGGCTCATGCTTTCAGTCGCATGGCCTCCCCCGAGCTTTGGGTCGTAGAGCTCACACAAGTATTTCAGAAATTCAGCTTGGGCTTCCCTTCCCACCAGGATTTCTAAGCCAAACCCTTAGATAGCAACAAGTCTTTGAGGCATTCGAAAATTACGACAATCGTCCAAATTATGGGCCCCTTACCCATTCCTTAAGCCTTCCTTATAAAGGGAAATCTCTTGCGACACATGTCGCTTCATGCATAAATAAATATTTTTAATTATTTATTTAATTAAAACACTCACCCATCCAAGTGTCAGTTTCTCTGGGAAGTGCACCTACATCCCTAAGTTTGCTCTAGTTTGTCCCCCAGATATTTTAATCAACTCCTAGCTTTTAGTTGACTAGGTGTCTAATCTATTTTGCTCCTAAATAATAATTTCTATTATTTTAAATGCTCAACAAAATAACTATTCATGTGCAAATGTCTAAGCTATTGTTATGCATTTGCTAAGTAATAATCTAGAGTTATTCTCCTAAGTTTTATGCATTTTAATTTAACAATCCAGCTCACTAGGATCACGGTGCCGCGTCGTTGGGCTCCTGGTTCCTTAATTTTTAACTCTCTGACATGGCACCACTCCGTCGGGTCCAATCATCCATGGTTTCCATTCCTTGGCATGGTACCACCTCGTTGGGTCCTTGCGTCCATTCTTTCCGTTCTCGACAGGGTACCTCATCGTTGGGTCCTTCTGCCACCATATTTCCGTTTTTGACTTGCGGGAACTCTTGTAGGGATTTTAGGAATCGTTACCATCCATCCTCCGTCTACATGCTATATAGGGACTAATGGCGCTGAGGAGTGAGTCCGTTCTCACTGCGCGCCCCTCAACTCGTACGTGACTAGCTCCGTCGTGGCCCACCTCGTACGCCCTCACGCATTCTTCTTGAGCAAGCGGATCAATGCTTATCTGCTCATGCGTGGTATTCTTGTCAGAAGTCGACATCGTCGTCGCTTCCCTTGTGTGTGATTTACCCGTACTCTACGACCCTCCATGTTCCTTTGTGTGTCCGTTGGTGAACCGTCTCACTTGTTTCTACACACACTTCTCACAACAAATTATTAGTAGCACTGTTCTCAACAATCATCATCTGGTTTCTAACTCTAGCATTGTTAAACATTTATGATTTATTCAAACTGCTCATTCATCTTATTAAGTATACATTTCGTCGCCAAATACATAATCACCATACAGCTAGTCGTTAAGCATTATCCATCAACATAATTTTCCATAGTCATAGCTAATCGTTTAACATATGCAATTATTCATTTACCTCAACAGTTCAGATACACATACTCAAAAATAAGGTCAAAAGGTTATTTAATTAATGTTTCAATCAGCCGGGTCACTCAGCAGGTGCCCTCAATGTCTACACAAGTCTAGGGGCACTACATACACCCCTACTTATTTAGAACTTCGTCCCGAAGTTCAGAATAAAATGGAAAGCTCCGACGCATCTCAGTTGCGTCCTCCCAAGTCGCATAGCTAGGACTGTAACTGTCCTACTGCACTTTGACTTGATCAATCAAGGCTAATCATTAAGCAAGAAGTAATCAATCAATTATCCCACTCCACACATATAATTTAATTCCTTAATTCATTTATCAATTATTGTCGTCATTCACATCTTCAGGTTTTCCTCAATCATTTAAGACATAACAAGACCACTGTATTGAATTTGTTCAGTCAGGTCACTCGAGGTGCCCTTAAGGTCCACAATCATTCTAGGGGCATTACATACACCCCCACCTAAATAGAACTTTGTCTCAAAGTTAATTTTTGTTATTGTACTTTCGATGCTAGGCTTTATCTTAATTTCTATTCTCGTCTTCTCTCATTTTATTCTATTTTTCTCCAACAATCAAGGTTCTAAGCACTAGTGGTTCTAATCGTAAGTTTTTTTTTTTTTTTTTTTTTTTTTTTTTTTTTTTTTTTTTTTATCTAACATGGTCCCATTACATCCTCAAGAACTCAATCATAATTTCACGGAATGTACATCCAACAATACTTTCATTACTGTTAGTCCCAAATTTAGATTTCTTATCTCTCCTATTAATCCGCGAAGATCCATGGTATCCAATTTATTTACTAGTTATATTGCGTCAATAGGAACCCAATAGTTTATCAAATCATCAATCAACATAACAAATCCAAGCAAGGATTCCCATCCAATTGGTTATCCTCCCTCCAAGACAAGAAGTTAAACATCATAAGACATACAGTGAAGTGTAGACAGGTAAGATATAATCACGGATTTAACAATTTAGGAGAGACCCTCAAATAGTCCAAAAACCCAAATTCCATAAGACAACTCCCAAATCCCTAAATGTCGGTTCTCAATTTGTTAGGATTCCTAGGGTCAGAACATAACGACTTAGTCAAACATATTAACATTTATCTCTTATTCCCTTTGCCAGTATCATCATGTCTAGATTAATGAGTTTATCACCTCCTTATCTCATTTCACCATTTTTTTGTTGTCAAAAGATCACTTCGACAAGCTTGTAAAGTCACAATATGTGCGTTTTCTCTTAACCCCATCGAGTTCCATTTGGAGGGCTAGTTGTCCTTTCATCAAGGTTTGATCATGACCTAAGGTTAGCTTCATTGCATTCAGTTATTATGCTAAACATCTCCAAAGTTTGTTTTACGAAAATCGTCTTCACTTGGCCCTTTCGGTAGACTTTCCAAATTGAGAATTCTTCTTTTACTATCGTCACAGTCACATCGTGTTTGTTCTTTTTCATTCATTCAAGCAACATTGTCATGCCACAAAATTAATGTCATACATTAAAACTAGGTGTTAACTCTCTCTTAATAACTCTAAAAATATATATGTTAATTAATACATTTTTCTTTTATCTTATACTAACTCCTATTTCAATATATATAAATATGTCAAATCATTCTTTCATTCTAATTCAAATTATATTTATATAAGTAATCATGTCAATTAGTTAATAATGCACCTTTATATATATAACTCCTTTATTTTGATCAAGTAAAAGCTATAGACAAGTTCATACGTTCGATCAAGTAAATCTAGTTTTCTTCCCTACTCTAAAACCAAGACATCACACATATAATTTCTATATACTAAGACCAACATAAATAGATATATATTTATTTATTTTCATTCTTGCTATTTTAATAATTCCCTTTATCTCGATATAATCATGCGTATTAATTTAATCCTTTCAGATCTTACATTCACATTCTATTTCCAATTTAAACATAAATAATTGAATTCTCATATATTAATGTGCATCTAACACTTTAAACACATATAGATCATTTTTCAATGCCTTTAATATATGTAATATAGGTCAACTTTGATATGGCCAGTAAATCTTTCCAAAAAAAACTTCTATTTTACCCTTAGCTCATCAAACTATGTGATACACATGTAATTTATACGATACATATGGTTACACATAATCAATAATTAGAATTACTTCTAATACCAAACATATAACTTATATAACTTTTATGGTTGCATAAAATTAATATATACATATAATTTATTTCTATTTCAAATTATAATATCTTCCTATATAAAACATGTACCCTATGACATATAAATATGTATCACTATATATACTTAACTATAATTCCAAGGACAAACACATATCTAACTAAATTTTATGTAATAAATATATAATCAATAAGGATCCATGTTATAATAGATAAAACAATGTCCCCATATAGCCCCTTGACGATATGGTACCATTGACATTAGACGTTGATATTTAAAAAAAAAAGTATTTGATCTTCCCCAAAAGTATGTATCAATATTACTATTGATATTTTAACTTGTCAAAGTAATACATCATATCTACTAACTAATCGACAGAAGGTAACAAAATAAAAAATAAAAATAGATGGCATCGGCAGAAAACTATGGTTATCTATGAAATGGCATCCACGATATCCGTGAGGGTAGAGAGACAGGCAGAGATAGTTTCGGGTGTAGACTCTGACGCTCTTCCTTGAAAGGTGCGAAGGTTTTATCAAAACAAAGCCAAAAGTTACTATCAAATTACTCTGAAAGAAGTGTTACAAACTGTCCGTCCAATGGAGTATAAATACAGCCACCAGTTATATGATATGCACTTACATTGGCTAAAGTAACCTTATCTCTTAGTAAAATTACACTGGTTTAAAGTTTGAGATCAATTCAGATTATTAGTCACAATTTAACAATAATTTCGTTCGGTCAAAATTAGACTGTGACATAACAGAAGTTCCACGAGTTCATTTACTGAAGACAATTCTAAAACTAATATATTTACAATATATCACTCCTTATAACTGTGAAAGCCGGACTTTGCAAAAATTATAATAAAAAGAATTTAATAAAGCTGAAGCCAACCATTAATATGGATATTCAACCCAAAGGAAGGAAAATCGAGCTTCGAATAAGATTTGCAGAGTTTCAATGAAAATTTTACAGAGTTCAGAGTCGGTGCGACAAGGATCTAATTTAACAAAAATCAACAGAAAACTTAAGATAACTTTCAGATCTAAAGGAATTCGACAAGCACAGCATTTAGATGAAACATTCAAATTCTTACTCAAGCCGATGATCAACCCGAGTCCAGGTCAGAGGTAAACTGTAGATGTAGTTTCAGACGGTATCCACAGAGCATTCGGCTCATACTCAGTCACCGAAATGGATTGGTTACAATCAAAGCAAGGAGCTAAATTGACCCGATCTAAATATGGAATTTAATACATAAATTATATGATAGGAAAAAAAAATCGATTTGAAGATTTAAAAAGAATTTCACATTGGAGCTCGGTGTCAGAAATTCGATGTGAATCCAAAGGTTGAGCTCTGTATTAGAAAGTACAAAATCGTTATAAATTTTGAATTTAACCTGAAAATAAATCTAGGAAATCGATCAATCCAAGACCGAGCTCTGTAATGGAATACACAGAGTCGATCTGATGTTAATAAAATAAATAACCCAAAAAAAATGATCTGGAGAATCTATAGAATTAATGACTGAACTTCTGAAATTGAGACATACAGCATCGATCTAGCACGGGATACAATCGTGGAAATAGATATAGTAACAGATCTAAATTCTATTAAATTGAAATCGACCTAAACTTGCATATATCCACTTCGATCTATTTTTAAATGACGGATCTCTGTAATTAAAAATGCAGAGTTAATCAAATTACCAGGTTTAAAACTCATATCAAATAAAACTAGGTTGATTTTCATATGTCAAATCGATCTATTTTAAATGACGGATCTCTGTAATTAAAAATGCAGTTAATCTAAACTTTCTAATAAACATCCTATCTAATCAAACAAACGAGATTTCAATGTTGTTATTCAGCGAATTCTGCTAATAAACTTTACAGACTATTCGAAATGCAACCAGAAATATACCCAGAAGATATTACTCAAATAAATTGCATTTTTACAATATTTACCTCTCTCGCGGCTGCGTATGATGTTCTGAAAGTAGTGTTGGAGTTCTATGGGAAACGCGTGCCTTATTCCTCACCAAATTTCAAATTACGAATTGACCACCGATTATTCTGTAATGCACTTAGTGGGTTAAATTAATTTATGTTCATGCATACTCGTTAGGTATGATGGCGCTCTATGAGCTTTACTTCACATTTATAGCCATAAGATAATTTCATAAATTACGGGGATATCAGCTGGTTTCTAGGTAATGCGGTATCACAGAGAGGTGGATGCCCATTGAAGGTGTAGATAACGATGGAGTGCCGATATCATCAAAGTAGAAATAGCAGGCGGATCTTACTATGAAGATTGATTAAATTTCGGTCTTCCATTGAGATTGAATTGAACATCCCATTTACTTCTCCAATCAGTGTCTAAGCCCGTTCCCGGTAACCCATATACGGTAAATTGGAGGAGAAAAACTGTTCGTATTTCATGAGTGTTTGTTGCTTATGCAAATAAAAATAAAGCGGGGATAATGGAGTTCAAGGATATTCCTAGATCTCCTGCTATGGCGTCTACTGGAACAGGACGAGAAGTTGCTGCGTTTAAGCATACAGGGTGTTGTAGATAAATGCAGTTGTCAATCCGTGCGGAATTCAGCTCCAAGTTTAGCTCAATTCCAGGAAGTGTAGTAAGTACTTACAGAATATTACATATCTATTTTGCGCAGAGAGTAGGGAAACACAATTCTCGTGCTGTGTTTAAGCGTGTGTCCGATAGAGAATTTTTCGCACCGATCACAGTCAGTCGCAAGGTCGAGTTACAGTTCATGACACGATTCAGTATTTAGACCGGAAGTTTGGAGCGGAATATTTTAACTCAATAGCCACGATCCAAAGCTATCATGAGATCTGGATTCCCAACCAACACTCAAACGTAGTTTTTAGATGCAAAGTAATGTTGGATTGATCTAATTCCACAGAGCCCGATAGTTAATTCCCAACCAACGGAGCTTTTAATTAAGCATCTGAGATCGATTAAAAAAAAACAAATTCTGGGAATGCACAAAAATAAAATACCACAAGGTTGAACCGATCCTTGCATCTCGGATCGAAGAAAAAAAATCAAATTCTGAGAATGCACAAAAAGAAAATACCACAGGGTTGAACGGATCCTTGCATCTCAGATCGATTTAAAAAGAAAATCAAATTCTGGGAATGCACAAAAAGAAAATACCACAGGGTTGAACGGATCGGTCGTGGAGACTTAGATTCGTTTCTTAAGATCTGAAGATTTGGTGTTTTTAAAATGAAATTACAGTCACAGTTTTTAAATAGTCGAAAGAGCAGGAATCGACCAATTCCCTAAATCTGGAATAAAGATTCGACCGGTGAGGTATAATGATCAGGAATTGAAGCTAAAATCAAATACAACTACGGCCGAGTATAAAACATTTACTAATCGGACGAAGAAAATAATGCAGCAAGCGATCCGGATCTGGTCTAGGTTCAAGTCAACTCGGAGATTGCTATATGCAGAGTTATTCAATTCAGGATGACCCGGAGATCCAGAAATTTTTAATGAACAGCAAGATCTAAATTTTCGATTTAAGCAGAGACGTTTTAACTTCAACCAACGCAAAGACTTCAGATTTAATAAAAAAAAAAATCTAGTATTTCGATCTATACCGGATTAGCCATCTTCCGTTAAACACAGAAATTTTTTTAATTAAAAAAAACATAAATAAACCCAGCATTTCGATCTATACTGGAATAGCCATCTTCAATCTGACAAAGAAAATTTTTAATTAAAATATAAAATAAATCTAAACCCTCATTAAACACTAAATGTAATATGGAAATAATTTTGAACCTGTTTCGGTGGTCGAGCAGGAAATCGAGTATGGTTGTGGCAGCAATTGATTCGAATGTCTAGATCGTCAAGTACCGACAATCTCTCGGTATAAATATGAGTCCGGTGCTCTCAAGGCTCGACCGGCTCTGATACCAAATGTAGGACCCCTCCTTTAGGGTCCCCTTGAACTGAACCTGAAACTTCAAAAACTTCATAAAAACAAATTAGCCATTATAGTTATTGGAAAAATAAAATAAAAAAGTGAATAACTTAACAAAAATAAGCAAACCTTAACCTGTCAACCCGATCCAGCTGGTCCATTGTTGTCTGCGTCTTCCGTAGGATCCCTTCAGCAAAGCTCGTTTAACCATTGGCGAAGCAACCGTTAGCTTCGCCACCCAACCATAGGCTCATGCTTTCAGTCGCATGGCCTCCCCCGAGCTTTGGGTCGTAGAGCTCACACAAGTATTTCAGAAATTCAGCTTGGGCTTCCCTTCCCACCAGGATTTCTAAGCCAAACCCTTAGATAGCAACAAGTCTTTGAGGCATTCGAAAATTACGACAATCGTCCAAATTATGGGCCCCTTACCCATTCCTTAAGCCTTCCTTATAAAGGGAAATCTCTTGCGACACATGTCGCTTCATGCATAAATAAATATTTTTAATTATTTATTTAATTAAAACACTCACCCATCCAAGTGTCAGTTTCTCTGGGAAGTGCACCTACATCCCTAAGTTTGCTCTAGTTTGTCCCCCAGATATTTTAATCAACTCCTAGCTTTTAGTTGACTAGGTGTCTAATCTATTTTGCTCCTAAATAATAATTTCTATTATTTTAAATGCTCAACAAAATAACTATTCATGTGCAAATGTCTAAGCTATTGTTATGCATTTGCTAAGTAATAATCTAGAGTTATTCTCCTAAGTTTTATGCATTTTAATTTAACAATCCAGCTCACTAGGATCACGGTGCCGCGTCGTTGGGCTCCTGGTTCCTTAATTTTTAACTCTCTGACATGGCACCACTCCGTCGGGTCCAATCATCCATGGTTTCCATTCCTTGGCATGGTACCACCTCGTTGGGTCCTTGCGTCCATTCTTTCCGTTCTCGACAGGGTACCTCATCGTTGGGTCCTTCTGCCACCATATTTCCGTTTTTGACTTGCGGGAACTCTTGTAGGGATTTTAGGAATCGTTACCATCCATCCTCCGTCTACATGCTATCTAGGGACTAATGGCGCTGAGGAGTGAGTCCGTTCTCACTGCGCGCCCCTCAACTCGTACGTGACTAGCTCCGTCGTGGCCCACCTCGTACGCCCTCACGCATTCCTCTTGAGCAAGCGGATCAATGCTTATCTGCTCATGCGTGGTATTCTTGTCAGAAGTCGACATCGTCGTCGCTTCCCTTGTGTGTGATTTACCCGTACTCTACGACCCTCCATGTTCCTTTGTGTGTCCGTTGGTGAACCGTCTCACTTGTTTCTACACACACTTCTCACAACAAATTATTAGTAGCACTGTTCTCAACAATCATCATCTGGTTTCTAACTCTAGCATTGTTAAACATTTATGATTTATTCAAACTGCTCATTCATCTTATTAAGTATACATTTCGTCGCCAAATACATAATCACCATACAGCTAGTCGTTAAGCATTATCCATCAACATAATTTTCCATAGTCATAGCTAATCGTTTAACATATGCAATTATTCATTTACCTCAACAGTTCAGATACACATACTCAAAAATAAGGTCAAAAGGTTATTTAATTAATGTTTCAATCAGCCGGGTCACTCAGCAGGTGCCCTCAATGTCTACACAAGTCTAGGGGCACTACATTAATTAAGGTAATTAATGCACTAATTACAACACTTAACTTACAAATGACGACACTTAGCATAAAATAATTTGTTAAACTAATTAATGAAATTTATCAATCCCAATGGATAATTAACACCTACAACCATGTAAATATGGCCAAATAACCACCATTTATTGATAATTAAACATAATATACACAAAAATGAGATACCAAGACTAGTCAACTAGTTTCACTACGCAAACAACTAGGCTTGTGCATTTTCGATGCACAACCATACCAACTATACAAAAAGTGAACCTAAATCCATTATGTGCATAAATAAGTGTGCATGTACATAAAATTAAAATTACATTTTCAGCTCTGATCTGAGTACATAAACAAAGAATCTTTCAAGTTTAATCAGTATAACTAGTTAATAAACACTGCTAAGAATTCAATCAAACCGATCATACTGAGTTCTGAGGCACACAAAAGTGAACGTACAGATCTATAAAATATCATTCTACAACAAAAATAAAGTACCAAAAACATAGCATATGGTTGTACATTCATCTTTTACCAAAAACAGAGATTCGAATCCAAAAACTAGTTAACACTTTCACCGTTTCGAAGCTAGTTTCCAATTCTAGTTTTCAAAAGCAATTCAACAAGAAGGAACCGATGATCAGAGGTTAGGATCAACATATTATAGGTCATATACACTCATATGGAGTAGCTTCATACTCATATACAATCGAAATTTCAAATCCCAGATCTAGCTATGACAACCTCTCCGAAAAGAATAACAGTTCGAGAAATAGACTAGGATCGCGGTAACAAATTTTATAGACTATATTGGAATATCCTTCACATGTTTAGTCAAACATATCAGATACAAATATCAGATCTGAATCAAATAACTCATATAGACATTTTAACAAACACTTCACTTGCAAATTCTCGAATCTAGCTAAAACAATTTTTATGGAAAACTAGTAATTGAAACAAAAATGGATTACATAGACCTTTTCTAAAACTCTTCCACATTAGAATAACACATTATACCAATATTATTAGAGACATAAAAAATCATATCTATAGCATAGGAGTCTCATGGACATTTTAACAAACATTTTTCTTGCAAAGTCCCAAAATTAGCTTTTGCAATTTTTCCAAAAGAACTAGTAATGGAAAAACAACCAAAATCATAGAAAATGAATTTTTCACATTTGATTCACATATTCCATCAAAAATTTCAAATATATATATATATATATATATCATAAACAAATAACCATATAAATAAAAGGAAACCACTTATCTTGCGAATTCTCGCAACTGAAATCTACCATGCCACGATCCACCTAGCTGTAGACATTGTACAAGCCAAATATTTCTTTGCACAGGTCACCCCCAAGCCGGAACCATGATGCCACAAGAAATAGTACACTCAACCTTAAAACCCAACTATCATCGTTCCAACCACAAATCCAATGGAAAGTGGATTCCACGTCACTTCCAATCCAGGACAGTAGCTCCAGGACAGATAGTCACAAGTCTACCATCGGTCCAACTGTATTCCAATGGAAAATATATCCCACTATTTCCAATCCAGTACATACATCTCCACAACAGATAGAATCAATAAAACACTAATCTACCATCGGTCCAACTGCATCCAATGGCAAGTGGATTCCACATCACTTCCAATCCAAGACAAGCAGCTTCTAGGATAGATAGACTACCAACAATCGAGTCTCTCTACTTGGGCACGGGCTTAGCAAGGGCACACCAACCATCCAAAAATACCGCTGAATCATAGGCTCTCACACATACCAAGGTCAACAAATCAAATTCCTAAGTCCCAAAGGGAAATGCACATGAGTGAGTGAACCGAGAACAAAGAGAATGAAGCCAAGAACCAAGAACAAGTGCCAAGAAGCAAAACTCAAGAGAAAAAAATGAATCACACACCAACCAATTCGAACTCCTCATGGAGAAAGCGAGTTGGGGGAGAGAGAGAGAGTCATAAGAGGAGTTACTTTCATAGAATAGAAAACCACTAAGGAGGAGTTACAACTTTCATGAGGGGAAACACCAAGTGGCACTCAAGGGGGTGCACTAGGAGAGAGAGTGACTCCAATTTTAATAAAAACCATCCAGGAATAATAAAATCAAGGAGAAACACAACATAAGAGGGTGCATAAGTCAAGAGGGTCCACCAAGATAGACACAAACACTTAGGAACACACTTTCCCACTTCCCCTCGCTCGTAACATCATGGTTCCTCATACTCTTTTATGTGGCATCAGTCAATATCAGTTGTTTTATTTTATTAATTAGTAATAATAACATAATAATAATAATAATGTGCAAACCATAGACTCTACACCTCATGCCATAATTTCATAACATCAAAATAATAGTAACATGTCCAAGGGATAAACCAGACGGTATTACATACCCCTCCCCTTAAACCATGCATTGTCCTTGATGCATATTACATACATGCCTTTACCAAAGGATAACATACATGTATCATAAAGATAACATATTTCTAACCACAATACTTCCAACTACCACCTACTTTCATGTCCGTCTCCACTACCAATGGGAGAACCGTGACTAGTAGAGTGGACTCAAGGAAGCAAGGGTTTATCTTCAATCCTCTTTACAAGGCCATCAGACCTTCAATAAAGATACATCCACTTGAAAATCATATTTCAATCACTCATATGATTAACATCAGTTATATAAAAATATGTGATACATGATATAAAATATTCTTCTACAAAGATATTTTTTACGTTCCAACAAACACACGATCAATGACAAGCATGTATATATATTGTTCATCTAGATACATTAAATACATCGTCAAGATACAAGATACATGAAATAAATCACACGAAATACATTAGTATATACAAGGTACATGAGATATAGATACTTCGTCAACAAAATACTTGAAATGCATCTACCTGAATATTATTCTAATCAATTCAATCATATGAAATGTATTAGGTGTATCAATCATTTTCATGAAGGGAATCAAGTATACCATTCAATCTCATGAAGTGCATCAAGTGTGTACTCTTTCTTCATGAAATGCATTCCAGTCAATCAATCACATGAAATGCATATACTTTACCTACAGATACATGAAATGTATCATGCATATGCTCTATCAACAAAATACAGGAAATGCATCTACGATATATGAAATGCATTCCAATTAGTCAATCACATGAGATACATTACCAAGATGCTTTTACATGAATGATCACCCAAATACTTTCCCTACAAGGATGCATGAGATTTACCATGATACTTTACAAAGACTCCTTTCAACAAAGGTATTTGATATACTACAAGGATACCCTAACAAGATACTTTCAACAAAGATCACAAGGATATTTTTCTAACAAGGATACTTGTATTAGTATTGGATATATAAGGATGCATGAAGTACATCTTCAACAAAGGTACCTTAATCATGCTTTAATCATCCACACAGTTAGTACATAATTTTCAATAATATATACAAAATACCACTAGGATACCTACACATTAAATGTCACCAAGATACCACCAAAATACCTTTCAACAAAGATCACAAAGATATTTTTCTAGAAAAGATCGCAAAGATCACCTGAAAATTTTATGCACTTAATGTAACAGGTAAGCGGACTTATATGCAACAATTCCAATCTAACTAAGAAACCAAAAAAAGGGGCCATAACACTAGTAGTTAAACATACTACGTTTCATCTCCACACAAAGCATAATTCTTCTTTAGAGAACATCCAAAAAGCCATTATACATCAACTAATAGCAATTAGTATCAACCAATAACATCAACCAATATCAATCATGCAGGCCCCGGTCCATAATACATCAATTCATAATACATCAACTAGAACACATCAACTAAAACACACCAACTAGAGCACACCAATCAAAATACATCAACCAGAATACTTCAATAAGAATACATCAATCAAAATACATCCATTAGAATACATCAATCAAAACGGGATACACCAATCATAATACATCAAATCAGGATACATCAATCAAATCAAGGTACATCAATCATAATACATTAATCAAATTACATTAATATTTAACAATCACATCTACCCCACATCTGATAAGCATCGATTAGTTTCTCAATAACATCACCCAAGCACATCAATCATACCAATATCAACCAATGACGACAAATAACAACCAATAGAAACCATAAGAATAACAGTATCATCCATACATCATCCAATCAACATCAACCATCGTTCATCAATCATACACACAACAACCATAACAACCAAGAACCACCAATAATAGCCATACATACAATAATGACAATATCATACATGTGTCAACCATTAATCAACCAATGACAATCAATAACAACCAATAGTATCAAACGACATACATCGACCAAAACAATCATATCAAATAGTTACTATTTATCATAACATTATATATAATTATTAGCACATGACAATATATATAATATCCATATATTAATAATACATGTATACAATCAATAACATCACACAAATATTATTAATACTGCACTTATGTAAACATTCAACACATACACAATCATACATCTTGCATGCATACATATTCCATCAATAGCAATGTTATACATTGACAACAATCCCATCTAATACCCATATACTAACCATACATTATGTTACTAATTATTTACAAGTAGAACACTATTTATACTATCAACCAAAGTAAATACATAGTCACCTCAAACAACAAAACATCCTACCACCAAAATATTCTAATATTCTACAATAAAATAATTACTAGTTATACAACACACCATCATACACTCATACCATACACCATACTTACTATCACTATGCATTATTTCTATACATACACCCATTTTGTCTACATACATATTATAATTCTTCAATCATATATCATATTATTATTAATCATATACACAACATATTAGTCGTATAACCTACATATCCCATATTTTATACACCCATATAATTATTATGTTATACCATAATATCCATACAATTACAACGGTATAATTACGTAATCAAATAATATCATATTAGATACACAATATAACATATATACTAACATAATACTTCTGGTCACACTATACTTCCTAATACTCCCAAACACTTCCAAACACTTCCAAATACTTCCAATATTTTACACTTCCTTCATCACATACATTCACATCTATACATATAGTATATACACAATATATAACATTTATATTATGCTATATTCAATAGCATTACCCCTCATCTATCTTACATCACATATTGTGTTATACATATTTAAATGTATGTCATATATATATATATATATCATACACTACTATACTATCTACTTACATACATAAAATAAAATAAATAAAATAAAGAGAATATAAACCATTAAAGACACACTACTATACTATCTACTTACATACATAAAATAAAATAAATAAAATTAAGACAATATAAACCATTAAAGACGAGTGGCCCATTTCCTCTAAAAATAGACAAGGAGTTACATTTCAATAAACAAAATAAATAGCCCGTGGGGGGCAGCTCAAGTGGTTAAGATGTGAAGTTGTAAATGGAAGGTCACATGTTCAAATCCCCCCGATTTTACCCGTGCGCATGGTTCGGGCGCTGTGATTGCACCTAGGGGTATAGTGGTAGCGAGATTGGATCCCTAGACTCCGTGTCACACGAGTACCAACCCAACTCCAGTTGTCGATTCCCCTAGTTACAAAAAAATAAAACAAAATAAATAAAATAAAATAGAATGTGAACCATTAAAGACAAGTGACTCATTTCCTCCAAAAATAGAAAAGGAGTTACATTTCCATAAATAAAATAAAAGAGAATATGAACCATTAGAGACAAGTGTGTCATTTCCTCCACTCAATAAATAAACTAGTAAAATAAGTCAGGATAATAATAATGCCACCACTAACCCTAAAATAAATAAATTAAACAAGAGCCACAAGGTGGCAATGTCCCCGACATTGCCACCTGCAATGGATGTTGTCCTGTGTGATCAAATATGCTTTAGTGATGAAGAATGCATAAAACATTCAAAAATTGTATTATCAATTATAATCTCTTATACACACTAAACAAAAGAATGAAGAGTGACTTATCACAAATTTTGTAGGCCTCTAGTTCAATGTTCACTAAAACAACTCTATGAGAAATGAAATGGGGCTAATGTTAATAGCAAAGAAAGCTTTGGCGATCAAACTAAAGACTTCTGTAATGATTGGCCTATTCTACATATCACAAGATGTTTTTATCTTTCCATCTAGAATATGTAGTATGTAAGATTATGACTTATAATTGAAATATTTCCCCGAAGATCATTGTATGGATGAGGCTTGATACTTTTATAAGCATGAAACCATAATGTGGCTAGTAATTAATTTAAAGAAAAGTATATGCATTTAAAACTAATTTATGAAACCTATTTTAATAAATAAATATCTTTTTGTGATTGATATTCTAGAATATTTAAATTTGACACATTTTAATAAGATTACTATTAAACTATATTAAAAAGCCATTAATTTAACAAAATGCAATAGTAAATAGTTAATGAATAATAATTATAACATTGGTGTTAAGTATGGTTGTATTTTTTTCACTTATTTTTATTTCGGTGATAATTTATATTAATATTAAGTAATATTTAGAAGAAGATAAATGCATTGTTATGAATTATATTAATATTAAGTAATATTAAGAAGAAGATAAATGTATTGATATTGATATTGTCAAAGTCTTTATAACATCTTTAAAAAAAAAAAACTTTTTTTTTCCAAAGTGATTCCCCATAGTTTTCACTCTTTTCACTATCTTGTGTCAAATTCACCTCATCTTCCAAATCTCCACCAAAATTGGGTAAGATTTTATCAAGTTTCTTCTTACATCAATTTAGTCAATTTTTCATCATTGCAAAATCCTTTATATTGTGAATTTTTATTGGTTTAGAGAGTTACCTTTAAGTTAAATCCTTACCTTATATGCATCATGATTTTTAATAATTATTATTATTTTAACCAAAAAATTTATTTTTATCTTTTAATTAAAATAATATTTTTTATTAAAATGTGTAAAAAAAAAAAGGTTTACACAAAGCTAGTGGCAATGTATTTCTTGCGCTTTAGGATTAAGCATGTATACTGCATCGATCTCGCAATCTACTTGACGGCTACCAATTGTTGAGACAAGATATGATATGGTGGCATTTTGTTCTTGTATTCGAGCGCTTCCTCTCGCAGGGATGACAGTTAACTCTTCAACATCTTGCGTGGTTCGATGCTCCAGTATTTCCAGCTCGTCTAATCTGTCATGAGTCAACTGATTAATCTTTGACACATTATTCGCTGTTGGTACTATCTTCCCTTCTAGATAAAGCAAAGGAGATAAATAAAGGCATGAGATAAAATCAGCAGTGGAGTCAAGCAAGGCTTCTCCGGCTTGACGAAAGTTCAAAGCTTTATTGATAAGAGCCTTAGCAGCAGCTAAACTTCTTTCATTTGCCACTGCATGGAAATTTTTATCATAGATATTCATTACAGGAGGATGTTTATTATGTTCTTTTAATTCCTCCTCCCATCTGGTGATGTCTTTGATAAACAACTTAGCCTGCCTCGTGTGCTTAATATTATTCTTAGCCCTTTCATTGAACTGCTGGAAGACCCGGGTATACCATTGAAACTAATTATAAATTCTATAGTCTATACTATACATAGAAGCTGAAAAATACCACATTATGATTTATAAAAATACCCTCTAAATTATATATATATAAAAAGAGAAATCTCAAATATGAAAATAAATTGGAAATATCTCTTCCATTCCTACACAATTATAGAATCCAAAAGAGATCAAGAACTCTGCTTCCACAAACTTATGCAAATTTGGCCTTGATCGATTGAACTCCATTGAGAAAAGAGATTACAAGCATTTTCACTACCTACTTATACATGCTGCAAAATCAGTTGGACATCTTTATTGACCGAGATAGATGGCATACAAAATTTGCTCCCTCAAAATCTCTACACTTGAGGTCTGGGTGTGAGGACCAAACCACATATTTACGCTACCGTCACAAAGTAGTAATACATATATTGTGACTGTCATAAGTCTAGTTTTATTAAAAAGGTAAATATGTAAGACGGTTGTATCTAAGGCCCAGGGCTTTCATTTTGATTATATGTGGTTGTATGGACTATTATAAGAATGTCAACATGTGTTATTTTGGCAGAGACTTGCAGATAAATTTTATCTTTACAGTGAGTTCATAAAGCTACTGAGGTCAAGTACGCTTACCACTCAATGTAGATCCAGAGGTAGGAAACATAATCACACCCACGTGATCAATGAGCTTCGACTCGGGCATTTTGAAAGCCTCCAGCATCTAATTCAGGAACCGAATGTACGTTCTAGAGTCCAAGTTCACAAAACTGCTCACAGTTCCTCTTGAATAGTGCTTGGGACTTCGCCTTGAGCCCTTGAGATACCATTTGGGAAATTAAACTCTATCGTTTATGGGCTATAGCCTCAAACACAAACGCCAACAGAAACGCTAAGGCAAACACAAGATTTATGAATCCCGCCACTGCAATATCTTCGAGAGTCGCCATCTCTTTTCTCTTCTTCCTTCAAATTTTCCCTCTCGCACTAACATGACCACCAAAATTTCCACAACCAGACTGCATGATATACACAGATAAATATTACAATAATCTGAATTACGAGTATCCTTGAATGAAAACCAAACGAGATTCGCTATAATCACCATATAGGACAACAACCAACTGATTGAATGCCCTAACGGGGATGTGCCCCCCCACCCAATTAGTAAAATAATGAAAGAAACCTTACCTTCGAACTGATCGATCTCTTCTCTCTTTACTGCCTTACTGCTTCTCTCTACCTCGTGGACTTCCTGCTTCTATCTTGACTGCTGGAACACCCCTGGCATAAGCCAGGCTGTATCGCTCAATCAATAAATTGGTGGGCTCGGCTGATGGCAAAAGGCAAGCAAAAGGCAAAATGTTTTGAAGATCAAGGTTCAAGGCATGAAAAATCTTCAATCCATGTGATCTAACGTGATGAACTGAACTATTGGATATTTTCAAATTTGTTCCTCAGTTAGCATCCTTCCTAGTTGTTCCTCGACAAAAAGCAACATATGATTTTAAATCAGTTTGTATTGAGTATCAATGTCCGGTACTGGTGAAATCCTTCTTCCTCCTTCAGCTTTTGTCTTTAGAATGTTTCTCCAACAGTAAAATCTTCATCATGTAAACTGTCTCTTGAGAGTCTTCAAAGTTTGATGGTTCGACAGAGTTGTTCGAGCATGATTCCCACCTGCTTTCATTCATTGTGCTTGGTCTCGAACAGTGGCTTTGTTAACTCTTCTACTGAAGTAACTTTCTCTCAGTTCCTTTTTATTTCGAAAGTCTTTCAACAATTAAATTCCTCGATCATGAAGACTGAGATCTTCCTTTGGGTGTATTGCAGCATTTTAACTGTTGGCCTTCCATTCATTGTATGCAGGTATGCATGCAGATTGCCACGCTCGCTGCATGCAGTGCATCGACTGAAACAATGCAGTTTAGGATCTCTGCACAATGCACATCGACTGAAACATTGTAGTGTACGCTCTCTGCACAATGCACATGTACTGTAAAACGCTGACGATATCGGGCCGCCCCCTCCTGGGGCACTAATTTCAAGAGTTACGTCACTATTTCAGAACAAATTACATTTAAGATAAATAGGTTTTTATAGAAACTAATTTAATAAATAAAATTGTAACCATGTAAAACCTTAGAAATAAAAAAATTAAAACAAAGTAGGGATGAGATTAATAGGGTTATGTCGATCCATAGATGATCCCCTTCGGGGACATAATAATCAATAATAAAATACAAGAATAGCCCATAGCTATACTTACCTTCAAATTGCAATTCTACCACTAACTAATTAGATAAGTTAGGATAATAGTAATTAGTAAATAATATAAATCATACTACATCATCTTTATATATCTTACATCATTGCATATCATATACATATATACATAATTATTTAATCTATACACTTATTATATATCACACCTTACCACATATATACTAATCTATGCTAATCTATTACATATTCTAACAGATCCATAATCTCTTGACCTTTGAATACATTCAAACTGATCTTTGAAATGGGCATTACTCAAGGCTTATGATTCTTCTATTAACATAAGGGAGGTTAAACTTCTTTCACTATGCACATTTATAATCTCCAAATGCATAAAAACAAAAGATTTATAACTCTGTGGAAGGTCCAACAACCGTAATGTTGGAACCTAAGCTTTGATACCACCTGTAATGGCCCCCAAGGATATCAAATGAACTTAGGGATATATCATTATTTCTAAGAGGCAAATTACATAGTTTAAGAAAAACGGAGAAATAGAATAAATACCTAATTTCGATTTTCACAAATTAATTACGACAAAATATCGATAATCGCAAATTAATTAAAATAAAATTTACACCTGAGCAAGCAACATAACCAAGGTTGGAAAAGCTTATCCAACAATTTCTAACATCATTATACATCCATACCAATCCATAACACAGGTTACTTGCACCCAAAAAGGTCATTTCCAACAATATGTCATTAACTAGTTAATTAAGGTAATTAATGCGCTAATTACGACACTTACTTACAAATAACGACATTTAGCATAAAATAATTTGTTCAACTAATTAACGCTATTTATCAATCACAATGGATAATTAACACCTACAACCATGTAAATATGGCAAAATAACCATTTTTAAATAATTAAACATAATATACACGAAAATGAGATACCAAAACTAGTCAACTAGTTTCACTACGCAAACAACTAATCTTGTGCATTTTCGATGCTCAACCATACCAACCATCCAAAAAGTGAACCTGCATACATTATGTGAATAAATAAACATGCATGTACAACAAAATAAAAGTACATTTGCAGCTCTGATATGAGTACACCAACATAGATCCACCTTAAACCCGTATCTATCAAGCACCGAGAGGGATCCAATTTCTTGAGGTGTATTTCTTTTTTTAAATTTAAACTTAAGAAATTTGATCTCTCTTGATTGATAGATCCAGGTTTAAGTTTTAAGTTTTTATTTTATAAACGAACATCTATTTTTTAATTACTTTTCATAATATTTTATTTTATGAACCAACATGGATTTTTTAAAAATACTTTCCATAATTTTTTATTTTATGACCCGACATGAAGTTTTTAAATTATTTTGTTAGTAACAAATGTTACATTACAAACGTTACAACATATCCCCCATACTGGACTGTAGAGCACCTCGTTTCTCTCGGTGCAATAAACAAAGAATCTTTCAAGTTTAATCAGTACAACTAGTTAATAAACATTGCTAGGAATTCAATCAAACCAATCATACTAAGTTCTGAGGCACACAGAAGTGAAGGTACAGATCTGGAAAATAGCATTATACAACACAAATTTATTACCAAAAACAGAGCATATGGCTGTACATTCATCTTTGACCAGAAACAGATATTCGAATCCAAAAACTAGTTACCAATTTCACTGTTTCAAAGCTAGTTTCCAATTCTAGTTTTCAAAAGCAATTCAACAAGAAGGAGATGATGATCGAAGGTTAGGTTAAGCATATTAGAGTTCATATATAGTCATATGGATGTATCTTCATACTCATATACAATCCACAATTAAAATCCCAAATCTAGCTATGGCAACCTCTCCGAAAAGAGTAACAGTTTGAGAAATAGACTAGGATCGTGGTGACACATTTTATAGACTATCTTGGAATCTATTTCAAAAATTTAGTCAAACATATCAAATGAAAATATAATATCTGAATCAAATAACTCATATAGGAATTTTAACAAACACTTCACTTTCAAAGTCTCGAATCTAGCTAAAACTATTTTTCTAGAAAACTAGTAATTGAAAAAAAATTGGATTCATTGCAAATGGATTACATAGACCTTTCTAAAAATATTCCACATTCGAATAGCACATTATACCAATATTATCATAGACATAAAAATCAGATATGTAGCATAGGAGTCTCATGGAAATTTTAACAAACATTTCTCTTGCAAATTCCCAAGAGAAATGTTTCCAAAAGAACTAGTAATGAAAAAACAACCAGAGTCATAGAAAATGAATTTTTCACATTTGATTCACACATTCCATCAAATATTTCAGATGCACACACACACACACACACACATATCATATCATATCATAAACAAATAACCCATATAAATAAAAGACAACCACTTATCTTACAAATTCCCGCAACTGAAATAGACAGTGTCCTCTATCCGCATCAAGTCCTCTTCCAATAGTCTCCTCCATTGAGCTGGAAATACTCTCACCTTCCTTAACTTGATTTTCCTTTTGTTTCCCTCTCCCATTTCCTGGGGCTCTCTTTGCATTTTGTTGTTTCCTTAACAATTTTTCCTTAATCCTCAAGGATGATTGGTAAGCCTCGGCCATTGAAAGAAAATTCAAAGCATTAAACTCATCTTGTATAGCATAATTCATACCATTCACATACCTGGAAATGGATTCCATACTCTCCTCATTTTGTCCAAACCTTATAGAAATTCTGTAAAACTCCTTTGCGTACTCCTTTACTGACATTTTGATTTGCTTCAAATTCTACAACCTCCTCAACAAATTCAAAGCATAATCCAAAGGCAAAAATTTGCATTTCATTTCTATTACCATCCTATCTCAAGTCTTAATTTTCTCTCTACCACCACTTTCTCTATTCAGCTGTAACTTATCCCACCATAAAGAAGTATGAATTCTCAATTTTGTACTAGCAAACCTAACTCTTCAGGGATCTCTAATCTGTTCAAACTCAAATAAATTTTCCATTTCCCCTATCCAATCTATTAATTCTTCAGTATTTAAACTATCGGAATAAACATGAGTATCTAGTTTATGTTTAACTCCAATACTGCTAAGAGATCTGATCAGTCTTTCTTCCATTGTCATTTGTTCTTCTTGTTCTTCTATGATGGTCTCTAATTCTTCTTCATCATCGTTGTCATCCCTTATCACCTGTGTAATACCTCTTCTCTGGGGTTGCCTCAATGGCATCTAGTCTGGCCATAATTTTCCTCATCAGTTTTGTAAGATCATTCACATATTCATCATTTTCTTGCCTTCTACTCTGACTTCTTCCACGACCTCTTCCTCTACGGGCCATCACTATTACTCTTCTCTTTGATCTCTTCTTGCGAGCTCCCCACTTCACCAGCATTCACAAATCTTCCAATCTGCTACTGATCCCTCTAATCCTCCACACGTAGGCTCAAATAGCTCTGATACCACTTGATGCAGCCAATAACTGCAATTCATAATGCACAACAAACAACCAACCACAGAGAGAATAATAGATGGAAAACAAGCAGATAACCACAATTGCATCACATATTCATCAATAGGAATTAATTCAACAATTTTATTCATTCACAAAAATATTTATTACAAGATTCATCATCTATAGTACTCAGTTTTGAGTATCAGCCACATTTGGGAAATCGCTCTCACACCCACAACATGCACGTTTCCAGGCTGTTGCAACTCTTCTCTGTTGCAACTGTTGAAACTCTTCTTTGCTACAACTCTTCTCTGTTGCAACTCTTTTTCAGGACCAGCATTCCCACACTTCCTCCTCTCTTCTGGGTGTTCCTGCGTTCCGCTTCTAGGCAAGGTATTTACGCTTCTACCTTATCTCCTCTCCTCCTGGTGCAACTCTTCTCTACCCCGGCCCATGCCCATTGATATAAGAAATATTGGAATACGAAGAGTCAAACCATTGAACTCCCATTGAGTTTCTTTGCAGTTTGAAATGATTTGATTGGGTTATCAATGGATGAGATCCATTTTATTCCAAGCTCTAACAGACCGTAAAACCTAAAACTAAATCTAATTTATTAATACAAGAAACCGTAGTAATAACGTGTCATTTATTAATTAATGACATCTGGATTGCTAACTACTTTATTATTAACTATTTATTGTTACTACAGGTTCAACAGTTTTACTATGGACATAATTGCCACTTGTAGATATAACACACCAAGCCTTCATCCTCTTTCTGTTTTCACACAAGTATCATCATGAGTAATGGCATGAGTACCAGCATGAGTAACAACAGCATGATATTCTCTTCGCTGGAACATGGAGTAGCTTGCTGCAACACCATGTGTATCATATCCCATAGTAACGCTCTACTGCTGTAGCAACAACCACACAAGTAACAACATCAATGTCCAACCTACGATTGTCCAGGATAGCTTGTTGAACCAGGGATGCTCTTGCATCAACACAGGTCACCCCCGAGCTGGAACCATGATGCCACAAGCAAGAGTGCACTCAACCATAAAACCCAACTATCATCGATCCAACAACAAATCCAATGGCAAGTGGATTCCACATCACTTCCAATTTAGGACAATAGCTCCAGGACAGACAGTCACAAGTCTACCTTCAGTCCAACTGTATTCCAATGGAAAATAGATCCCACTATTTCCAATCCAGGACATATAGCTCCAGGACAGATAGACTCAATAAAACACTAATATATCATCGGTCCAACAACATCCAATGGCAAGTGGATTCCACATCACTTACAATCTAGGACAAGCAACTTCCAAGATAGATAGACTAGCAACAATCGAGTCTCTCTGCTTGGGCACGAGCTCAGCAAGGGTGCACCAACCATCCTAAAAGACCATTGGATAACAGGATCTCACACATACCAAGGGTAACAAATCAAATTCCCAAGTGCCAAAGGCAAATGCACATGAGTGAGTGAACCAAGAACAAAGAGAATGAAGCCAAGAACCAAGAACAAGAAGCAAGAAGCAAAAATCAAGAGAAAAAAATGAAAGACACACCAACCAATTTGAATTCGTCATGGAGAACTTGAATTGAGGGAGAGAGAGTCACAAGAGAAGTTACTTTCCCATAATAGAAAACCACTAAGGAGGAGTTACAACTTTCATGAGGGGCAACACCAAGTGGAACTCAAGGGGGCACACTAGGAGAGATAGTGACTCCAATTTTAATAAAAAACATACTAGAATAATAAAATCAAGGAGCAACATAACATAAGAGGGTGCATAAGTAAAGAGGTGTAACGAATATAAAATAAGATATTAATTATTAAGTGAAAGGGTGTAACCCTTCACTACACATGCTCAAGCCTATAAAGGCGAGCTTCATTGTAATTTAATATTCATCGTATCATCTATCAATATCTATTATTATTTACTAAAATGTGGGATTCAGATTGCCTATGGGCCTTTTAAATAATTTACGAGCGTACAAAGAAGCTTTTATGATTCATTGGTATCAGAGCCAGCCTTCTCGGGCCCTGCTGATTCTGGCTTTTAGACACCCATCTTGGAGCTTCTCCAAATCCGGATTTTAGCCATAATTGTCAGATTTTTCTGAAATTGTAGGTCCTTGACCATAAACTCTGCATTCCGTTGACCTACCTCACACACCCTCTCCATTCTATAGCCCTCACACCTGAGTTATGCATTTTCCCCACCACTCCTCCGTTCTGCGCCACCACCTGATGCACCCTCCATCCTTTCCCACACCATCCCACCTCCCTCGCTTCCATACGCCCCACGACTACCCCAAACAAACCTACCGTCCATGCTGTCCTCCCTCGCTCGCCGTCTGCCTGCCACGTCCATCTCCCTGCAACACCTCCTCTCTCCATCCTCCCCTACACACAACCTCTTCCTCGCAGTTCGACCTCCGTTCATCCTACACCATCCTCCATCCTGTCCTCCTCTCACCATTCCACTTCCCTCCACACTCCCGCAGCTCCAGCCTTCCGCTCGCTGCAGCTCCAGTCCCCTATCCATTGGCCACCCTCCCTTTGTGGATACGCATCACCATCCCACCAAAAGATACACCTTCCAACGCGTCTCGCGTTCACTTTCCTTCGCCCCCTCACATCCTCCAACACCGCCACCTGTGCCCATAAGCTCCACCCTCACGTGTCCTCTAGCCTGCATCATCCACACTTCTCCCTATGCCAGCCTCAACTGTTAATCGCTGGCGTTGCCTCTCCCTCCACCTCCTATTGCATCGTGCCCTTGCATCTTCCCTTGCACTCTCCATTTCCACCGCCACTCCACATAACCCTACATGACCAAAACACAATTTTAATAAATATATATATATATATATATATATATATATATATATATATATATATATATATATATATATATATATTTCTATTATTATTATATAGTATTGTATTTTTATTAAATTTTTAACCACTCCTTGTAGTAATAATAATAATATATTATTATTATTATATCTATTTTAACCTTAACTTAAGTTCCCAAGAAAAAAACAAAGAAGAATTCAAAGAAAAAAATATTAATAATAATATTAGTATTCAATTTTAATAATTATTATTATTATAAAATATATATATATATATATATATATATATATATATATATATATATATATATATATATATATATATATATATATATATATATATATATATATAATCAAATTCTTTTGAATAAGAATTATTTGGAGAACAAAACCAAATCAAACGACAAAAAAAAGAGTCAAGGAAGACAAATCCAGAGAAGATTATTTACTACAGAAGAAGACAAGGTCAAAGAAGAAGAAAAAAAAGAGACGAAGACTATCTACCATTAAAGAAGCCGAGGTCAAGGAAGATCACCGCTCGTCAAAGAAGACAAGATCAAAAAATAAATCAAGTCAAGTAGACCAAGTTATCGTCCAAGCCATGAATTATGGCGAATTCAAAATAAAAAATGACATCGTAGTCACAAGCAACATTGAACGAATTAAAGAAATCTAAAGCAACCAATAGCGATCTTCAATTCGAAATTATAAAGCAAGAAATGTGAAATCATTTAGCAGAACAGGAGAATCAAAGATTAAAAAATAAAAAAAGAGAGCTCCAGAATAGGTTATTAGATAAGGATAAGGAAATTTCACATCTAAGAAACCACAATAAAACCCTGGAAGATAAAATCAGAAATTTCAAAAATGTCGAAGAATCTTCGTATGGAAGTAATAATGATTTAGAAGATGACATAAAGCGCTTAAACAAGCTCATCATGGAGAAAAATACGGAATTGACGCAAATCCAGAGAAAGCTAGAAAATCAAGAATCAGAGAAATGTCAACATCAACAACAGAAGAAAAAACTTCAGCAACAATATGACGACATTAAGAAGACACATCAGCTGGAAATTAAGAAAATCAAGGATGAATTAGCAAGCAATACCGAAGAACTATTTCGACTAAGAATTCATAACAAGACATTACTTACGAAAATCAAGTAGCTGAAACATAGTCGGAAGATGGAGCATTCAAATGAAGACCTGGAAGGAAGAATACTAGAAAAGCAAGAAGAAAACCAACACCTCAGAAAGTTTAATCAAGAACTAGAGGAACAAGTCAAGAAGTTAAAAGAGGACAAAAATTCGCAAGACTAAAGGTTCCAAAAAATTCACAGTAATAACAATCTACTAGAGAATAAAGTAGTGCAAATCAAGAAGGAAGCATCTGAACTCTCCAGATAACAAACTCAAGTTGAAGAATAAGAATTAAATACAAATTCAATCCTCGTCACAGTTAAAAAAGGAGTCAATCCAACAGAAAAACAAACAATAAGAACTCCTTATCGACACCCCAATTATAAACGTCATTTTGACCAACGATAGGGTCAAAAGGAACATACACTGAGGAATTACGATGCCAGATAAGCAAGAACATCAAATCAACATACTAAACAATAAATGAAAAGACCCATCCCACAAAACGATCAAATAGATCCAATAAAAATAGATCTCGGATGGACCACATCAAAAACGACAGTTCTTCTATGGAATTCATAACTCGTATCGCCTCATTTCCTCAAGTGTCGCAAATACTAAACGAAAGGATCTAGAGATGACAGTTCAAACAAAAAAATAGACATAACCCTTGTCTTCAACAAAGCTTTGAGGATAAAGCTTCCCTTAAGGGGAAGGCAATGTAACGAACTACACATGCTCAAGCCTATAAAGGCGAGCTTCATTGTAATTTAATATTCATCTTATCATCTATCAATATCTATTATTATTTACTAAAATGTGGGATTCAGATTGCCTATGGGCCTTTTAAAGAATTTACAAGCGTACAAAGAAGCTTTTATGCTTCAAGAGGGTCCACCAACATAGACACAAACACTTAGGAACACACTTTCCCACTTCCACATGCTTGTAACATCATGGTTCCTCATTCTCTTTTATGTGGCATCGATCGATATCAGTTTTTTTATTTTATTGATTAATAATAATAATGTGCAAACCATAGTCTCGGCACCTCGTGCCATAATGTCACAACATCAAAATAATAATAACATGTCTGGGGCTAAACCAGAGGATATTGCAAGTTTGCTTGTCTACAACAAGTTTAAAACTTACATGTAGATAGTTCCAAAATAACCCTTCCCTAAAACTTTGTCCATGGTCCAGTTTATTGGACATTTTTTGGAGAAACATGATATAAATGAAAACCCGACGATGTTTTGGTAGAGCTCAAGGAATGAGAATGGGTGTATATTTTCCACGGATTAATTCACTAAGATCTTTGATTGACCTCAAGCTCCTTATCTAAGATATTTGTCATAGGTGGAAATAATATCTTTTGTGGTACCAATTGATCGAATCTAGCTATATTTGATTTCGAAGGTGATGTTGGAGGTGTTGGAAGAGGGATTGCTTAATGATGCCTTGCCTTGTGTGGGATTAACTGAGGGTTGTCATGGTTGTTTATGTGTTCGAAAGAGCCTACTCCAGAGCCATTTCTACAGTCCATTGATGAAATAGAGTTGTGCCTTGAAGCACTTCTATTGTTTTTCATTTTGCAACCTTGCTGAAAAAACAGAATGTCCCTGCCTTGCCCATGCATACTGATTATTAAAAAAACCATCTAAAGAACTCTCTCTCTGCTTGATCCATTTCAAACTTTTGATAGCTTTGATGGGTAGTAGCATGCCCAATTGGAGGATGACCATGTAAATAAAACTCACTTGTGGAAGATTTTCTTAAGGGCAAGGCTGTAGAGCTTAAACATCCATTCTTGCCAAATGGCCATGTAAAATCTTCCTCTTCAAAGTAGTGAGAAAATCTAAATGAGTCGACACTAAGACTTAACGACATCAAATTCAGCATATTAGTAATAATTTGCATCGCACATCATTAAAAAAAATTATATAACAATTAGAAAAGACATATTACTTAAGACTTAATAAATAATATATTATTATTTTGAAATTATAATTGTACATTAACAATACATTTTGAAAAAAAAGCCATTATAATACTTTTCCCTATACATCAATTGTTCGGAAAATAAATCATTATAATAAATTTTCCCTTCACATCAATTGTTCTTATTGTATTCCAATTTTTAATATTTTAAAAAAATATTATTTTTCTGGTAATTGTTCTCATTGTATTCTAGAATTTTTTATTTTAATTTAAGATTATTCTTTGTATCTACTAGTAAAAATAATCAGTATTTAAGATAACAAAATAATAATACTTGTTTTATAGCTGATGGCAAAAGCGTTGCCTAAATTTGTGTCTTGTCTCTATACACACAATCGAATGAGTAAGTAAAGAAAACTTACTATTTGCCAATAAGAAATTCGAGGACTACAAGTATATTCAGTTACCATATGATAGTGTTCAAGAAATGAACGAGGAGTATATTCTATTGTTTCTTTTTTAATCCTAATTAAAACTTTCAGTTTTTTGACATAATTTTTTTTTCATACTTTGGAATGCAGTATTATATTCTCCAACTTCTTTGTTGAATTTCTCAGCTTCTGGTTTTTGACATTATTTTCTTGCATTTGAATTGGAATTGTTATGTCATTCAATATTAACTTGCAATATCATTTTTTACCTAGTATATTTGATATCAAGTTCATTAAATGTTTAGTGTTTTCTATTTGTTAAAAAGATTTAAAGCAGCTTGTGAACCATGGCATTCCCATTCGAGAGATATAGATACTGTTTTTTTCCCACCCACATTTAATTTCAACAAAGATTATGTCATTTGCAATGCCCTTGACAACCATTAACGTTATAAACATGGTTATGCTTACCATGTAGTTTTATTTCTTTGTTGAATTTCTCAGCTTCCGGTTTTTGACATTATTTTCTTGCATTTGAATTGCAATTGTTATGTCATTCAATATTAGCTTGCAATATCATTTTTTACCTAGTATATTTGATATCAAGTTCATTAAATGTTTAGTGTTTTCTATTTGTTAAAAAGATTTAAAGCAGCTTGTGAACCATGGCATTCCCATTCGAGAGATATAGATACTGTTTTTTTCCCACCCACATTCAATTTCAACAAAGATTATATCATTTGCAATGCCCTTGACAACCATTAACGTTATGAACATGGTTATGCTTACCATGTAGTTTTATTTCTAAGACTTGTTTAGATTTCCCTAAAGAAATAAACATATCCCCAACATACGCTCCAATCTAGCTCAACTACTAATCTCCAGATATGGTTGCTAGTCTTATCCTAGTGACCTAGTATGTCCCAACCACAAGAACTAAAAAAGAATTTACTTATGAATTTATAACATGCTCACGTGAGATGCCAATCTTAACACAAAAAAAGTGTTGCTTGCTACATGGTGTAGAAAGGAGTACATGAAAGCAAGAAAAATGAAAAAAAACAGCTTTAAGTTTATTTCCTCAACCCTCTTCAACATGCAGATTTTTCCTAAAAAAATGACAATTATTCTACCATTTTGTAAAATCCATGTGAGGCAATTACTTTGCTCAATGGTGCCTTCCAATAAACAAAAAATATATTTACAAAATGAGTCCTCAAGCTTGATCTCTGACATGCAATTCAAAACTATGTTTTAATAGCTTTACTTTTCTCTACCATCATTTGCATTGCTAGCACCTCCAATTTTTTCCATCAAGGGAAATATAAATAAAAGGTTTGTTGAAAGATATAGAATTCACAATTCTATCAATTTATGTAGAAAGCAAGTATATGGTTCTGATGATTGAACTTAGACCCAAGGATGCTTTAGCGTAAGGTGATTGTCGCAGTGATGTTATTGTGCATCGCGTTCTTTTACGTAGTTAACTTCTACCAATATCATATGCCTATATGGGGGGTGGGTGCCTGCATGGAAACCAAAAATAAATAAATAAAATAAAAATATGATATATGTTTTTGTGGATTTGGTTGCAGCATGTGCTGTCTATCTATACCTTCTTAAATAGGAAATGGTTTTTCCTTCTCAACACATAGGCCCAACTTCGTATAGAAGCTTCTACACACAAAAAAGACACTCCCAACTCCACTAACTTTAGACAAGTTAGTAGTCATTTGATTTATAGAATTTCTGACCAATATATGATATTCTAATATTTATCTTGTCCTTTAGCAGGTGCATCCATCACCCTTGTCACACTACTAGAGGCACCATTGTATAAAGACTGGTCACTTGGATCATGCAGACTCTCTTTCTTTTGCATCTATTCCATTATGGCTATGAGAAATGTTCTTTGTCTAAATGAGCAACCCATTCTAGAACATGAACTAACAGAAACAGATAGTAATCTTTGCTCATTTGGCTTATTTAGAATCCCAAACTTCGTATATAATCCCAATTATTGCTTCTTTGACACATTTGTTGTTTTGTTGCGCTTTCTGTACACATCCCTTCAAATACATGAAGGAATTGTTGCATACTTCACAAAATGCTTCGACAAAAAAGATCCACACGCAATTCAGTCAATGGATATTGAACTGAATATTGATTTCTCAAGAGAATTACATGGAGTTGACAATAGTCAAATATACCTTGAAAGAATGCCACTTTCTACATGCTCACAATAAGGTGCAAGATCATGTGGCCTATGGGGTGATGTTTTCTGCATAAAATGGTTGGCATAATGGATTTCTATTTCAATTTGTGTTTGTTCATTGACAAAAAAGTGCAAATATCTCTGTTTCAATTCACATATTTTGGAATATCAATATAACATACTTTTCCATGAGTAGAACCCTTCACAAGGTTATTATGAGTCAATTATTTCCCTTAGATCCCAACATATCTTGAATTCAAATGTCCCTTCAACTACTCTAACTAATTATGGGATTAGATCATCAGATATGAACCCCAACTTCTGCTCCATGGAAATTGCATTAGCTAGTCAACAATTTAATAGATGCCATATTACTCTTACTTTTGATTTCCATAACTCTCTCTTTGAATCTTTATGCTTTCTCCTAGGTAGCTATGATAGGTCTTCATTGAGAAAATGTGCTTCACAAACATTCCGCAATGCTTACCATGGCCAACAATTACATGAACACTTCCACGTCTCACCATTGAAAAAGAACATTGGACTGCTACTTGGAAAGCTTTTGTTAGTAGTATGATCATGCCTTATAATGAAGGAGAAATATAAGGCAACCATTTTTCTTTAGAATGGGTTTTTCAAATGCTTGAAATAAATATAATTGTAATGTCCCCAGCTTGACCCTATTGCATTAATATTGTAAATGATGTAAATATTGTTATTTAGTCATGGTGAGGAGCTCAAGGCCAAGGCCCCGCCATTGATTTAATGTTCTATGTATCGGCAATTAGAATAGATGCCTATGGTTCTTGTGCGAGATGGGCACAATGTAAATAAGACACCATGTAAATATGCAATTTTAATGAAAACACCCACAACTAGCTATGCAATGCAACAAAGAGATGGGGCATGACTCTACAAGGAATAGGGAGGGAAATTATTCAAACCCTTGAGCCCATGGTGTTAATCCATTTCATTGAGGAAACCCATGAACTCTCAACTACCCATTTGGTCTCATGCACCCAATCACTCAATCCTTCCAAGAATTGGTTGAGACAATAAATGCCTTGGGATGGGAGAGGTATGGCTGTCAATTTTCGTGCATGGGCAAGCCATCAACTTGGAAAATCGTGTTTTTGCTTGTGGGGCAAGAAAACCCCCACGAAATTGTCCCAAAAGCCATTCTTCACCCATGGCATTCTTCCTCTCACGCAGTCTGAGCTCCAGGAAGTTTATCCTCACGTTTTTTGGCCATAACCCGGCGTTTTTTCCATGCCCAGAAACTCGTTTTGGTATTTTGGAGCAGCTGGGGAAGGAGGGATGTGATTTTGGACTGAGGGAGAGGTCGTTTTTGCCCTTTGGGGCGTTTTTCTGAAATGGGTTGCTCTTCCAGTCGAGTTTCCTAGTTGCCAATTCGTTTTGAGTCTACCCACGTTTTTCTGAAGCTCGGGAAAGCCCACTGTTGGGAACTTCACTGTTTAGGCATTTTCTCATGCCCAACACTTATGCTTTTGATGTTATTTGCACCCATCTCTTAACAGCCTGAAAAACCCAATTGCTGATTGGCTTGGCTGATTTTGATATACCTTTGGCTATGTGAGAGCCTGTTTTCCCCTTTTTCCTTATGGAGATCATGCCCAGCTCGGGGGTGGCAATGGTGCTGAGAGATTGAGGAGCACACTGGCCTACGGTTGGGTGGAACGTTGCAGAAGCGTAGCTAGTTGTTTGGTACTGCTTCATTAAGATAAGTATTCTCCTATGTTAAATTTGCAATTACCATTTGATGAATATTTTGAATGTATCATGGATCTATTAATAAATTTGCTTCCGCTGTGTATTAAAATGATTATGCATTTCCATATGATCTTGTATAATTCTGCACAGATCTTTAGTTCATGGATGTCATAGAATCTTGGATGTGTGTTAGAGATCAACAGCATTTATTTGATTACCGTCGTTTTTCCATAGCATGCACAGATACAGTTCTTTGCATCAATGTTTTTTAATTCAAACGATTTTTGGGGCTAATTGCCCGGATTGAGCACCACGTCCTCTCTATCATGCTGAATGGTAGGAAGGGGACACTACATTATGGTATCAGAGCTGCGTTGCAGCACTAGGCCGCTATGGGCCAAAACTGATAGTAAAAGAGAAGAGAAGAAGTTAAGTTTTCTTAAGAGTTTGGGAAAAAAAAAAAAAAAAATTTGTTTAAAGTCTGTTTTTGAAAATTTTGTTTAAAGACTGTTTCGGAAAGAATTCTCGAATGTCTTCCGCAACTGCGGAAGCATTCGGCGAATCGTTCCGAAATTTCGGAAGCGTTCCGAGAATTTTTCCGAAAAATTGCAAAGGGAAGTTTTTCGGAAGGAATTCTCTTCCGAAATTTGCCGAAGGATTTCTCTTCCGAAATTTGCGGAAGGATTTCTCTTCCGAAGTTGCGGAAGGATTCTGCAAATCGTTCCGCAACGCGGAAGAGTTCGGCGAGTCGTTCCGAAGTTGCAGAAGACTTCGGCGAATCGTTCCGCAACTGCGGAAGACTTCGGCGAATCGTTCCGCAATTGCGGAAGACTTCGCCGAATCGTTCCGCAACTGCGGAAGACTTCGCCGAATCGTTCCGCAATTGCGGAAGACTTCGGCGAATCATTCCTCCATTGCGGAAGCACTCCGCAAGTCGTTCCGCAAATCTTTTCGCGAAAAATCACCCGAAACCGCATGAGCCGTCAGCCGAGCGCCCCGCAATTGCGGAAGGCTTGGGCCAAGCTCCCCGCAATTGCGGAAGGCTTCAGCCAACCGCCCCGCAGTTGCGGGAGCATGCTGTGAACTGCCAATTGCGGAAACCTCCCACCTATTGCCCCGCCAGTTGCGGAAGCTTTCAGCCTATCGCTCCGCCCATTACAGAAGGCCAACCGCCCCGCAGTTGCGGGAGAATTCTGTGAACCACCCGTCGCGGCCGGATTTCGCGAACTGCCATTGCGGCAGGATTCAGCGAATCGCCCGATGAGGCGTGATTCGTAAAAAAAAAAAAAAACAAAAAAAAAAAACGAGGGCGCTGCCCTCGACCCGCCCTACAGTGGCGCAGGGAAGCCACAAGGGGGAAAGCCCCCTTGACCCCCTTTCTTTTTCCCCCTCATGTGTCTTTATTTGTGATTTGACGAATTGTCAGTATGGCATTCTTCCCACGTGCATGAAGTAATTTGTGAACTTCGAAGAATAGAATGCAGCTGTGTAAAATGTGCAGAATGGGAGTGAAAGTTGTCATTTTTGAAAGGATGCAGTTCCTGCACCTAATGTCAGAATGGAGCATGAAGACAGGAATTGGAAAGCTTGTCCAGCAGGGAACAATGATGCATGACCAGAGTTTGAAGGAGGTCTACATATATCATAGATATTTAGTGCAGAAGAGTGCCAGCGGCTGTTTTGACAAACAAATTTTGTTGTCAATATGGGCATTTTCTACAATTGCAGGATATGGAAGAGGAATTCCATGTCAAGATGAGGGATCGAAAAGGGAAGAATTTCTTAAACCTCTGTTTGTTATCATACTTATAATTATGAAATTGTCATATGGCATAAAAATATTAAAAGGTAAAGGATTACATAGATGTATATGCACTAGATGGCATCTTAACAAATTGCATAGTGCATATAGAAATACTTGTGCATAAATGGGATATTGCACATTGGTAGAATAATAAAGTCGGCATATGCAATAAACCACTAATGGAGAATATTGTGGTTGATAATCACTATTGATGTTGGTATTGGTTGTAGGACCAAAGATAACATAGAGCATGGCTAAACGTTCTGAGGATGTTGTTGCATGAAGCCAACAACCTTATGCGGAAATGATGGCGCAACAAACCTATGATCACGAGGTTGGCAAAAGGATTGTGTAGCATTGGTAAGAGGCCAACTGGTCAAGTAACATCAAGTGATGTAAATGACAGCCATACAGGTAATGGTTATTGGTGCATAAATTGCATGAATGTTGAAAGGGGGTTTGGTAAGATCTCTTCAACTATGTTTGAGCTATGTTGAGCTAATTTGCATGTAATATTGAATATCGACTGGGGCTGTTAACCTACCAAGCTTGGTGAGGTGTGGGTAAGTGAAGGAAATGATCCTTACACCCTATGACTATTTAGAAATCTCAATACATTCATATGAATTTATATCATGCCATGTGTATATTGGTTATGTACTTAATAACCAAAGCAAGTGAGGACTAGTGGTCCTGATTATGATAATGCAAGTTATATGAGATAGTCATGTTTCGATCATAATATGCTTGAATGCATAGTACTCATGAAACAATGCAAGGTAGCATTGAGTATATGTGCATTAAGAGATTTTATAAATCTTGTGATGCATTATATGAATGCATAGGGATGATGCATATGTTATTGCAAAATAAATAATGAATTGATGATAATTCTAGGATCATTTCATGGGCTGTTTTGAATGCAGAATAGTAAGGGCGTGAAGAGCCCAATCATGATCGATGGGCCGCTAGAATGCTTTGTGGAATTACAGAGTTGTATGAATGATATGACTGTGAAATTTGATCTAGAGCGTATGAGGAGAAATCTCATGGTTGAGAGCTCTAAGTTTTGTTAGTAAGAACAGTTGTAAATATCAGATTTGTAATGGTTTCGGATTTGAAATTTTGCTAATAATTGCTAATGACTGTTTGGCTTATATGAAAATGTGTCAGGAGGACATGCTGTAAGTGGATGCTCCCGTATGGCAGCGGGCATAAGACCATAACGGGTAGAGTGGTGTCACTTACAGGAGCCAAACAATATGAGGATAGCCTCATGGATAAGAAAACTAATTTCTGTAGTAGACAGAATTGTAAATTCATATTGAATTAATTATTAATGCTATTGATTGGTTATGGAACAATCATATTTGAGGCTTATTGCTAAATGTGCTGACTGTTTGGCTATTTGATAAAGTGTGCCAGGATGACACATTACAGGAAGATCATGTGTGATGGCCTGCAGAAGCCAAACTAGATGGGAAGGATCCCATGCTTTGGAAATGGGTTTCGGGTGAAACGCCATTGTAAATGTTGATAATGTCTCAGACAAACTACATGTTGGTAAGGCATGTGAGTGAGACAGTAAACTATGCCAAGAAGGCATGTGTGGGTTATGGCTCGTGAAAAGATTGGGGTGGCAAACCGAAGGACTGTTGACTCAGAGAAGGGAGCCCCATTCTTCACAAATGCAGAAAATAAACATCTGTGAAACGAATGAGTATCCCGTAACCCTAACCAAGAATATATGTGTCTAGTTATTAGATTTAAATATGCAGAGCATGTTTTATTATTTTACTATTGCTCCAGACTACTTGAGTATGACTAGGGCCTACATGGCGCACATCGGACAGGGGGTGCACACCTTTTCTGGTGCTGGGTCATGATAGGGTTTTCAATATTGACTACACCCTAAGGGAATGGACGCATTCCTGGTGTTTCAATACTTGATAGTGAATGATGTGAAATATGATTACAATTTTTGGGCAGTAATACTGATGAGCCTGCTTATCCTTCTTGTGCTAACAGCTTACACAAATGCAACTTGGTGTTGCACGTAAGGGGCAAAGTGAAGAAGGGTGCTCAAAGAGGACTGTATGGGCAGTGGTAACCTTTCTACGCTCACACTAAAGGACACTAGAAGGGATGGATAGGCCCGAGGAGCTGTGTTGCAGAAAAGGGGTATCATCCTTGTGTAGTGTGAGTGGGTATTGTGGGGCCATGCTAGCCTGCAGTCAAGTGAGTCACCTATGGAGTTCCTGGAGGGAACCGCTGGTTGCACAAGGGAAGCAGCCACGTAATCATATTATGTTGTTCATATTGCCTGATAAACCCAGTCGGCGTCCTGGCTTGGCATTGGTTATTTGGGAGTTGTGACAAATGGATTGTTGTATGCCTGATAAACCCAGTCGGCGTACTGGCTTGGCATTGGTTATTTGGGAGTTGTGACAAATGGTTGTTGTATGCATGATAAACCCAGTCGGCGTACTGGCTTGGCATTGGTTATTTGGGAGCTGTGACAAATGGTTGTTGTATGCTTGATAAACCCAGTCGGCGTACTGTCTTGGCATTGGTTATTTGGGGAGTTGTGGCGAAAGGTTGCTGGATGCCTGATAAACCCAGTCGGTGTACTGGCTTGGCATCGATTACTTGCATGATGTGGAAGTATTGGTGAAGGGTGTTATTTCCTGACAAACCCAGTCGGAGAACTGGCTTGGAAATGGTTTTTGAAATGCTTGATAAACCCAGTCGGCATACTGGCTTAGCATACTGATCTTTGAAATGCTTGATAAACCCAGTCAGCGTACTGGCTTAGCATACTGATTTTTGGGATGCCTGATAAACCCAGTCGGCGCACTGGCTTGGCATTGCCTATTCGGATGATGTTGTGGAGCAGCATGTGTGCTGGCCAAGCATCCACCCCACAGGTGATCCAAGGCTTGTAAAGCAGAGAAGGAAACCTGTGGAGTAGCGAGGAAATGCACAATACAGATAAGTATTCAATTTCATTCATTTCTTATTTGAAAAACTGAAGGTTTCAAACATAAATATTGCAACAGTGAGCTGATGCAATGTTGTTTCTTTGTTGGAAACCTTGGCCATTACAGGAAACAAGGACCTTGGAAAGAGCTTTAAATGCTTGGTAAAGCCAGAGAGTAACTGGTTGGAACTATAAAATTCTCGGTAAATTCAGAGGGTAGTTGGTGGGAACATTAACCACTTGATGTTGTGGAGCAGCCAGAGTGATAGCCAAACATTCCCTTAAACAATTGATAAAACCAGTCAGCGTATTGGCCTGGCATTGCCTATTCAGATGGTTGTGGAGTAGCCTGCGTGCTGGCCCAACATTCATTGTTGTATCCACGGGAAATCCAATGCTTGGAAAGCAACGAAGGATCTTGTGGGATAAAGTGAAGACATCCGACGCAGGTATTGTTGGAAGCAAGAACCTTGAAGCATCTAAAGAATGCAGGTGGACATGTAACCACCTTGAGGAGCTCAGCATGAGCAGTAATGAAAGATGGGGCTAGTGGAACTGTGTGAGTCCTAGCAGCCAAGAGTTAGACCAACCAAGTGGAGGAACTCCATGGTTGAGAGGTCTGGAATAGACCATAAACACTACGTGTCATAGCGAAGAAGGGCAAGTCGAGCATTCACGTGAAGTGAAAGAGGACAGGAGCATGAAAACCACAGTGGTGGTGTGGGTTCCAGAACGGAACAAAACTAAGAGGAGAAACTCTTACGGCTCTCTCTCTTTCCTTTTATTGATACATTTATAGAGTTAGAAAATTGCTGAATGCATGCATGACTGAAAGTAAAAGTGTGTTATTTGATTAAAGTGAATTGTGAATGCTAATTAATGAATTTCTTGTGAATGGATGAACATGAAGGAATTCATGTGTATGTTAGGCAAGCATGAAAAGTGTGGAAGTCTCATGAGTAAGGCATGGACTATCCATGTCAACTGGGGAAAAACCATTGACTGATTTTGATGTTTGGTTTATGCTGGGCCTAACAAGAATTGTAATGATGAATTTCACAGGTGGAAATTGAATCAATTGGTTGCAGCCGGTGCAGGAAAGTGTTGCTAGTAAGCAAGGTGTGGTCAATCGTTTCCATTGACCATGGCGGCAGACCAAGGGCTATTAGAATTGGCTGGAAGTCTTCTTCAAACAATTGCCAAGACCCAAGAAAATCTTGGAGAGATGCTCAAAATGCAAAAGCAGCAGAACAAGATGAACCATAAGGTCTTGCAGGACTCTATTCATCTGCAGAAAGAGGTAAAAAGTATTATGAAAGCAATCAGCAAGGGAAAGAAAAGTGGATCAGTGAACAAGCATTCATCCAATCGTCCGATTAAGAAACGCTCCAGGTGGGAAGACTCAAAGGAAATTGAGCAGATAAAGATGAAGCAACCCGTGAAGTGTTGGAATTGTGAGGGGGATCATTACCTCCGCAACTGCCCAACAAGATAACCTCAAGAGGGTAGCAGCCATAAAGTTTTCAGACTTATGGATGAGCTAGAAGATCCGAATCAGCAGGAGCAGCTCGTGAAGATCAAAGGACTTGGTCCTGAAAGTTCGATGTAAAGAACAGAATGCAGGGGCAGATCTACAAAGTTTTTGAGAATTTTGGACATATGTAAAGTGGTTATTTATTTTCCGAAGTGTTGGAACACCGAGGACGGTGTTATTCCAAGGGGAGGGGAATGTAATGTCCCCAGCTTGACCCTATTGCATTAATATTGTAAATGATGTAAATATTGTTATTTATTCATGGTGAGGAGCTCAAGGCCAAGGCCCCGCCATTGATTTAATGTTCTATGTATCGGCAATTAGAATAGATGCCTATGGTTCTTGTGCGAGATGGGCACAATGTAAATAAGACACCATGTAAATATGCAATTTTAATGAAAACACCCACAACTAGCTATGCAATGCAACAAAGAGATGGGGCATGACTCTACAAGGAATAGGGAGGGAAATTATTCAAACCCTTGAGCCCATGGTGTTAATCCATTTCATTGAGGAAACCCATGAACTCTCAACTACCCATTTGGTCTCATGCACCCAATCACTCAATCCTTCCAAGAATTGGTTGAGACAATAAATGCCTTGGGATGGGAGAGGTATGGCTGTCAATTTTCGTGCATGGGCAAGCCATCAACTTGGAAAATCGTGTTTTTGCTTGTGGGGCAAGAAAACCCCCACGAAATTGGCCCAAAAGCCATTCTTCACCCATGGCATTCTTCCTCTCACGCAGTCTGAGCTCCAGGAAGTTTATCCTCACGTTTTTTGGCCATAACCCGGCGTTTTTCCATGCCCAGAAACTCGTTTTGGTATTTTGGAGCAGCTGGGGAAGGAGGGATGTGATTTTGGACTGAGGGAGAGGTCGTTTTTGCCCTTGGGGCGTTTTTCTGAAATGGGTTGCTCTTCCAGTCGAGTTTCCTAGTTGCCAATTCGTTTTGAGTCTACCCACGTTTTTCTGAAGCTCGGGAAAGCCCACTGTTGGGAACTTCACTGTTTAGGCATTTTCTCATGCCCAACACTTATGCTTTTGATGTTATTTGCACCCATCTCTTAACAGCCTGAAAAACCCAATTGCTGATTGGCTTGGCTGATTTTGATATACCTTTGGCTATGTGAGAGACTGTTTTCCCCTTTTTCCTTGTGGAGATCATGCCCAGCTCGGGGGTGGCAGTGGTGCTGAGAGATTGAGGAGCACACTGGCCTACGGTTGGGTGGAACGTTGCAGAAGCGTAGCTAGTTGTTTGGTACTGCTTCATTAAGATAAGTATTCTCCTGTGTTAAATTTGCAATTACCATTTGATGAATATTTTGAATGTATCATGGATCTATTAATAAATTTGCTTCCGCTGTGTATTAAAATGATTATGCATTTCCATATGATCTTGTATAATTCTGCACAGATCTTTAGTTCATGGATGTCATAGAATCTTGGATGTGTGTTAGAGATCAACAGCATTTATTTGATTACCGTCATTTTTCCATAGCATGCACAGATACAGTTCTTTGCATCAATGTTTTTTAATTCAAACGATTTTTGGGGCTAATTGCCCGGATTGAGCACCACATCCTCTCTATCATGCTGAATGGTAGGAAGGGGACACTACAATAATCATGTGGTATTCTTAAACTAGAAGGTTACTTTGAATACAAATATTCCTGTGATCATGACCGATTACCAGTACTCTTCATGTTACAAGATATTTCTTGCTTTCCACATGTTCACGATGAACCATTGCTACAACAAGGCACGACCTTGGAAAATGTGTTGCCACACAGTTTGTGACATATGCCAGCATCGATATAAAAAACATGCATGGCTTGTTCCTTGCAATCAAATGTCAAAAAAGAAGAGGGAAGAAACAAATTTCTTGCATAAACAAAAAAGGGCCTTCACTCCATTCTTTAAAAGATCAAATTAGAAGAAAAAAACATTGGCCCAAGAATCAAACAAACCTTGCCTACAACTAAAAATCATAAAGGAAGAAGGAATAGAAAATGGATTGGGTTTTCAAGTGAAAAAACACAAATCTATGCATTCTTTAAAGGCACAAATTAGGGAAAATGAAACTTTGAAATGATAGGTATCCAAGGAACGTGAACGAGCAACCAAAGCTATAGACCTCTTCTTGTCAACCATTTAAGACACCACTATCTATGAATGTGTAATTTGTGAACAAACACATTTCCAAAAGGACATGGTTGATATTGAGAGGAATTCTACCATAACATATAGTTCACTTGCAAATGCAACCTCTGCAAATAACAATTAGCACTTGGGGATAAAATATGTAGACAATGTGAGAGGTCAAGTTGTCAAATGAATGCCTCACAACTTATAGTGCACTTGAAAACATTAGAAGAAATGGAACACTTCCCACTGTAAAGGGCTTGACTACATTGGAAGAAAGACTTGTTTCCCTTCTCAATTCTTTTTCTCAAATAGGATAACTTGGACATAAGAGATCTCAATTTGGCTTGACTAGCACAATCATAAATGTCCCTACTGATTTGAGTCATTTGCAACATGCACTGCCTCAAAATTTAATTGATTCTATGATGGTTGTTGTTGTCTTTAAAAGAAAACTAGAATATAAGAATGCATATCTCTTAGTCAATATTAGGCCAAAAGTTGTAGCACTTTCTCTTCATGAGATGTGCAATATGCCATTATACACAAATTAAGACATTGTCTTTAATCGAGATTGGTAGACTACTTTTGCAAGCAATGTTGGCAAGAAAACTTCCCATCCGAGCTTTGATGACCATGTAGATGTTTCTTCAAAGGATGATGCCTTTGACGCTATGACAAAAACAATTGTCCATGGCCTCAATCAATCCCATTTGATAAATGACTTGCAAGACAAAATAATAGAGCTTTCATCTCCTTTGGTTGCAGGATGCTTCCAACATTGTTGCACATTTTTCATACCACAAAGTAGCACATTGGGAGCTTCTGCACAAATATGACAACTTTGCAGCACATATTACTAACATTTTTTTCAAGCCAATGTGAACCATCATCCAACAATTTTCTCAATGTGCATGGGTATGCATACATAAAGGTGAACTAAAAGGAAAATAACTATGTTCCAAGGATGTTAAAGGCATGGATAACTTGAACAAGTTATTGTAATCACCACTTGGATACTAGTCACTGAAATACACACAAAATTCCCCTTGATTATGTTTAAAACATGAAAAAGGATATTTTTTCAATGATCAAACATTTAGGTCCCCCAACATTCTTTGTTACTTTCACAAGCACTGGTCACCTTTGGAAGCCACTTTGTAATGCATTGCAACATTTGCATTCTAAACATGAATCCGAGCCTAGTGACAACCTTCCTAAAGAAATAATTGAATCTATCATTAGGAAGCATCTGGGGACTTGTAGCTGATATTACAAACATGGATTCATGCATTCCTAAGGCTACTAAAAACAACAAAAACAATTTTGGAGAAGTCATTAATTATTTTTTTGTCCCCAACCTTCTTTGTTACTTTCACATGCACTGATCACCTTTGGAAACCACTTTGTGATGCATTGCAACATTTACATTCTAAACATGAATCCGAGCCTAGTGATAACTCTCCTAAAGAAACAACTGAATCTATAATGAGGAAGCATCTAGTGACTTGTAGTTGATATTACAAACACAAATTCAATGTATTCCTAAGGCTACTAAAAAATAACAAAAACAGTTTTGGAGAAGTCATTGAGTATTTCTTTGTCATGGAGTTCCAAAACAAGGGAATGAAAATTATCATTGCCTTTTGTGGATTTTTGATGCACCGATATATGGACATAGCTCAAATGCCGCTTGTCAATAGTTATTTATCTTGTGATTCAACATTGCTTTCTGAAGACTTGAAAAAGAAAAAATCTTTTCATCACACAATTACCTATAAAAAATATTCAACATGTAGGTTTGGATTTCCATTTCCTCCAATGGATAGAACTGTGGTTGTCCATCCCCTTAATTGTGTTCAAGAGGTAACTAAAGTCAAGGCTAAAAAACTCTTTCTTCTTTTGTAAAAAGAACATTATAGCAAAAGTATGTCCACTACAATTTTTTGCAAGAACTCGGTATATCTATGGAGGAATATATTGTATTGATTCAATTTTCTATTTCTCATCCTATAATTTTGTTGAAAAGACGCCCATCTGATACTTGGATAAACCCCTTTACAAAAACTGTGCCCCAACCATGGCTAGAAAATACAATGCATAGTTCATTCTGGATGCCTATGCAGTTGCATCGTACTATAGCTCATATGGAAAAATTTGGTCATACATTGATAGAAACCTTTCGAAAAATTTGTGAAGAAAATGTAGAAATTAGGGATGGAACTATCCAAGTTATACAAAATCTAGGAAATGCACTCCTGAGCCTCCAAGAATGTCCAGTCGACAAGCAGTCCATATTTTCCTTCCATTGCCATCGCATTGAAGTTCACGCATAACAAGTTTTATTAACACATCGCCTCAATCAACAAGAACTTTCATCCTAAAGAGACCTCATTTATTGGCACAAGAACCTGGTGGCTTAGAAGACATAATGTGTTCCTTTGTGGTTGACAAGTACCTTACACGTCATGAAGCGTTTGAGAACATTAGTCTTGTAGAATATGTTGCATTCTATGCATTGGGTTGAGGGAAATCCAAAAGAGGAATAAAACCATATGTGATTAGATACATCAAGTACAATGAACATATTGATCCATATAATTATTATAGGGAAAAATTGATGTTATTCATTCCTTATCATGGAATTGAAGACAATTGGAAAGGAAACCATCAGACATGTCTTGAATCTTTTCTAGCTCATAGACTGAAGATATAAAATATTGAGTCCCTTTTCATTGCTAAAACACATACGAAATGGAGTGACATTGACATTGCAACTTCTACTGTTAAAAATGCACTCCCCTAATGTTTGAAATTAATTTTTGCATGAATCAAACTACTACATCTAATGAACATGAGAAATATGACATACAAAATGACCTTTCCCATGCTATATGTGTTATTCCATTTGAACCAACAATACAAATGTGTTTCCAAGCAAATAACCGTTTTTGTTTAGTACAACCCAATATTACAACATAAGAAAACAACTTAATCAAGAGCAATAAGCAATAACAAAGGACATTTTGTTGAATAATTTTTTCCAAATACACCAATACATTTGTTTCTCACGTGAGATGCAGGTACATGAAAAACATTTGTGTCCAAATCCATCTTCCAAGCATTGGTCCGACATTATGACAAGCAACTTTCTAGCAATCCATTGAAACCAAAAGGAATCATACTTGCTTACACTGGCAATGTTGATACAATGTAGGCGGTTCAACCATCCACTCTGCTTTGCACTTACCATTAGGACTTCCAAAACATTTCCACTGGATTCATTCATCCACTTTCTTTGCACTTACCATTTAGGACTTCCAAAAAATTATGTAAAACAATCAAAAGTGCCTTAAAAACATATGCATCTTTCATAGTGCAGAGTAATCAAAAGTGCACCATAAGTGATGTTCCTTGATGTTCCTTATTTGAACTCATTGAACTTGGAAAGTGGATAATTTATTATTATTATTACCATTAATTAGTGCACCACTTGTATAGGGCCATAAACACCTAGACAATGCACATCATATGATAAGACGCGCCATCAATAACACATCTGTACAATTTGAAATGCATTGATAAGTTCTAAAAAAATTGTTTTAGACCCTAAAATATTGATGCGCTTAAGACGTAAGAGAGCACCAATATCGGTATTTCCTTAAATCTAAAAGAGAACCAACAAAATGATAAATTTGTAAATTTAAAAAAAGCATGTTGATGCACCTGGTATGTACAGAGGTACCACCAATGATGTTTTCATACTCTTCAACAATGCAGGCTATTTCCACATAGGTCGAACATATTAAAAAATCTCTCACACAAACAAATCAAGGATCGATGCACCGATGCTTTACATGGTTAAAACCCTCAAAGAGGGAAATAGTCCACAACCCCAACCATCAAAACCACTTGAGGCAGGAGAAGATGAACTAACATATCACTTTATGTCTAGAACATATCATGATTGTCGAATGACATAAGTACACATGCATACTAATACATATTAATTAAAAACACTTTACCTAAAGACACATCAGAACATGTTGATCTTAAATAACTCATAAATGTCTAAATATCCTAACATTCTCCTTCAAGAACAACTTGGAATAGGATTGAAGGATTTACAAAGGCAACACAATAGGAGGAGGAAGGTAGAGTTAGAGCCTTGTTGACACCCCAACAACTCCCCTTGATTTTCCAAAATCAAAGGTCCCCCATATAAATTTTGTATATAAGATTGATTTGGGTTTTCTTTCTTTTTAGTTTCTTTAATTTGTTGGATGATTTTATGAGTTTCTTTCTCTTGATCCTTTACTCTTTACACCAACCTTACTCGTTTGAACCTTTTAGGTCTTTTCTATGCTTAATGACGCTTGCATGGAGTCTTTTTGGAGTAACATCCTGCTTTGGTTTGCCAAAATCTTCGCAATACTTATCGCCTTGATTTTTGGAAAAAATTCCACCTCGAGATAAATGAAGAAACTCGTAAAAGATTACGAGATTCCACCATACTGTATTCTCAAGACCAGCTGTCAAGAGATCTCATGAACCAGAGAAGATAGCCACGATGCTACATCAATAAACTTTTTCCATATTCGCTGCGATTCAAAATGCTGTGCCGTCGGGACAGGGAAATCGATCACGTCACCAAGTTTGCAGGGGTAAATTACATTTGAATTAACCAACATACGAAGATCAGAATCATAGCAGCATGATCGACGAATGAAGTCAAACGGATGGTTTCTTAATTCTCAGAAAATTCTTCATTTTTATTACCTGTTGTGAATTTTACTTTCATAATTGATATTTCTCTTTGATCTGGGTTAATCGATATTTAATTTGTGCAGATATAATGGGAGAAAAGTCGAAGAAGGTGCAACGACGCAGATGCTAAAGCATGCTGAGACCATTTCCCGGAAGACGAGATTTAAATTTGTGAAGCTTTTAGTTTCGCAATGTTTCTCTCTCAGCTGTCATTGCATCCACTACTTGATAACCATGCATATCAAAGATCAGATCGCAATTATTTAGTTGTCGATATGAGAACAATTCTGTAAGAGAAATATCGTTATCATAGTTTCATATTTTTTTTATTATCTTACGATTTGATTGATTGTGCAGGTTATATAAAGTCATATCGCAACCATGAGGAGAAAAGGATATCGCTTGATTGGATGGTCATGCAGGACACGCTAGCTCAGTGGAATTTCTATTTATGGGAGGAAGCAATTGGCTCCTGTTGAAAGACATTGGTAATTACCAAATTAATAAGGTTATGAAACCAGGCGAGAATCATTGTTCGAGAAGATATAAATATGCTTAAATCTTGGCATAAACTACCTTATGGAGATTGCTGCATTAGCTTATCAGATAAGATCGCGGAAGATGAGGGAAGATCAGGATATTTAGACAGTACGATAAATTGGGGATTCAACTCACCAATCTTTTACAGAAATTTATTCGCATACCTATTGTATAGCAGATTGTTATGGGCTCTTTGTGACTATAAAACCAGCAGAATTCGAATATAGGAAAGGGGGTTTCTCAGCAGAATAGAGAGGACTCTGTTATTCTCAGTTCTGTTTCTGTTTATAAATCTTTATGTTTATAGATAGGAGGGGAGACGTTGCCAGAGGGGAGAGAGCTCTGCAGTTTTTGAAGGTCTTTACCTGAGAACGGTAGGATATTCAATTTTCTGTAATGTTTATTCCAGAAGAAGAATCAGTAATTTTCTCTACTTGGATATCAATGGAAGCCTTGTGTTGTTTCCACCCATGCATAATTTGAGACGAGAGATTAGTGACATTGCAATCATCTTTGTATTTGATTGGGATCTGTAAGATTTTATTTTTACAGTTGAATAAAAGTTTGCTGAGAGATTTTATGCTCTTTTATAAATTAATATTCTTTACTCAATTGATCATGCTAGATGACTGGCAATTTGATGTGTAAACAATATGTAAAAGGTTATTGTTAATCTTATGATATTGATGTGCTTCAAATGTTTAATTGTTTATTTAAACTTTGTTTTAAATAAACCAGTAAACTAAAATTATTCTTTTACATGTCAAAACTTTCAAGCTTGCTCATGATCAGGATAGTTATGATAGTTTCGATTTTATTTTGTAGTTGAACCTATGGGATTTTTAGGAGCTACTAAAGTGTTGTTTACAGTTTAGCAACTACTAAATTTTCTGTTTCAGTTTTCTTTAATTGCATCATAGATTAGGTTAACTTGCATCTTAAGCTTTTAATTGCAGTTTTAGGCATTTTGTGAGAGTTAGCTATTTCAAACACATCGGAAGCTGCTGTAAGCGACCCGTGTGGGCTATCTCTCCTTTGTTGGCCTCGGTCATAAAATCGGGCCAAAAAGCCTATCCCCCATGATGACAATGTGATGAATAAGTTTCTAATGAAGTGCATGTGTTTTCTATGTTGATGTTGAACTAGATATTTGGAAAGATTGACAACACTCTAGTTGTTACACTAGAGGGTAGTTACATGTTGCTACTGGGAGTCAAACTTTCACAATTTATAGGTCACTCGATCATCAAGATCTCCATCCCAATTAAAATAAGTGAAACCAACCAATAAAGAAGTCAGGCCATGAACTTTATTGTATCCCAAACTAAATTGTACCCTATAAATACCAAAGTATTATTTTTGGCTACTTTCTAGTGGTTTTAATAAGGTGTTTACACATACTAAGAAAAAAGACCAATAATAAAGGAAATATCTCGATGGATGTGAGTCAAATAGAAACAACTATCATTTGATGGTACAAAGTGGCATGTACTTTGGGTTTAGCGCAGTTGGAAACAAGTTTGACTCTAGACTAAAAGGGAGATGGGATTGGTTAAAATATTCCATGTAAAAGTGGTGAAGATAATCACATGCATGCTTAGACTAGGAAAGGAAAATACCTTCCTTGGTTTGCAAGACTTGGAGGCCAAGAAAATTATGCAAATTCCCTAAGTCTATCGTTTCAAATTTCTTCTTAATGTTAGATTTCACATGGGTTAAATGTTTAGGGTCACTGCAAGTGAGAATAAGGTAAACAACATAAATAACAAGTATCATGAGATGGTTATCTACTTTCTTGGTATAGACATTGACATTGGAATGACATCTACAAAAATTGGTGTGAAGAAGAAAGCTATCCAAAGAAAATACCTTCCTTGGTTTGCAAGAATTGGAGGCCAAGAAAACAATGCAAATGTCCTAAGTTTATCATTTCAATTTTCTTCCAACTTTGGAATTCAAATAGGTTAAAAGTTTAGGGTCACTAAAAGTGAGGATAATGCCATCAACATAAAGAACAAGTATCATGAGATGGTTACAAAGTTTTTTTTTTTTTTTTACTTTTATTTTTAGACATTGAGGTTAGAATGACATCTAGAAAAACCAATGTCAAGAAGAAAACTATCGATTTTAGCATACCAAGCTCGATGATCTTGTTAAGGCCAGATATAGATTTCTTAAGGTGACAAACAAAATTGGAATCATTTGAACATAGCCAAGGAGTTGTCCCATGTAAATTTCTTCTTGCAAATCTTTGTGCAAAAAGGTATAGTTAACATCCATTTGATGGATCTCTCTTTTATATGAAGTGGTAGGGGCTAGAACAAGGCATGGAATTCATTTTGGCTATGTGAGCAACGGTTTCATTATAGTAAATTCCTTCAACTTGAGAATTTTTTTTGGAATCCAATGCGTCTTATGTTTTTAAACACTTCCATCTGATGCATACTTAGTTATATACACCCATTTACATATAACAAGTTTTCTTCATGTCAAGAGAGTTACAAGATTCCAAGTATCATTCGCCATTAAAGAATGATATTTTTTGTTGATTTTTGTATCATAATTTGGATGGCTAAAAGCTTCTGCAAATATATCTAGATCATGAGTCTCTAAATCTTGAGCCAAAAGAGGGGGGCTCGTTGGAACTATCAATGTGTATGATGTTGATTTATAAGATCACCATCAAGATCATTAGTTGCTTCTTGTGTTGTACAAACCCATCTAGGAAGCAGTGAAAATGAAACCAACTAGAGGAAGGTGAGCATGTAGAGGTGGATTTTCATCCTAACATCTATCATAATTTAAAGAATAAGCCAAATTAGGATCACTAGTAAAAAGTTTGGAAATAGAATACGGTACAATCATTAAAGATAGCTCGTAGGCCAAAGATGGCACACACATCGAATTAATCTCATAGGTTAAAAGATTTTCATCAAATTTAACACCTCTCCTAATAATATTTTTAATGAAATGAGATTGAAAATGTGTGACCTTTCAGATCTTCACAATATCCAACAAAAACACACTTCTCACTCTTAGGCTATAATGCTTTCTTTTTCTCATGAGGAATGTGAGGCATGCTTCACTAGAAGTATGATCAATTATGTAATTGGCACAATTAATGACGTGCACCCAAAAATTGCACAATCTGAATGCAACAAATGTATTAAAAGACATTAACTCGGCTTTGCAATCAAAAATAAAATTTAACCAGAACATAAATCTACTTCTCCCCATAACAATACAATATTTTCTTAATTTTTAACAAAAATATAAATCTACTTCTCCCCATATTGATTTCACTGGATACTACTATTCATTTGAGTTCACTGGATACTACTGTTCATTTGAGTTTTGGTAATAATATCTCCCTATAAAAAACACGGAATTCTGATGTTTATCTTGACTCTCTATGAATTTCTTCCTCCACAGTGCCATGATTGGCATTGCAACAATGATGCTCTATAGGTGTAAAGCTTCTCATCAATTTTGTCTATGCAAAGCTCCTTCCACACTGCTATGTACCTCTGTTGCAGAGATACTTGTCGTCTCCCATGGCACTGTTGATTCAAAGTGCAAGAATGTAGTCTCAAATCAATGGCGGTGTCAGTCTGAAATTCTGTTCTGTTTAGTGCGTCCCCATCAAGATGTGATTCTCACGCTAGTGCTGGTGCAAATGTCTAACTAAGAAATGTAGGCTAGAAGGATTCCAGCCTCGATACCAATTCATCTCATTCCCAAGAAAGAGAAAAAAGAGGTCGAGTGGAAACTCTCTGGACAAACGCAAAGAACAAACATGAAAAAATGCAATTTAACAAAACAATCTCAATTTATTAATGGCAATGTAAGAACTTACAATCAGATCTCTGAGTACCCAACAAGGACTCAATGAAACCACAACAACACTAAATTGCCCAACCCCTTAGAATCTCTCTATTATCCTTTTCATAATGAATGGAATCAAATACATTGTGAAAATTTCATGTAAACAATTCAGTTTGACAGAAGACTCTTCGAGTTCTTGAGCACTGAATAGATGCCCCGGTATGGCAAGTAGGTGTGAAGCTTCTCATCAATTGCTCTATAGGCGTGAAGCTTCTCATCAATTTTGTCTATGCAAAGCTCCTTCCACACTGCTATGTACCTCTGTTGCAGAGATACTTGTCGTCTCCCATGGCACTGTTGATTCAAAGTGCAAGAATGTAGTCTCAAATCAATGGCAGTGTCAGTCTGAAATTCTGTTATGTTTAATGCGTCTCATTAAGATGTGATTCTCACGCTGGTGAACCATACTCGTCGAAAGTGCTGGTGCAAATATCTATCTAACTAAGAAATTTAGGCTAAATGGATTCCAGCCTCAATACCATTCCCAAGAAAGAAAAATAAGAGGTACAAAGGAAACTTTATGGACAAACGCACAGAACAATGACATGAAAAATGCAATTTGACAAAACAAATTTCAATTTATTAATTGCAAAGTAAAAACTTACAATCAGATCTCCGAGTACCCAACAAGGAATCAATGAAACCACAACACCACTAAATTGCCCAACCCAAAAGAATCTCTCTGCTGTTCTTTTTCATATTGGATGAGATCAATTACATTGTGAACCCTGCATATAAACAATTCAGTTCGACAGAAGAATCTTCCAGTTCTTGAGCACTGAATCAATGCCCCGGCGTGGCAGGTGCATTCTTGAGCATTGAATCGATGCCCGGAGATGTCCCGATTTCGCAGGTGCGATTCTGGGCACATTGGCTCACCTCTGCGCGTATTGAGAGGGTTCGGAACTCCAGAGATGCGTGCGAGTCTTCCGGGTCGGCTGTGCTACTGTTATTGTGCTAAGCATACCATAACCATAGCAACCATGGCTTTAAAGAAATGAAAATACCCAATTTACGGTGATGGCATAGAGCTTTCAAATTCAACAGATTCAGGAAACTGAGATTGATGCAAGGAATCCCCCCAGATCCAATCCGAGATCAAGCCAATGCCATCTGCATGATTTTTCTCGTCTTTATGACATCATCTTGTTCCCAAATTCTGAAGCAAGAAGCAGCGCCCTGACCAATGCTCTCATCCTGCATCAGGGCCGTGCAATCATGGCTGCCCATGGAATCCAGACAAAACAGAGTTTCTGTATTCGGCAAAGGACTCTGAGACCTCCAGAGCAGATCATCAGTGGCTTCAAAAAGAGACTCTCTTAACTACTCTTTAACTTTCTGCAAAATTTGCATTGTATTGGCTTGCAAGATCCTTCACTGCACTCGTTTTGGCTTTTGAAAATATATCATTCCACCAGACTTGCATGAATTTCATACGCCAAAAGTCGGTAGCGTCCAGACAATCCCTTTCTAACCGACAAAGAAATATATTGTGTTTAAAGCCCTTAAACCCTAACTCTAATTTGGCAGACTGAAACTGGGTAATCCTTGTTCTTTTAATTTTTACAATTTAAACATGGTTTAATAAGATTACTGATCAGTACTGGTCCTCCACATTGATCAAGAGCTCGTTTTCCTCTACTTAATATGTTAATAAGTCAAAATAAAAAATTTCATTATCAACATCATCTCTAATTAAAACCAGCATACCCCTTAAGCTGGGAAATGAAACACTTAAAAGAACTTTGATAAGTTGTAAAATAAGAAAAAGTTGTGTATGTAGACCAACATAGATCCATAAACCCGGATTACAGGTTAAGACAAATTTACATCTCTAGAAATTTGATTCCTCTATGTACTTGATAAGCACGAGGCTTAAGATGGTTTTATGATGGTTTTAATTTTTTATTTTATAGGGTGACATAGATTTTTTTAATTACTTTTAGTTTGGTTTTAATTTTTTATTTTGTGAGCTGACATGAATTTTTTTTTAATTACTTTTTATTTTTGGTAGTGTCACGTTAAAATCCATCTTAAGCTCGATCTATAAGCACCCAGAGGGATTTCTTGAGGTGTAATTTTTTTTAATCTTATATTCAAGAAATTTGATCCCTCTCTTTCTTGATAGATTCAAGAAATAGAAATCCATGTAATCTATGGCAAGTAAAATAAACTGTACGTTAATTTGTCATACAAGAAAGTATACCTGCGAGTTAAACAATAAATGGCTAGGTAATGATCAAGTTTGATTCTAATTATATTGGCAATCAACATTGGGATTTTTATTTGGTAGAGGGAGTATAAGGATTGAGGGTTGCAACTTTAAGTGTGAAAGGGGCAGAGAATGAAGGCATGCCTCTTCCTTTTTCAAAGTGAGACATATGAAGTGTCTTTCATTTTTGCATCGCATTCGCAGGAGAATGATGGTGCCCCTGTACATGGCCGAATATACTCCATCCTCTGTTGGTCTGGCCACCATTACGTGTGGAAGATTAGCATAGTTTCTCTTTCATCCATAGTAAAAACTTAGTGGAGTTCATTATGGATCTCCATTTGAAATTACCTCAATTATTTAAACTGTTATGGAACTGTCTTTTGTTCACTTAAGCACATAAACTTGGAATAAAAACAATTTCACTGCACAAAATAGATGGTGGAATGGTGCTCGATACCAGAATCACCAATGGAAGTTCGATACAATTGTTGAATTCAGGTTTCTTTTCCATTTCATTTATGCATGTCTTTTATTTACATATGCTCTCTGGTTCTGAGAAAGAAAGTGCACTAGTGACTTCAGATTTCGTTTCAATTTCATTCATGCATGTCTTTTATTTTGTATACACTCTAAGAAAAAAAGTACATGAATAAATGCTTCTAAAAAATTGTACTCTAGGTTATATGTTCACCAAAATGCAAAATTTTAACATGCTCACATTAATACCTATTGTTTATCCATTGAATATGTATTATTTAAAGCATTGTTATCAGATTGCATCTAGGTTATATGTTCACCAAAATGCAAAATTTTAACATGCTCACATTAATACCTATTGTTTATCCATTGAATATGTATTATTTAAAGCATTGTTATCAGATTGCATCTAGGTTATATGTTCACCAAAATGCAAAAGTTTAACATGCTCACATTAATACCTATTGTTTATCCATTGAATATGTATTATTTAAAGCATTGTTATCAGATTGCATTTAGCATGCCAATTTCAATCTTAACCAATGTAGCGGTGGACCTCTTTGTACATTATGTAATACTATGCACATAGGTATAGAGTCTCAACTTAGCTCAAGCTTTGCATCCTTGTAGCATAATTAATTTCATTTTTTTTGTTGATATCCATTTTGTGCACTTGTCAATGCTTTTATTTCTGTGAATAATTTCCTCAAAGATATTCAAATATATGGGGAAGTTGGATGTTTGTTTGGAGGTCTCTATGGTGAAATTTGAGCTCACACATCAATATGGGTGATTTCATATGAAAATCTCAAATGCAAGTTAGTTGTCTTCTTATAATGATGTGGTAGAGGGATGTAGTGGATCAGAAGATAGGCAAAATGGTTCATAGGAGATCAAATTTATTCATACATTTTGAATTCACGTCCCTATTGTGGCCGCGCTCAACTTGTCAAATTTGAATGGTGGTTGTCATGGAGAATTTGAAATACCTTTTTCATGTTGAGTTTGTCTTATTGCCCGAAGATTCATCAAACATTATCTTTCTTTTTTACTCATACTAATGGTGTGATATTACCATTGTTAGTAATTTATTTTATATTATTAGTCCCTGTCGATTATAGCGATCCATGGGTCTTCCACATAGTTGACTTTTTATTAATATTTAGAAAAATTACAATACTTTGCCATTGTTTTATAAAGTTTCAAATATTTTTTACACAATTTTTTAATAATTTGAAAATATAAATTTTTCAATATTTTTTACATAATTTGAAAATAAAAAAAATATTTTTTGAAAATTTGAAATTACTTATTTCTTATTTTCAATTGGAGTACATTGAAATGACTAAATACCCCTGGTGTGAGAGGTAATTGTGAGAAATAAAAATTCTTCTCCTCTGAATGAATAGGAGATCGGCTCTACTAGGGTTCGCGCCGCTCTGCTTCGCGCTAGGGTTTCCCATGGCCTATCCTCCTCCGGATCCTCCCCCAGAGGAGCTTCGACGCCGCCTAGATCTCGCCTTCCAGGCCCTAGTCGCTTCCACCCCTCTCCCCCCTGCTACGGATCCCCCTTCCTCTGCCTTTGTTAAGTGCGTCATCTCACCCAGAATCCAGATCATGTCTGCAGCTTCACAAATGAAAGTTCTTGCTTTGAGAGAAAGAGGTCTCATTGGCCAGTTTTCAGGGATTTGGCCCTCACCAAAATCCATGGAGATTTGGATCACTAAGAACTGGATGCCTCTCATTGCTAGAGGACTACAACACTGCTTCTGCGGAAAAGGCTTCTTTACCTTTTTATTTGAAAATAAGGAAGACATAGATCTCATTTTTAGAAGCGGTCCTTATTTCATGGGGCCGACAGGGTTATACCTCAACCGCTGGAATTTATCCTTCAATCCAGAGAAAGACATTCCCTCAATAGTCCCGGTTTGGGTACGCCTTCCGCATTTACCCCTTCAATGTTGGAATAGTGAAACTCTTTAGGCTATTGGAAACTCCTTGGGCAGATTCATTGACAAAGCTGAACCAAAAGGCCCACTCTTCTCTTGTACCCGGATCTGTGTGGAAGTCGATCTAGAGAAAGGATTACCAGAAGGAGTTAATCTTTCCATGGATGGATGGGAATTTTTTCAGAAGTTAGATTATGAACAACTCCCTTTCAGATGCAGAAAATGTCATGAGTATGGCCACTTTGTAAAGAATTGCCCTAAATATACCCAGGAAGACACGGAGAAAAATCAAGAAGAGGGATGGCAACAAATTAAGAGAGGGAAAAAATCGAATCCTACCCCTGCTAGCAATAATCTTGGAAATCGACAAGAAAAAAATAAAGAGCAGTCCATAGAAAACAAGGAAGTTTCTACTAGCAACCAATTTGAATCCCTACACACCGAAGAAGGAGAAATTCCAGATCTGGAAAACCCTACAATGTAAGACAGACCGGAAGACAACAGGATCCCCTCTACGATACCCTCGCCAGTAGCTGTTGAAGAGATCGTTGAAAAGGATCTCGATGGATCGACCTCCCCTGGAGGAACCTAGGTAGAAATGGTAAAGCACAGCAGAATCAATCCAATGTCTATAACTCCAGGTCATTCGTCATCTCAAGAGACACAGGAAATAGAAAATTTAGGCCCATCTCTGTCTACGCAGGGAAGAAAATCTCAAAGACAACACCAAGAACAAGAGACAAAGACAAAACTAGAACTTTGAAGGCAATTAAGCATAGAGGATACAAAACTTCTACAGAATGTTAAACCTATTGGAGTTAAAGAAAATAGATCCCGGGCAGGATCTCATGCATCCAAGAAATAATGAAAGTAGTCTCTTGGAACTATAGAGGTCTGGGAGGCTCTATTAAGGTGGAAGCCTTGAAAAATATCTTAAAAACTGAGAAATCGGACATCTTGCTTATTCAAGAGACTAAGATGATGAAAGAAGAGGTAATAAACCTTTCTTGCCTCTTCTAGAAAAACAGTATAGGAAAGGCCATTAGCTCTAGAGGTGCTTCAGGTGGAATTGCAAATTTATGCAGATCGGACAAATACAAAATTAGATTAGTAAAAGAAAATACTCACTGAATTTTATTAGAACTACAAAATGAAAGGAACCAAGAAATGATCTTCATTTGTAATGTGTATGGACCTACACATTATAGAGATAAACTGGCCTTCTGGGATTCCCTATCCACTTTAGATACTGAGTTACATGGGAAAGAGGCTATAATAGCAGGGGACTTCAACACCATGAAATCAAGCTTGGAAAAAAGAGGAGGATCAATCATCAGGGATCCATTTGGAAAAAAACTCGAAGATCTGATGGCTGATCTAAATCTCTTGGACACCATTCCCAAAAATTGGAAATAAACTTGGAACAACAAGCGGATAGGACCAGGACACATCGCTGCTAGACTTGACCGTTTTCTGGTAAGTTCTTCTCTTCTCCAAAAAGACTTGCTTCTGATTTCTTCCATTATCTCTTTAGCCACCTCTGACCATAAACCCATCTCCCTCTCCCTATCTCCCCCACTAAATTTGGGCCCTATCCCCTTTAGATTCAACCCTATTTGGCTTCATAACATTAACACCCTCGATATTATTCATTTGGCCTGGAGCTCCACCTTCCCTAGCTCACCTAGCTTTATTTGGGAATCAAAACTCAGGGCAGTTCGCTCTGCTTTGAAATCTTGGGCCATCTCCTCTTTTATTGAACCCTCCTCCATCAAAAAGGACCTTCAAGCAGGTCTTGCTGCTCTCCACTCTAAAATGGAATGGGAGGAGATCACCAACGATTCCATTTCCCATGAAAAAGTCCTGAATCTAGAAATATTGAAAGCAGCAAGGCACGAGGAAGAGATGTGGAGAATAAAATCTCGACAACTTTGGTTAAAAGGCGGAGCCAGGAATATTGATTACCTCCATAAACAAACAAAGACAAGAATGAGCTTCAACTACATCAAGGAACTGAAGGATATCAACGATCAAAGAATCACAGGACAGGACACCATCAAAATGTTGTCCTTTCATCATTTCCATCAATTATATTCTGACAGTGGAGAAACGAGCCCAATCTCTCAATCTAATCTTCTCTCAGGTATTCTCTCTTCTATCTCTGTCTCGGATAATGAGGATCTGGAGAAACCAATCTTAGAGCAAGAAATTATTGAAGCAATCTAGACCCTTCATCCTAACAAATTCCTATGGCCAGATGGCTTTACGATTAATTTCTATCATGCTGCGTGGGAAATCATCAAAGACGACTTAAGAAGGATGCTAAACTGGACCAGGAAAAAAGACAAAATTGGTGGAGCTACAAATTCCACATTTTTGGCCTTGATTCCTAAAGAAAAAAATCCACTTTCGATATAAAGATTCCAACCTATCTCTCTGTGCAACACCTTCTACAAAATCCTCACCAAAATTCTCACCACCAGAATGAAAAATATCATGGCTCATATTATCTTGGATACGCAGGGAGGATTCATCGTTGGAAGACAAATCATGGATAATATTATCATTGTGCAGGAAGCCATTCACTCCATCCTGGAACGCTAACAACAAGGTATGGAAATTAAGCTGGATATGGAAAATGCCTTTGATAGGGTTAATCATTTCTTTTCGTTTGAGATAATGCTCAGATTGGGTTTCTCTGAAAAAATTACTAGATGGATTAAAGCATCCATCAGCAGTCCTTGGATTGCTCCACTTGTTAATGGAAGACCTGCAGGATTTTTCCAAGCCTCTCGAGGGATCCGACAAGGATGTCCTTTATCTCCTTTCCTGTATCTTTTAGTAGCAGAATCTTTGAGCAGGAAATTGCAGTCCCTTCAAGACAGTGGTGATCTCAAAGGTCTAAAAATTTCCAGAGGATTCAAAGTTGCAAATCATGCGCAATTCGCAGATGATACAATCCGCCTTGGGGGGGATTCAATTATTATTGCAAAAAGGTTTAGAGAAGTCCTCTCCATTTTTCTCAAAGCTTCAGATGGAAAAGTAAATGCTTTAAAAACAAAAATCCATTAGAGAAATTTTGAGGTCAAAAAATGGCCTCAAAACAAAGAAAATGTACTATAAAATACAACCAATCACATTCCAGTAGATGACATCATCCCCCTTGGTGAGGTGGCATTGCATGAGTTAAGAATGCTTATTTGTCAAGTTTTCTATGGTGGATGAAAACACATAGTTAATCAAGGTAGTGGTGTAAGTACTTTTAAGTCATAAAATAAAGTGCTCATAATGATAGTCTTTTCATAAAATAATATTATTGTCATTTTCAAGTAAAGTACTCATAATGAATGTCTTTTCACACTTTCTCATAAAACAATATTATTGTCATTTTCAAATGAAGTACTCTTAATTCATAAAGAAAGTCCTTTTACATTTTTTTATAAAATAATATATTATCATTTTTATGTTTTTAATTTTAAATTATATATTCACTCCATTCTATTTAATAACATAATGTCAAACTAATAAAGAATAATAATAGATTTAATAAATAATAATAATAATGCAATGTGGATTATAATAATATTTATGACATTTTACATGTAAATAAATTCTCAATTAAATTACATTATTAAATTCATGAGAAAAGTACTAAATATAAAAAGTCAACATAAAATTAAAAAAATAGCTCTTAAAAATGTTTTTTATTATTTAATTTCATTTGCAAGTTCAAGACAAATAAATGCTAAAGGACAATAAATTTTTGAGAATTTACAATGAATCTTAGTCACATCAATGTAGACTTATTTTATTAATTTTATTTCTAGTGAATTTTGAAAAGTAACTCAACCATGGTTATTTATATTGTGCATAGAAAATAGTGTGGGAGGTGACTTGTCATATATACCTACCCCATAAAACCCCCAATTCATAGTATTTTAATATATCTCATATTTTTGTAGTACATCTCTTAGGAGGCCATTTTTTGACCTCAAAATCTCTCTAATCTATGGATGGAATTTCCCTGACAGAACAATGGTTAGGATAGCAAGGACCCTAGGATATGAAGGAAAAACAAATTGGAACTCCTTCAATTACCTTGGTGTTCCTATACACAAGGGAAAAAAGAAAGCTTCATATTGGAAAGGATTGGTCGAAAAAGATTATAAAAAAATCTCTTCTTGGGGAGAAAAATGGCTCAACACTGCTGGAAAACTCATCCTCATTAATTCTATCCTTGATGCTTTCCCTATTTACTCCTGCTCGATACCTTTAGCTCCAAAAAGGATAATCTAGGACGTGGAAAAGGAACTCAGAAACTTCCTTTGGCGAGGTGGAAAGTCCAGTGGTACTAAGAAGTTTCACTTAGTTAACTGGGAAACTTTCTGCAGCCCAAAATATTGTGGAGGAGCTTAAATTCGAGACTTGGCAATGATGAACCTTGCTCTGGGAGCCAAAATCCTATGGAGAATTGTTTCAAGGGAGAAAGCATGGTGGAAAGACATTCTAAGAAAAAAATACCTGAAAGGAAAAAGAAAACGTTGCATAGATGAACTCCCCTTAGTTGAGAACGACTCTCCAATCTGGAGATTATGCAAAAAAGCAGCTCATATCATTCAAAATAGCTTGCGATGGTCTCCTGGAAATGGTAGACAAATTCAAATTTGGGAAGATAATATTGGACCCTCCTCCCCTTCGCTCCATTTAGAAGTCTTCATGGATCTCAAACTCTGGATGGACCATCAAAACATCTCCACTATCTATGACATCTCTAATTGGTATAATAATGGCAGATGGGCAGGATGGAAAAACTTAGAAGTTCCAGAGCATCTGATCATGGACTATTCAGTGTTACAGACGATCCTTCAAGGCTCAGCTCTGGTTCATCATAATTTAGCTGACTCCAGAAGCTGGGGGAACTCGGGAACTTACTCAGTCAAGGCCGGTTACAACTCTATAAAAAAACAGTAGAAGAGAATCTATCTGGACAAATGTATGGTGTAAGGATGACCTGCCCAAAATCAACTCCTTTTGTTGGATCTTAGCACACCATAAAACCCTCACAGCTGAGAATCTAAAAAAAGGGGGAATTGAAGGACCTTCACGATGCATTCTCTGTAAAGATTCGGAAGAAACTCTAGAACACCTTTTTTTTTAGATTGCTCCTTTTCTAAGGAAGTTTGGTTCATAGCCCTTAAAGAGCTTCAAATTAATCTTATCTTCCCAAAAAACTAGAAATATCTTTTCGCCTGTTGGAAAGACTATTATCAAGGATCTCTTCACAAAAAACCAGATTTCTCCAGAGCTTAGGTTGCCCTTCCAAAGTATATATGTTGGAAAATCTGGACAACTAGAAATAAAGGAATCTTTGAAAATTCGATCCTCCATCCAAGCAGAGTCTCCTCTTCAACAAAAGCATTATGGACTGAAGCCCTGCTCTCAAAAGGTTTAAGACACATGCATCTCAAACCCCTGACAGTCAAAGAAAAATTTTGGACCTCTGACTTTCATTGCTTCTCCAACTCTCTCTCAAGGTCCCCCCCCTCAAAAACTCCAAACTCTTTACTATGGCAGGTTCGAATGAGCCCAGAAGCTTTCAACAGTTGGTGGACAAAGCTAGGATGTCACTCCCTTTTCTTCGACGGTGCCTCTAAAGGAAACCCTAGGTTGGCAAGTGCGGGAGGGGTCATTTTTCACCCTGGGGGGAACAGACAGAAAGACTTTGCTTGGGGATTAGGGAAGAATTCGAACAACCATGCGAAATGGTTCGCATTAATCAAGGGGTTGGAGATTGCAAGCACTCTTGGAATAAAAGATTTGGTTGTTTATGGTGATTCTCTCTTGGTCATAAGAGAGTCCCGAAAACTCATCATGAATTATAAAACTCCCACTCTAAAGCTGCACCACATCTTCAAAAATATCATCAATGACTTCAATGCTCTCAAATTCCTCCACACTCTCCGAACAAAAAATCACTTCGTGGATTAAATGGTGAACAAAGGGGTCCAAATAGATTATGGCTACATTGTTTACAATGAAGAAAATCCCGAACGATGATGGGTTCCTTGATCTACCATGGACACCTCGCAGAGGAACTCCTCCACCTATTTTTAGACACTTTAAATTTTGTATTTCAGCCCTCGCTTGAGCCTTCTTAGCCTCTCAAGACATGGCAGCAACTTCATGTTTCTCCAGAACCTTCTCGCACATGCAATCAAATCCTGAAGGAATACAATTGGAATTCCTCGGTCTCGGCATCATCCTTACACGCTTGATTTAATGCATTCAGGAGGGTTCATTCAAATTCCCCGTCCTCTTTCCTACCTTGTCTTGCTTTCCTTCCTTATTTTCCTTTGGCACTTTGTGAAAGCTCTGCTCCGAAGTGTAATGGATGAATCACTCCATGCTTCTCCTCTAGCATCCATCATGGGTGTTGGGTCCTCAAATCCTGAACTTGACCTTCACCTCCCCCATAAGTGCCTTCTCTGCAAAAAAACGCTTCCTCTCCCACAGGAGAACGACCCCTCTAGTGAAAGCCTGTGCTTTCCTCTGCCTATCCACTCCGGTGACCTCTCAAAACTCAAACTTCTGACCTTGGAAGGTTTCAGCACGACATCTACCTTCTCCCACCTTCTCTCCATCCCAAACTTAGCCTCAAAAACCAACAGCCTATTAGAAATCATGGAAGAACAAATCCGTTTGCTTAGGGCAGAAAATTCTGAGATGAAAAGGGCAATTGCAAGAATGTACACTCTGGTCCAAGCTACCAATACAGAAATTCGAAACAGCAACAACTTGATGAATGGGAGAATATCCAATCTCTCCGACACTCTGGACTATGTTGCTAACACCATCTCAAATGTTGACTAAAAAATGGTGGACAACAATCAGAACATCGTGGACATAGAAGGGAAAAATCGACAGGCTCAGAAAAGACATTGGCCGCTGCATTCCAGGTCTCCATGACAGCATAGGATCTGGCATCAGCGTACAATAGGACCAATCTCTGGTTAGCGTCCCAGGATCTACTGCACAGCACCGACGCTAACTTGGCTCTTCTTCTGAATTTCTGTTTTTCATCCTACAGTTTTTTCTTTAATTATGCACATTATGACTGTATATCTACCCAATATAATTTCTAGAATAGGAGCAATTTTGAATCCCATTTTCACAAACAAGATGAAGGCTCTGGTATATTTGGGTTTTAGGTCAGCAGACAGTTCTTTTTTTATATGTTTTGTTTATGTATTCTGATACTCGGGCAATTTGTAAGGAAGTATAGTCATCATAGTCTTGGGTTTTCTCGAGTTCGCCTCCATTTTGTAAAAGAAGAACAGGATGTCCTGGACATAGATGCTCTCTGGGAATAGTCCCTATGCATTTTTCTATATTTTTTGCTCTCCCTTTTTTTAATACAATTGCTCCTAAACCGTTCTTGTTAAAAAAAAATTGTGAGAAATAAAAATTATTTAAAAAAATAAAAATTAACATTTTTTTTGCATTGCCACTTGGTACATGTACTACATTGTTATTTAATGATACTTTTTTTTCGAGCCACGGCAGCCTTCAACGCTTATCCATCCCTCCTTTGACACTTCATCCATCCATCGAGCATGCGTACTGCCACCTAACAGAAGTGCATTTATTCCGGCTTGTACTGCCACCATACAGAAGTGCATTTATTTCAGCTTGTATTGCTACGGAAGTCTTCATAAGACATATTTAACTTTGTATTTAACTTTGTTTTTCATTAAAAATGTATTTAACCAACCAACTATGGAGAACTAGAACTCTTCAAAAATATTAAACTAATAATAAAACAAAAACAAAAACCTGGGCGTGTAGGATAAAAGACAACCAAAATGCCCCGCTTTTCCGGCAATTTTGGGATAAAAACAGGTTAAAATTCTTGCTGGAAATTGTTATTTTCATTTTTTGGGGATTTTAGCAATTGGGATTGCCTCATCTAGACTAATTTCCCAATTTTAAAACTACCCAAATCACTGAAATTGCGATCTTGTGATCTGAGCACTCCAAACTACCCAGATCACCGAAATTGCGATCTTGCCATCTGAGCACTCCAAATTGTGATTTAGGCAAGAATTTCTCTACCGGATTCCAGCGAGTTGGGGGCGTTTTAGTTAGCCCTTAAACCTGGGTGTTTGAATCTATTTCTGCGATAAGGGAAGACGAGCTCCAAATCTGGGACACAAAAAGAGAAACCTGGGACTCCTAATAGATTTCTGCAAAAAAATGAAAATAGATTTGAGAAAGAGAGACATTCGGACTCTTCTTTTATAGTGAGGCACCTCTTGCTGTGCAATTTGAATACTATCTAGAACTTGTCGTCGTTATTACTTGTTTGCTACGACCCGCTGAAAATAATTGATCTCTGAGATTTTTCAAATGATTTTTAAGTTCAGCAGGTGGAATACTGGACGTAGGAGTCCGCATTACAAACACCACGTCCTAACCTCCAATTACTACCGATACAATAGTGTGCATTCCCAAAGTTTCAATAAACCTACAGGAGGAAACATACTTATTTTTTTCATTCATATAAATAACGTTAAACAAACTATAATGCGCCATCTATTTTCTTTGTTGTAATCAACAATAATCTATGTGATTCTCTACGCATAAAGAAAATCTTAACAATTATTCTTTTACCAATAATCAACTTCCCAACAAAATTCCAAAATTTGGATTTACTAAGGGTTTATAAGCAACTAACCATAATCCAAAGGCATTCCTAACAAATTCAAATAAACAAGTGCACATACAGAAGAGCAATTGTACCAGGGAGGTATCTATGAGGCTTCTTGACACCACCTATTGTAGGAGCAGATTTACATGCAGCCTAGAACAGAGAAGTATTTCATAATTCATTCTAAATAATACACATTGAAAGCTATTTAACCCCACAAGAAGGAAAAAATAGATAAAATAGAAAACAGAACCTTTGTATCCAGCTGATTCCTTGGACCCTTCCCTCCAGTCGATTTATGAGCTATATGCTTCGTACGAACCATGTTTTAGGTCCGATTAACAACCTGCAAACTTAGGATGCAACTTCAACAACAACACAATTTCCCCATAGACAATGCTAGATATTTGCGTGCATCTCTGCTCTACATAAACTACGATTTCTAAAGGCTTTCAAGCTCTGTGGATATGACCATTCACCTTCTGAAATGTTTTTGGATATCGTCTTCTATAAATATTGGACATTGGCAGGCATGGCGATTTCACAAGTGGGCATGATTGGTGGATGAGGAACTGAAACCCAACACACAAAGATGAATTAATCCTGAAGCAACCCAAAAACCAGAAAAGTAAAGTACATTGGTTGTTGGAGATTGCAAGAAAGCCTGTAACATCTATGTTGGTGCCTTGGGGGTTCCTCGAAGGTTGTTTGGGCACTCTAAACAACAATCATCTGCCACTCGTTGACCATCCATAATAGCTCCAACCTTATAGTATCTCGCTTATCTCGCCAACCTCTACATCCTGCCATGTGTTAATTCTACAGTTTCACTCTCTCCAACCTTTTATTTAAAATTTTGTCGATTTGTTAATCCTATAACTACAATATTTTTATATTAAAATTTTATTTTCTGAAGTAGGTAATTAGTAGTTATTGGTAACATCTGCATAACACATCTACACAATAACGACATATCGAAAGACTTATGGGATGCTTGAAATTTTACAATGTAGTTATGTTTCAAAAAATCAAATATTTTATGTCAAACTTAATATCATTATAAAATTTTATTTGTTATCATGAGCTTTAACTGTCCTATTTAAACTAAAATTTAAAACTTAAATGACAACTAATATATAAATTATTTGAACTAAAATTTCAACTGAGAGCTGATATATAAAAAAACAAAAACCATTTTCAACAAACAAAATGTATCAGAGCCGCTATCGTTCGTAAGATAAATCCCTGAGCTTCTCATTGCCAAATTTATAATGATTCACAGGATAAATCCCTCTATGCCAAATTTATAATGGCTTGAAACATATTAAATGTGTGTATAAATTTATGGTCGAATGGTTCTACCTTTCCCTAATGTGAGTGAACCCCACAACAAGAATACTGAGTTAGGAAGTCGAATATGAAAAGACATTGACCTTAAACAAAGAAAATATTCTTTCAAATGATAGAGAGGAATAGGCTATTCTCTAGATGATTTGCACCCGGGACCCACCCAGGTTGTCGACGGACCTTCACGCCATTTGCAAATCGTCTGATATTATCATTCCTCGTCTCTGGTCGTCGTCTGAAAACTGATCGTTGGACGCAGGTCCCCACACCGTCTTGACACTAAAAAAATCTAGATTTTCTAAGTTTTGCAGCGGACCATCCTCACATCAACATGCAATTAATACACGGGGAGGATTTTGAACGCCTTCAACTTGTGACTTCCATGAAAGGCTCTATTTTCAGCTACATTGTTTGCATGTCCATGCATGACATCGTGAGGTTCACCGTCCTGCCAGTTGTAGCATCAGCTTACAAGAGATCCATTTGAATTTTGAAAATTCAAGTACCTGCGCTCCACACATTTTGAAATTTCAAATGCTCATGGAGTGATTTCCATTGAGGAATAAATGGTTTAAGGTGTTCAGAAAATAATTACAACCGTTTCATCGAAATCACATGCCCAGATCTCGTCACGGGTTCGACCTTCTCCCATAGCCCTGCAAATCCACCGCTACATTTCAGAAGCTCATTGCTGCTCAACTCTATTTTCCATGCATCTAGCCTCAGACATATGAGTCTCCTAATTTTGTTGCAGCATCTTGGTTGAAGCAGATGAATACTATCTAGTCTCGTTGGGAAGTGAACAACATGGAGAGCTACCAGTTGGCTCCCGAAGATTTCCAAACACCTTAAATCCTTTCTTCCTCAATGGCAATCACTCCGCGAGCATTTGAAATTTAAAAATGTGTGGAGCGCGGGCATTTGAATTTTCAAAATAAGTGATCATCTTGTTTATATATTAAAATCTCATTTAGATTTGAAACTTTTTCAAAATCTACAAAATAATTGATTACATTTTTTTTCCAAGTATTAAGGTAGATATGATATTCCTAGGAATGTTTATGATTAAAATTCTTCCATCCTTCATTTTTGCTTCTAGTTTTATGCTTCTATGCTTCATCAAAAGGTAAATGAAAAATCTATATTCTCTCCACTACTTCAATTGTTTTGAATTTCCATTATTGCTCTTACTCTCTCCTCTCTTATAGTCTTGCAAGTCGACACCCAAAACTACATTGAAAATGAATATATTTTGAACCAGATTACATGTTTGTCCTCTTCTACCAAAGTCTCTATTCTTTGAGTATATTTTGAACCAGATTAAGTGTTTTTCCTCTTCTATCAAAGTGTCTTGACTTGATCTCTCGGTCTTTCAAATCCTCCCATTTGGTTACAAAGCAAACCTCTCTAAAGTGGCCTTCGACACCAAAGTTTGTTAATAGAGCATTGACCATCACTTATTATTTCCTCTTTTGGTGTGATAGACACTAACAATTTCAAAGTAATATGGGACTGCCATTATTTCCAATAAATTTAGGATCAAATTCTAGAGAATCCTATCAAGATCCAACGTCTTGATTATGGGCATTTTATTTAAGAGGTGCATAATGACTTGTGAATCCCTTGCACCACTAGTTGTTAGAAATGATGATGGAAAGCGAGATTTAAACCCAATTCTATTGCTTGGACCTCCACTAAATTGTCGGTATCAATGCCTATATTGTCTATAAAAATTGTCATGGCTACCATGCTAAGTTATCGAATTGTTCTTAGTTGTCTTGGATTGCTACTCTTTCTTAAATAAAAGTGAAAGGTTCCCTGTTTTTGGAGATTTAAAGTTTAAATATTTATTTCATTGTAATACAATTTGTTATTTTATAGTATTAATTGTTATTCTTCATTTGTACTTGTACTAGTTGGTTGGCCATACATATGTGTCTGCGACAGCTCGCTTAGTCACCACTTTTGTTTTTAAAATTTTATTTGACACTTTAGCTAGAAAATTATCCATTTCAATTGGTTTCTTTGGTGTTTAATGTAAGGGATTTCCAGTTGGTTTCTTTGGTATTTGGTGTAAGCGATTTAAGGTTACAATGGAGATTGAAAGACAATTGAATATAGTTTCTTCTACTATTTCATATTATTTTTGGATTTTATTTTGATATATTTCTTATTGTTTAAAATTTTCAAATATATCAAACTCTTCTAAATTAATCTAAGACAAGGCAGGGACTCATTGCTTTGCAGCTATTTCACTTGTTGAATATGATTATCAAACTTTCATGTGATGAATTTATAAAAATATAATATTTAGTGAAATAAAAAACTATTATATTATTTTTAATAATAAAATTAAAATATTTATTAATTAATATTTTTATATTAAAAATTGATATTTAATGTAGATAACATTTACATTTAAAATAATGTCTATTTTTCATGTATTTATAAAAAAATATTTAGTGTTTAAGTATGTCATTAAATTAATTTTAAAATAAATTAATCAAAGTTGCCTTAGCTTTGGAATACATTATCATTTCCATTTTGACATCTTGGCTTATATTTTAACCTCTTGGAGATTACAAGGTTGCACAATCTTATGAATTTAATCGCTCCAGGTCATGGAATTGCGACAAAGTTACTTTATTTTGTGATGTTTATATGTTTATGTCAGCACTATGAATGCCAGTTCCAATATGTGAAAATCGCTTTCAGATATCAACAAAAATGAGGAGTGGATGGTTTGATGTGTTCTGCTATATATACATCTATGTATAGTGTCGGTATCAGTGTGTTTACCATTGCTATCTTCCCCATAATTTCTCTGTCCTATGGAAACTTCTAAAACATGTCCTCTATTGCAGTCTGAGTCCATTTTCCATCGCCCAACCTTCATACATTTCCCATTTCTTTGACCATTTTCCATTGTCCCTACTCTTCCCTGCTTTCCTTGGATCCAATGAAGAATGCAATGGTTCTACAAGGGTCAGGGAGCGCATTAGAAACATTGTGGGAAGGTGAAACACAAGTAAATCGGAATTTGTTTGTGTTTAATCTCTATTAGTATTGCTCCACAATGTCTCAAAATGAATTTGAAGGATTTTGTATATGAGAATCATAATCTATAGATAAATATATTTCTATGGTTGAAAACTTGAAACATCTGAATATTCTACAGTAATGCTTGCAGATGCCAATATGTTTGCGTCAGCTTTACGCATTTGCATTTGTACTAAATTTGAAGATCATACCGGGGTTGTTGCAGTGGCCAAAGCTTCTAACCCTAAGTGTTAGTGGATGTTATGAGTTAGAAGAGCTGCGAAGTATGGAAACATTCTTTGGGGGAGTTGTAGGTAGATGGGCATGTGAAGCTAAAGAGCATATGAGGGTTGGAGCACGTGACAAATATTAGAATCCTAGATCTTTGTGGGTTGTATGAATTACAAGAGTTTCCAAGTATGTAAAATTGACATGTTTGGAGCAGTTGGGGGCAAAGGGGTGTGGGAAGCTGAAGACCATTTTCGAGCATCATCAAATCTCTAAAAATGGAGTTGTGGGAAGCACTGGTGCCAATCATTTGACGTCCACATGGGATATTTATCCTGTGTGTCTAACATAAAACTGTAAACAATCGAGAAGGAAGATGGCATCCAGATCCATGATCCATGCCAAGGTTTCTTTCTTATAGTCGATGAACTTGTGAAAGAATCTCATGATTTTCCAATCGTATGTTTTAAACTCCCCCACAATGACCAACTGAAACTTTGTTAGTCAGATCATTCTTTTCTAAAATTTGCAAGCAATTGCCAATTTGTAGTGTTCCGTATCATAGAGATCAGATCTACAGTGGTGATAGGTTTCGATGGAACCCATCTCAGGAGTGTACGCTTCTAGCTTGTCTGCCAATACTTCTTTCGACACATCATACACCCCGACACATGCAAATTTATGGCAAGGAGTGTTTATTAAATCCATGGAAGATCCTAGTAGGTTCATATAACATTAATGGTTGAATCCATACAACATTCAAGGTTTGTTTAGGCTGCATTAAAGGCATGCTTATTAATGACGAGGCGACTCCTCATAGGCCCATGATAGACAATGAAGGCTTGAGGGGAACTATTCCCTTAAAAAATGCCTTTGGAGTAATTAAGTGCTAATCATAAAATCATAACATATTTAAATTCCAAAACCAAAATCCCCTTCGTATAATATCCTTTTCATATCATTTTCAACTATTCATATCATGGTATCCCAATATCGTTGGATGGAATGGGTGGAAAGGTAACGAGCTCCCAAGATTCAATCAGGTCAGGCACTTCAGCAAGTAGGAAGCCTGGCCAATGCATCCCTAAAGCGTACCAAATCCCCTCAATGCATATTAAATCCAGCAAGCTAAGAGATCAAATCCAATACATACAGGATCATGCGCTTATAGGTAAATTTGTGGGAATGCTTCCATCGGAAAAATCCCTATTCTGGTGGATAAATTCGACTTGGAAGCCAAGAGGGCATTATGATCTTCAACTAGGTTCAAAAGGTTTTTTCACCATATCCTTCCTAAGTTTGGAGGACAGAAATGGATTTATGGATGGAGGCCCTTACTTCTTTTACTCTGCAGGCCTTTTTTTAAGACCATGGAAGGAGAAGTTTTGCCCAGATAAAGAGGATATGAGGGTTGCTCCGGTATGTATCCGAATTTACTCCCTCCCTGGCGAATACTGGGACTCATAAATTCTTGAAGATATTGGGAACAATCTAGGCTCCTTCATCAATTTATCTAAGAAAACCAAAGCTTAGCGATATACGGCCTATGCTCGGATCTGTGTTTGCATGGATCTATCCAAAGAACTACTAGAAGCCATCAAGATGTCATGGGAAGATGAAGTTTGGATTCAAATCCTATATTATGAACAAATTCCGTTTAAATGTCGCAGAAGCCATGAATATGGTCATTTATTTAGAGAGTGCCCTAGGAATAATCCAAACCCCCCCCCCTAAGAAGGAAGAGGACAAGATGAATCAAGGGTTCGCTAGGGTTTCCAATCGAAAGAGAGGTGGCAGAAAACATGAAAATATTGAGAGATCCAAGAAGATTTTAACTTCCAGTCAATTTTATGCTCTAAGAGAACAATCAGAGGAGAACATTGCTTCATCGCCTAACAAATACCAACGAGAACTGAGCATCCAGGAACAAAGGATCAGAGATACGGAGGAAACTACATCTGCTATGGAGAAAATCCCCAATGAAGACCTAGGAGGGGATATAGGGGAAGATACTGAAGATATGGATATCAGAGACTTAGATCTCGATGGAATTGAACAAGCCTACGAAGATGCAGAAAAATGATATGTTCCCCAGGAGCAAGTTGTTCTTCTAAAAGAGGACATTATCAAAGCTAAGGAATCCAACCATCTTGGCATTAACCAAGATCCCTGAAAGAATATAAGAGGAAGCATGAAGAGATAATTAGGAAACCGGGAGGAAATCTAACCGGAAACACATTGTTGCAACAGGCTTAAAGCTAGTTGAATCGGGTTAGTACACTATCGAAGGGATGCCCTAGGTTTATATTTTTTTCTCTTTTAATGAAGATTATATCCTAGAATATAAGAGGTCTTAATAGCCCTCAAAAAGCAAATATATTAAGAAAAAATATTCAGATGACAAACCTGGCCATTGTTTTTCTCCAAGAAACAAAATGTTCGGCAAGCCAGCTTCAATAAACTGGAAGGAAGATTTGGAAAGGCAATGAAGGAATCAGTATCTATGCTAGAGGAATGGTCGGAGGGTTGGGTAGCTTGTCGGGATTTCATGGTAATCATTGTTTTCTCTCAGCTGAATTTGGGGTTATTGGGTTCCCGATTATAGGCCTATTAACCAATGTTTATGGTCCTCACACTCCCCCGGAGAAATTTTCTTTCATTGACTCCCTGAGGCAAATGTTGGACGGGGCTGATGATCAACAGTGGAACTTGGGAGGAGATTTTAATCTCATTACCTCGTTAGAGGAAAAGAAGGGTGGAAGGCAGAAATTGGAGGAGAAATGTTGTCGCTTCAGAGATACCATTGAATACCTTAAACTGGTGGATGTTATCCCTGGGGAAGGTAGATGCACTTGGAACAACAAACGAAAAGGATATCGCCACATTTCCTCTCACCTTGATCGCTTTCTTGTCTCTGAATTAGTTATGGAATATGGAAGCAAAATCTTGACCTCCATTCTCCCAACTGCTAGCTCTCACCACTGGCCAGTGGAATTGTGGTGGAGTGTATTAGGGTCACAATTCAAAAATCCCTTTCGATTTGAACAGTTCTGGTTAGGCCATCCAAATTTCAAAAAGAAAGTGATGCAATGGTGAGCAGACCTCAGCAAAGGGGAGGGCCAAAGTATGTACAAGTTCCAACAAAAACTGAAAGGTATAAAAGAGAAAATAAAAAAATGGAACAAGGAGGAGTTCGGGAATATCTTTGTGGAAAAAAACCCTTGAATCCAGATTGGAAGATATACAGAAAACGGGAATAAACACAAGGTACACCACTGAGCTTCAAATCGAGGAAGCAAGTGTGTATAACCAGTTGTAGGAGAGTGAAAGATAGGAGGAAATTCTATGGCATCAAAAATCTAGAGTTAACTGGCTTCAAGATGGGGAAAGAAACACCAAATTCTTCCATAGATATGTCGTTCAAAACAAGATGGAAACATTAATGGTGAAATATTGGAAACGGGGAGGAGATTGCGGAGGAACTTGGAAACTACTTTCAGGACATCATGACTGAGACTAATCTTGACAAAAGCGTGGATATTGAAGTGATAACTCAACATATCCTTGCTCTTGTCTCGCAAGATCAAAATGATCATCTAATGAAGCTGAGAACGTTGCTCTAAGTTGAAGAAGCGGTGCATCAAATGGCAGATGGGAAATATCCTGGACCGAATGGTTTCACTACCAATTTCTTTCATTATTTTTGGGACCTCATTGTTAGTCTTTCAGAATTGAATATATTCTGATCTAGGATCTTAACTGAAAGAACAACATGTACAACATATCAAGCATAAGAGACAAGAGACAAGAGACACAAAACATTTCACCGAAGAAAACCAAGAAGGTGAAAAACCCCGCAACTTCCTCAGAGATAGAATAAGCATCAATACAATGATCACCATGATCAAACCCAAGAGATAGATATCTATAGCAGCATGCTCCTCCTCCACTTGTGTGCATCCTCCTCTTCTCTTACTAATGTGAAGTGAGTGAACAATAGAATGTGTAAAATGAGAGAGACACACTCTCTATTTATACACTACATCACTTGACCTTTACTCAACTAGGTCGGCCCTAACTTAACCACATAACATTATGCTGACTGGGCCGACCCCCAATAGGGTGGTCTAATAACCCTTTGACCCACATGAATCATATAGGGCCGACCCCAACAAGGTGGTCTAATAACCCATCAAGTATCAGTTAAGACACTTACAATATAACTTGAGACACTTGCAAGTACACATGATGACACTTCCAATCGGAGGAATAATACATCTCCATTGGGGATACAATAAAGTACAAATGTAATACATACAATATACAAGTGAATATCTTCCGAAGTTACAAATACATCAACACTCCCTCTTAACTAGGAAGGTATTCTCTTGGCACAAGTCATCAATACATATAGGCACAAGTCTTCAATACTAGAGCTGGATCATCATCACTGGATCACGGAGCATGATCGTCACTACTGCTGTACTCATCATCTCGATCATTGGTGCTATCTCATAATTCTTCTCGTTATAGGAAGTTCTACAGAGCCATCCCTTTTTCATGTTGGATGTAGTCCCACCACCTGTAGGTCTTCATCATCACTGGCCATACTATGGAAACCTCAGGACTTATTACATGCATCAACAAAACCTCGAAAGAGCATCCCAGGACTTTTACGAGCTCACTGCTCAACCTATCGGATCTCCCATGACAATATTATATGTGACCTCCACAAAACCTTGAAAGAGCATCCCAGGACTGATTACGAGCACACATCTCAACTTATCAGATCTCCCAGGGAAATATTACATGTGGTCATGGAAAAACCTCGAAAGAGCATCCCAGGACTGATTACGAGCACATATCTCAACCTATCGGATCTCCCAGGATCTTTTACATGCAACTGCACAACTTGTCCACAGCCACGGAGTATCATCCTGATACGCATGATCATACTAATCATGTCATCTCAGTGAGCAAGCCATCAAGTAGGTACACCTCAGGATTGATTACACTGCCTCTGCAAAATCTCCCAAGATTGATTACACTGCCTCTGCAAAACCTGCAAGAGCATCTCAGGACTGATTATATGCCTCTGCAAAACCTATGTACCATACTGTCACCTCATCGTCTTCAGATCACCTCATCGTCCATGGAGCACAACCCAGATGCACATCACACAACACTTACACTCACCGGCATGGGAAGACATACTTCAACCATCCGTGAAAGTCTCAACACTTATATCTACACCATGGGAAGACACACTTCAACCATGCGAGAATGGAACAACACTTATATCGTAGCCATGGGAAGACACACTTCAACCATGCTCGAATGGCACAACACTTATATTGCAGCCATGGGTAGACACACTTCAACCATGCTCGAATGACACAGCACTTATATCGCAACCATGGGAAGACACACTTCAACCATGCTCGAATGGCACACCACTTATATCGCAACCATGGGAAGACACACTTCAACCATGCTCGAATGGCACAGCACTTATATCACAACCATGGGAAGACACACTTCAACCATGCTCGAATGGCACAACACTTATATCACAGCCATGGGAAGACACACTTCAACCATGCTCGAATGGCACAACACTTATATCGCAGCCATGGGAAGACACACTTCAACCATGCTCGAATGGCACAACACTTATATCGCAGCCATGGGAAGACACACTTCAACCATTCTCAAATGGCACACCACATATATCGCAGCCATGAGAAGACACACTTCAACCATGCTCGAATGGCACAACTCTTACATCAACGACCATGGGAAGACACACTTCAACCATGTCGGAATGGCCCCAGCCCTTATATCTACACCATGGGAGGACACACCTACCACCATGTGAGAATGGCTCATGTGCATCTGTGTCTCCGGACTCATCACTTCCCCTTGGAAGGAATCTCGATCTGAAGTACACCAAGCCTCTCTCTGAAGTACTCAAACTTCACTCTGGATAGCGGCTTGGTCAACACATCGTCTATCTGCTCATCCATCGCAACATACAGGAGCTTCATTGCTCCTCTCTGCACCATATCCCTGATATAGTGATATTTGATCTCGATGTGCTTCGACCTGTCATGGAACACAGGGTTCTCAGACAGATTCACACAACTCTGGTTGTCACAAAAGATACTAGTAGCATCCAACGGGAGATCAAATAACTCATACAGTAGCTTCCTCAGCCATACTGCCTCACAACTTGCTAAACAAGCTGCGACATACTTTGCTTCAGCTGTACTCAATGCCACACAGGACTGCTTCCTGCTAAACCAAGAGATCATACCGAATCCCATAATGAAGCAGCACCCCAAAGTGCTCTTCCGATCAATGGCACTGCCTTCCCAATCCAAATCAACATAACCCTCTAGGTTAAACTTTTGATTTGCCTCATACTTGAGCCCATAGTCAACTGTACCCTTCAGGTACCTCAGAATATGCTTTGCAGCTATCAGGTGAACATGTCTCGGATCTGTCAAATACTGGCTCAAGGTGTTCACCGCAAAGCAGATGTCTGGTCATGTATTCATCGGGTACAACAAGGACCCAATCATCTGACGATACATCGTGGCATCAACCGGCTCAAATGAAGCATCACACAAAAGCTTCAGTTTTGATGCCATAGGTGTGGCCATGGCCTTGCCGTCCATCATCTCGAACCTCTTCAAGATCTCTACTGCATACTTCCCTTGTCTAAGGAAGATTCCATCCGCACTCTACCACACCTCCATGCGTAGAAAGTAGTGCATCATACCCAAGTCCTTCATCTCGAACTCGGAAGCAAGCTTCCTCTTCGTATCAGCAATCAATCTATCCTAACTTGTAACAAACAGGTCATCCACCTCCAATAGTAGTATCACTGGATTGCCTTCCTCAACCTTGTAGTAAAGGTTGGAATCCACTTTACTCTTGGTAAAGCCCAAACTGGATAGGAAGCTATCTATCCTACCATACCAGGTCTTGGGTGCCTATTTCAGGCCATACAAGGCTTTCTTCAACTTGCACACATATGACTCCTTGTCATGTGTCTCAAAACCGAGTGGTTGCTCCACATACACTTCCTCTTTTTGGGAGAAGCCACGAGCTACAAACCTCGCTTTGTATTTCTCTATGCTACCATCTGCAGCATGCTTGATCTTATAGATCCACTTGGAAGTCACAACAGACTTCCCTTCAGGTCTTGGGACCACATCCCAAACATCATTCTTCATGATCGACTGGTATTCCTCGATCATGGCATTCTTCCATTATTGTATCCCCGATCCTGGGAACTTCAGGTTCTTCAATATCTTCAATAGATAGTTTTCTTTTAACTTCGTTGCTGGAACAAATGTTATAGTCCTTCTTTTGTAGGCAATGGCTCACGGTCTTTCCTACAAGTCAAATTCAATTGCATGATTAGAAACTTCTCATAGTTTTTCAGAACAAAATATTACACATAAGAATATATGTCATACAGTCATGCAATTATCTTAGCCAATGCTCTAATACAACATTTATCCATATCCTGTAACTTTCTAGATGCCTTCCATCTCTAACAGAACATTGTTAAGAGTGTGCACAACTCCCAATATGTCAGCAAAGAGGTTTCGTTCTAGATAAGTAGCAATGGAATGTTGTACAGTACCATAGGCCACTTACCCATTACTTGCATATTAGTAGTATCTTGTTCATTAATGCAACTTTTCTAATATGCATAATATACATCCTAAATCTAGGAACATAAGTATGTACATGACTGAACAACATCATTTAAGTAATCATAAAGGACAATTCAAATACTTATCTTTGTTTAGTTTGTTTAGTTGTAGGGTGGACTCCCTCTCAATCTTTGCTTCATTGCAGGAACTACTGAAGTGTTCTCCCTCTTGATCTTTGCTTCTTGGATTACCTGTCCTTGAACTTATATTCATCCTGGACCAATATGCATGCTTAAGTGTGCACTAGTGTCATCCTCAATATCTCATACATGATCATACATCCATTAGTATAATCTCAATACTATCAAAACATTATGATCCTAATTAAACTTAACATGTATGGTCATAATCATTTCATACATAGGTAATAAGCATTAGCATTTTCAAGGAAAACTTCTTTTACTCATGCATAATCTTATTTGACCATAGGACTCTTCTGGTTAGTCATATCATCAATCAAAGTAAGAAACATAATATGCATAAACCCTTGATTACTTAAACTTCTAACTTCAAGGATAATCATTATCATTCATACAAAAGTATAAGATCCTAACACAAGGTAGGATTCTAACTTGATATAGGAAAAACATACATGGTTATCATGTTTGCTAGTTATGTCTAACATACCCGCATAATGTCTTCTTGTTCTCTTCAATGACTTGTGCTAGTAACCTGCATATCTCATAGGTTAAGCATTGTAGAACCAAATTATACATACCTCGTAAGTAGAGCTTCATGAGTCTTTGTCTTCATGTCACCATGGTCATATGTTCTTGATCTAGAACTTGATTTGTCTTTCTTGATGTACCTTACATGTTAGTGGACAATATCAACCTCATACAACATCATGGTGCATTAGTACAATCATAAATGTCATAACCCTATACATGCATTCATACTTTTACTAGGGTGATAGGACAAGTCTAAAATTAATCAATATTGTACTAACCTCAATAATATGAAGACAAACATATCATAACCTTAATCATGAACATATTTCAAAACATACCTGTATCTCCTCAAGTCATACCTGTCGAGATTGCTTGTAGACTTCTTATGTAAGGCCTTAGCCTCATCTCCCTCTGGAACTGGAACTTCTTCACTTATGCAGGTGTCTAATTCATTCTCTTCCAGGATTAACCCAATCCACTTTGATTTGCTGAAACTGGATTTGGAGCTGGATTAGGGTTTGTCAGAGAAACCCTAAAATTTTGAATTTTGAATTTCAAACTTCTGAATGGATGGAAGGATGTGCCTTGATGAGCTGATCAACCTAGTATACTAAGAATTTGAAAACTGCAAAGTTTCACCCCTCAAATTTTCTTTTCAATCTTCCAGATTCATTAGGACCCTGAATTAGGGTTTGAGTTTCCCGGAGCTTCACCCAACCAAATAGTTTGATCCAAAGCTCTAAAATTTGATTTTTCCAAGGAGCTTCCAGCTATGGTCACAGATTTCAAAAATTCCCATTTTTGCAGAAGCCCTAATTTTTCACCTTTCTGATCAAAGTCTTGAACTAGGGTTTGATCAAGCCCGGCTTTCTTCCCAACCAAAAAATTTGATCTTGGTCTCTAAATTTCGATTTTGATGAGGAGCATCCAGCCATGGTCTCCGATTACAAAAATTCCAACTTTCTCTGAAACCCTAAATTCCCGTAGCCATGAATGAAGGTGCTCAAAATCCAATTATGTTTTGACAGAAATATGCACTTGATTGTTTCTGGTGTAACTCAGAAATTTTGGATCTATAGGGTCTGAAACTTCTTCCTGTGGTAGCCTAACCTGTTAACTTTCCAACCCCACAGGTCTCACCTCAAATGGATTCTCTAAGAAAGATTTATGTGTCATGTCCCAAATTTGGAATTCGGTCACAATGGACTAATCACATTGGCCATATTCATTAGAGTTTGTAAAATTGATGTTAAAGGTCAAATAATTGCCAAGGAGGAAGATTACTAGTTTCCTAGGTTTGGGGTGGAAGCTTTGGGATTTGGAATAATGGGGATAATAAATTATGTTTGAAAATTAGAGTGGCATAAATATTTAATAAAGGAGCTAAATATATATATACAAGTAAAAATCAAAGTGGCATTTGATCATGAAGACACATGGAGGAAGTGGGACCCACATATGGCTAAATTTCCCCACTACACTTGGCATCATTCTCTCACAAATTCGAATTCAAGGTGAATGGTAACATACTTGGGGGAGTCCAAAAGGTATTATTCATGGCATGACTCATCCAAGGTTGAAATATAGAGGAAGAGTAACTCCCATGGAAGATGAAGAGGCAATTTGGAGCTAGTGAGACACTTGGGCTAGATTCCCTAGCTCTATGACAACAATGATGAAGATGCTATGACACCTATGACACAAATTAGACCTGAAGGATGACATATGACATATATGACATGTCAGGGCTAAAAATAGACTCCAAGAGGGCGCTCAGGTGTGTTAGGGCAGCTAATATGCTTCCACATGTGATTTGGTGGAAGTGGGAAACTAGGAATTGTTGTACAAGTGGCGTTCTTTGGAATCTCTTCCCAACTTGAGCTGGCATGAGTCTCTTGGAAGGAATTCGACCCATGGAGGACGTTAGAAATTTATAAATTTCAATAACAAAGAATGAAACTAGCTTTTGATCATTTGTAGAATTTGCAATTGCATTTGTGAAGAGGGAGAGCTAGTGGATGACTAGTTGCTTGCCTTAGCCAATTTCGAGGGTGAAAGATTCCCATCCAAGTTGGAAATTGAAAAGGCCATTCAAACCTTTCATTTGGAGCTTTAATGGAGTCTTTATTTTCAGGTGTAAGCTACAGGGCAGCTCATGGTTTCTTCTATTGCAGCTCACTCCTTCAACCATTTCCAGTTTTGATAGCATATTCTTGATCCTTGAGGGAGGGCATTTTTGGTGAGTTATTGTACTCTTTGGGGGAGCTTCTAATGCCCTGTTTATTTTTTTATATGAATTAAATACTCTGTTCTTCATCTCCATAAAGTTTCAGGTCAAAATTCCAAGTAGAAATGTATAAATCTCATTTTTAATGGAAGAACAATGCCATTTCCCCACTACCTTGTTGTGAACCAATGTATTGATGATGATTTCGAATGAATGGATGATTCTCTGATGCATTTGTTATTAATGGACTTCCATGGATGTATTTTACAAATTTCATGTACTGTACTTGAGCATTTGAAGTGTTTTTACTCAGTTTAATTGCATTGGGAGAAGAAATAGTGTCATTTCCCCAAGGGTCGAATTGGTGATTTTTGCAGTTGAATGGGAGAGGGTTGGAATAGATATAATAATAAATTAATGGAGCACATGAGACCTTAATAACATCCTTAATACATTCCCTACCTCTGTTCAGAAATTTGAGTGGCTTTGGAGGCATTTGGGAAGCCATTTTCAGTACTTACCCCAGGGGGATTTGAACCCCAAATTACTAGTAAAATTGCATACTTGGTCCAGAATCTTAAGAGAGTTTGTAGAGGTATTTTGGTGGCCATATATCATCCCTGAACATCATATTCAAGTCCTAATATCATTCATACACCTTCCTTGAATATTTGAAGGCATTTGGAGTCAATTTGAGACCTAGAGACCAATACTAGTCAAAGGGAAATCACTAATAAAGTTACCTACATTGACCAGAATTGAAAGAGTATTTGCAGAAGTATTTTAAAGGTACAAAGGAATCCATGAAACACATATTTATGTTCTAATATCATTCATATACCTTCTCAGAAGATTTGGGATCATTTGGGGCAAATTTGGGACCTAGAGATCAAAACTAGTCAAAGGTCAAACCAAGGAAAAAAAGTGGAAAATTGTCATTTTAATAAAATTCCTAACAATGGACATTACAGTGGTATCAGAGCATGGTCCTTGCACCTATGGATTAGGTACATACATTCAAGAATAATTGGCAGCCATGTCTTACTATTATGATGAATCCTATGAGTACAATTCTTATGAGGAATATGCAGATGCTTATGAGAAATATGAAGCAGAATGTGAATGGTACGAGGAAGAGGTGCCATCATGCAACACTTCTTACAATTTCAAGAGAAATGAAGATTATTCTTATGACTTTAAATCTGATGAATATGAGTGTGTCACACCAACCAAGGATAATTCTATGAGTGAGTTCCAAAGATGGAGAGAAAAATATAAAACCTTGCCCCAACAATACCAAAAATATCAAAAATATCTTGCTTCGAGCAAAAATACACAAAATGCCATGTCTTTTGAGTACTATGCTGAACATGTTTTTGAAAATAGGCCCAAAAATGAACATGTGGAGTTAGTAAAGGAAGGTTTATGCCCTTCTTGTAAAGAACCTTGGAGTGAGTATCATATATGTGTGCATGAAATTATGTCCCACTTGAGGAGAGCTTTTGGGAATTCTTCAAAAAGAGATTCCAAAGATATTGATCATAAGGAAAACAAGGGGGAAAATGCATCAGCTTGCTTGAAGGATAAAAATGAAGAGACATCACAAGAGCATGAAGAAGATTCTATTGAAAATATGGAAGATCATTTCGAGACACCTTCTAGCTTAGACACAAACCAAAGAGCATCTACTGATGGATGCTTAAACTATGAAGGAGTACCTACTGATGGGTGCTCACACCTCTATGTTGGTGACATAGAGATCACTTTTGAAAGTGTTGCTGCAAGCCCAAGTTCCATTCATCATGATAATGAAGACCTTGTAGCAGTTGAAGAAGAACCAAGATCAACTTCCCCATCACCACTTCAGCTTCATGAAGTTGGTCCAAGCAAAAATGAAAAAGATGAGAATGTTCATTGGCAAGAGCCTCATTTTCTTGAAGGGTCCTTAAAGATGAATGAAAATAAGATCCAAGAGCCCCTTAGAATTCTCTATGACACTCAAGCATTGGTGTCAAATTCTTGTTGGAGAGCTACTTCGTTGGAGGAAGCATCCTTCCTTGAAGACATGGAGAAGATTCAAAGAGCAATGTGCCACATCAAAGGTAATTCCATGTCTTTGCTTTTTGATAGAAACCATTTGTTTGAGCTTAATTAATTGTTATATGATGCATACTTGAAGAATAATAAGGATAATCATAAGCTCACAATTCAAAATGAGCAACTTCTTGAAAAGTTGCAAGATACTTGTTTTTCCTCCTATGTTTCAGATTGTCAAATGGTAGATTGTTTGGAGGATTCTCATGACATGGTGGATCATGAGAAATGTGGAAATTTGAGTGTTCTTGATGAGTTTGAAGATGAACTTGAAGAGATCCAAACACTTGGTGTGGTGGAAGAGGAACTTGAATTGGCTCTTGATGAAGGTTATGCAATTTTTAAAGAAAAGCATGATTCCTCTACATTGGAACCAATCTATGACAAAGGTTTCACACTTTTGAAGGAGCTGCATGATACTATCCATATGGATCCTTCCCATGATGAAACTTCTGCAATTTTTGATAATTTGGGTGATTTAGTTCATTCTCCTACATCCTACAATTCCATGTTTTGTAGCATTAGTCTCAATGAAGTATGGGTGAAATAGTTCTTTTTTATGGTACCACGTGAGGAGTCTGGAACTCCTAGATTTACCTTTTATGATGACATGGTTGGAGCACATTCTTATTCACATTTGAAGTAGCATCATTTGTCACTTTATGATGATGCACATCTACATGGATGCACCTATGATAGGCATTTGAGTCACTTGAAGACTCATGGTTTTTCTTGCTCAACACTTGGTTCATTTGATGTCGGAGGAACTTCATCCAACACTTGGGTGAATAAATTTATGATTGGAGAACATTTTTGTTGGCAGCCACATACTTTGATATATCTTTATCATTCTCACATTCATGGATGTATGGGTGATGCTTCTTTGAGTCCTTTGAAGTCTCCTTGTTTTTTCTGCTCATCGTTTGGTTCAGATTTTAGTGGATATTCTTCATTCACTTCTTGGATGAAAGAATACATGGCTGAATATTTTGATGCATATCACATCCTTTTGGAGCAGCATTATAGGACATGGGATCCTCACCTATGTCATTGGAGTAGATTTGATGGGTCACTTGAAGATTGCATGCACTTGGAAAATGGTGGTCTACTTGCTTTGAGGTATAAGCACTTTCATGACTCTTTGATGAAGCATCTCCTTGATGTACATTTTCATTATGGTGTTATGTCCTTTGATGATATATATTTTGTACTCATGTTGTTTGGAAGAATGCATACAAGAAAATGGAATCCGGGAATCCTCTTATTTGATGGTATGGGTTGGAGAGCACTCTTAATTGTTGGGGTGCAATACAAGCAATGGGACCCTGGAATAATTTTTGTCTCATTGGTTTCAAATTTTTTGGGGAAACAAGCAGTATGGGAGATGGATTTCCCAATTAATAAAGTGTTTTTTATCAGAGTAGTGCAGCAGCAAGCATGGTGGTTCCTCTCTAAAATCTTCATGGAAACTCAAAGACTCAAGGTTGGGCAATTCAATGGAAACTTCAAAGAATTATACAGGAAACAGGTTCTTCAACACCCATGTTTGAAATTGCTTGAGGACAAGCAATATTGGGAAGGGGGGATTTTTCATGTCCCAAATTTGGAATTCGGTCACAATGGCCTAATCACATTGGCCATATTCATTAGAGTTTGTAAAATTGATGTTAAAGGTCAAATAATTGCCAAGGAGGAAGATTACTAGTTTCCTAGGTTTGGGGTGGAAGCTTTGGTATTTGGAATAATGGGGATAATAAATGATGTTTGAACATTAGAGTGGAATAAATATTTAATAAAGGATCTAAATAAATATATGCAAGTGAAAATCAAAGTGGCATTTGATCATGAAGACACATGGAGGAAGTGGGACCCACATATGGCTAGATTTTCCCACTACACTTGGCATCATTCTCTCACCAATTCGAATTCAAGGTGAATGGTAACATACTTGGGGGAGTCCAAAAGGTATTATTCATGGAACGACTCATCCAAGGTTGAAATATAGAGGAAGAGTAACTCCCATGGAAGAGGAAGAGGCAATTTGGAGCTAGTGAGACACTTGGGCTAGATTCCCTAGCTCTATGACAACAATGATGAAGATGTTATGACACCTATGACACAAATCAGACCTGAAGGATGACATATGACATATATAACATGTCAAGGATAAAAATAGACTCCAAGAGGGCACTCAAGGGTGTTAGGGCAGCTAATATGCTTCCACATGTGATTTGGTGGAAGTGGGAAACTAGGAATTGTTGTACAAGTGGCGTTCTTTGGAATCTCTTCCCAACTTGAGTTGGCATGAGTCTCTTGGAAGGAATTCGACCCATGGAGGACATTATAACTTTATAAATTTCAATAACAAAGAATGAAACCAGCTTTTGATCATTTGTAGAATTTGCAATTGCATTTGTGAAGAGGGAGAGCTAGTGGATGACTAGTTGCTTGCCTTAGCCAATTTCGAGGGTGAAAGATTCCCATCCAAGTTGGCAATTGGAAAGGAAATTCAGACCTTTCATTTGGATATTTAATGGAGTCTTTATTTGCAGGTGTAATCTACAGGGCAGCTCATGGTTTCTTCTATTGCAGCTCACTCCTTCAACCATTTCCAGTTTTGATGGCATATTCTTGATCCTTGAGGGAGGGCGTTTTTGGTGAGATATTGTACTCTTTGGGGGAGATTATAATGCCCCATTTATTTTTTAATATGAATTAAATACTCTGTTCTTCATCTCCAGAAATTTTCAGGTCAAAATTCCAAGTAGAAATGTATAAATCTCATTTTTAATGGAAGAACAATGCCATTTCCCCACTACCTTGTTGTGAACCAATGTATTGATGATGATTTCGAATGAATGGATGATTATTTGATGAATTTGTGATTAATGGACTTCCATGGATTTATTTTACAAGTTTCATGTACTGTACTTGAGCATTTGAAGTGTTTTTACTCAGTTTAATTGCATTGGGAGAAGAAATAGTGCCATTTCCCCAAGGGTCGAATTGGTGATTTTTGAAGTTGAATGGGAGAGGGTTGGAATAGATATAATAATCAATTAATGGTTTAAATGAGACCTTAATAACATCCTTAATACATTCCCTACCTCTGTTCATAAATTTGAGTGGCTTTGGAGGCATTTGGGAAGCCATTTTCAGTACTTACCCTAGGGGGATTTGAACTCCAAATTATTAGTAAAATTGCATACTTGGTCCAAAATATTAAGAGAGTTTGCAGTGGTATTTTGGTGGCCATATATCATCCCTGAACATCATATTCAAGTCCTAATATCATTCATACACCTTCCTTGAAGATTTGAAGGCATTTGGAGTCAATTTGAGACCTAGAGACCAATACTAGTCAAAGGGAAATCACTAGTAAAGTTACCTACATTGACCAGAATTGAAAGAGTATTTGTAGAAGTATTTTAAAGGTACAAAGGCATCCATGAAACACATATTTATGTTCTAATATCATTCATATACCTTCTCAGAATATTTGGGATCATTTGGGGCAAATTTGGGACCTAGAGATCAAAACTAGTCAAAGGTCGAACCAAGCAAAAAAAAGTGGAAAATTGTCATTTTAATAAAATTCCTAACAAGGGACATTACATTATGCCAAGTGTCACAACGTGACCTGTTTATGGGATAAAACAGGAGAGAAAAATTGTACGATGTGCCACGTGTCACTGGTTCAATTTCAGCCTCTGAAAATAGGACCTGTGAAAGTAAAGTCCGTGCCCTACCTGCCACTTTTTATGAAATTTCATTAGGAGATTCCTAGCCCAAGTTGTGACCTTTTTGTCTAGGTCACATGTTTATGACTGAGATCTGGAAGAGGCAGAAACCCTATATTATACAGATCATAAATTTGTAAGTACAATGAATTAGAGGCTCTACTTCGAACAAAAAGTACATGGGGATCTTAACTTCGACCTGTAATATTTTCAGATCCTGAAACTTCACCAAAATGAATTTATAGCGAAAGTGCTACGATGACTGGTTTTTGCTATATCAAGCCCTAGTTTTGCAAGTGCAACAAGTGTCATAAATGCCATACCATGCCTTCTTTCAGGCTAGCTCTGATACCATGTTAGTTTTTCAAAATTTAATACATTCTAATCTAGGATCTTAATTGAAATAACAACATGTACAACATATCAAGCATAAGAGACAAGAGACAAGAGACACAAAACATTTCACCGGGGAAAACCAAGAAGGTGAAAAACCCCGCAACTTCCTTAGAGATAGAATAAGAATCAATACAATGATCACCATGATCAAACCCAAGAGATAGGTATCTATAGTAGCATGCTCCTCCTCCATTTGTGTGCATCCTCCTCTTCTCTCACTAATGCGAAGTGAGTGAAAAATAGAATGTGTAGAATGAGAGAGACACACTCTCTATTTATACACTACATCACTTGACCTTTACTCAACTAGGTCGGCCCTAACTTAACCACATAACATTATGCTGACTGGGCCGACCCCCAATAGGGTGGTCTAATAACCCTTTGACCCACATGACTCATATAGGGCCAACCCCAACAAGGTGGTCTAATAACCCATCAAGTATAAGTTACGACACTTACAATATAACTTGCGACACTTGCAAGTACACATGACGACACTTCCAATCGGAGGAATAATACATCTCCATTGGGGATAAAATAAAGTACAAATGTAATACATACAATACACAAGTGAATATCTTCTGAAGTTACAAATACATCAACACTCATTAAGATGGACGTGTGGAAAATTTTGGAAACATCCAGACTCTCCAAGAAAATCCTCCCCACTTTTAATGAGGCCTTTTTATCTCTTATCCCTAAGGCTAAGGGTGTTGATTCCCCTGGAAAATTCCGCCCCATCTCCCTCTGCAATGTTATTTATAAAATTGTTACCAAGGTTATTGTTAATCGCCTTAAACCCATTCTTCCTTCTCTGATTTCCCCAGAGCAATCCGGGTTTGTGGAAGGAAGGCAAATCATGGATGGAATTATCCTTATTCATGAAGTTCTACACTCCCTCAAAAAAGAGAATATCTCGGGGATGATGTTGAAACCCGATATTGCCAAAGCCTATGACAAACTCAACTGGAAATTCATGAAGGCCATGCTAAGAGATTTTGGATTTATGGATGATTGGATCAGCTGGATCATAAATCTCATATCCACTACATTCTTCTCCATTCTTCTAAATGGTGTCCCAATGGGCTTACTGAAACCTACCAGGGTTATTAGACAAGGATATCATTTGTCTCCCTTCCTTTTCATTTTAATGGCTGAGGGTCTGGGCAGAACAATCAAATCCATGCAAGGTAACCATGGAATGCAAGGTCTTCTCATTCACCCGAAAGAAAAACGTCAAACTCACCAGCAATTCGTGGATGATACTATGCTAATGGGACACCCCTCAGTCCAAGAGGCTATGAAAATCAAAATCTGTTTAACTAACTTCGGCAAATCTTTGGGTCTTGAATTTAATGAACAAAAATCCCAGGTCTTCTTCTTTAATACTCCCAGGATCACTAGACGTAACATATGTCGAATCCTTGGTTTCCAAGAGAGATCCCTTCCGTCCAAATACCTTGGAGCCCCCCTTGTGGACTCTATGGCTCACCAGGGATCTTGGCATGAACTTCTGGATAAAATGAGGACAAAACTTTCAAATTGGAATCTCGGGCCTCTAAATTTTGCCAGTAGATTTGTTTTGGTAAAATATGTTCTGACAGTTATGCCTGTGTACTTCTTCTCTGCCCTTGCGGACCCAAAAGCAATCTTGAAGGAAATATGGAACATTAAACGCAAATTCCTGTGGAATGGGTCAGGGGGGAAACGAAAGTGGGCTCTGGTAAAATGGGAAACTATATGCCCTTTGAAGGAGCAAGGGAGACTCAACCTCCATGATCCTGAAAAAGTTAACCTTGTAAATGGGGCCAAGATATGGTGGTGTTGGGTCACCCATAGCCAGGAACCTTGGGAAAAGCTTTGGAATATCAAATATGTTGAGGGATGGGAGAAAGGTAACCTCGTCTGCTTCTCTGAGAATGTTCGTGGATCACACATATGGAAAACTGTTGTCCAAGGAAGAAGTCTTGTTCAAGATAATAGTTTCTTGGAAATAAGAAATGGGAAGAGAGCTAAAGCCTGGGAAGATTCTTGGCAACAATTGTCGCCTCTAGCAGGTAATGTCGAAGTGCCCCAACTCATCCAGGAGTGTGTCAATCAAAATAAAATCCTGGTTAAATACCTTTGGAAGGATTCCAATAGTGACCATGAGTATAGGGTTTGGTCTTCTCGAGACTGGTGGGAATAATTTGGTCCTAAAGAGGAACTAAACAGAATTGAAGAAACTTTAAACATCAGAAGAATTAGGACTCACATGGGGGAGGACAAGCTCCGCTGCGGTTTCGAACCAAAAGCAAATTTCTCAATCAAGGAAGCATACAACATCTGGACAGGTTATAATAATTTGGCCCCAGATAAGAAATGGAAAAAACCATGGGATGCAAAAGTATGGCCTAAAATTTCCATTTTCATTTGGCTTGTAATCAAATGTCGAATCCTTACAGGAGAAAATCTTGAGAAGAAAGGAATGCAAGGACCTTATTGATGTTTTATGTGTACCATGGAGGAAGAAACCCTGAACCACCTCCTTGATCCGTGCCCTTTCGCCTCAAACTTGTGGGACCGTGGAGCGATTATCTTCAGAAGAACAGACAGGCACAGAGACAATCTGGTTCAGACCATATGCAAATGGACAAAATACCCATTTTAGAACCCCATTGTTAACAAACTGTGGCATATCTTCCCGCATTTTGTGGTATGGGAAATTTGGAAGGAGAGAAATTCCAAAACCTTCCGAGATAAATCTAGAACTGAAGATAGGGTTTGGAACTCTATCAGAAGTAAGATGCTCGAAACTGTGAAACTGCAGTCTTGGGAAAATTCAGATTGGGAAGCCAATGTCGCAGAGTCCCTCATGTTGCAGGCATGGGGGATATCGTGGTTGATGATGTTATGGAAAACAAAGAAAGACGCCCATGGAAAGCTGTAGTCCTGAATTTTGGTCCCCCGCTCCGATTGGTTTTTTTAAACTGAAATTTGACAGGGCCTCAAAAGGAAATCCTGGGTTGGTTGGTTTTGGATGTGTGATCAGAAATCATTTGGGTGAGATGCTATGTTTCAAAAATGGATTCATCAGAACGAATTCTAACAATGTTGCGGAATTGGAAGGTTTGCTCCAAGGAATCCAGATGGCTGGTACTCAGAACTGGACCCCACTTTTGGTTGAAGGTGACTAGAAGATCATCCTCCACATGGAAACAGCGATCCATCATGGAAAACCGATCTCCAAGGTGGCATCATCATGGTGATTAGATGGGCGGTTGGAGACGTTAGCTACGATCTTAAACCCCAAAATGGCCCTTATCTTTACCCATGGCGGACCTCTTGGAGAACCTCAGGACTAGTAACCATTACTCCATTGTGCCAACTCGTGGGAGGACCTGACTGATACGACTTCTCAGGACAGGTTCAAGGAAAATTTACTTCAGGACATTATGTGTTATCACAAAGAAAAGGATGCCCGACATCAAGCAGGTCCTATCCTAGCCACGTGACATCTCGTCCCTCATGGCAAATTGCAGAAGATCTAAGGGGAAGGAATCAGGGCCTGAATCAACATTTACTCTGGTTTAATTCTCAGTCTTGTCATGGCTTGTTTTTATGATCGCAGTTATGAATGATGGAAGTGGAGGATCCATCCATCTGCTAGGTGGATATCTTCAAAGGAATGCGAGGTACGAGTTTCCTTCAATGGAAGGTATGATGCTAATTATTGTTTGGGATGGTAACTTTCCTTATAAGGATTGGAAAGGTGGTGATCATAAACATGTTCGCAAGGTTTTTTTCTGTGTGCATTTAGACACCGATATTCTGCTCTTGAAGAAAGGAAACGCTCAGGGAATTAGAATTATGGATGACCATCGTCAGGCGAAAGAGGCGAATTCCACTCATGGTCGCCCCCTGAGGCGTAACAATGAAGAGATCCCTTTATATGATAGTAGCAGAGTCTCTCGCACTCATAAGAAAGCTCACTGGGAGACTCATATTTTTGAACTGGGATTACCTTCGGCTATGCAAAAGGAAATTCAAGGAGTGGAGCAACAAAATTGGCAAAAGATGGACAAAGATACCCTGCAGGGGGAGTGTCGGAAGGTGGAAAATTGGGTAATGGAGCCGGGGAACACTGTCGACCGCTTAAGCTTGTACGAGCGGATTGTGGCCCTTTACTGGGTGATGAAAAACTTGATGGGGCATTTTCTTTGGGACCGTATGGAAAAAAATGATTAAGGAGAGTCGAAGGATTAGGTGCAAAATGCGCTTCAAGCCGAGTCTAAGGAGTTGAACCGGAAGATGGACTTCTTGCTACACTCCATGGGCCTCCGTTTTCCTGTTGCTACCGCGCCTGCGCCGGAAGAGAATCCTCAAGGCCACTTCATGGACTTGCCTTATATTTTACTATAATGTTGTATTGCTCCTTAGGGATCGGGGTTTTTTTTTATTATGTAGTTGGTGCTGCTTTATGGGTTTCTACCACTATGTTTTGTATGTGTGTGCTTAGTTCTGGGTTGAATAGTCTTTCTGTTAGGAATTTTTTGGGTGATCTAAAGGTTGTATCGGCTGATAGTCACAGCTTTTGTAAGTCGATTTTTTTGTTATGGGTAGAACAGTCTTTCAACATCTATCTCTTTGTAAGGCCTGAGAGCCTAGATTCGCAGAATATCTACAGTGCTTCGGCCTGTTTATGCTTGAATGTAACCTCTATTTTTTATATATAAATACAAAATCCTTCTTACTTAAAACAAAACTATTCATATCATTATTTGATTTCCTTTATCAAACTCACAATACAATAAAATCATGGCTCACAACGACTTACCACATTATGACATTATATGATTTTTTGGTATCAAACTCTTAATGACCAACCAACTTACTATAATTTTATGCTAAAAATCTACCTAGTGAGGTCAAGTTTTCCTTACATCATCTTTTATGTCCCCAACAGGGGATATCTATGGATCGCTCATCCTTTATTAATTTGGGCCTAGACTCTATAAATTTTTGTTGTGACTATAGTTTGGTTATAGTTTGAAATATTTTTTATATTGAATGAAATTATTAAAAATGACTTTTTAAAATTTTATTGGCTGCAGGACGTTGACATCGCCCTCGTTTTTTGGTTCCCAAGAAGGGGCGGTGGGCTGGCGTCAGGTCCTGCACATAGTGCATGCTCCAAGGCACTCAATTGGCAAGTTGCACTATGCAATCAGTTTCTTGCCTTATCTAAGGTTTTAACAACAATTTTGATGGTGCTCCTTCATTAAATTTCATTAGTCAAGGGGAGGCAAGGCAAAGCTTCGTGCATAACACCTTTGTTGTTGTACTCTATGCACTGCATGCAGCCAGTTTGGCAAGTTGCATGCCTCCTATGATGGGAAACTGTATCATTAAGGCAGTGAATTGTGTTGGGTGACACAGTAAATTTCCCATGAAAGGATGAATCCATAATTTCCTGTAGAAATCTTTGGGGAAGAGGCTGTGGCTACCGAGAATAAAAGAACATACGTGACTTTCTTGGCGGGATGTGCAGACTACGTGAAAGGTGTTATTGGTCTTGCAAATGGTCTCTGGAAGGTGAAGAGATCATATCCTCTTGTCATTGTTATCTTACCCGATGTTCCAGAGGATCATCACCTGCAATTGCGAAGACAGGGTTGTATTGTTCGCCAGATTCAGTCCATCCATCCTCTTGACAATGAAGAGCAATTCTCAATATAGATGTGCATGTGTAAGGATCAAAGCCGTGGAGGTTCAATGGGAAGGAAGAAAATATGGAGATGGAAGATATAAAAACGTTGGTGCAAAAATGGTGGGACATATACAATGACCCCTCTCTAGATCACTTGGGATAAAAAGACACAATTCTAGATCCAATTTCATAGGTAGACATAAAATCAAATGATTTGCAACATGTTTGATAACTATTTTCTTGTTGCAATGCTGACGAGCCCCAACTTGATGCATGCTCTACTTGCAACTTAATGGAGTTATAACTCTTTTCTTGTTGCGATGACGACGAGCCCCAACTTGATGCCTACTCTACTTGCAACTTAATGGAGTTCAAATTCCAAAACTAACGTATATATATTATAATGCACAACTGGGGTTGAGATCGGATCAAGAGCCAGCGGTGGGGCTTGATGGTTGCCTCGACAGAAGTCCAGTTTCGATTCCTGCGGGGAGGTGTAGTGAACAAACTACACCCGAGAGTAGTCCATTGATTATGTCTTGGCCAACATTAAGGTTGGTTGGCCCCGACTTGGAGAGGTTCCAACGGTTTATATATATATATATATATATTGCACAAGTGACACTATTTTATATGCTAAAGATACACTGAATGTTGCGCTGACAGTTATTGATTATAAAGGAACATAATTAATATTTATAAATATACAAATTGTCATTCATTTGTATGATTCGCTATCCATGGTTACTCTTTAATTTTATTTACTTTCTTTTTTTTTAATTTACGTCAATGAATAATATTTCAATAATTAATTTTTATATTTTAAATGTACATCAATGAATAATATTTCAACCTTACAAGGCAATGTGATATACTATTTCAAAACTTTAGATCATAAACTTAATTGGAAACAAAATTCATAGAATTTTTTACGGGAAAGTTAGTTGAAAGTAAAATCCACTGATTTTTTACACGAAATATAGTCTGAAATAAATTTCATTGAATATTTTGATCGTATGTGATATAAGGTTTTAGTTATGACCAGAGGTGCCCAAAGTTTCTATTGATACAATTATCTTCCACTGTAGCACAAGCCACCTTTCCTTATGAAACCATAAACACCAAATCACAATTCAAAAATTTTGTGTGTCAAGGTGCAGTGAAATTCGTGCAAGAAAAGTAACAATTCTTCAAACAAAACAAGATGTTATAAAGAGATATTTAGAGACTAAGCTTTATAATTTATAATAGTAATTAACTATCTATAATACTTTTTTTGTAAGGAAGTACCTACGTGGATTTGAACTTGTGACCTTCCATTTACAACTTCTCATCTCAATTGCTCATTACCAATTGCTCTACCCCCATGGGTAACTATCAATAGTATTTAATCAATATATTAATATATCATTAATTATTAATAGGTATAATTAATATTAAGATACTTAATATATATATAATATAATAATTCATATAATATAGTAATAAGTATTTTTTAGTAATAATTAATATTAGGGGATATATGAAGTCATATAATATATATTAATATTAACTTATATGACTTAGTCACTTCTCAAGCCAACGTGCAATAATGAATACAAAATTAGCCATAATCTAAACAATCATGTGGACAAAGTGTTGAGGATTTATGTGGGTTGGGTTGCATGTTTGATTTCAAAGAAGTTAAGAAATCAACGTATAATTCTTTAAATATAGTTTATATGGTGAGTTTTGGTTATTATATCAAAGGTATGAATTCAAGTAAGATCCTAAGCAAGGAGATTCCTATTACAAGTTCTTGAAGTTGAGTAAGATCCTAGGATTGCATGGATTGTTTTGATGGTATGTCATGTAATATCGGTGCATTGTGATGCATATCAATACGACACTTAGTGTTGCCTCAAAATAAGACAAAATAGTTTCATTTTACCTTCATCTTGATTGGAAAAGGGCTATGAAACAAATTTTATACATAATAGTAAGATTAGGTCTAATGGATACTTAACTGACAGTCTGTCTAGTATTATCTTCTCTCCATTTTTTTCGGCCACGATGTTAGCAAACACACTAAAAAATTATTTGGTGCTATTGCAATTACATTTTTTGGAACATTTATCCTGTCAAGAATGAAACATGACAAGATCTCCTTACTCCTCCTACAACATTTCCCATCTCGCAACAGCACGTAGCAATGCCAATGTTGGGGACATTGCCACCACGTGGCTCTTGTTTAGGTAAATGACCTTTAATAATTAATATCGAACCATGGCTAACCGTTGTTAATATATAGTTAAAGATTCGTTTGTTTGGTAACATAAGGGTTTGTTCTCATGCTACCATGGTTTAAATCTTTCCCATGATGTGTTTGTAAGTGTACGTTGATGACTTTGCACAAATTAGTTGTTAAATGCACTAAGAGGTAGGTATAAGTTTGGATTAGTTTTTTTTTTCAACAGAAAAAAGACTGTATCTTGATATTTATAGAGAATTAAAGATAACATATATCAATACAGATAAGGACCTTCAAAAGAACTATTCATCTGATCTTGGCATGATATGACAACACACATAAAAATCTAAAACATCCTAGTTGAATCTAACTTCACAGTTTATGGCATGATCAAATATCTAAACATAATCTAATAGTCTATGGATAAATAACAAGACCACTGAGGAAAGTTAGAGCTTAGTTACAAACTTCCAGTCAAATAAAAAAACTGATCCAAAAAATAGAACCCATAAAACTAACTAACAAAGCACATAGTATACATGGAGGGTGCCCTTTGACAACGCAAAGTTGTCCTTGATTTATTCAAAATAAAGAAAACATTCTAGTAAACCAATAGCTTGTTTGATAGTATGTTAGCCACATAGTTTATCTATCTATAAATATGCTCAAAGGATAAAAATTTGAAAGATACATGAAGTTATTTTATCCTGGAACACCAATGTTCCAAAGTAGCCACCTGAAGAGATGATGTCCCAGCAGCCCAATCAACTATAATTCTCGAATCTCCTAGAACCTGGAGTGATAAAATTCCTTTGTTAGAAGCAAACCTCAAAAGACCCCACAAAGACAAAAGTTCAGTTGTGGTATTTGGGGCAGGCCCACTACCCATCCACAAGAGAAAAAAATTATTAATGTTTAGTTTTAACATCATTCCACTACCACATAGTCCTAACTCCATTGCTCCATCAAAATATCTAATTGCATACTCATCTGATAAAGAGGGCTCAGAAATAATTCTAGGCTTCTTTAACTTCGACTGTTTAAAATATTCTTTAAAAAACCCAAAATATTAGTACTGACAATAGAGATATTTAAAGACAAATTTTCAAAAAATGCAACGTTTCTAAACCTCAAGATCCCCAGCTGACAAAAAAAGGAATTTCTTTAAACAAAGGAACATTCTTACCCCAAATCTCCAAACTTTGATCAAAAGAAGAGGATTCCGAATTCTTTGTAAACTGAAGACCAATTTTAATATCACTCCAAACTTTCTTAGCAAAATTATAGTGAATAAATAGGTGATTAACATACTCAACATCAAACAAGCATAAGCTACAGTAATTGGGGCCAATTCTACCTCGTTTAATAATATTATTCCATGTCATAATTTTGTTTTCCAAACAAATCCAAGTGAAACATTTCAATTTTTAAGGGATATTCCACCTCTAGATTTTGTGATAGCACCATTTCTCCACAAAATCAATAGACACACAAGAAATGACATCATAGGCTAATTTTTCACTGACCCGACCATTTGATCCATTCCATGACCACACAATATCATCTTCTTTAGTTGTCAGTGTGATACCAACATGCCTTAAACCTAAAATATAAGAGTTCCATTCTGCAACATAAGTCTAGATTAGTTTTAACAAAGTAGATACTAGTTATTTAGTTCAATGACAATTTTTTGTAAAATGTGAGATGTATTTGTTTTATTATAATATTTTATAGTGGAGGGTATTGTTTACATGTATTGATACTAGAAGCTTTGATTTGTAAAAAGAAGAAATGAATGATTTTTTAAGAATGAAGTAGAACAAGATGACATATTCACTTGGTATGACTAGTCCCTAATACATGTTGGATTCTACATGTAAATTGAGGTTTAGGTCCACAAGGTGGAGATGGAAATGAGTATACAAGGTGGAGATGGAAATGACCCATTTGATGTAATTGCGTGATTATTGGGATCATGTGCCATGCATTGTGAGTAGGGAGCCCCTTGCAACAATCTCTCATGCTAATTCAACCCAATTATAACAATGAGAGGGATGCCTTCACCGTGACATTAGCCAAGTAGTTTGTGAGCACTAGGGAAAATGCCACAAGTGGGAGCCCCCATATTCCTGAGAATGAAAAGTTGTGCACTTGGTGCTTGTAATCTCAAACGCATGAATGCCTCACGAGCTTAAGCAAGGGAAAATGATGGATGGGAGCATGTTTTGATAAATCCTAAACCTCTCGTTGAATGCTAGGGTCTAATTCCCAAGGCAATGATGACTCCCCTCTCGATGTTGAATTGATATATGCTATTGCATGATGTGAAATTGTTTGTTGGTTAGTTAGCCTTTCTTTTGTGGGGGAAGGGGGGACATAGCACATAAAAATTTATAGCTATTCTTTTGGTAAGTTATGTTTGCACTATGAGGTGCATATCAATGTTGTCGAAATCCCCAAAACTTACATATGACCTTATTGATACCCATTTAAAAGGTATTGAACTCAAATCTCTATGTCAATACAAACATCATCACTTCATTACTTACCAATAGACCACATTCTCAAAAACTACTAACTAAAAATTTTATCATGGTATTTCCATGTTTACATTGCCTTGAAGGTGAGACTATTATTAGAAGGTAAAACTATTATTCTATACAACCTTTATGACAAAATAGTGTATAATATATAGCTAATTGCTAAGATTATTAACTTTTTTACATTTTGTTAATAAAATGTTTTGAAAAAATAAATAAATAAATATATTATAAAGAAAGATATTTATGTCCTAGAAACAATTTCAAAACATATAGATTTTAGACACATCCAACTTAGTAAGAGACAATTTTTTAGCGAGCCATATGAAGGAATTATGGCACATGAAAGAAATATTGTGGAGAGTATACTAAAAATAGCAAGCAAATAAGTCTGGGTGGAGGAAATGGCCTCATATCTAGGCTTATCAGAAGGCCAGGTGGAGGAATGGAAGGAGTTCACTCTCAAGTTGCAAGAAACAAGACTATTCCTAAGTAATAATACGGACACTATCGTTTGGTCGTGGAACAAAAAGGATGGTCAGCTCACGACAAAGTTGGCATATGAAGCTTTGGTCAGTACCAATCAGGACCAAAAACCATAATGGTAGCATCGTCAAATTTGGAAATGGAAATGCCCCATTAAAGTCAAGTGTTTTGGATGGCTCCTCCTGGAAAAGAAAATCCTCACCTGGGACAACTACATCAAAAGGGGCGGATCCAGACCTAACATGTGTGTGATTTGTAAGACTGATGCAAAAAATAACGATCATATGTTTTTCAAGTGTTCTTTTTCGAAGTAGGTTTGGAAACATTCTAAGTTGCTCCTACATTGTTCAAAAATTTGGCGGGAGGGTCTATTTGAAGAAAATCTGAGGGAGTGGTTGATAGTGAATCATGATTGGCCTGAGCTTCCAATTTGACTCTTGTGGCAGTTGTGGAAGAATAGGAACATTGTCCTGTTCGAAGATAGATAGGTTAATTCCCATAAGGTGGTCCTTTATGTCATTGGGGAGTACAATATTTATCATTTTGTAACGAGGCCTATCAGAACCAAAGGACTCTCTCCTCCGCTCCTCGAAATCTCCATCCTGGTTGGATTTTTCGACGGTGCATCACAGTAGGGCAGAGTGGTAGCAAGGGATGGGATGATCATTAAGTTACAAGACCGCTTCACCTACAAAGGTTGGATGGGCTATGGTACGACCTCCAACACCAAGAGCGAGGAAGCTAATTCAAGGTGTATTATAATAATAATAATAATAATAATAATAATAATAATAATAATAATATATTATAATATGTTTTAACTATTGGATCACTCATGTGTAAGACATGATTGTGACCTATAGATTAATAAAACATAAAAACACACTTTAACCTAAAACCACTTTATGCTAGGTTGATCTTAACCTAGATCCTTTATGAAAATATCCTAACTTCCCCCCATAAGAACAACTTGGCATAAGATTGAAGGATTTACAAAAGCTACAAAAGGAGAAGTAAGAAGGCATTAGAGTGTGTCACTATTTAATGGAAACTTCTTGAACCCATAACATACATGAAAGCTTTAAGATCTTGGTTTCTATAAGAGGTTTCGTGAAAATGTCAGCCACTTGATCACCAAGACAATAATGGAGTACTCTAAGGATAATGTGTAGTACAATTTGTTTGTTGCACTAATGTTGAGTTGATTTTTTTGGCCAGTTAAATGATGCTCTGTCACACTAAACTATGGTTGGATGTATATATTTAAATACAACCTTTGAAAGGATTTGTCTAAGCGAAAGAACTTCTTAACTTGCATGAACAATTGCTTAATACTTTTTGTATGTAGAATAAAAAGAAAGGGCATTTGTTTGAAAAGTTTGAAACTAAGATTAAAAACATAGCCTCTAGTGAACTTTCAATTATCAAAATTATTGACTCAATTGAAATATGTAAGAGCCAATAACGAGATAGTAACTACACATTGTCAAATTTTAAACTTTTATTAACTTATACTCATCCTTAATTCTACCTACTTTAATCTTAGTTTTAAGAAATTTTATTTTAAAGTTTAAAAGCAATATTAGTTACATTAGATTTTCTTATTAATTTTTTTTAGTATAAGTCAATCAATGAAATAGCATTTATTTCTTATCATGATAAATATATAAAAATTAGTCCCAACATAAGTAACATATTTGATTAGTCCCTGCCAAGGATTATAGCAATCATTTGGTCAATATTGTTGCTCGCCCTCGAGTTGCTGCTCCACTCCGCTTCTTGGCCCTCCTGGTCGCATGCCCTAGACCTCCTGACTCCTCTCCCTTCCTCCGATCGCTTGTCCTTCTGACTGAGTTGATCTCCATCCAGCCTTGAAGGATTCCCCCCTCATTTTCCTCCTCTTTCTCCCTCCCTATCTGCCCCATTGCCCCTCTCATTGGGATTCCTCCCTTTGCCTCCAATGGCTTCGGGAGCAGATACCCCCCCCCGACCTGGCCATCTTTTTGAAACTTTTGGCCTCTAATGGCAAGAAATCTCTCTCTTCCACTCAACAAAATTTCGTGAAGAAACTCGACGAAATCCCGACAGTTGCGCTGCCGGTGGATTTTCCTTGCAAGACAACCCTTAATTTGTCGGAGCGTGCTTTGATCGGCCAGTTTATAGGCTTATGGCCTTCCCCGAAGTCCACTAAATCGTGGGTTCAGAAAAAATGGAAACCCTTGATCATGGAAGACGTTAAATCCTTCTTACTGGGTAAAGGATACTTTGCCTTCGTATTCGAATGCAAACAGGACCGCGAACTCATCTTCAGGAACGGACCCTACTTCATGGGACCACAAGGGATCTATATGAACAGATGGACCCCAAACTTCGATCCATCCCTCGACATTCCCTCCGCAGTCCCAATTTGGGTGAGACTCCCTCATCCCCATTCCATTGCTGGAATACTGAATCTCTAGAAGCGATCAGAAATGCACTGGGCAAATACATCGACAAAGCTGATTGAAAAGATCAATATTCATGAGCGAGAATCTGCGTTGAAGTAGATTTGGAACACGGCCTCTCGGAAGCAACAAATATTATAATAGCAGACTGGTCCCATATTCAAGAACTCAACTACGAACAAATTCCTTTTAAATGCAAGTTCTGCCACGAATATGGCCACTTCGCTCGATCATGCAAAAAGAAACCTGCGGATCCAGAATCGGACAGGAGAAAAGAGCAATGGACAGCCATCCAAAAAAATATCAAATCAGGTACGAAACCTCATTCAAAAATTCTAAACATACAGAAAGTAGATCAGCAACATCACGATCCGACGGTCTCCAATAACACGAATAGATTCAAAGCCCTAGAAACATCTGAGATCCATGACATCCCTGAGGCTGAAGAAGAAGGATAAATACGCAAACAACAAGACTCACAAGCAATTCCTCTCGCCCATGAAATTCCAAAGAATCCCCCGTCTCAGAATACCCCCAGCCCCAAAAGATCAGACTTGATGAAAGAAGCTCCCTCCTATGTTGAAATCACTAAAGTGAGACCCCCCACCTCCCCCTTTTCCTCAGAAGAACCCATCGATAAATCATCCAAAAATCCAGGACATAAATCTATCAAAGGCCTAAGGGAAGAAGAAGCTGAGCGTGAGAAAATCCAAGGATCCCAAGCCACGATAGATATGGCCTTCAGCAGAAATACTAGAACCAAGACAGCATGAAAGAAATATGGAGATCCAGCAGGAGGAACACCCTCCTCCATCTACATCCCCAAATGATGAAGCTGGTCTCTTGGAATTGCAGAGGTTTAGGAAATCCCTTCAAGATTGAAGCAGTAAAATACCTTCAAAGAATCGACATGCCCGATCTCTTATTGCTCCAAGAGACCAAAATCTATGATAACACAATTTTAGTTATTGGAAAAGAAAAATAGAAGAAAATTGCAAGTTATGCAGTCAGTGCCAAAGGAGCTTCTGGCGAACTAACAACCTTATGGTCTTCCGAAGCATTCCATCTCCACAATTCCTTTGCTACTCAACAGTGGATTTACACTGAGCTCGCCCACCTTTAGAGCAACAAGCACATCGCTCTCTTCAACATGTACATTCCCAATCTACACTCTAAGAAAAAAGATTGCTGGAGTCTACTTGAAGGTTTCCTGGAGGCTTGTGATCCTTAGAACATCATACTCGCCGGTGATATGAACATCACCCTTTCCAAATCTGAAAAGAAAGGTGGCCTCTCTGGAAATGACTACTTAAAACCTCAGGTTGATCCCTATTTCATACATGGGACCCCATCGACATCAAGCCCAAAAAAGGGAAATTCACTTGGTCGAATAAGTGTCTTGGCAAGGGAAATATCATGGCTAGATTAGATAGATTCCTCATCCACAGCAGCTTGTTTTCTAATTTCCATACCATCTCCTCCAACATCCTTGCCAAACTAGCCTCACATCATAAACCTATTCAACTCCACTTTCTTGACAATGAGGACCTCGGCCATATCCCCTTCAGGTTCAGCCCCCAATGGCTCGAACAAGCCAGCTTTTGGGACACCCTGGAAGATGCATGGAGAATCCCCATTTCTAGCTCCCCCTGCTACATATGGGAACATAAGTTAAAAAATACCAAACATTCCCTCAATAAATGGGCCAAATCCAAGTGCCCAAAACCCACAAATTGCAGGAAGACTGTCGTGGGTGCTCTTGAAAACCGTCAATTCACAATGGAAGCTCAGCATGTCGAAGCATCCACCCTACACGAAGAAGCAACACAACAATCCAATGTCTATCATTCTTTTCGAGCTAAAGAGGAATACTGGAGGTTGAATTCAAGGAGCATTTGACTCAAAGGAGGTGACAAGAACACCAATTATTTCCATAAACAATTCAAATTCAGACAGTCCACCAATCATATTGCTTAAATCAAAACAGAGAACGGCTTGCTAGTCTTTGGAAGTACGAATATAAAAAATGTAGCACTCATTCATTTCTCCAATGTATTCACTGAAGATGGAAATGCTGAAGGTCACGATGAACTGACACTTCTGGAGCACATTCCTCAGAGCATTGCGCAGGAGGATAACTTCATCATCCACAAACCTTTCGTTGAGAAAGAGGTATTCAACACTATCCTCTCCTTCGAATCTGATAAAGCACCAGGTCTTGATGGTTTCTCTATGCACTTTTACAAAGCTTGTTGGAAATATATCAAAAAAGACCTTGATAAGGAACTTCCACTCTAAGGAAAAAATTGGTGGATGTACGAACAACACTTTCCTGTCCCTCATCCCAAAGGAAACCAACCCCAACTCCTTTAGTAGATTCAGACTGATATCACTATGCAACTCATCCTATAAAATTATCTCCAAAATGATTGCAAATCAGATGAAACCTTTACACAACAGAATTATCTCAGAAAACCAAGGTGGCCTCCTGAAAGGGAGGCAAATACTCGACAATGTCATCCTCGTACAAGAAGCAATACATTCAAGCAAATCCTGAAAGGAAAAAGGTATGTTAATCAAGCTTGACATGGCCAATGCATTTCACTATGTCAAGCATTCTTTTCTCCTTAAAATCATGACACGCTTTGGACTTGAAGAAAATTTCATCAACTGGATCTCAACGTGCATATGCAAACCCTGGATCACTCCCCTTATTAATGGTCGTCCCACGGACTTCTTCCAAGCCACGCGTGGCATTAGACAAGGCTGCCCTCTCTCCTCCTTTTTGTACATTATTCTGGCAAATTCACTCAGTCGAAAGCTGAACCATGAAATGACCATCGGCTCCCTCCCTGGCCTCCACTTGACACTTGATTCCCATCCCCTCAATCACACCCTTTTTGTCGATGATTCTTTATTATTAGGTGGAGCCTCCTCCATCTTAGCCCGAAAATTCAAGTGCAACATGAATTTGTATTGCAATGCATCCGGAGGAAAAATCAACTTGCATAAAAGTGCAGTTTACTGCTGGAATCTAAACAACCATGTTGCAACCAAAATCATTAGAATTCTTGGCATCAAAGTCCACAACCACTAGGATAAATTCATCTATATGGGCCATCCAATCACAAATGGTAACGCAAAATCTAGCAATTGGGAAGATGCGATCAACAAAATAAAAAGCAGAATCAGAAGATGGGGAGGACATTGGCTCAACAAGGCCAAAAAACTGATTTTAGTGAACTATGTCCTCTATGCTCTACCTATCTATCAATTCTCAATCCTCCTTGCTCCAAAAGGAGTAGAAGATCAGATTAGTAATTTAATAAGAGACTTTCTATGGTCTGGTGGGAAAAACAATGAAAACAAAATTCACCTAGTGAATTGGGAGACCATTGTGATAATCTGCAGGGATCTAGCAACTGTAACAAACTCACAATCTAACTCTCGAGATTATTTGCAAAGAAGAAGAAGCATGCATTCAATAATCACTCATAAACACAGAATAATGGACAATGTCAATATCATACAATGAATAATGAATGTAGAGAATGTGTTACAATAATCAATAATGACGCATCATATAGGATTTGAATTAGCCAAGTAGGGCATTCGAATCTGAGCTCAAAGTCCAACATGAATAACTATGGAGACATCATCCAATCGGCAGTATCAATCATAAATGGTAAGAGTCAGTCTAGTGTGACCAACTGAGTCTAATAGAACTATCTAGCCATAAATCAAGGAATGGAGACTCCAAGGTGGGTGCATGAGGCTGTCTAACTCAAAGTCTAGCTTGGATAACAATGGAGACATCATTCAGTCAATAGTATCAGTCATAAATGGTAATAGTCATTCAAGTGTGTCTAACTGAGTCTAACATAACCATCTAGGCATAAATCAGGGAATGGAGACTCCAAGGGGAACTCATGAGGCTGTCAAATACTCAAGTGGAACTCCGGAACTAGCTAAATAGAAGCTACAAGAATTCAGTATGAGAAATCAGTGGAAGAACTACTCAATCAATGCGCTAACTGAATGATAACCCCCAATAGGTGAGATAAGGCGCCCTAACTGAGTGATAACTGGTGGTAGGTGAGCAAAGGGGCCCAAACTAGCTGTGGTAGATGGAAAAGGCGCACTTGCCATGCAGAGAAGTCAAAGAGGGCGCAATAGGTAGGTAGGAGGCCAATTGGGGGCTGTAGACGGGCTCTGGAGAGCTAGAAGAAAGCTCTAGGTGCTAAGAAGACAACCATGATGATGACTGGATGCATACAGTGGCATGCAAAGTATGCAAATTTGCATGCAGGCATGCAAAATACAAAAATGATGGTGTGAATATTCCAACACCCCCCACAAGCTATACTATGAGATAATAACCGAAAACAAAAATAGGGCCCTGGTGACTAAGACCAAAGGTCACCCTGTACAATCAATCTAAAATAAACTAAGTGAGGAAAGAGGGAAAACCAAGTGGGAAGAAATCCCTCCCTCAAAATAGACAAAAGGATGCTAAAGTAGCATGTCATCACTCACCCCTGAAGGAGGCAAGTGTCCTTCTTTTCCAAAGAAGGCTTGATCGATCTGAGATGGATTAGAAATGTGAGAAGGATGAAAAGGATGAAAGCTTCTATTCTGAAAATATGATTTGGTTCTTCTATGATCATGTGTGTTGAATATTGTAACTTCTAAGAATATTATATTTGTACTTTATTATTCCGGAGATGTTTCATCCCTCCGAGGTAATTCTATTATGTATCCGAAGATGTTTATTCCTCTGATGGATTGTGGTAACCAAGGTTATTAGATCCACCATGTGGGGGTCGGCCCTAAGTTATTTAATTAGGGGTTATTAGACTCCATTGGGAGAGGTCAGCCCCATTAGGGAAAAACTCAGTCGAAAATCTAGTATAAGTAGAGGAGGATGCTCCTCACTTATATCATACTTGCATAGCTTGGAAAGTAGCGCACTTGTGAGAGAGAGGTCTGCATAGGAGGTAGAGAAGGAGCTCTAGTCTTGGAGCACATCTTGTATTTTGGTTGATCATCTTATTGAGGAAAGATTTGCTGGGTTTTCTACCCCATGAGGGTTTCCCACGGTAAAATCTTTGTCTATCTTGTGATTATGTTTCTTTCAGTGATCTTGCTAATCAAATTAGTTTAAACTTAACATGGTATCAGAGCTAGCCTGAATAGAACATCTTTCACAAGGTGAAATTATCTTTCTCCCTCTCTCACTCCCAAAATTAGGGTTTCTGCAAAAGTTAGTATCTTTGGATTCTGGTTGCATGGCTGAATAGCCCTTCTCAAAATCAATCTTTTGAGCCCTAGATCGAAGTTTTTGGTTGGGTAGAACTCCGGGAAAATGCAACCCTAGTTTGATCAAAAGTGCGATAAACCAGAAATTCTGTTGCAGATCTGGAAAGTGAAAAGTTGAAGTTTTTCAGAAACAGAACACACCAGTGTTCCCAAGTCAATCAAGCACATCTCCTGGTAAGTGTTACTCTATCTCTTGAAACTCTAATCTCTTGGACTCCCCCAAGAGAAGATGGCTCCAAGCACTAAGCTTGAAGACAAGCTAGAAGGTATAAAGAATTTTTGGGCATGGAAATACAGAATTGGTCTCATTCTTGAAGAGAATGATCTTGCTCAATATATCAAGGATGAAGTTGCAGAACCCGCTGAAGATGAAGCCAAAGAAAAGTATAGGAAGGATCTAATTAAGGCAAAGAGAATCATTGTTGATTCTATCAAGGACCACTTGATTCCCCAAGTGGCATCCAAGAAGACCCCAAAGGAAATGTATGATTCCCTAGGAAGAATGTATGAAGGGAGGAACATCAATAGGAAGATGAACCTAAGAACTAAATTGAAGAGTACAAAGATGAATAAAGGAGAATCCATTCAAGACTACTTCTCAAGGGTTTCCCAAATCAAGGAACAACTAGATGCTATTGGAGATACCCTTGATGAAGATGAACTTGTAATGACTGCTCTAAATGGTCTCACTAGACCTTGGGAGTCATTCATACAAATTTTGTGTGCCAGAAAAGAAAGTATGAAGTTTCATATAGTATGGGAGGATTAGAAGAAGCTAGGGTAGCCAATAGGGAAGCCCTTCTCAAGGAGGATGACCAAGGCTTGGCTACTCACACCAAAAGAAGAAGAAAGGGTCACTTCAAGAAAGTTGACCACAAAGGGTCTCAACCCTTCCATAGATTTAAAAGGGGAAGAGGAACCAACTCAGAAAGAGATCTCTCCACAGTCCAATGTTTCAATTGTCTTAAACTAGGACACATTGCCAGATTTTGTACTTCACAAAAGAAGAAGTTTGTTCACAAAAGACATCATGCACATATGGAAGAAGATGATAGTGGAGAAGAAGAAGAAGAAGAAGAAGAGGAAAGGCCTCGAAAGAAAATATCTAAAGTAAAGAAAGTAGATGCATAATAATATGTTCTATTTTCTGCACTATTTGGGTCTGTATCACCTAGAGAAGATACATGGCTCATCGATAGTGGTGCTTCAAAGCACATGACAGGTCAAAAGAAAACTCTCTCAAGACTTGAGGAAAAGACTTCTCCACAAAAGGTATCCCTAGGAGATGATTATCAATATCCCATCAAGGGAATTGGTGAAGCAAGCTACAAGCTTGATTCTGGAACACCTTTAAAGATGAAAGAAATTTTATATGTACCAGGTTTAAAGAAGAACCTACTTTATATGTCAGCACTAGATAAGAAAGGCTTTAGAGTTGCATTCATAGATGGACAAGTACTTATGTGGCCCAAAGGAAAATCAATTGAAGATGCAATTGTTATTGGTGAAGAGGAAGGAGGTCTTTACAAACTCAAGGGACATCCAGAAGTTTCCCTTGTCCATGAAACCTCTAGCCCCAGTGAGCTATGGCATAGAAGGCTAGCTCACATTAACTACAAAGCCTTACCATATGTAAGCAAGGTAGTTATAGGACTACCAGACTTGAAGATTGATCATAATGGCACATGAAAAGGATGTGAAAAGGGGAAGAATATCAAGAACCCATTTCCAAAGAGTGAAACAAAGACTAAGAACATCCTGGAGCTAATACATTCAGATGTAAGTGGACCAATGCCCACCACATCCCTAAGTGGGTTTGAATACTATCTCACATTCATTGATGATTATTCAAGGAAGACTTGGATATACTTTCTAAAAGGAAAGAATGAAGTTTTTGGAAAGTTCAAAGAGTTCAAGGCTTTGATAGAAAATCAATCAGAAAAGAAAATTAAGATTCTCATAACAGATAATGGCGGAGAATATACTTCAAAGGATTTTGAAGACTTTTGTAAGGAAGCTGGAATCAAGAGGGAACTAACCACTCCCTACAATCCCCAACAAAATGGGGTTGCTGAAAGAAAGAATAGAACCATCATGGAAGTTGTAAATACTATGATACATGTGTTGAGCCCAGAATCGGCCCTCTTTAATCATCTTCAACCATCTTTCCTGCCCCTGTCTTACACCATTTATCATGCCAATTAGACCTGTCGTCCTCACTTTATTTCCAAAATTACCAAGGTATGATTAATCATTGTTTTATCTTATTAATGCTCATGATTGTGATAATTAAAGCTGTGTATCTCTCAATTGTGCTAACACATTATGATTTATGAAGGTAGTTGAGATAAATGGACTACAGGAAGACGGGGCTGAACAAGTCATGAAGGAAGGGATATTCGTTGAGGGATCCTTGGGGCTCAAATCATCAATCAAAGCACAGCTGTGACAGGGCAGCTGTAACAGAATTTGTCATCTTGAGTATGTTACTGCTCGAGTCTAGCTGTGAGCTGGAAGGACCGCCACTCTTGGGTCAAATGATAACTTTCTCATATTTGGATGTTTCTGTTCTGCCACGTATTGTAACAGCTAGTTATTTAGGGCGCCTGAAGATCAGAGATCTTCATGGCTTCCCGATTATAGGGTTTGCTGTTATGATTTGTATAAATATGGGGAGTCGCCTCAACCCAGGGGTTGAACAGCAGACAATTAATTCATTGTATTAGCAGCCGAGCAAAACTGTGTACTCATTCTTCTGTTAATATAAGGGGTTACTTCTGAGTTAAAGGAGTTTGTGTTGTTCAGCCAGCATCTCTATGTGAAGGTTGGGCCCGTCTTCCACAGAGATTGCTGAGTTAAAATAGGATTTTGAATTCATTGTTGTGTGATGCTTTGTTCTTTCCTTTTGTACGCAGCAGCAATATTTATTGTGTGGATTTTCAGCAAAAGATTATATTTCTGTGAGATTGGTGAATGGTGTAGAATAACAGTCGACTGAGTAAGGTTTGCTTTATACATTTCAATTGCAGTTATACACAGCCGTGTTCATCTTACAGCTAAGTTGTGATCCCATGAGCCTTTACAATTGATCTTTCCTGTTGTGTGTTACTTGCTTTCCATTCTGCAATTCAATTTCTTAGAATAGTTGACTCAATCTTTTGCAATTGGATTTCTAGATTAATGTTCAGTTTATGCATTATGATTTCCAGAGTGATTAGATCAGACAAGTGATTTTTCTAGAATACGAATGAGATTTCTTTCCTGCAATTGTTGATTAGATCTGATACCATTTCTTATTGATGCATGATAGAGAGGAATTGAAGTGTAGCAGTTAGAAGACAATTGGGATTGCATAGATTTTTGGGATGAACATGGATGATAGAAGATAAAAGTATTCACTTCTAATGGTTTGGTGTTTAAGCATATATTGTGCACTTATCCTTTGAAATAAAAATACTTTCTCGGGTTGACAATAAATTTCATATGCTCTGTGTGTATTGGTAACGATTTATCTGCATATAGAGTGCTTGACAACATGACCAAGATCTACCCATGTATCTATGAGCTGAAGCATCTAGGACAACAGTCTATGTACAAAATAGGCTATCCCATAGTGCTCTTGAATTCAAGACTCCAGAAGAAGTGTTCACTGGAAAGAAGCCTGAGGTAAGTCATCTCAAAATATTTGGATGTCTAGTGAACATTCACATTCCAAAAGAAAAGAGAACCAAGTTGGATCCTTCTGGTAAGAAGGGAATATTTGTTGGATATTGTGAATCATCCAAAGCTTTCATAATTTACATACCAGGTTTTCATCATATGGAAATAAGTAGAGATGTGACATTTGATGAAGAAACAGCTCTCAAGAAATCTAGGAAGTGCCAACTTGAAGAAGATACACCTCCTAGAGTTACAGAGGCTGTGCCCATCCCTGAAGATGATACACCTGAAGATCATGACATGTTAGAACCACAAGAACCCCCCATTACAAACTTATCTAAGAAAAGAAGGCACGCATGGGCTAGAGACATTATTCAAGGAGCTGAAAAATATGGAGCTCCTGAAGGCTCCACTAGAGAAAGAAAGAAACCAAAGCTAGTATCCAACTATGTGACTTTGATGTGTGACCTTGTGGATCAACAACCTACTAGCTATGAAGAAGCAGTTCAGAAGAAAGAGTGGGTAGAAGCAATGACAGAAGAATACCAATCAATAATGAAAAATGATGTTTGGGATATAGTTCCCAAACCAAAAGATAAAAGTGTGGTATCTTCCAAATGGATATTCAAGATAAAACATGTTGTAGATGGTAGCATTGAAAAATATAAGGCAAGATTTGTAGCCAGAGGATTCTCTCAGAAAGAGGGAATTGACTATGAAGAAACATTGCACCAGTTGCTAGGTACACTTCTATTAGAACTATCATGGCACTTGCATCTATGATGAAATGGAAACTAAACCAAATGGATGTTAAGACAGCCTTCCTGAATGGTGTGATTGAAGAAGAAGTGTACATAGAACAACCACAAGGATTTGAGGTTAAAGATGGAAGAACACATGTATGCAAGCTGAAAAAGGCTTTGTATGGATTGAAGCAAGCTCCCAGAGCTTGGTATGGAAGGATTGACAGTTTCTTAACAAGTATGGGCTTTACCAAGAGTAAAGCTAATCCTAATATTTATCTCAAGGTTATGGATGATGAACCTGTTATATTACTGTAGATGATCTATTTCTAACTGGAAATGAGAAACAAATTATCGAGTGCAAGAAGAAGCTCTCTTCAGAATTTGAGATGAAAGATCTCGTATTAATGCACTACTTCTTAGGTCTAGAGGTATGGCAAGAACCAAAAGGAATCTTTCTAAATCAAGGTAAGTATGCTGTGGAAATTTTGAAAATATTCGATATGTTGGAGTGTAAAGCTATGGCCACTCCCATGGACTCTAACTTAAAGTTATTAGTTAATGACTCATCGGAATTAGTAGATGTGACTCTATACAGACAGATTATTGGGTCATTAATGTATTTGAGAAATACCAGACCAGACATATGCTTTGCTGTAAATACCTTGAGTCAGTACCTAGTGGAACCTAGAAAAGTTCACTTAATAGCTGCAAAGCATGTAATGAGGTATCTAAAGGGTACATTAGATTTTGGTCTATACTATCTTGGAAATCATGAACTCATATTAGATGGTTACTCAGATTCTGATTGGGAAGGAAGCGTTTCAGACAGGAAAAGTACATCAGGTGGATGTTATGGTCTTGGATCTGCCATGATCTCATGGTTCAGCAAGAAACAATCTAGTGTAGCTCTCAGTACTGCCAAAGCAGAATATATAGTTGCTTGCTCTACTAGTTGTGAAGCAGTATGGATTCGGAAACTACTATCGGGATTGTTTGACTTAGAGATGGATCCCACTGTGATCATGTGTGACAACCAAAGATGTATTAAGATGACAGAAAATCCAGTGTTCCATGATAAGTCAAAACACATAGAGATCCGATATTTCTATATACGGGATATGGTGCAGAGAGGAGCTATCAGGCTCGAGTATGTGAGCACCAATGAACAAATTGCTGATATATTGACCAAACCTATGTCTCGAGTAAAATTTGAGTATTTCCGAGACAAGCTTGGTGTATTCCAAAAGGACCCTCCTCAAAAGGGGGAGTGATGTAGACACTGATGATGAGATTGCCCGCATCGACAGTAAGGTCGATGATGGGGATACCTGTATTATTTTACTTAGGATATTTATATTTATTATTTTACTTAGGATATCTATATTTCTTATATGTATACTTAGGATATTTATATTACTTGTATATGTTCTTGTATTGATGAGGATACTTGTATTGATGATATATATACATGTATTGATGAGGACACTTGTATATGTACTTGTATTGATGAGGATACTTGTATTGATGATATATATACATGTATTGATGAGATTACTTGTATATGTACTTGTATTGATGAGGATACTTGTATTGATGATATATATACATGTATTGATGAGGACACTTGTGTATGTACTTGTATTGATGAGGATACTTGTATTGATGATATATATACATGTATTGATGAGGACACTTGTATATGTACTTGTACTAATGAGGATACTTGTATTGATGATATGTATACATGTATTGATTGATGTACTTGTATGGATGAGGATACTTGTATTGATGCACTAATGATACCTGTATTGATGAGGATACTATGGGGATTGCATCATCCTTGAACATATGTTCTAAAAGGATCCGTAGATAGATGTCTCCGAGAAAGAAGAGGGATTGCATCATCCTTGAACACATGTTCTAAATTGATCCATAGGCAGATGTTTTCAAGAATGAAATCCTTGGTGGACATGTGGGGATTGGATCGTCCCTGGACTTCGGTCCATTGAATTGAGTCGTAGACAAGATGTCTTCAAGAATGGGGATTGGATCGTCCCCGGACTTCGGTCCCTTGAATTGAGCCGTAGACAGATGTCTCCGATAATGAAGTCCTTAGTGGACAAGTGGGGATTGGATCGTCCCTGGACTTCGGTCCCTTGAATTGAGCCGTAGACAGAGGTCTCCGAGAATTGAATGATAGGACTAGATCATCCCTGGACCTCGGTTCAAAAGGGACATGATAGGACTGGATCGTCCCTGGACCTTGATTCAAAAGGTACATGATAGGACTGGATCATCCCTGGACCTCGGTTCAAAAGGTACATGATAGGATTGTATCATCCATGGACCTATGTCCTAAAGAGAGTGGGATTGATCATCCTATAATATGATCGTGTGTATTGCAGAGTATACGATGCTGATGATCGTGTGATGACGATGATGATGACGATGTTGATGATCGTGTGATGACGATGTTGATGATCGTGTGATGACGATGTTGATGATCGTGTGATAACGATGATGATGACGATGTTGATGATCGTGTGATGACGATGATGATGACGATGCTGATGATCGTGTGATGACGATGATGATGACGATGCTGATGATCGTGTGATGACGATGCTAATGATTGTGTGATGACGATGATGATGATCGTGTGATGACGATGTTGATGATGATCATGATGACGATGCTGATGATCATGTGATGACTATGTTGATGATCGTATGATGACGATGTTGTTGATCGTGAGGATTTAGATATTCCAATAACTATTTGAGTTACTGATGATGATGTATTGAAGAAAGATTCCAATGATTTATAGATGTATCATGTATGATGTAGTCGATGACTCCTTGCTCCTGCAGATGTTGTTATAATATCCTTCTCGTTAAGGGGGAGTGTTGAATATTGTAACTTCTAAGAATATTATATTTGTACTTTATTATTCTGGAGATGTTTGATCCCTCCGAGGTAATTCTATTATGTATCCGGAGATGTTTATTCCTCCGATGGATTGTGGTAACCAAGGTTATTAGATCCACCATGTGGGGGTCGGCCCTGAGTTATTTAATTAGGGGTTATTAGACTCCATTGGGAGAGGTCAGCCCCATTACGGAAAAAGTCAGTCGAAAATCTAGTACAAGTAGAGGAGGATGCTCCTCACTTATCTCATACTTGCATAGCTCAGAAAGTAGCGCACTTGTGAGAGAGAGGTCTGCATAGGAGGTAGAGAAGGAGCTCTAGTCTTGGAGCACATCTTGTATTTTGGTTGATCATCTTATTGAGGAAAGCTTTGCTGGGTTTTCTACCCCATGAGGGTTTCCAAGGGTAAAATCTTTGTCTATCTTGTGATTATGTTTCTTTCAGTGATCTTGCTAGTCAAATTAGTTTAAACTTAACAATGTGGATCACCAACCAAATCACTGGCAGATCAGAGTGTAGTGGCTGCCCATCGAGGAAGAGGAGCAATATCAGGTGAGAGATCTCCAGGTTCTTGTGGATCTGGATCTTCCATTTGCTCATCTTCATCATCAATTGCAAGACCTTCAAGTTCTTGTGGATCTAGATCTAGCATTCTATCATCATCATCACCATCTTCTAAATCCACAATATAGTGTGAAGATGCATCATCACATACAAACTCTAAATCTGAAATCTCATGAGTAGGATCAAGTAAAGATGGATCATCATATGCAAACTCTGAAATATCAATAGGATAATTCAGTAAAATCGGCTCACCATCACCCGAAGGAGGAACATATCCAAAAGAGTTGATGTCATGAAACTGCTCCAAAATATGCATGTAGTCCTCATCTGAACCAATGTGACTGTAATCAATAGAAGAACAAGGATAAGATGATGATGGATCTTCATTAAGATCAAAAGAGGATGCAGTAGTAGAGGCCCACTTTGAAGTAGGAGTTGGACAAACAGGTACTCGATCTTCAGGTTCTTGTGGATCTGGATCTAGCATTCGCGCTTCTTCAAGAGTTCTCTTTTTCTCAACCTCCTTTGATGTATATTTTCCCTTTAGACAACCTTTGAAGGTTCCATGAACAAAATTGCTACTTATAAGACCATCAACCACATTCTGAGCTAGCTTGAGATGAGACAGTCTACTCTCTTCATGAGTATGAGAGCGAAGAGCAGACTCCTTTGAGAGAGGCAAGAAGTGTGAAAACTCATAGAGTCTTATCTCATGGTTTGCAACTCCTTTGGCAATGATTTCCCCTGAAACCATGTGTTGTACCTCGACTTCATATGGAGTAAAGATCACTCTTTTGGGCTCTCCAGTATGAGTCATTTGATATACTGAAAGGACATTGGGTGCAAGAGAAGGAACATAAAGCACATCAGAAAATTAACCATGATCAAGATCGATTCTTCCAATCCCATGAGAGGAGACTTTTGAATCATTGCCCAAACTGATGGAAGGGCCAATAGATATTTCGAAACTAGAGAAGAGATATTTGGAGGAATCCATGTGGCATGATGCTCCTGAATCTATGATGAAAGAAGAATCAATTGATGCACATGCTATGAGAGCATTACATATTTCTTTGCCTTCGGATCTAGAAGATTCAGTATCAGGATCTTTCTTCCTTGCACATGCTGGTACAGGAATATTTTTCTTCTCAAGTAACTAAGCCATCAAATCTATAGTCTTATTCATGCAAGAACTATCAGGATGAAAACCTCTAAAACAATAGGTGCACTTGGTCTTTCCCTTCTTAGAATGCTTTGTCTTCCTTGAGTTCGAAGCCCCATCTAACTGGTATGTACTATCTGTAGGCCTTGTATCATTCGATCTCTTGTCAGAAATCTTTTGCTTGCCTTTACCATTCGCTCTCTCTACAACTGTAAGGGTTGAATCCAATTTGGGTTTGATCATTCCCATAGAGATCAACTTCTCTTCCTCTTGAGTAAGAGATTGGATGAAATCATCAAATGAGGGAAACTTCCATCTTGGAATGGACAACCTAGCTGACTCAAAAGTAGAGACAAAAACTGAGAAGTTTGCCCCCAACTTTGAGAGAATGGCAAGTATAAGCTGCTTGTCTTCCTTCACTATCTCATATATTTTCAACTGTGATATCAAGCTTTTGAACTTGGTAAGGCATTGATAGATTCGAAGCTGTATGGACTCAAACATATGAGCTCATTCTCCAATTTGTGTCCTTGCATAACATCTTTCGGTCCAAAAATAGATTCGAGCTTCTCCCAAACCTCTTTAGGAGATGTAAGATCGATGACATGGAAGTGAAGATCTTTAGAAATTGAGAGAAGGAGTAGGCCAATTGATTCATCAAGCCTATCAAGTACTTGGACTTTTCAACTGCACTAAGAGGTTCTACCATCATTCCATTGAGTATTCGGGTGAAGCTCTTGGATCTCATGAAGAGAGTCATCTTGGCTTTCCACTCAACATAGTTGGAAGTTGTGAGCTTTAGATCCACCTGAACAGAGAAAGTCGAATAGTTGAAGAAGATTCCGAACGAGTGAATAAACCTGCAAAACAAGAGAATTTTTGCTGATGGAGAATGCTACACTTCGACTGAACACTACCTTAAGGACACTTGGCACATAGACTAAGTCCTTCACACCTGGCTAGACCTCACTGGATTTCTCCAATGAATTCAAGTAATAGCACCAGGATTTGCTGTGGAAACTCAAAGGATTCGAGTGCACAAGTGAAAGATAGCTGCTCAAAGAACTGCTGCAATGGCTGTAATTCGAATAGTTGCTGAATGCTATGATACCATGTGATAATCTGCAGGGATCTAGCAATTGTAACAAACTCACAATCTAACTCTCGATATTATTTGCAAAGAAGAAGAAGCATGCATTCAATAATCACTCATAAACACAGAATAATGGACAATGTCAATATCATACAATGAATAATGAATGTAGAGAATGTGTTACAATAATCAATGATGAGGCATCATATAGGATTCGAATTAGCCAAGTAGGGCATTTGAATCTGAGCTCAGAGTCCAGCATGAATAACTATGGAGACATCATCCAGTCGGCAGTATCAGTCATAAATGGTAAGAGTCAGTCAAGTGTGACCAACTGAGTCTAACAGAACTATCTAGCCATAAATCAAGGAACGGAGACTCTAAGGTGGGTGCATGAGGCTGTCTAACTCAAAGTATAGCTTGGATAACAATGGAGACATCATCCAATCAATAGTACAGTCATAAATGGTAATAGTTAGTCCAGTGTGTCTAACTGAGTCCAACAGAACCATCTAGGCCTAAATCAGGGAATGGAGACTCCAAGGGGGGTGCATGAGGCTGTCAAATAGTCAAGTGGAACTCCAGAACTAGCTAACTAGAAGCTACAAGCAGTCAGTATGAGAAATCAATGGAATAAATACTCAATCAATGCACTAACTGAATGATAACTCCTGGTAGGTGAGATAAGGCACCCTAACTGAGTGATAACTGGTGGTAGGTGAGCAAAGGCGCCCAAAGTAGCTGTGGTAGGTGGAAAGGCGCACTTTCCATGCAGAGAAGTCAAAGAGGGCGCATTAGGTAGGTAGGAGGCCAATTGGGGGCTGTAGACAAGCTCTAGAGAGATAGAAGCAAGCTCTAGGTGCTGGGAAGACAACCATGATGATGACTGGATGCATGTAGTCGCATGCAGATTTGCATGCAGGCATGCAAAATACAAAAATGATGGTGTGAATATTCCAACAACCATTAAGTAGTCAAAATCCTTGGGAGGACTTCAAATTCACGATCCACATCATGCAAACTTGGCACTGGGTGGAAAGCTGCTTTGGAAAATCTTGCACAATAAACGCCATCGAGTTAGTCAAATACTCAGAAAGAAATATTTAAATGGGACCAATTTAAGATGTCTCAACCAAAAGCCAACTTCCAAAGGCTCTAGCACTTGGACACTCTGCAAGGCAGCTTGGGAGTTCTTCTCAAAAATCCTATACTGGGTTCCTAGCAACAACAGAAATATAGATATCTTCATGGACAAAGAAGCTCTTCAAAGTACCCAAGAGTTACAGAATTTTGCAGCTTGGATCAATCAACATGGAATCACAACATTAAAAGATTTTAGTTCTTGGGATATTCATGGCAATTGGAAAAGCTGGAAAACACAGCCATCCCCCTCCATTTCGAGTCTGCTCAAACCATACTCATCGACAAACTAAAAGGATGCACCCCCATACATCTCATGACCAAAGATGAACGGGGTTGGGGTCCCACGGGCTCATACACCTCTGTCCTCGGTTACAAATATCTTCAGACTCATGATAATGCAAGAAAAGCTTTATGGAAACTTGTTTGGGACCCATTTTTACTCCCTTAAATCAACTTCTTCACCTGGACTTTAATCCATTGCAAAATTCTCACCGGCGACAATCTCAATAAGAGAGGTTTTCACCGGCCTTTTTGGTGCCCCCTATGCCATGGAAATCTTGAAACTCTCACCCATCTCTTTCTGGATTGTCATTATACCAAGCTCGTCTGGAAATTTCTACTCCTTGATCTCAATATACTCATGCCCCCCTTTACCTCCATCACCCAGCTCTTTAATGATTGGAAATCCATTTATCCTTCTCCCCTCTCCACAAATAATCTCTGGTATCATATCTGGACCTCCATTCCTAAATACACTTGCTGGAAAATATGGACCGCAAGAAACAATGCCATCTTCCAAAAAAAGCATTACACTCCCTTACAAACCGTTGGCCAAGCCAAAGGATTACTGATTGAATGCATCAAAATATCCAAGTACAAGACTGAAGCTACCCTCAAAAATAAATAAATGGACTGGATTGGAACCTCCATCCCTCATCCAAGTAAAGAGCCTCAACTGCGAAACCATCCGGCATGGCAAATCAGATTAACAAACACTGATTTCCATGAATGGATAAATAACTAGGATATTGATAGCTTACATTTTGATGGTGCCTCCAAGAGAAATCCTGGAGTAGCAGGAGCTGGGGGAGTCCTGTGAACAAGGGATGGAACAATGAGGCTGAAATTCAGATGGGGCTTGGGCATCTGCTCAAACAACACAGCAGAAGCTCTAACACTGATGAAAGGATGCCAGATCGCCAAAGATCGGAAGATCGACAACTTAAATGTCTTTGAGGACTCTATGATCATCATCAGAGCTCTCAACGCAACCACTAGCATAAAAAACTTAGCTCTTAACTGAATCATCCAGCGTATAAGGCAAATCTCAAGCACTTTTATCCATTTCAAGGCATTTCACATCTCAAGAAACTTAAACAACGAAGTTGATACTGAAGCAAGCGCAGCCACCGGACTCAATCAAGGAATCCTCCATCTCTCCAACACAGATAGCGAATCTCATCACATTCCATGATAATGACTCATCAATTCTGAAACAGGGCACTCTTGGATCCACCATTCACCATTTCAATCCACCATTCTGAAATTGAATGTTCTCTTGGATTCAATTCTTAGTACAGTTTGGATTTCGACCTCTACTAAACAATTCCAAAACCTTACAACGTAGAAGTATCCCATCGAATTCTTCAGAATGAATACAGACTACCCCTCATCGAATTCTACAACGCAGAATGCTTTATTCATCCTGAACGCTCGAACTGGAAAGCTGATCTTTGTGCAATCAAATACACTCAGCATTTACGAACTGCAATATTCAATTTAGCACTTGTCATCAGCTCTATAAACATATTCTTTGAATTATTCATTTGTAATAAGCTCACTCATGGAAAACTTTGTCATAATCTCATTCAGCATGTGATTCCCTAGTTGATGAAAGCCAAACATACCTTTGTAATCTCATTCAATAACGGCCTCTACAGGCTATCTACTTGTTGATGCTGAAATTTGTTCAATGCCAATTTGGCCATCATTTGTCCTCTGTCGATTTGGTTCATAACCATGGCTTTTTTTTTATATACAATATACGTTTCTTTTATATATATGTGTGTGTGTGTGTGTGTGTGTGTATTAAATTTAATATTTTGAAAATAAAAGTTATTTTGTTGAAAATTTAAAATTTGTTATTTATATTTTATGATTGTTTAAAGCCTTGAAGTGACAAATTACCCCTCGTTGGATTTGAAATCATTTAAACAAAATAAAATTTTAATTTTAAAAATTCAAAAAAAATCTTGCTTGGCATGTGGTCTCTATACTAAAGGTTTCATTAATGCTAATGAATACTATCATTTTTGTATACGGTCATTAATGATAAGTACACAATTCTATTAATGATATCATTTTGTGCAATCTACCATATTCACATTAAAATTAATTTCTAATTCTAAAAACGCAATCTCTCTCTCTCTCACACACACATAAAACATGTTTTATGAACTAATAGTAACATTTTTTTTCCTTTTAACCTTACACTAGTATACACACGTTGTTATAGTACATGGACAATGTATAAACATATGTGTGTCATTTTATTAGCATATATATTTTTAATTAATAAGAATATATGAATATAAGTTTCTTTAATATACATTTTTTTTCTTTAACTTACCACTAATATATATAAACTTTTGTGGTTACACAAACAATATATATGTGTGTGTGTGTGTGTGTTGTCTTTTTATTTTTATTGACATATGTATTTTTAATTAATACAATATATTTGACTTAACTTTTATCAACATGTAAGATATAATTGCACACTATTATTTATACTTATTTTTATTTTTACAAAATATATTTTTAAATATTATACATCTTGAAATTTATAATAATATGCATTTAGTGTTCAAAATTATTATTATTTAAAGTTAATTCGATTGATTCATGATTTTTATTTAAAGAGCACATATGATCATATGTTGATACACATGTTCTTTTTTATTGTAACACATTAAGTAATTGTCAAAATGCCATGGACTATTACCTCCTTGAGGGTTTTAACCATGTGAATCATGGTGTTCTGATCTTTTATGTGTACATGAGTGGCAATGTCCATCTTAAGGTGTTCAACTGTGTGGATATACCCTTTTTCTGAATATATAGTTAGTAACTCCATCACATCCTTCATGTATCAACACATGCATGTTTTAAATTTCAAAATATTCAAGTGTTTAGGGATTTTATCATTCACTTTAATTGACATTCAATGGTACTTTGCAATAAGTTTGGAGCACATTGTGATTTATTTTGGTGCAATCTTTTCCCACTATATGTGTTTATCATCAAGGTGTCCCATGGGATATAAATTATCTTTCCTAAATTTCTTAAATTCTTCTCATCTGGTTAAGGGTTGATGTGCTTATTCTCTCTAATGGGTGTCTTACTACCACAAGAATGCATTTGAGGAAACTTTCAAAGTAATATCTATTAACAACTTAATTTTTCTCACCTACTTTGTTATGAGCATCATCATCATTATGCATCACCTTCATCGGCATTAACACCATTTCCATTACCTCCATCACTTTATCACCTCAATATTGTGATCAAAAGGCGAGCTACACCCAGAGTTTGACCATAAAAGGAAATTGCATGGAATTTTCCTAAAAATACATGCATGTTTGTTGCACTGAAAACCTTTAAAATCATAAGGTGGCCCCAAAAATAGAATTTGGTTGGTCATAAATATTGTTCACCTTCCAAAAAGGTGTAGTGGATGAAAGTGGGTGTTAATTTTTTAGCATTAATTCAATATACTCTAGGATCTTTACTGGGAGAATAACATGTACAACATATCAAGCATATCAATCATAACAAGCAATCACGTGAGATAATAGAAACACAGAGTTTCACTGGGGAAAACCATAAAGGTGAAAAACCCCACAACTTCCTCAGAGATAGAAAGAGCAATGATACAACCCAAGTATAAGAGATAGTCATCCTATCAGCTGAACGTCCTTCCTCACTTATGCGCCACTTTCTGGAGAGTGTAGAAGTGAATAATAAAGTGATCAAATAGAGTGCCTCCTGCACTCTATTTATACATGACCTGACCTTCCTCATAAACTAGCAGGGCCGACTTGTCTAACTCAGTCTAATAACCCATGGTAATACTAATTAGGGCTGACCCCACACTTGGTGGTCTAATAACCCATCACATGCAAGTTGCGACACTTGCGACACTTATCAATACAAATGAAGACACTTCCGTATAGAGGAATAATACCATCTCTATAGGAGTACAATATACATAGGTGAAATACATTCCAAAGTTACAATTACATCAACACTCCCTCTTAATTAGGAAGGTATTTCTCAACACAGATCTACTAGCACAAGTCTTCTTCTCTAGATCAACGTCATCGAATCATTGTCATCGTCACGGTTATTGTTATCTCAATCAATCTCTGAACTACTCGTCATAGGAAGTTCTACAAAGCCATCCCTTTTTCATGTTGGATGTAGGCCCACCACCTATAGGTCTTCATCATCACTGGTCATACTGTGGATCCTCAGGACTCATTACGTGCATCAACAAAACCTAGCAAGAGCATCTCAGGACTGATTATGTGCCCAGCACAACCTGCAATATCTCCCAGGGAGCTATTACATGTGACCAAGCAAAACCCTACAAGAGCATTTGCCAAATATCCCAAGGAGCTATTATATGCCATAGGAAAAACCTAGCAAGAGAATCTGCAAATCTCCCAGGGAGACATTATATGCAACCGAAAAAACCTAGCAAGAGCATCCCATGACTGATTACGTGCCCAGCACAACCTGCAAGATCTCCCAAGGAGAAATTATACGCCACGAACAAAACCTAGAAAGAGCATTTACCAGATCTCACAGGGAGCTATTATATGCCATAGGCAAAACCTATCAAGCGTATCTGTAAATATCCCAGGGCGCTATTATATGTCCTTCCAAGCAAAACCTAGCAAGAGCATTTTCCAGACCTGCCATGGAGCTATTATATGCCATCGGCAAAACCTAGCAAGAGTGTCTGCAAATCTCCCAGGGCGCTATTATATGCTTATCTGCATAACCTTTCCACGACCACATGATCATCCTAGCATCATCACAGCATCGTCCTGATGCATATCATCCAGAGTATCATCCTGATACTCACACATGATCATCCTGATCATACAATGCATCCACCTGATGCATACAATGTATCCACTTGATACATATCATCATACATGATCCTCCTGATCATACAATGCATCCACCTGGTGCATATAATGTATCCACCTAATACATATCATCATACATGATCCTCCTGATCATACAATGCATCCACCTGATGCATACAATGTATCCACCTGATACATATCATCATACATGATCCTCCTGATCATACAAAGTATCCACCTGATACATATCATCATACATGATCCAACTGATCATATAATGTATCCACCTGATACGTATCATCATACATGATCCAACTGATCATATCAAGCATCCAACATGATGCATACATAACTGCATGATCCAACTGATCATATCAAGCATCCAACATGATGCATACATAACTACATGATCCAACTGATCATATCAAGCATCCAACATGATGCATACATAGAGCAGTAACTAGAGCATCGTCCTGATGCTCATCACACAACACTTACATCCACAGCCATGGGAGGACCCGCCTGCCACCATGCTTGGAAAGGCTCCTGCAAATGTGACCCATCACTTCTTCTTCGAAGTATCTTCAATCTAAAGAACACCAAGCCTCTCTCTGAAGTATTCAAACTTCACTCTGACTAGTGGTTTCGTCAACACATCTACAACCTGCTCATCCGGTGCAACATACAGGAGCTTTACTACTCCTCTCTGCACCATATCCCTGATATAGTGATATTTGATCTCAATGTGCTTCGACCTGTCATGGAACACTGGATTCTCAGACAGCTTCACACAACTTTGGTTATCACAAAAGATACCAGTAGCCTCCAATGGGAGATCAAATAACTCAGACAGTAGCTTCCGGAGCCATACTGCCTCACAACTAGCCGAACAAGCTGCAACATACTCTGCTTCGGCTGTACTTAGTGCTACACAACATTGCTTCCTGCTAAACCAAGAGATCACACCTGATCCCATACTGAAGCAACACCCAGAAGTGCTCTTCCTATCTGTAGCACTGCCTGCCCAGTCCGAGTCAACATAACCCTGCAAGTTAAACTTTTTATTCGCATCATACTTGAGCCCATAATCAATTGTACCCTTCAGGTACCTCAGAATATGCTTTACAGCAACCAGGTGAACACTTCTGGGATCTGTCAGGAACTGGCTCAATGTGTTCACCGCAAAGCAAATATATGGTCTCGTGTTCGTTAGGTACATCAAGGACACAATCATTTGACGATACACCGTTACATCAACCGACTCAGATGAAGCATCACACAGAAGCTTCAGGTTTGATGCCATAGGTGTGGCCATGGCCTTGCAGTCCATCATCCCGAACCTCTTCAGGATCTGTACTGCATACTTCCCTTATCCAAGGAAGATCCCATCTGCACCCTACCACACCTCCATGCCTAGAAAATAATGCATCATCCCCAAGTCCTTCATCTTGAAACTTGGAAACAAGCTTCCTCTTGGTATCGGCAATCAATCCATCCTCACCTATAACAAACAGGTCATCCACATACAAAAGTAGTATCACAGGATTGCCTTCCTCAACCTTGTACTAAAGGTTGGAATCTGCTTTACTCTTAGTAAATCCCAAACTGGATAGAAAGTTGTCTATCCTACCATACCAATTCCTAAGAGCTTGCTTCAAGCCATACAAGGCTTTCTTCAACCTGCACACATATGACTCCCTGTCATGTGTCTCAAAACCAAGTGGCTTCTCCACATACACTTCCTCCTCAACTACACCATTCAAGAAAGCCACCTTGACATCCATCTGGTGTATCTTCCATTTCATCACTGCAGCCAGGGAAAGTACTGACCTGATGGAAGTGTACCTGGCTACAGGAGCAAAAGTTTCTTCATAGTCTATTCCCTCTTTCTGGGAGAAGCCACGAGCTACAAATATCGCTTTGTACTTTTCTATGCTGCCATATGTAGCATGCTTGATCTTGTAGATCCACTTGGAAGTCACAACAGACTTCTCTCACATCTTGGGACTACATCCCAAACATCATTCTTCATGATCGATTGGTATTCCTCGACCATGGCATACTTCCATTCTTTCTTTTCTGTTGCTTCTTCGTAATTGGAAGGTTCTTTGTTCATAATATCATATAGTAGGGCAACATAACTGGTATGTGATCTAGTCCTCTTCCTTTCTCTATGTTCTTCTTCTGGAATGCCATATATTTCTACATCTTGAATGAGATCTCTAGCCCATGCAGGTTTCCTCTTGTGAGAGTTCTTCTCACGAGGTGGATCTACAGGTTCTTGCGGATCTTCAACTTCACAATCTGCTTCTGGAATTGATTTAGTCATGGTGGTGTCTTGGAATCTGTTTTCCTTTGGTTCTTCATGATCTTAAACAGGTGCCTTCTTTGATTTGATGTAAGCTAAGTCCTCATCGAATGTTACATCCCTGCTTACATCAATCTTCTTGAACCCTGGAAAGTATAATCTGTAAGCCTTCGATCTTTCACTGTACCCCACAAAGATGCCCTTCTTTCCTGAAGGATCTAGCTTTGTCCTCTTTTCCTTTGGAACATGTGTATACACTGGACAACCAAATATTCTAAGATGGCTGACTTCAGGTTTCTTACCAGAGAAGACCTCTTCTGGTGTCTTGTTGTCCAATATCTTGTGAGATGTTCTGTTCTGCACATATACATCTATCCTAGGTGCTTCCACCCAAAGATGCATAGGCAAATCTTGGTCATGCAGCATTGCCCGTGCTGCTTCCATGATTGTTCTATTCTTCCTTTTTGAAACTCCATTCTGTTGTGGATTGTAGGGAGAAGTCAACTCCCTCTTAATCCCTAAATCATTGCATAGCTTATTGAAATCACCTGAAGTGAATTCTCCGCCATTATCGGATCTGAATGTCTTGATCTTCTTATCGGTTTGATTTTCCATCAAGGCTTTGAATTCCTTGAACTTATCAAACAATTCATCTTTGTTCTTCAAGAAGTAAACCCAAGTCTTCCTAGAGAAATCATCAATGAAAGAGACATAGTATACATACCCACTCAGAGAACTGGATGACATCGGACCGCATACATCGGAGTGGATAATTTCCAAGATTCCTTTAGCTTTACTTTCACTGCTTGGAAATGCCTTCTTAATGTTCTTTCCTTTTGCACATCCTTTGCAAACCCCTTCATGCTTTGTCTTGATTTCAAGAAGACCCTCTACAGCTTTACTTGCAATTGGTAGTGCCCTGTAGTGCACATGTGCAAGCCTTCTATGCCAAAGTTCACTTGGCTCCATGGATTCATGTATCATGGCATGTTCAGGTTGTCCCTTCAGTTTGTACAATCCTCCCTCTTGCTCTCCAATCACTATTGCATCATCTATAGTTTTACCCTTTGGCCACGTTAGGACTTGGCCATCTACAAATGCAACCCTCATACCTTTTGCATCCAATGCAGATATGGAGAGTAGGTTCTTATTGAGCCCAAGTACATATAGAACATCTTTCATCTTCAAAGACTTCCCAAAGTCTAGGTTGTAGGAGGCTTCACCACTTCCTTTGATAGGATATTGATAGTCATCCCCAAGTTTCACCTTATGGGGTGACTCATGTTCAGATAGATTTGCAAAAATTATTTAAACCCAGTCATGTGTTTGGAAGCCCCACTATCAATAAGCCAATCATTACATCCATGAGAGATAGTATCTGTGAGAGCAGAGATTAGAACATATTCATCCTCACTTGATGAGTCATCACTTTCTGATCTAGCCTTCTTCTTGGGAGGTTCATCATCCTCAGCAGCATGAGCATGATATCTTTTCTTGTTTCCCTTCTTCTTATTGATGTTGGAATCTCTTTTTTTCTTTGGACAATCTCGGGCAAAGTGTCCATTCTCATTACATGTGAAGCATCTACCATGGGAGGTATTCTTAGAGTTATCCCTATGTGTATGGTGAGAAGATTTCCTATGAGATTTTTCCTTTGTTGGCATGTGCTGTGAGAGCTTGATCTTCATTCCCCATCTTTTCTTCTCGGGCCACAATCCTAGCTTCTTCTTGAGAGCATTCTTCCCACAGCCTATTGAAGGAGATCAGTTTTCTTCTTGCACAGATTCCTTGGATGAAGGAGTCCCATGACCTAGGTAGGCCATTCAATGTGGTCATGACAACTTCACCATTGTCCACTACTTCATCCACAGCTTCGAGTTGTTCCTTGATCTAAGAGACCTTAGAAAAATAAGATTGAATGGTCTCTCCATTCTTAAGCTTTACCCCTTTCAATTAGTTCCGCAGAGTCATCTTCCGATTTATGTTCTTCCCTTCAAATAGCTTGGTCAGGGAATCAAACATCTCCTTCGGTGTCTTTAGAGATGACACATGTGGTATGAGATGATCTTTTATGGAATCAGCAATGATTCTCTTTGCCTTGACCAAGTTCTTCTTATGCAATGCCTTAGCCTCTTCTCCCTCAGGGACAGGGACCTCTTCACTTATATAAGTGTCCAATTCATTTTCTTCCAGGGTTAACCCAATCTTATACTCCCATGCTCGGAAGTTATCAACCCCTTCAAGATTATCCTCAAGCTTGGTGTGGTGAGACATATTAAAGAGTACTTCAAATGGAAATAGAAAAGATTTAGGTCTTACCACTGGATTTGCAGAAATATGGATCTGGTGTTGGATTAGGGTTTGTTAGAGAAACCCTAAAAATTCAAAATGTGAATTTCAAACTTCTGAAAGGATAGAAAGATGTTCCTTGATGAGCTGATCAACCTGGTATACTCAGAAATTGAAAACTGCAAAGTTTCACCCTTCAAAAATGCTTTTCAATCTCCCGGATTCACTAGGGAGGACCCTGAATTAGGGTTTGAGTTTCCTGGAGCTTCACCCAACCAAGAAGTCCGATCCAAAGCTCTAAACTTCAATTTTTCCAAGGAGCTTCCATCTATGGTCTCAGAATTCAAAAATTCCTATTTTTGTGGAAACCTTAATTTTTAGGGCCAAAACTAAAAGTGCCCAGAATTGAATTCTGATTGGACAGAAAGATGTGCCTTGCTAAGGAGAGTCAAAATACCCTACTGCCTTTCAAGATCTGTGGAGAGAAACCCAATAAACAAGAATCCCTAGCTTCCGCAACTGCATTGTGTCTTCTTCTCAAGTTAGCTCTGATACCATGTTAATTTTTTAACATTAATTCAATATACTCTAGGATCTTTACTGAGAGAATAACATTTACAGCATATCAAGCATATCAATCATAACAAACAATCACATGAGACAATAGACACACAGAGTTTCATTGGGGAAAACCATAAAGGTGAAAAACCCCACAACTTCCTCAAAGATAGAAAGAGCAATGATACAACCCAGGTACAAGAGATAGTCCTCCTAACAACTGAACTTCCTTCCTCACTTGTGTGCCACTTTCTGATGAGTGTAGAAGTGAATAATGAAGTGATCAAATAGAGTGTTGCCCACACTCTATTTATGCATGACCTGACCTGCATAATAAACTAGCAGGGCCGACTTGTCTAACTCAGTCCAATAACCCATGGTAATACTAATCAAGGCTGACCCCACACTTGGTGGTCTAATAACCCATCACATGCAAGTTGCGACACTTGTCAATACAAATGACGACACTTCCGTATAGAGGAATAATACCATCTGTATAGGAGTACAATATACATAGGTGAAATACATTCTGAAGTTACAATTACATCAACAGTCGTCATCATCAAACCATTATTACTAAAATTATCCTTTGATTTGGTCTCCAATACCTATCACTATCCCACTATTTCATCAATGGAAATGGATTATTCGCATTGCAACTAGTTCTAAGAGATGCCCACATCCATCCATCCAACACAAGTAAGGTTATGCTATTGTATTGCATACAAAGAGAGAGAATACCCGTTATGTTCTTTTATTTCATTTCTTTGAGTCCATACTACATCATTTGGATTGGAATGGAGCACTATAGGAGAAGAACCCTCCCTTGGATTGGCTATAGAGACCTCATCTGCTACATCCAATATAAAGGTGTGTATTTTAATACCAATTCTTTTCATTAACACAAGCATACATTATTTCTCCTATGGTTTGAATAGTTTATCTAATTTTGTTTATTCTTCATTACATAGAGAAGTTTAATAGCGTTGTTGGTTCTCTTAATTTTCCTTCGTGTCATTTGATCTGGCACCCAAGTTGTACAACCCTTGAGTGTGTGTTAGGAACCCATGTCAACCCTTCTATTTACTTTGTTAGTATATTGTTGTTGGACGCATATGCTTTGTAAGTTGTCCCATAGTATTTGTTGATCCATAGTTTGTCTTATTGTTGTTGGACGCATATGCTTTGTAAGTCGTCCTGTAGTAATTGTTGATCCATAGTTTGTATTGGCCCATGGTTTGTATTAACACATGGTATTGACCCATGGTATTGGCGCCTAGACTTAGTATATAAGTTTGTGTTGAGACCAATGAAGGTATCGTGAAGTTATTTGTATTGAGCTTGCTCAAAGGAGGTTGCCCCCTCGAAGTGGCCTGCGATCAATATAAAAGTGATTCTGATTTCTATTATTTATGCTAGGAACCCCTAAGTAGCTGGCCCATTGAGAGGACCTGCTAGCGAAAAGGGCAACGACCCCTACCTGATTGACTAGTTCCCACCCGTGAGGTAAACCAAGAGCTGTCATTTGTGGCAAAGCGGTTATCAGTTTTACCTGAGTCGTGGAGTGAAGGGTAATGCCCCAATACGCAAGCCGTTAGACAACATTGGTGGCCGAGTGAATCCCCTGAACCGATAGGAAGTCAAACATACCTGGGTTCCATATCTATTTTCAACTGAACTGTTGCCGATCACTTCCACACCGTTTCACATCCATTCCAAGTCATTCCAGATCCAGTCGTTTCAGATCCAGCCGTTTTCGATCCATTTGGCGCCGTTTCAGATCCAATTGTTCTGATACCTTCCGCGCCATTGCAAATCCATTTCTGAAAAAAAAAACAAAAACAAAACAAAAACAAACAAACAAACAAACAAAAAACAAAAAAACAAACAAACAAAAATCTATTTTTTTGCCATATCTCCCTTGTTTTAACTCCATTTGCCTTGAAACTTTCCAGGCACTCCTGCAATCCCATTCTGCATATTTCATTCCTGAGGACCCTATCCCAAATTCTACTTCCCAAAGCCAGAAATCTCACATTTGTCTATTTTTAGGGTTTGCCATAACTTCTTCAATTTTCACCCACTCGCCTCCAAATTTTGCCACCGTGTTCATTCCCTATTTCTACTTCTTTCTCCCTCTTTGACAATTTTTCTCATTCTTTCACCCCGCTTCGAAAATCGCCATTTTTTGCTTCCTTGTCCATCAGAAAGTGTCCAAAACCTAGTCAAACCCCAATTATCCATCCGAGTTTTTCCCAAATCCAAATTTTCCATTACTAAACAAGTTTTTGTTTGTGTTTTTCTATCCATTCCCCCCCCCCCCAAAAAAAAAAAAATCCTGGTTATGGTTGTCACCCGCGCAGGAGCAAAACCATGAAGGAAGCACTTGCAGCCATCCAAACCAAACTCCAAGATCTAGATGAAAAATTTCTCAACCTCCATCTTCAGTATTCAGCCATGAACACTAACCGCCAGCAAGAATCTTCTGTAGCCAATGGGTTCTCTTCTTCTAGCAATTTCCGTGGTCCGAAGCTTGAATTTCCTCGCTTCAATGGTACTGATCCAACTGGATGGATCTATCGTGCAGAACAATATTTCAGTCTGCATAATACTTTTGATGTCCAAAAAGCTCCACTTGCATCCTTTCATTTGGAACAGGAAGCCCTTCAATGGTACCGTTGGTACATCAAGGCTCATGGCGAGCCAAAATGGACAGATTTTTGCAACTCCTTTTACAACGATTTGGTCCTAGCGCTTTTGACGACTTCACCAGAGCACTCACTAAACTTCGTCAAAGTGGCATTGTGAGAAATTATCAGACAGAATTTAAGAAACTAGCCAATCACACAGAAGGATTGTCTGATGAATTCTACAGGAGTTGTTTTATCAATGGTCTCAAGGATGAAATCCAGTCAGAGGTTAAAATGTGTTGTCCTAACACAATGATGGAAGTCCTCAGGTTGGCTAAGTTGGCAGAAGACAAGATTGCAGCCCAACAGTGCTCCAAACCCACTTTTGTTCCCTTCTGAAATATGGGTTCTCAACGACCTCCCATCCCGCCAGCTCCTCGACCAACTCCTATCAAGCATTTTTCTGAAACAGAGATGCAAGCACGCAGAGAAAAAGGGCTTTGTTATAATTGCGATGAGAAATTCTGATCTGGATTTATGTGGGAACGAAACAAAAGATAGCATATACAGAATCATACACAGAGATATATTGCAAATAACACAGTGATACAGTAAACACATATTCTATTAAATAGCGGAAATAGAACAGACTGTAAAATACAATAACTGGAATGGTGGTAGCTATCTCTGAGAAGAGATGTGGCCGCTATGCTCATTCATGCCAAGATGAATACAAAGGGGGGCCGAAAGGTCCTATTTATCATAAGCATGAGGGAAAGAGTCCCAATCATCCAAAAACCTAACCCTATAAGATGAGCCGTCATAAAGTTTGCGGCCCCAAGGTGGTTAGTTGAACAGTCAACTTCCCGGGGTCATAACTTTTGCATACGATCTCCGTTTTGGGCTCTCGGTAGCCCGTTGGAAAGGTCTAACCAAGATTTACAACTTTCGATTGGGCCCAAATGTATGCCTTTGGCAATTATTTGGTCCCCCAAATCGCCAAAAAATGTCGTTTAGGGCCTCAAAATGGCTCCGGAAGTTCAGGACCCGAAAAACTGCTAAAAATAGTAATTTACCAAAAGTGCCAGAAGACTGTTTTGAGCCAGTTGGAAGAGGTGGGCCGCCACCGATATCTACCTGGATCAATCCTCCCTCCTTATGAAGCAATGGTCTCCATTGCGTTAAATCCCTTATCATATGTCGAGCCGTGTGTCGAGTTGAGCTCTTGGTGCGACATTTGCTGAAGTGGAAATGTTGCCTTTCTTTGACATCTTCAGAGGGTTGTAATTGTTGTTGGTGGATGCGCTGGAGCTGTGCAACAGTTTTGGTTGTTGTGGTATTTTTGGTATGCACCGGTGTGGATGGTTTCTTTTTGGAGGGCCCCCTTGAATGCGTGGCCTTGCACTGTAGAGGTACCCTAATAGGCGATGCTGCACTAACTTTGTGTTTTTCTTGTTTCTGCTGAGTAGAAGGATAATCTGCAAAGGTTGTGGAGGCCTCCGCGATCTGATGTTCACCTTTAGTGGCAATTGCGAATAGGGAAAATTTCCCAGTGTGGGAGATTATCTTCCTTCCCTGCTCGTTTGGGTTAGGTGCAACTATCTCTGGTATCCGATAGAGTTGTCCTCCTAAAGTGACAATGACACTGCGACGTCGTGATTCATATACAGCATGACGCTTCCACATATATGGTTGTCCTAAAAGAACATCACATACTTCAAGTGGGGCCACATCACACAATACCTCATCTTTGAAGGGCTTGATGCCATATGGTAGGCGACATTGGTGACTGACACGGATCCTTCGTCCTTGGCTTATCCATCCAATGGTGTATGGTTGTGGGTGCGGTGTTATTGGTAGCTCCAATCTCTTGATGACTTCTTCTGAGATCAGGTTCTTCTGGCTGCCGCTGTCCACAACAAAGTGTAGGGGAATTCCCTTCACCCACATCTATGAGTGGAAAAGGCGCTCCTCTGCCTCCGACTCTTCAGGTTCCTCTGGTTGAATCTGTGTGGTGGCAACAATGGCACTGGGTTCTGCATCAATGATCTGCTTCCCTTTTTGCGCGGCTATGAAATTAGGTTCCGAGTCAGAATCGGAACTAGGATCTGATTCTAAAGCTTTGATCTCAACCACCAATGACTGTTTTGAGCGACAATCATCAGTGTTGTGTTAGGGGCTTTTGTGGAACTCGCACCACTTCCCGGTGTCCTTCTTTGTCTTTTCTTTACCCTTCTTCACCTGTGGTTGGGACTGGCTGTCCTTTTCCTGCCTCGTGCTCTGCGAGCCAGAGTTTCCTTTACCCTGCTTCTGCGCAGGTCCGAAGTCGCGCTTGTTCTTTTGCTGAAATTTCTGCTCAATTTTGATAGCATATCGATAGGCGGATCCGAGAGAAGAGATTTCTAGGAAATCCATCTCTGTTCGGATGTACCGGTGTAGGCCACTACGATATTTCAGTACTAGGTGCCACTCGGAGTCCTTGATACCTAGCTTTGTGCGCAAGGTATGAAATTTGTTGGTGTACTCCGACACCGTTTGGTCCCTCTCTTGATGCAAAATGGTCCATTTTGTGTACTGGTCATCATAGTTTCCAACAGGGTAATATTGTTCCTTGACGGCATCTATAAAAGAGGCCCAAGTGGGATTGAAATATTCAAACAATCCAGACTCGTCTAATGAGTTTTGCTCACAATAAGTTTCCCACCAATTTTTGACATGGGGGACGTCCTTAAGGAGCGCAAAGATGATCTTTTCCCTATCAGAAAATTGGTGGACAGAGAAATACCCTTCTAGTAGATTCAACCATTTATCTAGGGCATCGGCATCGATTTGGCCTTCAAATAAAGGGATATCAAAATTAACTTGTACCTTGAAGGGAGTTATATCTCCGAAATGGCTGCTCGTTGAGGGTGAATTTGCCGCTGTTGGCATGCATTGAAGGATCTGGGCGAAATTATCCATCATCTCGTTCCTCTGTCGCACGAGGGCTTCCTCGAGCAACAACTTGATAGGATCTCCTGCTCCGTCGTCTCTCTTTTCTTCTGCCATGGGAGGCCGTTTGGGGCGGGGAGAGTGGTCTTCCCCAAGTGAAACTAGTTCGAGACCCAACTCTCTGTATCCTGACCTCGTCGGGGACATGCACCAAGAAACAATCAAAGAGCAGACTGCTCTGATACCACTGATCCGGATTTATGTGAGAATGAAACAAAAGATAGCATATACAGAATCATACACAGAGATATATTGCAAATAACACAGTGATACAGTAAACACATATTCTATTAAATAGCGGAAATAGAACAGACTGTAAAATACAATAACTGGAATGGTGGTAGCTATCTCTGAGAAGAGATGTGGTCGCTATGCTCATTCGTGCCAAGATGAATACAAAGGGGAGCCGAAAGGGCCTATTTATCATAAGCATGAGGGAAAGAATCCCAATCATCCAAAAACCTAACCCTAGAAGATGAACCGTCATAAAGTTTGCAGCCCCAAGGTGGTTAGTTGAACAGTCAACTTCCCGGGGTCATAACTTTTGCATACGATCTCCGTTTAGGGCGCTCAGTAGCCAATTGGAAAGGTCTAACCGATATTTACAACTTTTGAATGGGCCCAAATGCATGCCGTTGGCAACCATTTGGTCCCCCAAATCGCCAAAAAATGTCGTTTAGGGCCTCAAAATGGCTCCGGAAGTTCAGGACCCGAAAAATTGCTAAAAATAGTAATTTACCAAAAGTACCAGAAGACTGTTTTGAGCCAGTTGGAAGAGGTGGGCCGCCACCGATATCCACCTGGATCAAATTCACTCGAGGACATAGATGTATTCAACAAAATCTCTATCTCTTGGATATGGATTCTTCGCCTGCTTCTAAAATTGGTGAAGAAGCTCCAGATACATTGAATGATCAGGTCGACATTCAGGAGCCGCCTATTGACCCCTCATCTCAGGATGAACAACCAGAGATATCTCTCCATGCTTTATCCGGTGTCACCACCCACAAACAATGCGGGTCAGGGGTTACTTCAAGAAGCTTCCTCTTACAATTCTCATTGATTCTGGTAGCACTCATAACTTCATTGACCCTCGGATTTCCAAACATGTTGATTGTTTTTTCCATCCTTGCTCCAACTTTGAAGTCATGGTTGCCAATGGGGGCACCTTACCTTGCAAGGGGAAGTGTCACAATGTGCGTATCTCTATGGAAGATTATAACCTGCGCTCTGACATGTTTACCTTGTCCCTAAGCGGATGTGATGTGGTTTTGGGCGTTCAATGGTTATGCACAATTGGCCCCATCTTATGGGATTTTGCTGAACTTTGGATGCAGTTTTCAATCAATGGGAAACAACACAAATTTAAGGGCTTACAACAAGGATCTCTCTGCCTCATCAGTTCACATCGCTTGGAAAATATCCTTAAGAAGAATTCACATGGTGTCATCGCTCAACTCCATTCCATTCAGATGCACCCATCAACAGTCTCCCCTACTTCCTTGGATAGACATGCAGGTGTCCTTGCTAAACCAGTGGGCTTGTCGCCTCAAAGATACCTTTCCGGTAAGAATTTAGCCGCATCTACGTCTCAGCAGGAAATGATGGCTATTTTGCATGCAGTACAGAAGTGGCAGCCATACCTATTAGGGAATTATTTCTGCATCAAGACTGATCTCCAGAGTCTGAAAAATTTCTTGGAACAATGGGTCTCCTCCCCGGCACACCTGAAATGGGTTATCCAACTCATGGGTTATGCTTATGCGATCACTTACAAGAAGGGTAAGGACAATATGGTGGAAGATTCTCCTTCTCACACATATAATGACCCAGTTTCTCTTACAGGTATTTCTCTGCTTGTTCCAAATTGGTTGCAATTTGTTCAACATGGCTATCTCTTCTATGAACTCCATGCTTCTTCATTAGTAGGGCACTCTAGGTTTCTCAAAATGTATGACCGAGAACAATGTAACTTCTTTTGGCAGGGACTAAAAATGACAATTCAATGGATGGTGGCTGACTGTGATACTTTCCAGGTCAACAAGGGTGAAACGACACTCCTTTCGGGACTGCTCGAACCCTTGCCCATCCCTACACAGATTTGGACAACTAGTTCTATGGATTTCCTAGAAGCTCTCCACTGATCCAATACCACATCTAAAAGGAAACCATATGAAGCAGTCTATGGACATGCACCGCCAGTTCTTCTTCCATACACCCTTAGCAGCTTCCCAGTTCAGGAAATTGACTCGGTTCTTCGAAATTGCGATCAGATTCTTCTTATTCTGCAAGACAATCTTCACATGGCAAGAATTCGACTGAAACAACAAGCTGATCAACACCGTTCTAAGTGCACTTTTCATGCAGCTGATATGGTTCTTCTTCCTCTACAACCTTCCAAGCAACCCTCCCTGAAACTCAAAAGGCGTCAGTGGCCCTGAATGCCACCCGAGGATGCTATAAGGGAGCCACTCCTTCAGATTCTGCATCAATTTCCACATCTAAAGCTTTGAGGACAAAGATTTTTCTAAGGGAGAGGGGATGTTAGGAACCCATGTCAACCCTTCTATTTACTTTGTTAGTATATTGTTGTTGGACGCATATGTTTTGTAAGTCGTCCCATAGTATTTGTTGATCCATAGTTTGTCTTATTGTTGTTGGACGCATATGCTTTGTAATTCGTCCCGTTGTAATTGTTGATCCATAGTTTGTATTGGCCCATGGTTTGTATTGACACATGGTATTGGCGCCTAGACTTAGTATATAAGTTTGTGTTGAGACCAATGAAGGTACCATGAAGTTATTTGTATTGAGCTTGCTCAAAGGAGGTTTCCCCCTCGAAGTGGCCTGCGATCAATATAAAACGATTCTGAGTTCTATAATTTCTGCCATCTCGTGTGTTTTCATTAATTAATTATTGTAGGTTCTTCACAGTGTGTATTTTGGTATGGGTTGATAACAAAACTCCAACACTAGATTTGGCCTTATTTACAATTTATATTCTACTTTCACAATTGGTTTTATTTCCAAGCACACTTTTGCACTCTGAGATTGTTTCCATGTGTGTAGGTTTCATCGAGATCGCAATGTTTCTCCACACATGACCATCCCTACACTTATCATTCTTCAAACCAACATATAGGTTATTTTCCTCTACAAATATCTTACGTATTGAACTTGTTTGTTGACCGCAATTATGCATGTAGGACACCCGTCCCCCCTTTAGGTGAGTGGCCTAACCTAGCCACTCTTGCATTTAACTTGCATAACATAAAACCTTACCTGCATGGGTTACCACTTATTAGTACACAAAGTGCATTTCAGAACCCGTGTTTTTATTCATCCATAGGGATGTGTTGCAACTGCAACCACCCTCCGAAGTATTTTCTTTTGAAAAGACTAGGGCCCCTCCTTAGTTTTAGTCTTTACTTGTCTAAAGGATCTGGGTCACTCTTGAACTAAGCCAAGTACTACATGAGTTTGGTTTGTTTACAAGAATAGAAAACACACAGCCAATTTTTTGTTTTCCTCAGTCATCCTCTTTTTCTTTAAGTTTTAATGTTTCAACGAGTCTTCCTAAGTTCGTCGAAACTTCGACGAAACTTCTAATAAGTTGTCGAAACATCGGCCAAGATTTTGCTTTCTCGCTTAACATTGATGAAGTTTTGTATTTATCGCCGAAACATCAAAGTAACTTGACTTGTGTCGCCTAAAAACTTCAAATTTTTTTTAAATCCACTGATGTGTTGCTAAAACTCCTAAATGTTTGTCGAAACAGATCGGGGTATTTTCCATCTTGAGCCAATACGACTTAACTTTCGGTACCAAGATGTAATCTCAACTGACCTGTTGATTTCACGATGAAAAATATCAGCATGACTTATACTTTTCTTCCCATATAGTCACATCAACTCGACCCTTCCCATCATAACTCAATATCGGCAAACTTATTAATTTTGTGTCGAAACCGAATCGACAAGACTTGTGATATTTTGTCATTATGGTTGCATTGACTCGACCTCTTTCTCCGATACACAACGTCGCATAAGAAATAAAATTTAACACCGAAACACGTTGGGGTAATTCACATTTTTTCACCGAAATAAACAAACAAGATTTTTGAAAAAACGTTGATTTTACCTTTTTAAGCCCCGTTTGAAAAATTAGGGTTTTTGAAGACCTTTTTAATAGAAGAGAACATTGTTTTCCCCTATCGTAAACCTGTTCGAGCCCATACCACCTGGACAAGATTCATTTCTCAATACGCTTGGAATCTACTATCAATCAGTCTAGTACACTTGTCATCCATTTTTCCAGGTAAGTATCCTTTTTCCCTGATATGGTGGTATAAACTTGTTGGTCTACACTTGGAATATTGTAGTTGGAAGGTAATGGCCCATAATTATTCTTGTACTATTGGTCTCATGATTGATCATTCTTCTTCCTTTTAATGATTCTATTGGTTTGTTTTTTTTTCTTTAAGCCTAAGGGTTTCGAGTCACCTAACTTGTATCGAATGTCTTATTCCCTAGAGCTTAGGTTGTGCCTCTTTTGCTCAAATAAACAATCTTTTGGAGTTTTCCATCACTTTCGTTTGAACCCTAGCTTAAACGCTGGCTCCAAGAAATCGTCGAATTTCTCCAACCCTATCTCGACTGCACACAAGCCACTACATTGCATCCCTTTGTGCGATAGAAAATGCGTCGATGCAAACCCCAATGAATAAACTAGGGAGTTTCTAGATTTAGCTTATGAACAATTCGATTTATTTACATGAAAAGGATTTGTTTATTTATTGAAAATATTTTTAGTTGTTGCTTGTTTTACTGAAATTGCATGTCATTTCATGGTTTCAATGGATGTACCAAGGATAATGATGTTCCACTGTCGTCCATGAGTCTGAAATGTTGAAAAGGGGCTCTAAATGATCGTCCAAGACTGTATTGGAGATAGCATCAAATGATGAACAAGTTCAAGAAGCATCCTTGGAGGCTCAGTTCGATGATACACATCCTATTATGGGAATTTCCCCTTAAATCAAATGGGGTGAGATATACCATTTGATTAGAGACCAGAATGTCCCAGAGGCCACCATTGAAGAAGACTTGATCTATCAGAACATTAAAAAGATGGGCATTCATAAGGCTGTAGCAAGGCCTAAAATATTTCCTTGTGATGAAGTAATAGGGCGGGTCCTTCCCCATATTTATACTAAATCTCGTATCATCACGAATGCTACAAGGAAAGTTTTTTCTTTGTTTCAGACTGTGCACGTGTAACATCCCGAATTTTCATAAAAATCTAAAATTTTTGATAACAGCATTAATTATGATAATAATAATTGAGATTACGAAAGCATTAATTGTAAAGTTGTTAGTACTAAACATGCTTTAATTTTTGTTTTAGCAGCAATATGATAATGACAGTTTTAACACATAATTAGTAAACATGATTATGATAACAAATGTACTAATCAATCGGAAATATGATGCGATAATTTTCTTTTGCAATGATACTGACAGTTTGACTTTGCTGCATAAGGGTGTCCTACGAGGTACCCTAGAGCTTACTTAGTTGCAATGCTAAAGCATATTGAATGTCTTATGTGCAAACGACAGGTAAGAGCAAAGTACGAGTATAGTTCAGTTTCAATGTCATGATTAAATAAAATGTTATAAATTTTGTTACGACTCACCAAAAGTGTGCAGGTATGGATTTCATAGCTATAATTATTATTTTTCAGATGTATATCTTATAACTCCATAATGTTTAAAAATGAGTCGTCTATGTACGTCATCCTGCTCATCATTTTATCACTGTAATTCTTGTTGTTTTTATAGCTGGCCTTGTCGTCATCTTAAGATAATTAATTATCTTTATATTACTGATGTTATAGAGGTACCGCAAAAACATTAAAAGCTTGTATGAGAAAGTATGGTAAGGACTCATAGCATTTTAGTCAGTATTCATGCTAAATATAATCACAACCAAAGTTACAAAAGTAACATTATAATCTCCTCAGTATGGGCTATCCCATTCGTAACCTTAGCAATACTTATAACTCTTTCAAGGCTTGTATCTTATTTGTATGAATGGCATAAGTGAGACTATGTCAAAAAGTGACTATAGTTGTCCTAACAACTATTATCTAAGTCATATCTTTATTATTTAAATCCCCAAATAATAATTTGGGACTATATAAACTTCGAATTGTTGTTCTAAATAATTAAAATGAATCTAGCGTTGCGACCTAGACTTGGAACTATATGAATATATGTATCGTCGTTGGTTTAAAACAACACAATAATGTGTGTTATGAAACATAGTCTTGGAACCCATACGATCTTTGGAATTTGAGTTAACAAAACAATTAATGTTATAAGGTGATGTAACAATGTATGAAAGCATAAAGTTTGAACCCGTATCCAAAATGCAAACAATGTTTTGAGTTTTTTAATAAAGTCCTACGTGAAGGTTTGAATATCCAATGGAGCTATTCCGTAAGTCTCGATGACACTGACATGCAATGAATGTTGACAGGGTGACGAGTGCTGGTTCATTAATATGACAAGAACATTGAGCTATCGTGAAGATTGTCCTTCGATCCTGTATTAATAACTTGGGTTGACTCGTCGGTTGACAAGGATTGTTGTCATTCCACGTATTATAAAATCATTGTAATGGTGAACGCCGAGACCACTGTGTAATGGTTGTAAGTTAATACTCCTCCGAGCTGGATGTTAGAATGACCCAGCGTGATCCATCGTGGAAATACCATGCATGTGAAGTGATAGTGCATTAAATGCAAGGGTTGTTCGACCCAATGCAACCTCGCTAGCACACCTACGAATCGTTGATTGTAATGAGTTTGGGCCATTCGATTGAAACCCTAACATCTGTCATTGATTTTGGTTTAAGAGTTTGAAATGTGGTTCAATGTTTCTATTGTTGTTCGGTTTGTATGGCCGACATGCAGCCAAAATTTCTAGGGTTAGAAAGTTGCAGGAGGTTTCAACCTCGAGTCCTGTAGATAGGTTTTGAAGTTGCAGGTTCTAAACCATTGAATGGCATTGTAATTTAAGGATTGGGTCTTCTGGTTTGGAGTGATATTGAGTTTAATAGTTTGTAATTAATCCTTTTAGAGATTGGGTGAAAGCACGTCATTTGAAAGTGATAACAGTACCCTGGTTTCATCTGCAATAGTGCTCTTCGTCGTTCCTCTGGTGAATGCTAAGAACCTGGCCGCTTCGTCGAGAAGGTAAAAGTTTTTGAAAGTCTTAGCGTTTTCCTTTGTTAAACTATGTTTTTAAATTTGAACATACAACGAATATTTAACTCTGTTTAATTTTGTGTCAGTTGTAGATAGTGAAGGAATGGTTCGAGCAAGGGTTTGGAAAGAAGGGCATGCTTCCAAACTGGTAAGCTCCGAGTCTTCCAAAACCCTCGTAGGTGCTCTCCGTCTGTGTGTTGAAGTGGTTTCAATGGGTGAATAACCGGTCCTTGCCAAGACTCGTCGATGTTGTTGGTTGAAGAAATTTGAAGCACATTTTTGTTATTCAATGGTTGTTTGTTCAGTGCTGTGACTCTCGTTTGATTATGTAATATTTGGTTTTTATATCCTGATACTTATCTCCGTCGATATGGGCAATGTAAAACTCGTTAATGCCGAGGGTTTAAGAACTCGTTTCAAATATTTGAACTTGGGAATATCCCTGTTTAAGAACGGATCTTGTACTGGTTTAAAGCCAATGAGCCACGACCGGTTTTTGTTTAAGTTATAAGAAATGATACAAGGAGCCGAGGCTCGTTTATAGTGAATACAATGCTCCCTTCTCGGCAATGAAAAAGTATGCTATTTGTTTCTGTGTAAAATCGTAATGTTGTAGGTTGTCATTGTGAAATTTCGATCGATACTAGGGTTTGTGAAACGATAACTCTGTAATGTATGATGTTTTGAAAAGGTATTAATTTCATTTGTAATGGAAACAACAGGTCATACCCTAATTCGTGCTTCGAATAGAAATTTAAATGTTTGAGAATGAATCTTTTAAAAGAACTTGGGTTCGATCCGAAGCCTGTGTAGATTAACTTTGCAAAACGATAATAATGGAAATCGAATTCTAGCTAGGTTTTGATATAAATCTCAGTTTGGAAAAATCGACACTTTCAGTTTAGAAATATCTATGGAATTAAATGACTGATGACAATAAAATGTTTATAGTATTTTCAATGTCTGTTTGAACTATAAAAATATAGGCAATTATTATAGTAGGAATGAGAACAGTGTATGTATGTGCAATGTGAAAGATTATGTGATGACTGTTATGTACAGCCTTGATAAAATGAACACATATTTAGTTATTTGCAGCTAGGATATTATATTGTAAACAAAATATGTTAGATAGAAATATGCATTCTATCTATTTCCTATATTCATAGTAATGATAAGAATAATGCAATGTACTGTACAGGAAATAATCGATATATAGAAATTTGGATTCTATTTATTTCTATGAACATAGTAATGATAAGGAAATACGGTATTACTATACAGGAGTTATACAATGTTTGTTTTTCATAAAACTAGGAAACATTCTATAATATACATTAGATATTATACAGAACTTTCTACTATTATTAATCATAGGACAGAAACTGATAAACATATAATTACTATTTTTATCTATCGAATTCAATGGCAAATTGCCTATCCTGTAATCTATTCTTAATTTGCGTATCTATACTAGAGTACGATGCATAAAACAGCATGTGGAAAAATATAGATACTAGTTTATCAATTCAAATCATCATTTAAATTTTAACATTCAGACTTAAACAAATTTAGAATTGGATTCTTTTTCGAAAAAACAGAGAACAGAGATTACTAATTACACAGGCAAATCTAATAGCTGAGATAAGGTAGAAAATTTGTAAGAACCTAGGTAAATCTGTAGGGCAACAAACAGCCCAAGAAGACTGTTCCACCCAACCAATTCCTGAAAACAGTCAAGTACTGCCTTAGGACCCCCGAGCCTGTTCACTGAACCACCAAGAGGAAGAAACTCTACGAATTAGGATCTCCACTTGTAGTAGCACTAACTCTTGAGTCTTCAAGAACTAGAAGTCCAATAGACCTGCACCAGCATCTCTGGTTCTTCTCAGCAATATGCAGACTTAAAATTGTACTCACAAATAGCCTCCCTATTCGAATCTCTCAGTGATCACCTGGTGCACATGAGGAAATATTTCTGCAAAAAATATTGTGTAAGAGCTGCCTGCTCAATTCGAATTTGTCTTTTGTAGGATGCTTAGGCCTTTTCAGATGTTATTGGGTCATTAAATGAGCTGCCTGCTCACTCCCTCCACCTGGGGGATAATGCCACATTTTTAGGGGTAGTTGTCCCATAACCAACAGCGAGTGGTGTGATGCAATTGCTGCCATCTGTCCCATACCTTCCAATAGCTTCCATTCCTCCTAGTGGGTCAGTGAACACTCATTTAACAGTCTCCTTGGGTGTTTTTCTCCTAATTAATTTATTTAAATAATAATATTCAGTAATTACATTCATCCTTGATCAAAACTGATCATAATTTCAAAACTTTGTAATTAAATTTAACATAAAGTATTTTGCAAATAAAACAATAATTTTCAGAAATTTGGGTAGGTGACAGCACATCAGGAAAGCATATAGAATTTCCAGATCCAAGAATATTTTTGGCAGAAGAGTGTCTCATGAGCCTAAAACTTGATTATGTTGAGTTTGTTAAGAAGATGTTTCTACCAGGAAAGAAACTACTCCAAAGGGATAGTGGGGAATATGAAACAAAAAATTTAAAGCCTTTTAGGATTATCACTACTCTTATATGCAAGATTTATGGGATTCCCAACTCAACCCATTACAAGCAATTTTGGGTTCCCTTACTTTATAACATTACCACGCATGGCACTATTTTCAATTGGGCATACATTATCTCTGAAAATATGGTACAAGCAATCAAAGATGCTAAGAAAGGCCTTAAAGCGAAGAAGGATGAATTTCATATGTCTTCATATTTAGTGAATTGTATCATGACTCTACATCATTTTCCTGGCCTAGGATGTAGATGGAATCATAATTAATATCCCATTTATGTGGCCTATCAAATTTTGTGGGCACAGAAGCATGCAAGCTATTATAAGCAGATTTGCGAAGAGTTAGTGGTTCCCTTATACAAGTTGATATATGAAAAGGAGCCATATTGATTGTCTGAAGATGCTCTTGCAGTAGTCATTGAGTTAGGGGATTTCTATCTGACCCCTGAAGGCACATACTTGCGTATTTATGGGGGATCAAAGGGTCTATATTTGTTGCCCAAGTATGTCATAGATTGTATTATTCTAAAGGAAACTGTGAGGCAAACCTTTGTGAATGTCATTGGCCATTTCCTACATAATAATAATAATTCTTCCTGGCCGCCAGTTCTGTTGATAGTCGGATTGTACAAAATGAACAAGGTCAAAGACATCTAGGATTTAATAAAAGATTTGGACTCCATTCACTTTGGCGAGAAGACCTTCATAAGGAATGATAGTCATCAAAAGGTGGTTATACATTGTGCATCTTTTAAGATCCATTATGAATATGCAGACCAATTCTTGAAGGAGGAAGAAGTGTATAGACGAGTTACAAACCTCGCAGAATTGGACAGAAGACTTAACAAAAGAAAAAGGTGTTAAGGAGGAATGATCAAGCAAACTAGTATATGCCTCAACACAAGAAAACTTGGAAGAAGCTGCTAGAAAGGAATTTGTAGAAGAAGCTCTCCTTGCTGAAATAGGTAAAAATCCAGCCATAAACTTTACACAACATGAATTCCTTTACTTGTCTATCAACTCCTCTTTGGGAGCCAACTGGTAGCTCTCCATGTTGTTCACTTCCCATCGAGACTGGATAGTATTCATCTACTTCAACCAAGGTGCTGCAGCAAAAGTAGGGGACTCATCTGTCTGAGGCTGGATGCATGGAAAATAGAGTTGAGCAACGATGAGCTTCTGAAATGTAGAGGTGGATTTGCAGGGATATGGGAGAAGGCTGAACCCATGACGAGATCTGGGCATGTGATTTCGATGAAACAACTGCAATTTTTTTCCAAACACCTTAAATCCTCTCTTCCTCAATGGAAATCACTCTGTGAGCATTTGAAATTTCAAAATGTGTGGAGCGCAGGCATTTGAATTTTCAAAATTCAAATGGCTCTCTTGTAAGCTGATGCTATAACTGGAAGGCCAGTGAACCTCGCGATGTCATGCATGGACATGCAAACAGTGTAGCTGAAAATAGAGCCTTTCACGAAAGTCACAGGTTGACGACGTTAAAAATCCTCCCTCGTGTATTAATTGCATGTTGACATGAGGATGGTCCACTGCAAAAATCAAAAAATCTAGATTTTTTCAATGTCAAGACGGTGTGGGGACCTACGTCCAATGATCGGTTTTCAGAAAACAACCAGAGACGAGGAACAATGGTCTCAGACGATTTGTAAACGACGTGAAGGATCGCCGATGACCTAGGTAGGTACCCGGGTGCAAATCATCTAGAGAATAGCCTATTCCATAAATGTTGTTGTTGAAAATTATAGTTTCAATTAAAATGATAGTTCCAAGTGGGTTGTGTTATCGTTTCCTAGTTGTAGGTAACGATATAATTTCCAAGTTCCAAGCGATAACTCCATGAGCCACTCATTGTAGTAAGTTTGTAACGTAATTTAAAATCGAGATTGTACATCTAATTAATGAAAATTAAGAAACAAATGTAGCATTTACTTGTAGCGCTTTGATTATACAGTGACATATAGGCAGTCAGATCTACCAATTAGATGTGATCTACCAATTGAAAACTGAGCCAGATCTAATAAAAAAGAACACAAGCAAGGAAATCTACAACTTAAATAACTCATTCTTTCCCCAGTACAGTCGCCAATTTTGTTAACGGATAAATCCGTCGATGCGGACACCAACCAATCTCCCTAGTCTGCATGGTTTGGATCTAGAACAAAGCGAAACAAGAATGAAAACATTTCCCTAGATCTATCAAATTACTTGAATACAAAGAGTCTAGTCCATACCTTATTTATGAAGGTTGTCCTCGTGGCTTGAAGCTTTTGCAATGCCGCTCATTGATGAAGAGATTACCTGCAAAATATTCAAAAGGAAAAAGACAAGAGACTACAAGACAACATGATACATCTAAGCGATTGACCAAGGAGAACTACTATAAATGAAATTATACATCATTTATGGGAAAGGAATACATTGATGTATTAGTTAAAATAGAGGAAGGAATTGCAACCAATGAATCCTTGGTGTTGAAGATCCTTTCCAATGGAACCTTGCCTCAATTTGCCAATCATAGAAGAATGGATTCCTGGCTCAATTTCTCTAGCACTTGGCTTCCCTCATTTCAAACCCCATATCCCATGAAGAGGAGCTTCATTTATAGGCCAAAAGAGATGAAGAGGAGAGGAGAGGATTAAGGGAGAAGGATGAGGTGGGATCCTACTAAGATGGGAGGCGAGTAAGATCCACCCTAACTGGAAGGGGTAAGACTCCACAAGGGTCTCCTTTGAGAGACTTCTCGAAACTTCTCTTTTTCCCTCCGTACAAGCATCGACGCACCCTAGACACTAGCAACATGTGCCAGCGATGCGCTCTGTAGTGGAGCAAGGTGTGTCGATCAGGAAAGATGCACTTTGTTGTAAGGCAAGGTGCGTCAACTTCTCTAAACATGGTTTTTGCAGGGAAAAAACCTCATTACTCATCTTCCAAGGATTTTTGGCCAAGTACCTCAAGTATTTAGGCAAGGAGAAATCATACATGCTTCATAATCATGACGAGTACAAAAATTCCGTGTAAAAAGAGTATTGCCACGGCAAGCATGGTGGTTCCCCTCTAAAATTTTCTTGGAATCTTGAAGACTCAAAGTTTGGAAACTCAGTATCAACTTCAAAGAATTATACAGTGAGAAAAAGGGTTGAAAGTTTAGAAAGGGTTTCCAAAATATGAATGAGGTAAATATTAATTGTGCAAATTTTGTTTTGATGGATTTAATTAATCTTTTGGTGTTTAGTGGTGATGTCACAGGAGATATCAATATGAAAAAGAAAATCCACATCTCTTTACTTTTGGAAACACACAATTCCACTACATGAGTGCCACTACTCAAAGTTTTGGAAGGAAAGCAAGTTCTTCAACATCCATGTTTGAAATTGCTTGAGGACAAGCAATATTGGGAGGGGAGGGTTTGTCGTGTCCCCAAATTTTGCATTGGCTTACAATGGCCTAAGCCACTTGGCCATGTTCATGATAATTTGTCAAATTGGTGCTAAGGGTCAAATAATTTCCAAGCTTGATGTCCAAGTTAGTAATAATGTAAAATTATAGCCAAATGGACAAGGTGGGTCACATGAAGAGCAAATTCCCAATTCAAATTTTGTAGTGTCCCCATCCAAATAAACTATCACGGAGGATAAATTCCACTAACTTACTAGTTCCCTAAGTTGGGGGTGGAACCATCAAAATTTAGAATAAGGGAGATACAAGACCCAAAATGACCTTAGACTTACAAATTCACATTAAATGGGTCAAATAAATAATAATAATAAAGAAAATAAGGTGGCATTGGATCATGAGGGCACATCAGAGGTTGTGGAACCCACATGTGGCAAGATTCCCCACTACACTTGGCATAATTCTCTCACCAATTCGAGTCCAAGGTGGAGGGTAACGTACTTGGGGGAGTTGAAGAGGAATTATTCATGGCATGAATCTAGTAAGGTCGAATTGGAGTGGAAGAGTAACTCCCATGGAAGAGGAAGAGGCATCATAGAGAAGTTGTGCCACTTGTAGTTTGATCCTCGGGCATCTATGACAAGAATGGTGGAGAATCTATGACAAATATGACAAATTCAAACCTGATTGCAGACCTATGACACATATGACATATCATGGCTAAAAATAGCCACCAATAGGGTGCATAGGGGGGGTTATGGTCAGCCACGATTCCCCATTCGAATTGGGAGAAGAGGAATGCAAGAAAGAAGTGGATAAGTGTCTTCTATGAGAATCTCTCCCTAACTTGAGTTGAGTGAAGACTCTTGGAGTGAATTAGATCTATGGATTCCATTGGAGGATAATAAAAGAGAAGGAGGATGGAGGAGATTAACTTTTGGTCATTTCTCATTTGCACTTTTGGAGAGCTTAGCTTGTCCTTGCACGGTGGATGTTCATCCTCCCTACCTTAGAACCAATTTCGTGGGTGCAGGATTCCTATCCAATTTGGTTGAAGGAGAGGCCATTTAGATATCTCAATAGAGATTCATGGATATGTTTTGATGCAGGTTCAATCCCCCTTTGAATTTGAGTTCATTTCCTATCTTCTTTCTCTACTGTCTTTCTCTCAAAACTCTCTCGATGTCCATGTAAACGTGTGATGGCGCACTCATAGCTGGAAAAATATTGTGATGACTGATATTTCAACTCCATTGGCATGTTATTTGATGTATATAATTGTAATGGACTGCATATGAGAGCCACAACTTGAATTACCATACTTTCCATGTAATATTTCCAAGAAAAACCAAGATTCCTCACTAGTTTTACATGGTGTTTTTGTGGTGACTTTGTATCTATTTGATATCATATATTTTCTAAGTTTTAGATTATATTTCGAGTTGTATATTAAGTAACATGAATGAACCAATTTATGTGATCGTACCCTTGTATTTTTACTCAAATTTTGTGCATTACACCTTATGTCCTTGTTGACCATTTCTCACTATTTCGTAGTCATACAACCTGTTGTTTTTCCGGGAGTTGTAGTATACCCTAAAACCTAATATAATTCTTGAATTGGGTTACCCTTGAGGTCCTATGTTAGTTCCAAGTCTAAAATATGAAAATAGGGAAGGTCGTATAGTGTTTGGAAGGCCAAAAAGTCACTAGTCTAGTGGGGTTTTCAACTATCTAATTCAACTAGTTTTATTCCCCTTCCTTCCTCCTTGAGAATTGTGAACCCTGAAAGTTTCCAATGAGTGTCTAAAGGTCTAAAGGATGCATTAGTGTGTCTTAATTCCTCCCAAGTCCCTCCCCATAATATTCGAAAGAATTTGGATGTTTTTGGAGCAACTTGAGGTCACCTATCCAAAGTTCAAAATTTGGTCCAAATTGAGTGACTTTTCATATTAGGGATATTACAGTGGTATCAGAGCATGGTCATTGCACCTGTGCATTAAGATCATCCATTGAAGAAGAAGTTGCATCCATATCTTACTATTATGATGACTCCTATGAGTACAGTGCTTATGAGCAGTATGAAGATGATTGTGAGCAATATGAAGAAGAATGTGATTGGTATGAGGAAGAGGTTCCATCATGCAACACTTCTTACAATTTCATAAGGAATGAGGGTTATTCTTATGACCTTGTGTATGATGAAGATGAATGTGTCATACCACCTAAGGCTAATCCTATGAATGAATCATAAATATTGAGAGCAACATGTAAAACTTTGCCTCAACAACATCAAGCATATCTTGCTTTGATGGGAAAGAAAAAGAAGGCCATTATTTTTTAAGACTTTGTCAATTGGGTGTTTGGATATAGGCCTGAGATTGAAGATGTGGAGTTAGTGAAGAAATTTCTATTCCCTTATTGCAAAATACCTTGGAGAGCAAATCATATATGTTTGAGTGAAAAGGAGGACCAAAATGAGGAGACCCATGAGCCATGTAGTTCTAAAGGTGGTGAAGCAGAAGAAGCATTACATGAAGAGGATCGAAAGTCACTCCAAAGTGACTCTGAAAAAGATGAAGAAACGCCACATGAGCATGAAGAAGATTCCATTGAAAATATTGAAGATCATTATGAGACACATTCTACTTTGGACATGAATCAAAGAGCATCTACTGATGGAAGCTTGAACTGTGAAGCTGTACCTACTGATGGAAGCTTGAAGTGACCCAGGGATAATTTTAAGGACACATACTTATTTAAAAGTGTATAAACCTTGGCTAATCTTACCAATTCATAAAATGTCAACTATAAAATATTTGGCGATATTTTTCTAAAATTATTTCAATTTCTAAGGATTTTATATAGTTTATATAATAATTTGGCGATTTTAGACTGAAAAAAGTTTACCCCATCAAAATTGGGCGAAATGGGGCTTCAAAAAATGCAATTTGGCGAATCGTTTTTTGGAAAAAAACATGGAAAAATAGCCCATGGGCTAAATTTCGCCCCTAAAATTATCCTTGGCTTGAACTGTGAAGCTGTACCTACTGATGGGTGCTCACGCCTCCATGTTGGTGACATGGAGATCACTTTTGAAGGTGTTGTTGCAAGCCAAAGTTCCACTGACCATGGATATGAATACCTTGTAGCAGTTGAAGAAGAACCAAGATCAACTTCCCCATCACCACTTGGGCTTCGTGAAGTTGGTCCAAGCAAGAAGGAAGAAGAAGAGGAGGTTCATTTGCAAGAGACTCATTTTATTGCAGGGTCCTTTAAGATGGATGAAAAGAAGATTCAAGAGGACTTGAAGACTCTCCATGATACACATGCATTTGTTTCGAAATTTTGTTGGTATGTGGAGGATAAATCTTCCATTGAAGACATGGAGAAAATCCAGAAGGCAATGTTGGACACCAAAGGTAATTTTTTGAATTTGCTTTCTAATAGAGATTATTTAATTGATCTTGTTGGTTTGTATCATGGAATAACCTTGAAGGATGCAGAATATAATGACAAGCTCTCAAATGAGTTGGATTCTACCCAAAATGCACTCCAAAAATCTATGGTCCAGATTGAGAAACTTCAAGAGAGGTTGCAAAGGTCCTTTACACCCTCCTAAATATCAGATAGTCATTCAATGGCTGAAAGTATTTATGTTACAAAGGAGGAACCTCATGTGATGGTGGAACATGAGGTACATGTTGATATGCAGGTGCTTTAAGAGGCTACATTCAAACAAGAAGGAATCCAAGCACTTGTTCTTGTTCAGAGGGATTATGAGATGCCTCATGGTGAGAGTTGCAGAGCCTTGGAGGAGGCACATGATCTCACAAAAGTTGGACCAACCAATTATGGAGAAGATGCATTCAAAATTTTGATGTGTAAGAGTTGCAAAGAGGTAAGGTTGGTTCACAATTCTTCACCTCCTACCTCTTTTTTAGCCACATCAATTAGGGATGAAAATTGGGTGAAAGGTTTATTTCTGATGGTGCCACATGAGGAATATGAAACTCCAATCTCTCCTTTCGATGATGAGATTATTAGAGCACCTTCTTCTTTACATTTGCAGCATAATCATTTGTTACCTTATGATGATACACATCTACATGGATGCACCTATGATGTTCACTTGAGTCACTTGAAGACTCATGATTTTCGTTGCTCCTTGCTTAGTTCATTTGATGTTGGAGGAACTTCATCCAATACTTGGCTGAAGAGATATATGATTGGAGCACATTCATATTGGCAGAAACATCCTTTTTTATTTCTTGATGATACATACACTCATTGATGCACATATGGTACTCCTTTGAGCCCCTTGAAGTCTCATTGTTTTCTTTGCTCTTTACTTTGTTCAGACTTTGGTGGAGGTTCTTCATTCACTTCTTAGATGAAAGAAAACGTGGCTAACTATTTTGATGCATATTACATTCTTTTGTAGAAACATTATAGGACATAGGATCCTCACCTATGTCATTGGAGCAGATTTGATATAATACTTGATGCTTGTGTGTATGGGGCACATGATGATCTACTTACTTGGACGTACAAGCACTTTCATGATTCTTTGATCAGGCACCTCCTTGATGTACATTTGTATGATGTTGTTATGTACTTTGATGATCTATCTTTTGTACTTATGATGTTTGGAAGGATGCATACAAGGAAATGGGATCCATGCATTCTCTTTCCTAATGGTATGGGTTGGAGAGCACTCCTAATTGTTGGAGTGCAATATAAGCAAATGGGACCCTGGGATCATTTTTTTGTCTCATTGGTTTCAATTTTGAGGATAGCAAGCAGTATGGGAGATTGAGTCCCCACTTGAGAAGGTGATTGTAATCAGAGTAATGTAGCAGCAAGCATGGTGGTTCCTCTATGAAATTTTCTTGGAATATTGAAGACTCAAAGTTTGGTAACTTAGTGCCAACTTCAAAGAATTATACAGTGAGCAAAAGGGTTGAAAGTTCATAAAGGGTTTCCAAAATATGAAAGAGGTAAAGATTAATTGTGCAAATTTTGTTTGGATGGATTTAATTAATATTTTGGTGTTTGGTGGTGATGTCACAGGAGATATAAATATGAAAAAAGAAAATCCACATCTCTTTACTTTTGGAAACACACAATTGCAGTACATGAGTGCCACTACTCAAAGTTTTGGAAGAAAAATTTTGGAAGCAAAGTTTTGGAAGGAAAGCAGGTTCTTCAACATCTGGGTTCTAAATTGCTCGAGGAAAAGCAATATTGCTAGGGGAGGATTTGTCATGTCCCCAAATTTTGCATTGGGTCACAATGGCCTAAGCCACTTGGCCATGTTCATGATAGTTTGTCAAATTGGTGCTAAGGGTCAAAGAATTGCCAAGTATGATGTCCAAGTTAGTAATAATGTAAAATTAGAGCCAAATGGACAAGGTGGGTCACATGAAGAGAAAATTCCCAATTCAAAGTTTGTAATGTCCCCATTCAACTAAACTATCATGGAGGAAAAATTCCACTAACTTACTAGTTCCCTAGGTTTAGGGTGGAAGCGTAAAAATTGGAATAAGGGAGTTGCAAGACCTGAAATGACCTTAGACTTACAAATTCACATTAAATGGGTCAAATAAATAATAATAAAAATAAAATAAGGTGGCATTGGATCATGAGGGAACATAAGATATTGTGGCACCCACATGTGACAAGATTCCCCACTACACCTTCCATCATTCTCTCACTAATTCAAGTCCAACGTGGAGGGTAACGTACTTGGGGGAGTTGAAGAGGAATTATTCATGGCATGAATCTAGGAAGGTCGAATTGGAGTGGAAGAGTAACTCCCATGGAAGAGAAAGAGGCATCATAGAGAAGTTGTGACACTTGTAGCTAGATTCTTGGGCATCTATGACAACAATGATGGAGAATCTATGACAAATATGAAAAATTCAGACCTGATTGCAGACCTATGATACATATGACATATGATGGCTAAAAATAGCTACCAAGAGGGTGCATAGGGGGGGTTATGGTTAGCCAAGATTCCCCATTCGAATTGGAGGAAGAGGAATGCAAGAAAGAAGTGGACAAGTGTCTTCTATGAGAATCTCTTTATAACTCGAGTTGAGTGAAGACTCTTGGAGGGAATTCGAGCTATGGAGTCCAGTGGAGGTTAATAAAAGAGAAGGAGGATGAAGGAGAGTATATTTTGGTCATTTCTCATTTGCACTTTTGGAAATCTTAACTTGTCCTTGCATGGTGGATGTTCATCCTCCCTGCCTTAAAACCAGTTCGTGGGTGCAAGAGTCCTATCCAAGTTGGTTGAAGGAGAGGCCATTCATACCTATCAATAGAGCTTCATGGAAATTTTTTGATGCAGGATCTATCCCCCTTTGAGTTCGATTTCATTTCCTATCTTCTTTCTCTACTACCTTTCTCTCAAAACTCTCTCAATGTCCATGTATAAGTGTGATGGCGCACTCATAGCTGCAAAAATATTGTGATGATTGATATTTATACTCCATTGGAATTTTATTTGATGTATATAATTGTAATGGACTGCAAATGAGAGCCAAATCTTGAATTACCATACTTTCCATGTAATATTTCCAAGAAAAACCAAGATTTGAGCTAGTTTCCTCACTAGTTTTACATGGTGCTTTTGTGGTGACTTTGTATCTGTTTGATCTCAGATCTTTTGACCGGTACGAGAGTAACTCTTTGAGTATAATATTTGGTGTCCCTGTTGGTTCACTATGCATCTATTAAATATGTAAAATGCATTCGGTCCATCGAACTACATTCCACCAATAGACAATAGTTTCTTATCAATACACTGCTTATAAAATCAAATAGCTTCACAACTTTTTATTCACATATTTTCTTCCTCACTCTATAAAAATGAACAATTCAATTAATCCACAATTGTATGAGCAATTGCTCTGTTATTAAAACAATGTGCAACAAATTTCCTCGATGGTTTGGAGGCAGAAACTCAAAATCAAGAAATAATTTCTTATCTTTTTCTTGAGTGCACGCGGATTTTTAAGAGCATCCACAAGTACATATTTTCTTCATCTTGCAGGTCTCTTGCATTCCTCACAGTATTTTCTAGTTCGAACCGCCTCCATCCACTACTACTGTCACCTAGGGCGGATAGAGGATGCAACGACACCATGATGTTGAACATTCTGGTTCAACACATCATCCAAGCAGAGAATACGAGCATACACAACCAAGCTTTCAAGAGAACAAGTATTGTACAGAACGTTCGATCGGCTTGTTTATTCATCTTGAAAGGTATTTTATACATAGTGGATATAGTTGTAGCGGTTGCACCCACTCCAACTGCTCCTTAATTAGCACATAATAAATTAGTTCATTAATGACATAAGAGGGCTAGTAGCCCCTTCCAACAAGTAGGGAATTCATTGAATTCCATTTATAGTCAAAATAACAAAACGGTGCATCATGGCATAACTGTTACATCAATAGTGATTGTCGGGACAATAATCTGGACAAGTTCCCCACACCAAATGGTTTGGAGTCTAATTGGGATTTCTCATTAGGGAGGACCATGTTATCAATGTGGGACAAGAATTCCCATCAATAGTGCCCCTTCATACTTTGAAATTCTAAATCACAACAGATCATGGAGCTGAGTATACCTCATAAAGAAAGAATGAGCAGAAAAGTTGAATTACATTGAAAATTGCAGTAAAAATGAGCAGACAATTAATCATGCATGAGTGCTCAGATAGGAACAAAATAATGCCACATTATCCAATAATCAGTATAGTAAACAATGATGATACAATAGAGAGAATTCGAATCTCCTAGGAGAATTCGAGTCACGGTCTGTCTAGCATAGTAATTGTCACCTCAATCAGTGCTCCAGAAGTCCCAAACTCAGTTAAAATCAACCAAATCTCAGTGAACTGATGATACATTCAGTTAACTGAACAAGGAGGATGCATCCATGAGTTTTTCATGAAAATCAATCAAAAAATGGCGCATGAGGCCACAATCAGTGGTGATCGAAGCTCAAACTCCCAATTAGAGTCACCAACTCATGTGTAACTCAATTACACTGAACTGAGTCACTGAATGGGATCCTAAAATATATGGAACTGCCTCTAAGGGTCCTAAAATCATGCATGCAGGGCGCATTAGGTGGCTAATGTGTCATAGATGACATCTACACACCACTAGGAGGTAAATAACATCACTAAGTGCTAGCAAATGGTAAATAATGCAAGTAGGACAAGGATGGAGTATTAAAATATCCTAACACATACTTTCCTTCATACTTGAATCTAAGAGGCATGAGAACCACAAGGTTGGCACAACGCCCATACCCAAACCCTAACCAAAGGAATTTTCATGTTCTAGTTGAATGGCCTATCATGTGCATGAAGAATCTTGCTATGAGGTCCTAGGAGCTACAACAACACTGTGATAGATGTTTCACGTTGAACCCATCACTTATCTATTAATATACATGTTGTGGTCCTTGCATGGATTGATCTCAGCGTTAAAATATAGTTTAGAACTGAATCACCTATACATCATTTCCAAAACTATTTGAAACCTATAACAAAAAATTGTTTAACACTATAGTCATACTTTTGATTTACTAAATCCATATACTACTTTAGCCAGTATTGATTAACAATACAAAACCCTAGCATGAAAAGAAGACTAGAAAATGAAAATCCAAATATTCAAACTCGACACCATCTAAGAACTCATAAATACTGAAAAGACCCTACAGGAAGAGTTAGAGCTTCCTTCGACAGCTCATTAGCCTTTTTATTAAGCTCCCTATAAACATGCCTAGATGAAAGCAAATCAAAGGATCGCATAGAATCCTAAAGATCCTATAATAGAGGGCCTAAGCACACATTCTCCACTGTGACTTTCTTGGATGCCTAATTGATAACACCCCCCCTTAATCCAAACTTGGCATCTTGGGCCCTAGTTACTAAGACCAAAGTTCACCCATACAATAAAATAAATGATAAAAAGGAAATAATTGTCCATGCAACAAGGTAATGGGGAAAACCTCATGAGAAAACCCCCCTAAAAAATAGGACATCATTAGGGAACTCAAATAACCTTCACACTAAGCAGAGAAGGAAAAAATTTCCTGAGTGAAATCCTTTGTAAAAATGTAGGCAATCTTCTCCTATGTAGGATAGAAATGCAGGTGCTAGATATAGATATGGATCTGGATCTAATCCTCTGATGTACCTCCCACTATGTCGAAGCTATATTTTCCAAAACAAGTCTTCCAGGAACCCTTCTTGCTACTGGAGCGAATGGCTCATTGTAGTCCAAATCATGAACCATTGAGTACCCTTTGTCAACCAATTGATATTTGTACTTGGTTGTACATATCCCATGGAAAGTCTCTTCAAGGGATTGTGGATCAAACCCCACCATCATGTAGCACCTCTTTAAGAGAAGTGGATCTGCATGACATAGTGCAAGGTTTGCATGATACTGAGATCTGGTGGTTCTATGGTCAAATGGATCCCCAACTATGTTCCATCAGCTACAAGGACTTTGTGATCCCATATTGGCCTTGGCCATGGATTGGGAGCAGGTGTTGGATCTGGATCTAGATCTACTTTAAATTTATTCTCAACATCAAGATCTTGATCCTCATCTTCATTAGAAGATATATCACTCTGATCTTCATCAAATGCCAATGGAGTAGACAGAGAGTATGGAAAAAGTGAGAGAATTCATATGCCTTTAAGGCATGGTTTACAACCCCTTTCATTATAATCTTCCCAGTAGAGATCTCTCCAATCTCAATTATGTTAGGACCAAAGACCACTTTCTTCGATGAACCTGTGTGAGTCATTTGATAGACAGACAACACGTTTGTTGACAAAGAAGGCACAAATAGAACATTTTTTTATCTTTCCATGCTTTAATTGTATTGTGCCCTTCCCTTCAGCTGAGATATGAGAATCATCTCCCATGTGAATACTAGGACCATCATTGAGATCTAGAGAATAAAATGATTCTTTGGAGGAAACCATGTGGTTGGAAGCTCCTGAATCTATGAGGAAGGCTTGTGATTGTGAAAATCCAGCCTCCAATTCAATAACTTGTTGTTCAGAGTGAGCCACAATTCAATTTTGCTTTTCATTGGAGCATGGAGTTTCCAAAATAGGATCCACTGCCATTTCTTCCCCAAGGAACTACAACTCCATAAAGGCATAGTACCTTTAATTTGGATGTTTTCTTCACCCATCCTAGGGTTTTTAGACCAACATAACACATAGTCCTCCTCCTCCTTCAACCTAATAAAATTAGAGACCAACTTACCTATATAATTGTGCCACTCATCTGATTTTGGGCCTCCAACCCAATATTTACCTCTAACTTCCATCCCTTTCTCCAACTGTCTTTGGGGGATCGTGCTTTGGCATATTTGAAGGGGAAGATACCAATCTCCTAGAGAGACTAGAGAATAGGATCCAAGAGTCAAAACTCCTCTTCAACACAAATCCAAGGGTCCTCGCCTATTTTTACTTTACTACCATTACCAATTCTCCACATCGACCACGAACCAACTAAGGGGAAAGTTGCAACTAGTGCTTTCTTGACTATTAATCCTTTGGTTGACTTCATAGGCTATTTATACCAATATTCAATCAATAGATCATGTAAATACTTGGATTTCATTACCCTACCCCATAAGAAGGAGTAATGGGTAAACCTCCAAAGGCTTTTGCTTGCAAGGGATTGAGTGATTAAAAAAATGTTTTCAATACGCCATCCCCTTATATTTTTTGGGGTTGCCAGCCTACTCCATTTCACAATAGGAATGCTTCCATATTGATGAGAACCCAACCATACAAACTAAAAACTAATCTTCTTGATTTTGGTGAGAATGCCTTTTGGCACCGTTGCTATAAAATTCCAATACACCAATACTAACTTACACAAAACCAAATTCCCCTTGGCTAATAATATATTGACCCACAATGAAATACACGCTTCTACCTTTTTAAATATCCACATCTAGTATGTGAACCTATAACCATTCGGTTTGAGAAAAAAACCATGATATTTGAACCCAAAGTCCAAATATTTTTGAGGAAATGGGAGAATATTCTCTAACCGTTGAAGAATATTATCTGGAAGACAATTTGGAACAAGGCATGTCATGTTGAAATTAATCTCCATGCCTATTTCTTTACAGTATAGATCCATAACAAGGTTTCAAAGAGGATAGATCCCTCAAAGAACCTTGAGAAAAGCATAATACGTTATCCACAAAAAGGAGGTAAGAGATAGATTATTGGGCTGAAATATTAACTCCCCTAAGAACCCCTCTTTTTGTGGAATCATTTATCAATTTATCGAGGTCCTCAACTAGTATGAAGAAAAGAAAAGGGGACAACCATGTTTAAGCCTTTGCAAGGCCCAAAAAACCTAGAAGGTACACCATTGATAAGCATCGCAAAGGATACTGCCTGAATGCACCACATAATTTAATTGACTGAGGAAAGATTCATGCCCATCTACAAAATAAATGGTTGAAGAAAATTCCAACTAATTCTAACATAGCCTTTAGTTAAATCAAGCTTAAGAATAACCACTAACTCTTTAGACAACTTCAAAGAATGGATAGCTTCTAATATGATCACCAAAACATTGTTGATTTTCCTTCACTTAAGAAAACCAAACTATTCTTCTAATATTAACTCACTCAGAATAGGCTTAGGTCTCTAGGCTATAATCTTTGCCACTATCTTATAGATTACATCACAACATGAGATAGGCCAAAAATCATCAAAGGAAACTCCATCTTGTTTTTAAGGATTAACGTGATGAAAGTTGAGTTTAGTGACCCCAAAATTTTCCTAGGGATCTTTGAGATTCTCTGACCACCTTTAATAGATCATCCTTTAATAGGTCCCTTTCTGCATGGAGACAAGAGCAACATGAAATTGTTGTTCTAAAACTTCCTCTTCCAAAGACTGGTTCTAACTTCAGAAAAGTCTGGAGGAAATTTGGAGATCACTTCTAAAATTTCTTGGATAGGACATCCATCTATCTCCTTGAAAATATATTTGAAATGGTGGACCCCCTCATCAGTCTTGTCCTTAAAATTGTGCACTAATGTACCTTCAAGAGTTTTTATTTCCCAAACTGTATCTAGATTTTTCCGATAGTTTGTGAATTGGTGGAAGAATTTAGTATTGTTGTCTCCTTCCTTGATCTAGATGGGTAGGATCTTTAACCACCATGTGGCCTCTTCCCTCTTCAATATGGTGTGATGAGTGGATTCTAGAGGTCACAACTGAGATAATACATCTTATGATAGAAGGCTAGAAGGTTTGAAAACAGTCTCTTAATCAGGGTTTGAAAAAGGTATGCCATTTTAAATTTGAATAACTTTGAGTAGAAGTATCTATTTAAGGTGAAACCTAGGGTGTGTTATCTATTTATATTGTTTAAAATGCCACCAAAAGGAAGTGGAAAAGATCACACTCCACTCAAATCACCAAAGGACTCATCCCCAACATATGATGAAAGGGAAGACCTATCTTTTCGATTGTCCTAGTTGGAAGATATGATTAAAGGATATGTGAAAACAATTGATTTAGTTAATTTAGAGGGGAAGTTGATGAAACATATGGATAATAAGATAGAGGAAAATATGAAAGGGTATGTGAAAACAATTGATTTAGTTAATTTAGAGCAGAATTTGATGGAACGGATGGAAAATATTGCTAAGCTCATACAAAATTAAAAGGATACTCCTTCTCCAAGTGATGATGTGCTTCAGGATACTCAGGAGGATAAAGATAAGGTCCACGTTGAGAAACATTCCATGAATAAGAATATTCCAAGAGGAAATTATTCTAATAATGGAAGTAACCAACGATGGTCCCCAAGGGGTATCCAACTCCCCAAGATTTACATGAGGAATTTTGACGGAAAAGACCCCATAACATGGATATTCCCAATGGAGCAATTCTTCGATATACACCAGGTTCCCAATATTCAAACGGTTCCTATTGCATATTTATGTTTAGAACTTGAGTAGTTTGTGTAGTACCAATGGCTTTGTGAATGCAAAAATAACTCCATTATCTCTTGGTTCATTTTTACAGAAGAATTGATATCATACCATGACAATGTTAAGAGCAATTCCTTCTTTACCCAATTGATAAATCTAATGCAAAAGGGACTAGTAAGTGATCACATTCAACAATTTCAAAAGTTGAGTCTCATAATGGAGGGCATACTAGATGATAAAATGTTGGATCCCATTATTGACCACCTCCAACACATACAAAGAGAATAATGTTCCTTCTTCTAACTCACCTCAAAGGTTGAAACCTCAACAACTGGAAGAAAGAAGAGCAAAAGTTATATGCTTTAATTGTGACAACAAGTATAGTAAGGGACATAAATCTGGTGAGAATAAATTATTCTACATAGATTGTGAAAAGGAAGAACCATAAGAACAAGAACCATCTCAAGATGAAGAAATAGAAGAGCCTACTTCCGAAGAGATTAATCCCACCATATCTTGTCATGCTTTGGCGGGAATTAGCACTCCTCAAACTCTCAATATCAAAGGATATATCAAAAATAAAAAGGTAATAATGTTGATTGATTATGGTAGCACTCATAATTTTATTCACTATCAATTAGCCAAAGTTCTCAATTGTTATGTATATTCGGCACGAGAGTTTCAAGTAATCATTGCAAATGGAGGAACTATCAATTGATCAGGGAAATGTCATAATATCAATCTTACGATGGGGGAATATGTATTTAATAGTCCAATGATTGCTATCCCAATGGGTGGTTATGATGTTGTATTAGGGGTTCAATGGTTACAATCACTAGGAACAATGGCTTTTAATTTCCAGAGGCTTTTCATGAAATTTTCATGGGAAGGGAAAGAATGTGAGTTAAATGGTATTACAAGGAAACCAAGCAAGGTGATAAGCTCTTATGGTATAGAAAAAATATTGAAAAAGGGACATCAAGGTGTAATTGCACAATTATGCTCATTAGATGTGCAAACATCTAAGACTCTTATTTCCACATATCTCCAATGGGTCATTAATAAACATTCCAAGGTATTTGAAGATATTCCAAAAGGTCTTCCACCTGTTCAAGATTTTGATCATGCTATACACTTAATTACAAGAAGTGTTTCCCCTAACATGAGACCTTACAGATACCCCTATGGAAAAAAGAGTGAAATTAAGCGTATGGTTGAAGAAATTTTAGAGGCTGGCATAATTAGGGCTAGCCAAAGTTCTTATTCTACACCAGTGGTAATGGTACACAAGAAGGAAGGCTCATGGCGTATGTGTCCAGATTATAGAGAGCTCAACAAGATCACCATTATAGATAAGTTTCCCATTCCTGTCATTGATGAATTGTTAGATGAATTACATGGAGCATTTTTCTTCACAAAGTTGGATCTTCGTTCCGGGTATCATCAAATTAGAATGAAGGATGAGGACATCCCAAAAACAACATTCATAACTCATGAAGATCATTATGAATTTATGGTCATGCCATTTGGTCTCACGAATGCACCTTCCACATTTCAAGGTTTGATGAATTCCATTTTCAATCCCTTCCTTAGAAAATCTGTGCGAGTATTTATTGATTATATACTAATCTATAGCAAGTCTTGGGAAGAACATGTTTAACATGTTGACAAGGTGCTAAAACTACTAAAGGAGAAACAACTATATTCAAAACCTTCCCAATGTTCCTTTGGGGTAAAGGAGGTAGAATATTTGGGTCATATTGTATCTAATGAAGGTGTCAAGGTAGACCCTAACAAAATTAAAGCCATGATGGACTGGCCAATTCCCAAAACCTTGAAGAATCTTCGAGGATTTTTAGGGTTGATTGGGTACTACCGCAAGTTTTTTCATGACTATGGAAAAATAAGAGCACCTTTAACAATATTATTGAAGAAAGAAACATTTTCTTGGACTCCACAAGCAACTCAAGATTTTGAAGAACTTAAAGAGGCAATGTGCAAAGCTCATGTTTTGGCCACACTAGACTTCACAAAAACCTTTATTGTGGAATGTGATGCCTCAGGAAATGGCATTGGTGTTGTTCTAATGGAAGAAGGACACCCCCTTGATTTTTAAAGTCGACCGATCAAGGGAAATAACTTACAAAAACTCATTTATGAGAAGGAAATGATGGCGATACTACATGCACTTAAGCAACAGCGTCTGTAATATCCCTAATTTGGAAGTTTACACAATTTGGCCAATTTTCGAACCTTAGACTACTGAAACCCCAAACTGTCCCAAATGATCCCAAATGGTTTCGAATTCTATATGGAGGGACTTATGTGGATATAGGACACATTAATACATCTATAAGACACATTAGATGTGATTTTAGGGTCGAATAGGTATCCCAATTAACAACAACTTCTAGAGTTTAGAATTTGTGGTGAAAATGGTGGACAAGGAGTCTTGAATTTAATCATAAACCATAGTGACACTTCATGGGTATGCAAACATTATTTGGGACATAAAAGTAACTTCATATACATCTCATAACATGGATAAATATCTCAGCAAACTCTGATATAAAATAGGTACAACATCATTCCAAAATCATTATGCAAATGCTATGGGGAAAATGGCTCGAATCTCTTTCTTGATTGGAAATATCACTTGAAATACATGGTGTTTCGAGATGTGGCTCTCATGATATGATTATTATAGAGATATGCAGAAAATAACATTTCCATGAAGTCTAAATAACAATCTTCCACTAACTAAATGCAACAAGAAGTGCGCCCTTGCACATTTACATGACATTGAGAGAAAGATAGTAGAATAGGCATAGAGAAGAATGGGAGAAGATGAACTCAAAATCAATTGGGGTTTGAACCTGCATAAAAACATCTCCATGAATCTCTGTTGAGAGGTCTGAACTGCCTCTCCATCAACCAACTTGTATGGGAAACTTGCACCCTCGAAATTGGTTCTAAGGCAGGGAGGATGAACATCCATTGTGCAAGGACAAGCTTGAAGCTCTCCCAAATTGCAAAAATGCAAATAACAAATGACCAAAATATGCTCCATTTAGACTTGACCTCCTTTTAATAACTTTAGTTGAGTCATTTACCTCCTTAGAACTCAAATTATATCCGAATTACTCATGAAATTTGAATTAATGGGGGTTATGACCCTTCATTGGCCCCACATGACACTTAGCTCATCTTTTGTCTCCAACTCCAACATGAATTCGACTTGGGGAATCTTTTGGATGCTTTGGAGATGTGTAACTCCTCTCATGTTCGCTCTTGGTCTATTTTTAGCTCTTACATTGTCATAAATGTCATAGAATCTGTCATAAGTGTCATAGGTGTCATAGAATATGCCATACGTGTCATAATGCTTGTCATAGTTGTCATAGAATCTTTCATTGCCTATTTTTAGCCCTATGACTCTTCCTCTTCCTTCATGAATGTTACCTCTTCCCTTCCAACTCGAATTTTGGGATGGCTCCATGTTTAAAGGAGGATTATTCTCTCATGTGGATCCCACATGTCCACTTATGCACCCCCTAGTCCAACTAGGACCTAATGCCACTTCATTTTGGAGACTTTAACATTTATTCCATAATTTATTGGCCTATTTTTCCATCATCAATTTAGGATATTGAATTTTCATGAGAAACTATAGACTTTGGGGTTAAATGCCAATATTTTAATTCTTCCACATAACCCTTAGGAATTGGGTAGGCCAACATAATTATTTATCTGAAAACCATTTAATTGGGGACATGAAAATGTACCTACCTAATAGGTAGGCACTTCAAGGTCAAATAGATCATGACAGTCTTAAATACTTACTGGAGCAGAGACTATCTTCAGAAGAGCAACAAATACGGGTAACCAAGATGTTGGGATATGACTTTGAAATCATCTATAAAAAAGGGAAACAAAATGTGGTGGCAGATGCGCTCTCCAAAAAAAATGAGGATGTTGGGGCAGTACTTTGTGTGATTTCCATTATACAACCCGGCTGGGTGGTAGCAGCAAGGGAAGAATGGAAAAATGGCATATATGTGTGGATGCTCATACAAAAGATATCGAAGGATCCCAATCTATCAGATACTTTTACATGGTAAAATGATTCGCTGTGGTATAAGGATGGCTTATATATATGCAAGAACTCCCAACTCAAACAAAAGGTCCTTTTGGAATTACAAACCTCTCCTATAGGTGGGCACTCGGGATTCTTGAAAACCTACCACATGGTCAAGAATAAATTTTTTGGGGGAAGGTCTTAAATCTAATATTCAAAATTTTGTGGCAGAATGTTTTGTTTGCCAACAAAATAAGGTTGAAATAGTTAAGACCATGAGTCTTTTACAACCTTTGGACATACCTTTCCAACGCTGGGAGGAAGTCTCAATGGATTTTATCACAAGACTACTCAAGTCAGAAGGGAAGAATGTTATTATGGTGGTTGTTGATTGACTCGCGAAGCATGCACACTATTGTGAACTTTCCCACCCTTTTAATGCAAGTACAGTAGCTGCCGCCTTCATGGATATAGTTCAAAAGTTACATGGAAACCCGAAGATTATTGTAAGTGATAGAGATCCACTTTTCACTAGTAAATTTTTTATTGAATTATTTTCTTGTTTGGGTACCTAGTTGGCTCACAGTTCATCTTATCATCCTCGATCTAATGGGAAAACTGAAATAGTGAACAAATGTTTGGAATGCTATCTTCATTGATTTGCATTTGATAAACCAACACAATGAGTGAAATGGTTGTCCTTGGCATAATGGTGGTAAAATACTTCCTTCCATACATGATAAAAAATGTCTCCATTTATGGCAGTTTATGGGTACTGGCCTCCATCTATCACATCTCCCTTAAAAGGAAAATCTAAAGTTCAAGCTGTGGAAGCACTAGTACATGTGCACATTTTTCCCATGGAAAATCGTTGCTATTGCAAAACTTGTTTGTTGCTATAGCAACAAACATGACCCCTTTTTTCGTGGCAAAGTTTTCATCATTGTAGCAACACTTTACAAGGTTCGTCGCTATAGCACCACGAAAGGTATGAAACGTGGCGTGTGCAGGTTATGTTTATAAAATCAAACATCGTAGCTATAGGGACGTTCAACCGTCGCTATAGCAACACAGTCTTGTCGCAATAGCGATGGGAAGCATTTGTTTTTTTTAACATATGGCAACACTTCTTCGTCGCTATAGATTATTAGATAACTCAAAAATGAAATGCTTCATTTGAGGAGGAATGAAGAATTGAAACCCTAATTGCAGTAGGGGACACAAGGAGTAGGATCACTTTGGACCAGAGAAGCACTGCCAAAATACTAATAAAATGAATGAATCTGGTCCACGAAATAGAACACCACATTTTTACCAGCCTAATGCAGCAGTACTGGATGAATATTATATTGGTGAAAATCTACCATATGACACCAAATAATGGCTTAATTAAAGCTATCGATATGAGGTGAGGCACCATCGGGCCAATATATAGACTCCACTAAATGGGATGATTGGATGATGGTCACATGTGAGGGAGACTAGTTGAAGATTTCTGTTTGAGGCTTGACATGCACCCAAAACTGCTTTACACTTGATATAGGGAATCAAAGGGATGGGTCTCATGACCACTAGGCTGCTATAGGTATGATATGATTCCCATAATTCTGATTGGATGATTGAATCATCAGTTTAGTTCTGGAAAATTATTCCAATTTTTTGAATGGTTGTCATGTGTATTGGCCAAAATAATACCTTTCCCACAAAACTAGAGGGTCAAGAACCAAGCGCCCCATCTTGGACACAATTTTCTTTTCTTGTATTAGGAGAGTTGTCTACTAAATTCATTGGTCATTAAAATATACATTGACTTTAAGGGTTTGTCATTCCAATATTTGTCATTGGAAGCTTACTAACAAGCTTAGCTTTTTATTACTCTCTTCTACATATGACTCAAATTTCGAATCATGAAAAGTGCATACCAAATCCAAATCCAAACTTGGATAGCACCAACAAAACCATTTTGAGGATTTTAAGACTTAACATAGTTTCCCGACTTGGTGTAGGTCTTAGAAGCTAGATGTTGTGCAATGTAACATGGAAATAATTAAAGTGTTGATGCGTAATGGGAGTTGTAATATACTTACAAATTTGTGGAATATTTTGAGCACAAAATGATTCTAGCCTCTAAGTCCAATTGACATCGAGAAAGTGATTTGCAATAACCTTGGAGTGTTGAAAAAAGAATATGAAAACAATAAATATACCTAATTATGATGCTTAATTGATTGTTTTGGAGTGTTGCTTACTGAATACTATAAAATATAAATAAAATGAGGAAGCAAAGTAGTTACATAACCTGCCCCCTGAATGGCATAGAAGCTAGAATCCTATCAAATGCACTTTGCATATCAATTGTGACCAAGATCGAATACTCTCCAGCACTGTAAATATCTAACCTGAGAAACATCCACCACAAAATTATCTTCATATCATACTTGCAAGTCATCATTTAGGACTTTCACAAACTTCATGTTAATATAATTAAATATTCAAGAATGTTTTACTTTACAACTAGCTAGAGTACTTATATCTAATGAATGATATCTAGAGTTAGCAATGCAGAAACCATACCTCAATATCCTTCAAGTCTAGCATGTCCCAAAAACAATGAGCTATAATAACCATGTAAGTACTGAAAACAATAACAGTAATAACAGTAGCAATCTATATATATCAGTAGCAATATATATTAGATCTGAACCAATTATAAAATCAACATCAGATGTTGGGGCAGACATCCCTTATCCTCATACTACAACCTCTTAGCGTTAGGTTAGTTGCATGAGACTCAACTAGACCAACATACATGTGAAAGGAGAGAACCAAGAACTGGAAAACACCCTAAAATAGATCATCCAACCCTCACAAATAAAAAATAGTAGAAGCAAAGCAGTATGACCAACACACAATAAAAAATGACAGCAAAGTACTCCAAAAAAGTCATATAAGGTAACGCTATGGTGGATGGCACCTAAGGAGGTCTATTAAGGTCAATGCAAGGGTGGACAACAATCCTAAGGGGTCACGTTGGTCATCAACAAGCTGGACGTCAACATTTAAGGGTTGTATAACTCAACGTTACCATGCAAGGTTCAATCACGAGTCACCACAAGGCTAAACATCACATACAAGTAAACATGCAAGTCAACGTAACATAATAAGGAAACACGACATCATACTAGGCTCATGCACATCAAGTCAACGTCAAGGTAGGTTACCCGTCTTCTCAACTGTATGTGGTCATACGTCTCATGTGTCTCATGCAATGAGTGGAATCTCATAATCATCATCCCAGGATAAGGAAGCCCATGTGTTCATCTCATCTTCCTCAGGTTAACTCAGCAAGGGGTGGCCAGCCCCTTGACGATAACCATAGTCCTCGAAAGATGTCACACATATTCAAAAATAATCTATGCAACAAAGTGAACAAACATTTCGCATATAAATTTCAAAAAGCACAAATATAGTTATATTAATTGTTCTAATCAGCACAGTACTATCAAACATAGAGCTACAAAAATCATTAAAGTACTGAAAACAAAAATAGTAATAATAGTCAACCAATTATAAACGATATGGTCATCTCATCTTCCTCATGTTAACTCAAGAAGGGGTGGCCAGTCCCTTAAGGATAACCATAGTCCTCGAAAGATGTCACACATATTCAGAAATATGAATTGAGCAATAACATACACATGTGAAACCTCAATTCTAAAATACCACCATGCACCAACTAGATCAAGAAACTTGTAACAAAACTGAAAATATTTCATGCCTTCACTAAGTCAAATACAAATCTTAAATGTTTACAACTACATTTTTTTATGTTTTGGTTTTTTTCTCAGAAATTCGAAGAGGGGGACTTCATCTTCAATGTCTTGACCCATTGTAGTTGTTGTGCCCTCTCTTTCTGTTGATTGTGTAGATATGCACCCCCATACCATATGTCTGGTACGTCAATTAGCGGGGGGTGGAGGTGGATGGAGAGGGGCATCATCTGCAAAAACCAAGATAGTTATATAGATATAAATGTGCAGTTATTATTGAGATACGTATTTCATTATTTCCAATATCATTACAATGATCTTTACCTGCTGGCTAACTGGCTGAGTCAACTGGAGTGTTCATTGGTTCTGCCATTTGTTCCTCTCCCGGTTGAGCATGAGAAGGTACATGCTCTGTCATTCATAGAAAAATATTAATTAGTAAATGTCATCAATTATGTATTTAAAATCATATTGAATACATCTGTTTTATAGCATACATACCTGAATGGCTAGGCAGCTCCCCACCATCGCGTGGTACCGGTTCGGTACCGCTACCCTCGTTGCTTTTGTTGGTCTCACTCTGAAAACAAAAAAATACATTCATTTTCCGATCCAATCATTCATGAATAGATTACACAAGTACATTATAATGATGGCCTTATTGATTTTATTTACCTCTGCGTGAATCAATGGGAAAATTGGGGTTTTCCCCAAACTTTTTATATGTTCCAGCACATGCTGGAAATCATACTTGAAGTCGAGCTTCAAGTCTTCTTCAGTGGATTCCTCTTGAAAATCATTTCCCTGCAATGCATAACACCATGTAAAGTGCTTGTGATAGATCAATTAATTGTTCGCTACAATTAGAAAAATCAATTAACTGTTGGCTACAGATAATGATCGTTTGATTCTTACAATTCGTGCCCTTAGCTTCTGATATCCACTCTGACCCAGTTTGTGCTGCCCATGTTTTTCTACTCTTTCCTTTTTTGCTTTAGAGGTATTAGGGAGCCTATGAAAGGTTGCAAATACGTTAGATATCGCAACTTAAATATATTTAAAAGTTTTAAAAAAATTGAACATTGTTCATTGAAAATATGATATGTGTCACACCTTCTTGAACCGACTGGCCTAGTCTTTCATTGTTTTCTCAATGCCTTCTCCTTTGCATCCTCCATGAGCGCCTTCCACTCCTTCTCTAGAACCATCGGAGGACGCTCATACTTGTGGTTAATTTGCAGATTGTCCCTATAATCTGCCCTGGCATATTTCAAATTTAAGCCAGCTGCTGCGGTGACACCTTTTTTGCTGAAGGTTTCACCAAACAAGCTAACCATGTGGTTCATCAAATCATATTTCAATTTGTCATTTTGGGAATTCCACTGTGTACGAATGGTGGGCCCAAAAATCTCCAACGCCTTATCATGCAGGTTCTTATAAAAAACATTATTTCCTGCAAAAAAAATATGATCATTAATTAAAACTAATTTGAGTTATGTGGCTTTGAATTACATGAAAAAAAACACTGAATAAATTAAATAATACCTGCAATCTTCGGTATCTTGATTGGAACACAGTCATCGTTCACCAAATGGGAAATGATCCCTTGCCAACCACACGTACTGCGCCAGGATAGCAACTATCACATTCGATGTTACTTTCCTCTCTAACATCCTGTGAAGTAGAGGTGGTTGAAGAGCCATGTTGACCTCCAACATCTGGTGAGGTCATGGCATCTAAAGTGCATTGTTGTAAAGGAGAGGCAAATAGCCTCATTGGTACGGTAGATTGACGATGTGTTGAACCATCACTACTACCAATACCGACCTCTGTAGCCTACTCTCGATGCACGGGTGTTATCTCCAAAAATTCCTACAGAAAGAAAAATTCAATTGATTAGATCATATAAAAAAAAGAGAACTAAAATAACATAAATGAATATATGTAGTTCGTAAAAAATTTCAAAGATGCCACTTACCCCGTATTGTTCTATCTTTTGCCTCAATTCATCAATTTGTGCTTTGATTTCTTCAGACCTAGGTATGATTAAATCAGTCTAAGAAGGTCTTGATTTCACTTTTTCAAAGCCTTCTTCACAGTTTCCATTGGGTTGGTGGAATAAAATATATCTTCCTCAACGACCACATCATCATCTAGATGTGGTGTGCTCTACGAACGTCAATCAATAAAAAGTAGTTGATTTATTTCTATCATTACAAAAAATCACGCAAAAAATATATAATGCATATAATAACAAAAATAAGTACTATAATCATGTTTAGGTACTATTACACTATCATTTACCTGATGCGACAACATTGGTGACTTTCCACGGTCACCCTGCCAAAATACAATAAGCAAGACATATTCATATCGATAAGTAAAAATTGAACCATGTATAATAAATGTGATTAATGTAAAAAAACTTTATTGTTACTATGACAATCACGTTTACCTATCCAGAAGCTATAGGTGTGCTCTGAGTACCAACCCCCTGCCACAATACAATAAGAATGATATCATATTGAAATATTGAGCTCATTAGCATAAAAAATATAATGCATATAATAACAAAAATAAGTACTATAATCATGTTTAGGTACTAGTAAACTAACATTTACCTCATGCGTCACCATTGGTGACTTTCCACGGTCAGCTTGTGGCATATGGCCACGATCACCCTGCCACAATATAAGAATTAAGACATATTAAAAATGAAAATTACATATTTAACAATGTCTCTTAAACGTGATTAATGAAATGCATGACATATAATTAACCATGTGTATATTATAAAAAAACATGGCATATAAATAAATTTGTTGCAAGAGAAAAATAGTAATAATCGATCAAATGTTGAGTTAAATGTTGTATAAGAAAATTACCCCCATAATAGCAACCCTCGCATCTATTCGATTCAAACCGTAATCGATCAACAACTCTTCACCTGTAGCTATTGATTTTGTTGCACATACGAATACACGCCCCTCAAATACGCAATTGGGTAGCTTATGTGGTGACCCTAGTCGTGTGCTATTTATAAACCCTTCGATATTTCCTGAAGGTTTTGGCCTTCCATCAATATACATAGTTGCTCCTTTGTTCAAATTGTTGTCCAGTAGTTGACAATAATTTGCTGCCACTCGGTATATCTGCATACTTCACGTATATCGGACCAACAACAACCAATCATTGTATTTGTAGCATGGTCTGACATACTCCATCAATTCAGTTTCAGTGCCATATGCCACCTTTATGCCATCCATGGAAAATAGCCCTAGTCCATGTAAAGAGGATGGAGCAATGCGATAAGTCCTCCCATTGAGGAAGAAATCCGTGTCCACTTGGGGTAGCTCCTTGGGTAGCCATCGTTTGACAAGATGTCTATACCTCAGGGGAAACTCAATGTTACCTACCCTTTCATTATCATAACCACATGATCCTCCTTCAAAAACAAAAAGTTCCATGCGTCTACGAAATTTTCTCCTTACCTTTTCACCTCTAGTTGATCTTGACCTTTTAGATCTTGTATTATACGTCTTGCTTTCAACCTCTTCTAGTCTATATTCCTCACTTGAGGAAGATAGATCCGACAAGTACCTATTTGGTGGTACCTACAATCATTAAAATGAGACAACATGTTGTAGTTGAATTTTCAATACCGAAAACATCATTCATGGCTCATGGTTTCTATCAAGCATGTTATAAAGAAAGATGATCCAAACTTGTATGATAGATATAGGACAAACCAAATTATTAATTTTTTTAGCTTTGTACCTTGTGGACATGTGGCATGATTTAGCTCCTCTAGGACGATTCCCTCCTTCATCTAGTTATCATATTAACCCCTCAAATCCACCTAGATTCATCACATACCTATCGTTTTATGCAAATGAGCTATGAATTATAGTTGGTTGCAATGGTTGGTTGAGTTGTACACATTTCCATCCAAGCAAGCCTCATTAACTAAATGCAAACTTTTAATTGTTTTACAACTTGGGTTAGCTCTATCTAATGGAAAATAGTGATGAATGGCAGGTAAGATGGTGTATAGATACCCTCACTAGGCATAAGTCAGATCAAAATGTTGGGTCTTAAGGACGACCTCATATTTAATCTATGGCATGGTTGTCAATACATCTTTGGAGATCGTGGATAAGATGTACTTACAAAACCAATCCAATAAAAACTTTGGTTTGAATTTTTATTTTACACAATGTTCACGATTGATGCCACTCATGAATGTGGTTGGAAATATGCATGTTGGTGTCCTATAAAAGATCCAAAAGAATCTAAAACACAAGGTTGTGTGTAATAAACCTAATTAGTTATTACAAATGTATTTATCACTAGATTAGGATAATTAATTATTAATTATTAAATGACATGTCTATTCCCGTAGGCTATATTTAATATCAGCCATTCCTATGTAATATTTATCAATTCAATTATAAAAATATATTTATTATCAAATATGATAATCATGTAAGGATGAATCCTTACAAGTGGTATCAGAGCTTGGCTCACTCTCTCGTTCATTGTTTCATTCGTCCTCGGCTCACCTTCCTCACCCACTCCATTCGTTGATCCCCATTTTGTTTTCTTCACTCATACACGGCTGCTCATCTCCCATTCTCGGACTCATATCCCTGCTCACACGCCTCTCTCCTTCCGCTGCACTCTTCACTCCTCTCCCTCACTCATTGCACCTCTCACGCATTCCTCTTCTCTTCCACACACAGTTGCGACCTCCTTTCATCCTACCCACTCTCACCTCCACGTTGTCCATTCGTTGCACTCCTCCTCCATGCAATTTTCCCCTTATGTTTGCTCCCTCGTTGTCCACAACCTCCATCTCCCCTACCTCTCCTCTCTTACCCCTCTCTCATTCTCACACTCCCTTCCGCCTGCTCCAGTCTCCTTCCCGCTGCTACTCCTACTGCACGACACATCCATTTCTCCCTACCGCGCCCCCACTCCACCTGCGCCCTTTCAGATCCTCCACACCCCTCCACATCCCCTCCGCACCACTCACAGCCCTCCTCTCTCCCATCCTCCGTGTATCCTCCCACATCCTCTCCACTTTCTCTTCCCTAGCTCCCATCTCCTCCACGATCCCCCCCTCCATCCTCCGTCCACCCTCCTGTGCACACAGCACCGTCATCCACCCCCACGCACTACCACCCTCACGCGTTGCCACTCCCCTCTACAGCCTTCCGCTGCACGCTCCCCCTTTCACCCATCCTCCTCCTCCCTCCACTCTATCTCCACGATCCCCCCTTCGCCAACCTCCTCCTCCCTCATCGGCTCCATCTCCCCATCGCCGCGTCCACGCTTTGCCTCGCGCCACGCCCCCAACGCAGCACCATTCTACTCCACCCTGCCAGCACCAATCCACGCTGCTCCCGCTCCCTTTATTCTACCTCCGTCCAACCATCCTCCATTCCACATCTTCACTCACCACCCGCGCTTCTCAATCCCTCCTCACCTTGCTTCCAACACCTCTCGACACCCCCCCTCCACCATGGTGTTGATCCCTCACACCTGCGTCCTTGCTGCTTCACGATCCCTTACTCATCTCCTTCCCCATCTCTTCCCCATAGGGTTTCAAAACCCTACATCCATTCTCCACATTTTTTTATTAAAAATAATCATAATATTTTTATTAAATACTATTATTATTTTAATATTAATATTTCAGGTTCTTTAAAACTATTGATATTTTATAATAAATATTATTATTATCATATTAATAATAATTTATTATTATAATTAATATTTTAATAGTTAAAATTTTACAAAGAAATTATGAAGCTAGAAAAAAAAAAATTTTGGGATCACCATGTTTCCCAATGTAAATAAGATCATTATTAGCCCATTCCACAAACCTAAAAGAGAAGAAAGAATTGAAGTCGAAGATATAAAAAGGATCGAGGCTAAAGAAATAAAAAGATACCAGCATGAAGAAATAAAAAGCGGATATGAAGAAATTATCAAATTAGTTAAGGAATTGAAGTTGACGATAACACACCGTCAAGAAGAAGCTACAGTGACTCTCGAATTCCCAGGTAAAGAAAAGTTGGAAACTGCATCTGCACCCATGTCAGAAGAAGGGACTCCTATCATAAAGGAACACGCTATGTCAACTTCCGAATTCTCAGGTCAAGTAGAGTTCGGGTCTGCATCGACTCTCATGACAGAAGAAGGGACTACGACCAGAAAGGAAGAAGCTATTACGACTTCCGAGTTCTCAGGTGAAGAAGTGTTGGGATTTACACCCACGACAAAAGAAGTAATTGTGACTCTCAATTTACCAAGTCAAGAGGAACAAGGGACTACTGCGACTCCTACGTATTCAAGTAGGGATTAATATAAAATCGCTACTACACCCAGGAAGGAAAGGAAGCCTGGCCAACCGAATCCTTATACCCCCCCTCACAAAAGATCCATACCACCAAACACCAAGTTGCATAAGAAAATACATTCCAACTACAAACCTCAAAATGTGATACTCACTAAAAAATATGCAGGTCTTCCGAAATTTCGTTGCGGTTTCTTACAAGGTAGGGAAGTAAGTCGCATTAATGCGCCAGTTGAAAGGTCTATTAATATGTCCGGCGGAACTCAATAACAAGGACAAACTAGAGACCAAATTGGGATTCCCAGTCAAAGCAAAGTGTATTATAAAGAAGACAATAACAAAGACGATGGAACAAAAGAAGACAAGAATGGGAAAGATCAAGATGATATTGACAATCATAATGTCAATATCAATGGTAAAGAAAATGGCAATGTCATAGTTTATAAAACACCAAATATTGTTGGAAGCAGTGTCGATATTGAGGACAATTATGAAAGAATTAAAGTTGTAGAACGATACAATGGTGAAAATATAAAAACTAAAAATGATCCTAATAAAGAAGGAAACTTTGAAGATAAGGCGACACTTGAAAAGACAAAATTTCTACAAATTGTCCCAAGTCAAGATATTCGAGAATCTCAATATGGAATGGATCCCAGGGAACAACTAACGACAAACTTGTCAGACAAAGAAGTAAGTACATTACTAATAGTTTCCTCTACAGATAAGAAAACCATATCAAAACATGCAAAATTATCAAAGATCCACATAAAATTAGAATAGCAAAGGAACACTGTCAGATTAGCAGATCTGAAATATACGTCGATTAGTTGTTATGCGTTCATCTACAGAATCATAAGCATGATAAGATTTGAATGGAAATGTGACCAATTATTCCAAAAACTGCTAAACCGTGGCACAATTATTCATGGAAAGAATTTCAACTGCAACATGCTCGTAGAAGATTCATGGTCGAATCTTTTTAGAGCGGGATGACTTGTAATAAACCTAATTAGCTATTACAAATGTATTTATTACTAGATTAGGATAATTAATTATTAATTATTAAATGACATGTCTATTTATCAATAGACATGTCTATTCCCGTAGGCTATATTTAATATCAGCCATTCCTATGTAATATTCATCAAATCAATTATAGAAATATATTTATTTATCAATTATGATAAATATGTAAGGATGAAACCTTACATTGTGGCAAGCTAGGAGTTGAAAATAAGTAAAAAACGCAATGGCAATAGACCCAAAGGTGTTAGGCATAATGGTTAGTAAATTGACATAACATCTAGTTGTTGTACCTATGTGGGTTCTTTGAAAAACTATAATTTGGATTGTGTCATCAAAATTGGATGAGCATTGGTTGATTTTTAATGTGTATGTTTATAAATTATGTAGGATTCCTTGCAATTAAAAACAATGATGTGATCATATCTTCACATATCATCATTCCTCTAAAAAATAGTAATTGGGCCTTCTAATAGTTCTCTTATGGGATGGTTATGAAGTCACTGAATATGACTAGTGAAGGTGTGAATGAGTTCGTTATACTAAGAGCTATTGGGTTTATGTTCTGGAAGGATTGGAGGCATCCAATAGCCACAAATATAGCTTTAGCTCAAATACATCCCGCAAATGACACCTTCATATTCTCTATGACACCTATTATTTAAATTTTACATATTATACAAAATCCTTAATCCCGTAGGATTATGATTCTAACACTACTTTTAAGAGTTTGACAGAGTAGCAATAGGAGATGCTTTTGCACTTCCACTCTCTTGTACATGCATTGGATGTAAGAGTCCCACTAACCGACTATTGTGGTCACTCATTGGACATTAATAAAATTATCTTATCTTGATTTATGTTATGATTCAAATCCAATTTCAATTATGTAACCATTGATGCACTTTCCCTTTTGAAAAGATAGTAGATTAGAACATGTTAGGAGCACATTCATCATAGTGACTACATTGGATGTTACATTTGCTACTAGAATTTGATGGAAAGAGTCAAAGCTTCATTTACGTAAGCTTCATTCTTAGCACATGCCTTAAGAATGAACTCGAGATACACAAACCAAATATTATGTCTCCTTTCTTTCTTCACGATGCCCATGCATAAGGTTACCTATTTCATGCAAGGTGGATTCTCCCATAACATAGTAGGTGGGAGGGAAGGTATAGTAGGTGTGTCAAGGTATTCATGGTACATCATAGAATTCCCAATGTTGAGGGGGAGGATCTTCCTTTCATTCGACGCTATGAAACTGAACCCTGACAAAAAGGAAAATAGCAATGATCATTGGGATAAGGATTTCCACTCTATAAATGAACACTTGTTGCTAGTTGTTTCACACTCTCATCATATCCCATTCAGTCCAAGGGATTTACCTGGAGCCATTTCCTTTATTGCTTGTTCAATAAACAATTCCCATAGTTTCAGCTACATGGAAACTAACCACATTTGAGCAACAACTCCAATTAATACCGTTGGTGGAGTTTACAAGATTATTCTCAATTGATTGAAAAAGACAATGAGATAAAGACCTTACATGAAATATTGAAGAAAGAAAGCCTCATCAACTTGAAGTTTGAGAAAAGTACTTCAGATTTAGATGATCTAGTCTACAGACAAAGAGATCCTAACAATAAAGAAGGAATTGTATATTGTATCAATCAAGAGCACACTCTTGAAAAAAAGAGCCTAGTTCAGGAAAAAGGAAGAATGGAGAATCTTAAGATGCGACAAACAAATTGAAGAATGTTAGTGAAGAACACAGTAAGGAGAAGGACTGTGATCAACTAAGCAATGGACAACAAGGATATGGATTCAGAAGGACTACATCACACAGAAGATCACTTATCTTTAGGTATCAAAATACCTTCCATGGCTATTGTTATTCATGTAACAATTACAGGCATAAGGCTATCCACTGTAGATCTTATGGAAAGTATACTCTTGCAAGAAATAGAGGTATGGATTCCTTCAAGTTTCAATGTTATAATTGTCAGTGTTTTGTTCATATTGCAAAAGATTGTAAGAAGAAGGGGTATGCAAAGGTATGGAGAAGAAAAGAGAAAGAAAATGAAAAGAAAGACTTTGAGGGTTTTGTGCCTCAATAAAAAAGAAGAATGCTTCTCTCAGGCATGTCTATTCTAAAATATCTCCCAAATGATTCTAGAGTTCATTGGGCACGTAAATGACCTACTCAATGAACCTTCTTGAATGTGCAATATGAAGTGATAAACAGTTAGTTTGTTGAAGAATGAAAAACCTCCTGTGGCTGGTATATATGAGGCTTGAATGTTCTGTACTAGTGACTGAGTATGGAAACTAAAGTTTGAACCAAGGGTTAACAATCCTAGGACTGTGTACTTGAGACTTAAAAACTGAGTGCTTGATGCTTAATATTGTCTACTTGTTGCTCAAACAATTGTGTGAAATTGGGACATACATAACCTTCACTATTGAACTAAGAAGCTGATGAATGAACTGAGAAAAAGTAGGCAAGGAATGACTCAAAAATAGTAGTGGGAGCAAATCCAACAACAACACCATGAAGTATGACAAAAATAGACAAACAATGTTGTTTCTTGATTTGAAAAGCTCTGAAGGCTGAACTGAAGATTGTCACATAATTATGCATACATTTGTCAAGGGAAATGCCAACCTATGGAAGCATTGAAAGTTGTCATTTAACCTCAAGAACTAAAGAAGTGAACATATGACCTAAGGAGACAGTAAAGCAATAACAATGAGCTTGTGATCATAAAAATTCCCAGTTATAATAAGAACACACATGTTAATTGATAATGGACTAAGATACAATTGAACACGCATTTTCATCATGGGTATAAGAACATAATTTGATGAAAATGATTAGATAAGGTTAAAATAACAAATGTGACACTTGTATGGCAGATTTAATGGAGTTTTAGGACTCACATCAGCTGGGTTTGAACAATTTGATAATAGTCACTGACATCATCCCATAAAATAAGCAGTTAGAGCAACAAATGGTCAAATCTGGAAAATGATTTCTATACTTTGTATACGAGCACAAACATATTCATAAATCCCGAGATAATGGGTCTTCAAAAACATATTTATTCCACCTCTTATGAAAAACTACAACACAATGTTTTCTTTACAGATCTATGGAAACTACAAGATATCTCCTTGACATTTTTTTTTTATGGGGGGGGGGTAGATTCACTGGTGTGAACCCTTTCATATAACAACACAAGGATGTGAATGATTTTGAAACGCGTTGATAGTTGTATGATTGAAAATTTAGTGGTAGGGTTCTATGTCAAGACCACTTTACATCAGAAATGTAAGGTCCTCTTAACGAAGCTTGTAGCATGGTGAATCTGTTCTACTATGCCTTCCCCGAATCTACAAAATCATAGCATGAAAAATAGAGCATATTTGTGTATAGAACCATCAAAGGAGAGGAACAAAATCTCGTTATAGAAAACGAGCAGAATATATGACGTTGTAAATCGTCATATATTCTAGTTGCAGACATAAATTCCAATGATTTAAACGTATCATATGTGCGATCAGGTGTGCAATGGTTAGAACTTTGAAATTCGTGGTTTGATGCAATAAACAATGAAGAATTGGCGCAAGGGTCAAATGTTTGGTGGAAAATCTAACTTGATGGTGTGACTAACTTTAGAATTTGAGTTGGTGAAACCTTAAATCATTTGGATGTTGCTAACAAAATGTTACAGAATGATTATGTTAGGATTAGACAACAAATGCGCCAACAAGCCAATGAAAGTGGAGATTCTCCTTCCATGACCATTACTATGATGAAATTATAAGCTATTATTAGATTAAGCCAATCCATTACAAAGATGCGATTTTCATCTATAGAAAGGGAGGAACACATCACATAATCCTTTAGACTTTTCAATGTCTCTACAATGGATGTTGAACGCTCTAGCGATGCTAATCAAATAAGTTTGACACCAAAATTGAGAAGTGAAATTCATCAAGTCAAATCCCTAGCATTGACGAAGTGTGACAACCTAATCTGTGTAAGATACTCACAAATAGAGCATTGATCAACATATGCTTCTAGGCAAGAAAATATTTTAAAAATTCATTTTCAACAAATGACTGCTTGAGTAAAATGGAGTACATTTATTGATTGCTCTGTTACAAAGTTTTGAGACCAATTAATTATGATACAGAGAGTTTGAAGTTAATCCATTGATAAATTGCACTAAGTTGTTCCATTTGCACATTTTTGTTGAAAATCGGTGCATAGAGAAGCTTTTTTATGTTTTTGCCTGATTTGTTTTAGTTTTCATTAAAAAATCTCTCTTTTATAACAATTAAAAAGTGACAAAATAGTTATATTTGAATGCCAATTGTATTCTTTGAAATATGCCCTTCAACCTATAAACATGGAACAGGTTACCAGATCTTTAGACATTCTGAATAATATCAAACATAGGGCCTTCTAGCCAGAGCTAACACTTTACCCTATGATTAGTCGGCCACTATCATATAATCAAAGGTTATTTCTAAAGTACTTCAGCAAATTATGTTGATTGATAGTTGAAGGAAATAAACAGAGGGGAAGAGAATTTAGATGAAGCAGCCTCTCACTTCAGCATTCATGTTCCTAAGCACACATTGGAGGAGTGAGGAAATGAAACATATCGAAGCCATTGCTCAATTGAGAAACCCCTATGTGCTATCCTGCTCGTACTTCTGAAGTGAAACCCCCGCGGCGCCCCTGCTCTCCTACTCGTGCAAATTCGATGGAAGTGAAACCCTCGCGACGCCCCTGCTCTCTCTCTGTGTTATCCACGATGACTCTCTCCCCTGCTCCTCTGCTCCCCTAATAGACGCCTCCAGCAAGACCCAGACTAAACTCCTCACATGCTCTGCTCCCTCTGCTCCTCGTGCGCATCGACTGTCCAACATCAACTATCAGGTAGAGCCAAGGGATTGTGGGCACTGGGGTTTCAATTTTGTTTTATGTTGATTATGGGCACAAGGGGTTAATTCTTGTTTTTTTTAATGTTTTGTAATTTATAATATATAACAAAATATAACATATAAAATAATATATAATATATATTATAAATTACAAAACATTAATTATTGTTTTTATTTTTTTAATATATTTAATATATGTTTTAATTATTAATTTGAAATAAATTACTTCAATGGGAAGAAAATTTCTCGAGAATATTAGTAAGTTAGCATTCAATCCAATGGGAAGATACATAAAACCATTCGAATCCACATTTGATGGGGAAAATAAAATCATCTCAACTTCGTCATTAAAATCATCGCCTTTGTCATCTTTGTTATCATCATCATATTTGTCATCATCGTCATCGTCATCGTCATCATCTTTGTCATCAACGTCATCATCATCAGCGTCATCATCGTATTCATCATCAATGTCATCGTCACCATCTTTGTAATCAATGTCATCATCATTGGCGTCTTCATCGTCATCATTGTCGTCGTCCTCGTCCTCGTCAATGTCATTATCATCATCATCGTCATCATCTTCATCATCATCAACATCATCATCTTCGTCGTCATCATCACCATTTCCATCATCGTCGTCGTCGTTGTCGTCGTCATCATCGTCGTTGTCATCATCATCGTTATCATCGTCGTCATCATTTTCATCATCGTCATTGTCATCATCTTTGTCATAATCTTCGTCATCATCAACATCATCTTCAACATCATCTTCAACATCATCTTCAACATTATCTTTGTGATAGCATGATGTAAATTTATTATCAAGCACCTTTATTATACATAAAAAAAATAGAGTCCCAAAATATTTCAAGTACCTTTACATTTCCTTCTAAACTAAAATCCTTTACCTTGACCTCATGCAAAGTGGGAAAATGATCCTATCCCACTCCATAAAAACAATAGTCATGTAAGCCATTGTCAATGAAAGAGGGAGAATATCATAAGGCAAAATTTTATTATACATAAAAAATAGAGACGTATATCAATAATGATTCAAAATTCTAGCTTGCACATTTACACCCTCCCTTAAATATTGGAGAACAAACTAAATTCATACAAAGAATGTCCACTTTAGCTGGAGATAGTTCTTACAAAAGATCCAAACAAAGAAACAAAGCAACTAGTAAACGAGTCTGACAACTCTAACTCTGATAAAGAGTTGTCTCCTAATACAAATTCTATAGCTCATATTTCAAATTCGATATCTCTGATTGTTAATAAGTGTTAATGTTGAATATGAAATGTTTATTATATATTTTTTATAATGCTCTTATACTCATAATCAAAATATAGAAACAAATTTTCACATAAAACTTATTAATCAAAATGATGTCCTATGCTTGAAAATGTTGTTCAAATATAAGATCATTTTCCACGTAGGACATATTCATCAAAATGATGTCATCAATAATGTTAGAAAATGTGAGACCGTTTTCATTTTTTAATGCTAATGTTGCGGCCCTTTAAGTGTTGGGAAACTTTATGATGATGATGATGATGATGATGATGATGATGATGATGATGATGATGATCAAGATGTTGTTGTTGATGATGATGATGATGGTGGTGGTGGTGGTGGTGATGAAGATGATGATCATGATGAAGATGATGAAGATGAAGATGATGATGATGATGATGAAGATGATGATGATGATGATGATGATGATGGTGGCCGTGATGATGAAGATGATGGTGATGATGATGAAGATGGTGATGACGATGATGATGACGATGATAATGATGAAGAAGAAGATGATGATGATGATGATGTTGATGAGGAAGAGGGTGATGACGTTGATGATGAGGATCATGACGAAGATGTCGATGAATATGAAGATGATGAAGATGAAGAAGACGACGATGACGACGATGATGATGAGGAGGACGAGGACGAGGACAAGGACGAGGACGAGGACGAGGACAAGGACGAGGACGAGGACGAGGATGACGATGACGGTGGCTGTGATGTTGAAGATGATGATGATGGTGATGATGATGAAGATGGTGATGACGATGATGATGATGATGAGGATGAGGATGAGGATGAGGATGAGGATGAGGATGAGGATGATGATGATGATGATGATGAAGATGATGATGAAGATGCGGACGATGATTATGATGGGGATCATGATGAATATGTTGATGATTATGAAGATCACGATGATGATGATGATGATGATGATGATGACGATGATGAGGAAGATGATGATGATGGTGATGATGATGATGAATATGGTGATGACGATGACGACGACGATGATGATGATGATGAAGATGACGATGATGATGATGTTGATGAGGAAGAGTGTGATGATGCTGATGATGAGGATCATGACGAAGATGTTGATGATTATGAAGATGATGATGATGATGATGAAGATGGTGATGACGACGACGATGATGATGATGGTTTAAACATAACTAAATAATTTAAACATAATACATTATGCAAAAAATGTTCTCACATACCTCCTAGATTCCAACATTGCTACAATGTCATTGGGATTCTTCTTCATCTGACTCAACATCTGTATCATCATCTGGTTCAGAATCTCTATCGTTGAAAAGATCTCTCATATCAGCATCATGATCAACATCATTTTTGGTTATATATTCATCATCAATATCATCAATGTCAACGTCATTGTCTTCTACATCATTTGGATGATCAACTTCTTGATCAGATTCTTCATCTGACACATCTACGTTGGAGGCCAACTGCTCCTGATATGCATCACCTTCTTCTTCAACATTGTCTTCTTCCTCTACATTATACTTGACCGGTCTTCCTCTTGGACCGTATCTAACAATGTATGACCAACCTGCTTTGCTTGGCACCTCTGAGTAAAAGACCTGCTCACATTGACTGGGAAGAACATAAGGCTATGTACCCGGTTCAGGTGCCCTTTTATTAACCATGGTAAATCCATTGGCATGCTCAATAACAGTTCTTTCGAGATCACGTTCATTCATTCGTAGCCTATACCATTTGACCTCAAACAAAACTATTTTAAAGGAATTAAAGTCACACTCAAGTATATCTTCCAAATAACCATAGTACCTATTTTCAGATACTTTTGGATGCCTGTCACTTCTAGAGGAAACATTAGTGACTTGAAAAACTGCAGTTATCCCACAATCAAATGTTTTCTTCTTGTCATCCAACTTTTTGATGCGAAATTTACGACCATTGCACCACATAGCATTGTGATGTATCAGCTGCATCATGCCCGTCTCGGTAAATAAATATAAGAAGAAATAAATGAAATAAATATTTTGATACAATGGGAAACAACGAAAAAAATGAGTAGGGTAAATATACTTGCCTTTTTATCTTTTAAACCCGCATGCTAAATCAATTTCCCTTTCCGTAAGTTCTTTGGGATATTCTTCTCGATAACGATGCACTGTTTTAATCATTTTACTAACCCCTTCCCATGATAAGGTACCATAGTATTATGTACATTGTTCAATCCATTCCTCCATCCAATAAAGATTGTTTGCGATGTATAAATGTATTGCATCCCACACGCGACCAACTATATGAAAAAATAATAATTAAGAATTGTAAATTAGCTATCATTAAAGGAAATTAAGTTTACCTTAAAATACTGATGGAATAATAAAAATTACATAAATTGAAGAATTAATTGTATAATAAATTAAATGTACACCATTCAATTACGTTTCACTTTCCTCGTTCTACCTTTCCCCAACAGGACCTCCCCTTCAAATTTGTTGATGGAGTCGACATGCCAAATGCGAGGCAGATTGATATTTTTTGCTAAATTTGAAAGATACTAACTAATGTACACCATGGATTGATATAGCATATAGCCCTGCACCATAGAACCCTCAGGACATGCACTTTGTCTTAAAAAATCCTTCAATGACTTCAAATTCCTTTCCACCATCCACATTGACCTTGAGTTTACAGGTCCACACAATTCAATCTCCTCAACTTGGTGTATGAGATAGTGTTCTTGTGCATTGAAAAATGCTGGAGGTAAATACTTTTGCATTTCACACATTAGACGAGGAATTTCTCTCTTCCAATACCTAATATCTTCTTTATGGACTTCTTTAGATGAAAGACACCTACAAAAGATGCAAGAAAATAACAATGATCAACAAGATTGAGGCATATATAATAAAGTTCCAAGCTGTAAAACACAATATGTCAATAAGCAATGCAACAAAGAGAACAAACATTTTCATGCATATGAATTGTTACTTACCTCGTGTATTTACCAAGATCATATATAACTTGTTTTATGTTGTCATCAAATCTATCTGAGAGAGATATAGGTAGAACGTACTATAGCAAAAAGCAAATCATTATCTAATGTTTTCAAATAGGAGAGAATAATTACTAAAAAGATGTACTTAATGGAAATTATATACATAAATAATTACCTTAATCAATGTATGCCAGTCATGAGTTTTAACACCACCAAAATCACCTTTTTTGGTTAAGATATTTTGTATGTTCAACGAAAACCCCATCGGAAACCTTATTTTCTGAATGAACTATTTTATAGCATTGCTTTGTTGCTCTGTCAATAACCATGGAAGACTAATATTTCGGTACCCATATCCGGCATCGGAAATAATTACACTTTGCAATGCGTGATTGGCTTCTGCAATGTCACTACAATTTTTTCCAATTTTATCTTTGTCAAACCTTCCATCTAATATCTGCCATATCATTTATGTTACATTCTTCCTTATATGCATTGTATCAAACAAATGAGCTATTTGTAGGTGCTTGTAGTAAGGCAACCTACTGAATTGTATGGGATAACTCTTCATTCCTCGTGGAAGCCCATTCATGCCTTAAATACATTCATTAAACATAAACGAAAACACATTAACAATAATTCATGACCCCCATGGTAGAGAAAATTCATTAAAAATATAAAAATCATAATATTATGTGAACATATATGCTACATATACAATTTGCATACCTCGACGATTTATGTTATATTCCAACTTCTATAGGTGAGGTGTCATTCTTCGTGGTTTCTTTCCACTCTCTTCTTTACCATTTAATTTTTTTTTTCAGTAGTTCGATACCTATGGTTCTTAAGGAGGAAGTGCCTATACTCATCGAACACCTCCTTTGCTAAACTTCTTGAATGATGAGATTTTATCCTAGGACCACATACTGAACATGCAAATTTTCCTTTTGTGTGAAGACCTGCGAGATATATGTATTAATGTTATAGCACCAAAAGATTATTAATTTAAAAAAAAATGCATGTTTTTTACCTTAAAAACATATAATTTTAACGACGTGCAACATAAAGTTACATACCACAAAAATGTGTTAACCTGGGAGCGTCATGAATTGTCCATGCAAGTATTCCATGGAACTGAAATTATTTCTGCCCTATTGGTCTGGAGATGTCATACATAGTGATTCTAGCCCATAACTTCAATAACTCATCGATAAGAGGCTCAATATATACATTCATATCTTTAACTTGGTACTTACCTAATTGATCATTCAACATACAATATTGCTATTTAGTTATGTGTCCCAATATATAAAAGGTGTTTTAATGCAACAATTAAACAAATAAATTAATGAAATAATATAATTACTTTCAAAAACATACCTGGAATAATCATTGCCAACATTGTGTGCTCTCTCTTAATCGTCATCCAAGGAGATAGGTTATTGTTTATGACAAAAACAAGCCACACTGAGTAAGTAGAACGAAGCTCACCAAATGGATTGAAACCATCAGCTACCAATGAAAGTCTAACATTACAAGGTTCATCTTTAAAAATTGACCATTTTTCTTCGATGTTCTTCAATGCAGAACCATCTGCAGGCATTCGAAGAACACCATCTTCACTTATGTTCTTTGCATGGTAATCCATAAACTATGCTATACTTTGGCACCTGAATAGTCGTTGGAAACATGGAATTACGGGAATATAACGAAGAACTTTGCGAGGGACCTCTTTTGTTACTTGATCAATTCGATATCTACTAATTTCACATTGTGGGAATTTGTTTTCTAATGCACACTGTCCATAATATATAATATGATCATTAGGACATGCATCAATAGCTTGATACTCCATTCCAATTTCTTTCATAATCAAGAATACCTCTCGAATTGTGTATGGTAAATTATTTGATGGTGGTAATAGAAATTCACCCAACAATCTGCAACATTGACGAAAGAAATGAAATGTAAACAATATACATCATAAATATTGCATATCCCTAATTTACGAATTAATTAACACTAAAAATAGAGGAAAATAGTCAACTTTCATACCTTAGGAGCTGTGTGAAACAAGTGTTTGATAAACCATTCAAAACCTTCAAGTTCACTAACAACAATATAGTAGATAGAATATTGGTTGTTGAGCCTTCATAAAGAGGTTCTTGGGACTTCTTGAGTAGAGGAACATCATGAATATCATGGAGGTTGTCCTCATCCAATGGAGCAAATTTGTCTTGGAGCAATCTATTTATCTCATCTTCACCATTTGTATCAATAACGTCATCTTCGTCCATAGGATCATTAAGAACTCGATCTTCAATAGCATGATCTCCATGCTCGCCACCTTGTAATGTAGTATTTCTACTATTATGTGGCAAATAGCTCTTCGGCGATCGACATTTGGGGGGCATTGTCTTTATATTTACAAACAATGCAATAACATTAATGTATAATATACAACACATATATTTAAAATGATAAAACATTTTATGAATACATTATCAATAACATTACCAGAAGTAGATTATGTAATGAATAACGTCTTACCAAGGGATGATATTCATAACCCCCTTCAGCATGCCCCTTCTCCTTACAATGTTTTTCAGCTGTTGTTCTTAAAATTCTTCTCGTTTGCAAACCTTTGCAATCATTGCAAGGGCGATAACACTTTCCATCACCCTTCGCCTCCAATGCTACCTTAATCTCAGCATACCTCTTATTGTTTTCTTCCCAAGTATATTTATTTGACATTCTGATAGCCTATAAGAACAAAAAAAACTCATTAATCAATATATAAGTAAATTGAATAGAGTATATATATATTAAAGGAGACCTAAGCATGTGTAGAGGATTACCTAAGTAATTCCCTTGGACTACTACATGTTGTTCCAATAAGAATTGACGTATGGTGGGTAATGGCTATTCATTCTACATAACATGAATTTAGATATTGCCTTAAAAAGGGGGCTAAGGAATTGTGTTAATGATGTCACAAATTAGGAGTTTACATATTACTTCAGTGCATGTGTTGGTATGTTAATAGATATGGTGTTTCCTTATAAAGTAATGAATTGCTATCTAAATGTCCAAGCGAGTTAGTATGTTGTGTTGTAAGTGTATTTGTGAAAGGAGTTGTTACACCATTTTGCCAAGTGGTAATACCCATAGAATAATGAGTAGTTAATTGGTTCCCTACGTTGGTTTATAATTATTAATTGCAAGAAACTCTACATTATGGTGCCAATGGATCTAATGTAGAAGATATTGAGGGGTCGGTAATATTGTTCATGTTCGTTATACTAGAGATTAAAAGGTTTCAACACATTGTAATGATATTGTCAAATGGGATTATGAATATAGATGTAGACCCTCAAAGTTTGAAAGGATTGTCAAATGGGATTATGAATATAGATGATAATGATATTGTCAAATGACTATCAAAGTTTGAAAGGATACACCTTTGTGGTCTCACTGGTTATCTATGAGGGGGCTAGTTAAATCTAATTAGATAGTGTACTTGAAATCGATGATGATGGTCCCATTGATTACAATCACGATGATTTCATTATCAACATCATCATCATCATTATCATCGTCACTGACGATGATGATGACGCCAATGTTGGTGTTGTTTTTTATGATGATGGTGATTATTGACGATGACGAAGATGCTTATGATGATGATGATGTTCTAGATGATGATGTGATAATGATGACAATGGTTATCATGATGATGATTAGGATGGTGTTGATGGTAATGATGATGATTTTCATCGACGTCGACGTCGTTAGCATCACCATCACTAGTAACATCGTGTACCAACTTGCTAGGTTGATGTGTGAGTTGTTGCTAGTTATACACCTTACTAGATCAATTGTTAAACGATTGTAGGAAAGAGATGGAAAATAAAATGTGATCGATGCATAATTTATGTATCCGAACATTCCAATTTCAATACCAACACTGGAAATGATATTAATTCCATGGTTTATGGATGCTATATTTCTTGTGATTTGTTATCTATGTGACTTATCAACAATTGTAATTTTTTGTACAATGTTCTAAAGTAGGGCATGAGAAACATTCAAATTTATAGGCCCAAGGTCAATGTAAATAATTTTAAAATGGGGAGAGGTATATTCTAGGATTTTCTTGAAGTCATAACAATTTATGAATCCAAAAGATGCATAATCCATAATTTCATTGAAACAGTTAATTTTAAATCTATTTAGCTTGGAGATCTCCTTGCTATTATTTTCCATTCACCTAGATAAAAACCAAAGGCTAACATAAAAAACATAGAAGGAGCAAAAAAAAAACATTTTAACACAAACCACCATTTAAAAAATTACATTTTAACAGAAATGAAAATTTAAAAATTTACATTTTAACACAAATGACAATTTAAAAAATTACATTTTGACACAAAAATCCCAAACTATATAAACATTTGCTCCATTGCATTGAAGCCCTAGTTGGAACACAAAGGGCGCAACCACAAAAAAGACTAGTGCATTGCAGTCACACTAACCTGGAAAACGAAGGAGATAAAAAACTCGATGTGTCAAACTAGTACCGGACTCTTGAAATCACAGAACGAAAAACCAGCAGAAAGATTGTTGCAACTATAGCAAATGATTTGTGGAAACATGACTTAAGAACATGTATTTATAAATCAATGAGGGTCGCGGTTCTGACGAAAATGCTCAACGATCAAATTTTTAAAAAAAAGAAAAAAGTCAATGACCGTTAGAAAGTCAAAAAAAAGTTTTAGCCCCCGAGGATCGTCGCTATAGCGACGAACTCATATATGTTGCTATAGTGATGAATGATCGTCATTGTAGCAATGTTAGGGAGCATTCGTCACTATAACGACGATCGTCCAAGGCCAAAACATTTTTTTCCAAATTTTTTATCTGTTTATCCACGAAAGTTTTGATTTTAACTTATTCATGGCAATATGTCGTGGAACTTTTGAGCCATATGTAGTAGTGAAGATCACATAGAGCACCAACAAGAAGTTCTCCAAATACTGAAAGACAACCTGGATATGTCAAAAAACAGGATGAAACAACAAGCATATCAACATCGCAATGAAAGAAGTTTTGAAGAAGGGGATTGGGTATTTATGAGGACGCAACCTTACAAACAGATGCCCCTCGAGCAACCAAATAAGGACAATAAATTAGCACCCAAGTACTATGGTCCTTATAAAGTGTTGCAGAAGATTGGTAATTTGGCATACAATTTGGAGCTCCCTTCATCTTCAAGGGTACATCCAGTTTTCCATGGTTCTTGCTTTAATAAGGTAATTTAGAGACAAGATTCCCATTCAAACAATCCTACCGAAGCTTGATGAAGAAGGAAAATTCATATCGGAACCCGACAAAATCATTGACACAAGGACCAAAAAGCTATGAAATCGAGCTATTACGGAGTACCTCATAAAGTGGAAGAACTTACCAATTGAATATTCGACATGGGAAGATGAGTCCTTCATATAGTAGTTTCCACAACTAACCAAGTGTTGAGGAAAACACTTGTTTGAAGGGGAGGGGCATGTTAAGCCCTAAATGTGGGCACATTTCCTCTTATATGGATCACAGTATATTAGTTTTGATGTTGGCTTGGTCCATTAGTTGTAATTATCATTAGTATGGTTATATTAGTTACGTCATCTTGGGTTAGTTAGTTGGAATTGTACCTCTTAATATCCTATATATAGAAAGGATACCTTCTCATTTGGAGTATCTTGTCTTGTTTTATGTACTTAGTACAATATATAAGGAGGTTTCCCCCTCGAAAAGGCTTGATATTCATCCATTTTCTTCATTAAAGGCATGGAGTACTCTTTCTGGTCTATTTCTTCCCTTTTCATGCCCTTTTTGGAAATTTGTTGCATAACGTGGGCAATAGGAAGATATTCTACAAGAAATAATTTGTCGATTTGGTTTGGGATCAGGCTTGTCTTTAATTTGGAAAGCTTGGGATTCAGGAACTTTGAAGGAGATAAATGCCTTCCCCTGTGCCTTGGGGGAGTGGCTTCTTGTTGCAGACTATGCTGGGCGAGAGGAGGATATTATACAAGAAATAATGTGTAGGTTTGCTTCGGGACCAACTCCATCTTTAATTTGGAAAGCTTGGGAATTAGGAATTTCAGGAGATTTATTTTGTTAAGTAATTATGAAGCCTGCAATGGATCTTGAGAAAAAATTGCAGGAGCTCTCTGAAGGAATGATAGATACTTGAGCATACATACAAGATATTTGTAGTCAGTTGCATTGGATGAACTTGCAGATGGAGGGGTTGATTGAAGTTGTTCGATAGATAACAACCCATACGCCTACCTTGGATTCCTATTTGGGAGATGTTGAGTAGTGTGTTCATAATTTTTCATCTCATAGTTCCTATTTAGACGCTTGTTTTGATGATGTGGAAGGGAATGTTCGTGTTTGTGAAGCTCAAGTGGATACAATTTCAACCACCCTTGAGCGACATGATCTTTTAGCGGGGAAGCAATCCAATTTTTTTTACTAGTTTGAAAGAAAAGATAATGAAGGGAGCACAGTCCATCATCCCACCCATGAAGCAATGAATATTTCTAGCTCAAGTGATCGTGTTTATGAAAATGCATATGACCAAGTTATGGATAGTGGACATAGCTCCACCTAATTTCAGTTTTTTATGCTTACTTTTTGCCAACTACCGTTAGGACTGTATGTAAAAATATGCAGTAGTATCATAGTAGCTAGTCATATGGGAATAGTTATAAAACTTTGGATGACTGTATATAGATTTGATAGCACTTTCAAAACTTTAATAGTCTTTTTCTTGAATTGTTACAATTTAATTTTTTGATGCTAATTGATTCCATTCTTTATAATACAAATTACCCATTCTAGTAAAAAAAAATAACAGTTCAAACTATTCTACAATTTACCTTGGCTTCATAGAATGGCATGCAATAAAACATGTGGCAATTAGGTAGATAGAGAAATTAGTTCACAATCAATTTATCTATTCATGTAATACTTTGCATAGTGCAATACCCTATTTTTGCGTAGTAAAAAACGCCTCTAGTACATAGAGGTTGGGTGTAGTCCATAGAAATTTGGCGCAAATGGATGAGTTGACCACAACAAAGAAGTATTCTTTCTCTCTTTCTCCCTTTCTAATTAGTATGGGTAGGTGTGCCATAAATGCCCGATGTTTGCATCAATGCTTGACCGTGCTAACGGTTAGTACACCATGCTTGCATATTTTGAGAAAGAAAGATAGTGACTACATAATATTGGCTAGAAACTATGAGGCTACTTTGTTACTGAAGGCCGGTTGAGCCAAGGAGAACATGAAAGGCGGTTTTAAATTTCAATGAACATATGCACTGAATTTTCTGAAACGAGGGCTCTTAATGGTCATCCAACATATAAATTTCCAACAATGAACATCCCTTTAGCAATTTTAAATTTCAGTGAACATATGAATAATGAACATATGCACATAATTTTATGAAATGAGGGCCCTTAGTCATCCAACAGATAAATGTTTAACAACCCTCAATAATGTGTTTGATTGATATCAACGATATGTGGATAGATAGGTAAGGCGATGACTATCCATTGTTTTATTTGTGAATACTGATATTCACAAATATAGTCTAAGGTTAACTAGGGTGATTGACGGTTCTCTTTTGGAAATGTATATAATTGTGGCTTATTATATAATAATTTCATAAATTTGTGTGTTGTTGTAGAAATTGGAAATTTTTGCTCTTCTGCAAGCTATGTGAATTATATGACTCTAGCTTTTTTTGAACTAACTATTGTTTCACATAGATTTTTTTATATATATACTAAATAATATTGTATAAGTGAAGCATAAAGAATCCCTTGCTACTAAACTGACAATTGGGAAATATGAGGATTTCTTATTTCTACAACAAATTTTAGTGGATCTATATCCGTATAGAGCTTCCCAATTATAACTTCACCCTTTGATCAATGTTTTTAAGTGTTTTAACGTAAAGAAGTATCATCAAACTAATATTTTAAAATGTGTAAAGAAACTAATAATTTAAAATGTAAAAAGAAGTTGCGAGGGTTTGATATTTCCCAGGAATTAAATATTTACTCGGATGAAGAGATTCGAGTCATTGGTTCTGATACAAAGTGAAATGATGAATTTTATTTTATATCACTTGAAAGCTACTTGATTCTTATTTGATCGATAATAAATTAAAAAACATAGAAATATTTATGTAATATTTGTGTTTATTAATATGCATATACAAGATTTAGAACATTTGCTTTGAAAGAGTAAACATAATAATCATTTGAGACTATATGTTCCACCTTGTTGTAATAATTTGTAGGATAATATAAAATGACCATATAGTTGGCTAATGTTTCAGAAAAATAATCATTTGTTGTTTTTTTTAATAATAATTATTTTCAGATGTGTTTGACTTCTATTGGATTAGAGAGCCTGATTTGACTATTTTTTTCATTGCCGACTATTAGTAAAAATTATAAATATAAAAAAAATACTCAACCTTAGTTGCAGACTTTAATTTTTATCATACCATCCACTGACATCTAATCTGACATATGAATCTGATTCATAGCTGTTATTTGACCTTATCGAGGACAAAGAAGGCGCAGGTGTTAATTCTCATCAACAATTGTCCTCCAGCCTGTTAGTTCTCAACAATTGTCCTCCTTGCATGGCAAGCAGGCTGTTGGTGCGGCCAATGCAGCACATTTTCTCCATCTATTCTACATGCCACTGCATGCATCAATCCAAATACAAGTTGAATCTATTCATTTTCTCTCGGAAGGTGGGTCTTCCGGATCAATTCTTAGTTTGATTTATATAATGGTGCTCTGGAAGAGATTCGTAGTTCTTTTAGCTGCTTGTAATCTGTGAATAAGAGTCATTGTTTGGTGGAGATGGAACATCAATTATGATAGATGCCCAGAGAATGGCCAAGCAAGCAGTTCAGGCTATTGGACAATGCTTTGATATAACAAATGATTCCAGGCTTAAGTTCTATAGAATGCATTTGATAGAATTGAATAGCAAGCATGTGCAGGATATTCCCATTCCTGGAGGCCCATTAATACCAAAGTGTAAAGGGATATCAAGAGCGATAAAGGAGAGCGAATGCGGTATACATCAGAAGTTTTGGAGTCCAATTAGGTTGGTACAATTGCAGTCAATCTATATATGCAACTTGCAACTGTAAGTGATCACCAGGGTCCTTCATAAACACTGTCAATTAATTTGGTGATATGGCATAATTCCTTGATTGATTGATGCTTTGTTTGTTTATTATGTTTGACATAGTGGTTTTTTTTTATGATTTGGGGAATCACAGGGTTCAAACTCCCTCCCTTAGAGGTGCCCATAATCTAGAGTGGCTCGAAGGAAGCATAGAAGCTACTAGGGGTCATACACCTGTGCGTACATAGCTTGTAAAGCATTACCTAAACAGAACATACTTGTTGGAGGACGATCACAGCAAAATTGCTAAAAGGTTAGTTGATTTTTCATATAAATTTGGATACTCATCGCTCTACATCACAGAAGGCATTGTTTACATTTCGTATTATCTGAGCATGTCTTGCAAGGCATCGGAGATGCGCCTGGGCAGGACGTTCTTGTCATTGATTACAGTTGATTGGATTTGCAGGTTTTTGTTTGTTTTGGGTTCTGAAATGCCCACCGCAACACGATAGAGTTAAATGAATCCCAAACAATCAATGGCAAGGTTATACAGGTGATGAATTTTCTAAGATCCAACGACTATTACAAGCTGAGGATATACAGAGCTTTATAACTGATGCATACACTGTTGAGTTCTATCTTTCTGTGAATCTTTTATTATTTTGCTCATGAATTTTCTATGCACATTTGTTTCTGCATTTGTGTTTTTTTCTTCTCTATATACAGGTATAACTTTTTGTTCATTTGTTTGTTAGATTAGGCTTGTTGTAGAGTCCAGGTCTTTCATTTGCTCATTGATGTGATTATTTTCGTGCATTTATGTTCTTTTTGATCAAAAACTTTGTTTTTCCAATGGCCAAAAAATTGTGCAAATGATGAAATATAACTATCCCTGAAATTTATTGATGTGTAAAAATTCGAGCTTTTTAAAACTGATGCACAAGTTACTTCTTTTGCTCCGCGAGAGTTTGGAGTGTTTTATGTATATGTATCTGGTTGTTTTTTTGCTTTCTGGTTGTTATGTTGTTCTTTGTGAACGGCAACTGTTTTGTACTCTCTAGTGCCCTAAATATGTTCACATTTGCGGTCTTAATATTTGTTTTGATTATGTTGCTTCGGTGTAAGGCAAGTGCAGGGGATTTGTTTTGAAACAATCCAACATCTAATTTTATTGAGGACAAACTGTGACTTTTGAATACTGATGCACTGCCTAAGCCCGAATTATTCTGATTTATTTTTGAAGGGTTTTTTCCTTGAAAGTGCTCACAGTCCTGTATTATACTGTTTGACTGATTAAAAATATTCTGATCTGTTGTATACAAATGGTGCCTTGTTAAAAGTTATATTGTCAGATAAAAAATATTATCAACCATTATATACAAATGACGCCCTTGAGGTTTTCCTTTCTCTGTGTTAATAGGTAAAATATGCCTGAAGCTCCTGTGATAAAATATCTTGTTAGTTGCCAATATATTTTCGATGTTCCTGTGAACAAATATGTCGTATGCTTAATTTTTGTTAAGTGGAACATGTTTTAATAAATAAAAAAAATGGAAGTTAAGACCATTTTGAATTTATTTTAAATCTAGATAAATTAAGTATATAAGTATATAATCATATAGAGGTATCACATATTTAGGTAGGTATCATATATTTTGTGTAAGTTTAAGATAAAAAAAATTACACCTCAAGATATCTGATCCTTATGTGTGCTTGATAGATTTAGGTTAAGATGGATCTATGTTGATCCTTAGAACAGTGATAGATGCAAGTTTGGTTTGTCTTCCTTTGCTATTTGCACAGATATATTTGTACACGGTTAATATTTGATGTCTATTCAACAGTGCCCTTTCACGCACTTAGTCTAATATTCAAAAGGAAATTCGGGTTAGGGTTCTCCTATAATTCTCTTAAAGCTAATTTTTGTAAGTTAAATACCAAGAATTCTATTTTTCCTTAATTCAGTGGAAGGCCATCTATAATTGCAAATAGAATTGACCAGCACAATGACTTTGAAGCCGTATTGGCTTAACTGTGCAGGTAACACTATTTGCGATTCACTGTACTGGATACTTTTATTATCTGCTTGTTGCTAGATATCGTGATCCATGCAGGACATGGATTGGTGCTGTAATTCCAGATTTTGTAGAAGAAAGTCTCTCGGTTCGCTATGTTACTGCAATATATTTTGCCATTACCAGTCTGACCACTGTTGGGTATGGAGATCTGCATGCTCAAAATACGAGAGAAATGATATTTGATATCTTTTATATGTTATTCAATCTGGGTTTGACTGCGGAAACATGACAAATTTATTTGTACATGGCAAAAGACGGACCAAAAGATTTGTAAGTAATATATTTCGAGTAGATTTGTGTATAGAAAAGCTTTTTTTTTTCAAGAAAAAAAAGCGTAATTTTATTTCAGCAGAGGTGAAAAAATTACATTCTGTATATGCATAAAGCATGCGGCTATCCATTGAAGGACAAAAAAACAGTACAAAAAGACTTCAGTACATCAGTCCAGTATGTTCAACATCGCCAAGTGATGGCCAAATCAGTAAAGAACAAAAACTATAAGGAAAAAAAACATAACATAAATATGATTGGTGGCTCCCCGAGCCTCCTGATTTCTCCAAAAAAAGATCTAAAAAAGTTTATAAAAGTCCTCAACCTGTCGTCACAACCAAAGTAATAACAGTTTCATAGTTTATAGTATCTTCACTACAGTTCCCAGCTACTGTTCCTGTATAGCCAGTTCGTCAATAAAAGGTCTATGATAGTATTGATAGACAATCCCATTTTGGTGTTCCTTTATTTTCCACAACCCCATTGCCAAGTCCCTGCCAATCTTAGAAGCCTGGTCCGCCTCCTTGTTGTTCTCCCTGAATATATGTCTGCAAGAAAAATGTAAAAATGACAGTTTTAGTTCCAGAATGTCCTGTAGAATATTTGCAAGTCTGATGTCCCTGCATTGTTGTGTGCCAATTGTCCAGTTTGTGACATTCATTGAATCTCCATACACATTTATCTGTTGACAGTCAATCTCCCTAGCAAACATGAGAAGAAGCTTTAGGCTCATTAATTCAGCATAATTGTTCCCAACCTCCCCCAGTCCCCAGAAAAGGTGGTATGAGTGGGTTAGTGATAGATGTAGAACAGCCCCACCCCCACAGTTGTTTTCCAAAGCAGAACCATCGTAGAAACCCCAAGGTATAGAATCGTCGATTTCAAGAGCAAGGACATCTCGTTGATTCGCAACTTTGATTTGATGAGGGTAGGCCTTTAAGAATCCATAGATCTGTACAGCTGTGACCACTGGTGTACTGGTTTTTTCATTGAAGATCATGCCATTCCGTGCCAACCAGATGCCCCATGCCACCAGTAATGGGAGATTTCTGTAGGACATGCCAATTGTGTCCCTAAACCACTGTGACCAAGCCAATAGTATCGTATCCCCATCCCAATTAAACATGGTATTAGATAATCTGGAACATTCCGCCCATACCTGCACCACGTATGGACAACGGAGGAATAAATGAAGACAAGTTTCCTCGTTTGCTTTGCACAAAATGCACCACCCCGGCCCCGCCCTGTTCTTGCGCTGTAAAAAATCCCAGGTAGGGATGGTATTTTCGAGGACATTCCACATGAAGATACGATGTTTCAATGGGCAGTTTATCCTCCATATGGATTTCCACCACCACACCAACTCACAGGGATTAATGAAGTGACTTAAGCTGATGTATCCATTCCTTGGTGTGAAAATTCCATTTGGAGCCCCTTCCCATACCAAACAATCCTCCCTGTCACGAATGTGAATATGTGAGCATATGAGTGCTCGGTAATATGTTCTCAATTCCCCCTGTTCCTCCATAGATAGTGCCAAAGTATCTGCACCTATCCACGACTGATTCCATGGATTGGTCCTATCAAGAATTGCAAGTTGGGATAAGTATGTTATGCCAATTTCCCGAAGAGATGTAATCAATTCATCTGATAAGATGTGTCTACCAGCATTCCCATACCAAGGATCTTCCCCCACACGAAGACCCTGTCCATTCCCAATATTCCAAGTTAGAAGATCTCCAATCACAGGGAAAGATTTGATAACCGCTTTCCAGATAACAGAGCAGCCATTATGTGACTTATTCGTAGCCCGAACCCAGTCCATTACAGATACCGGGGCAATGTATTTCTGAATGACAACTCTTGTCCAAAGGGTTTCAGATTTTAGCAGTCTCCAAACCCCTTTTGCCGCCAGTGCTTTTGAGAAGAGATGGATGTTCTTTAGACCCCATCCCCCTAAGGATTTAGGGATAGCGATTTTCTGCCATCGGACCCATGGGGAAACAAAATCTCCTTTACCACTCCAAAGAAAACGAAAGCACAGTTTCCTAGCTTTTTCCAGCGTCCCTTTGGGGATCCAAGAGAGGGACATCCAGTACACTGGGATGGCCTCTAAACAAATTTCACCAGGACCAGCCTACCAGCCCTAGATAGCCACCTGTGACTCCAAACCTTCAACCACTTGTGAATTTTTTCAATAAGCCAGTGCCAATCCTGTTTAGTATATGCATTAGGTTTTAAGTGATACCCAAGGTAGCAGAAACCATCTTCAAGACATAAAAATGTATAGGGAAAGATCCTTCGAATAGCCGAAATCTCACATTCCCTAAGTAGGTGAGTCGTTATAGTAGATTTCCTGTCATTGATCTCCATACCCGTAGCTCGAGAGAAAAGTTGAAAGATGTCCTAGAGAGTTTCCATGTCCCTAGCCGACCCAGAACAGAAGATGAGTATATCATCCACGAAAAGCAGATGTGTGATATATAAATCAGGAGCCACTTGTATCCCCTGGAGAGTGCCATCCCTACAGGCCTTTTTCAGTGCTTTACTTAGCCCTTCAGCAACCAACAGGAACAGTAAAGGTGATAGTGGGCAACCCTGACGTAGACCTCTTTCAGACCAAAAGAAGGGAGAGGCTACACCATTGATGAGTACCGCAAAAGATACCGTAGAAATACAGCTCATAATCCACCTAATAAAATCCACAGCAAAACCCAGATGTGTAAGGAGTAAATGAATATACATCCAACTCACCTTGTCAAATGCTTTTGACAGATCAATCTTGATTATAGCTCCTTTGATTTTCCTTGCTTTCATACTATGGGTGCCCTCTTGTGCTACTCCAATCGCCTCATGGATTTGTCGTCCTTCCAGGAATCCAAATTGTTCGTCAGAGATATGCTTGGACAGTATAATTTTTAGCTGCCTGGCGATAATTTTTGACACCACCTTATATACACAATTACACAAAGAGATGGGTCTGAAATCACTCAAAGAGGAAGAACTGTCAGTTTTAGGTATTAGGGCTAGAAAGGTGGAGTTTAGGGCAGCTGGGATCCACCCAGAGATTCTAGTGTCTTCAACCATCTACAATAGATCATTCCCAATAAGCTCAAATAGTGCCAAGAGGAATTCAACGGTCCATCCATTAGGCCCCGGACTTTTGTCTTTTTGGAAACTCTATAACACTCCCTTCAGCTCCTCTTCTGTGACAATAGCCATCAATGAGTGATTGTCATCTCCGTCCACAAACCGAGGAAAAAATTGTGCCATTCTGACTATTTCCAATATATTAGCCTGTGCAGGGGCTTTAAAGAGTGTTTGGAAGTGATTTACCCCAACCCCAGCCATACTATCAAAAGAAGTCTGGGTATCCCCCAAAGAGTCTTCCAGGCTCCAAATGGTATTAGACGCCTTTCTACCTTTTGCATATGCATGGAAAAATTTTGTGTTCTCATCCCCAGCCGATAGCCATAATGCCCTACTTTTAAGACGCCATGTTTCCTCTTTTTCCAATAATAGCAAATTTCTCCTACCTTCCAGTGAAATCATATGTGATTTTTCTTCCGCAGTTCCCAGTCCCCCAGAGCCAGAATCATATATGGACTGCAGCTCCAATTCAATCGACTTCAAATCTCTATCAGCTCTACAATTATTTTCATAGGCCCAAACCTTCACTGGCCTTTTAATTCTTTTGATATTTGCAGAGAACTGATGTGAGGCAGAGAGGCCCCCCCCGGGGTTGTAGGGTACCATAGGGATCCCACAAGGTCAAAAAATGTCTCATCTTTTAACCAGATCTTATTAAACTTCAGCGGCCCAGCTGGTTTATAAGGTCCATCACGAATCTCCAAAAATATAGGGAAGTGGTCAAACGAGCCCCCCGAACCTACCCACTACCTTAGTAGATAGTTTCTATCCACAAGAAGTTCTGACACCAAAAACCGATCCAACCGTTTCTCAACTCTGTTGTCACCTGTTCTGTTATTCCTCCAAGTAGGTTTTAGAAGAGTTGGCTCAATATCCAACAAATTATTAGTGACCAACTTGTGAGTGAAAAAGTCTGCCAAAGGGTCTAGCCGAGCTCTGATACCCCAAACTTCAGCCAGACCTAGAGAAAAATTCAAATCCCCTCCGAGGATCAGGTTTCCTTCCTGTAACAAAGGATGCGAGAGAAGAGAATCCCGGAAAGGAGCCCGGTTCAAAAACGGTCCATAAACATTTACCACCGTAAAGAGTTCACCAAAATCAAGAGACGAGCAAGTCATACCCAAAGCCGCTTCCACTCCCCAGAGATTATGGCACTTCACCGTACGAGAATTCCAACCAATAGCCTGGCCACCAGACCGACCACGAGCATCCAAGGTAGCAAATGTCCAGCCTCCAAACCAACTTTCAAGTAATGTTTTAATAACCTCACCAACACCCAAAGTTTCCTGGAGTAGAATGATATCCGGGTGTTCAAGAGATACCACTCTACGCAACACTGATCTTTTATGGGGACCAGCAAGACCCCGACAGTTAAAGGACATAAATTTCATTAACGACCCTACTTCTGGGCACGCACCGCTCTAAGCGCCCGATCAATAGTCACCTATTTTCCCTCTAGCAGATCCATCTTGGCCTTGGATTGTGCTTTAGAAAGATGTGATTTCCTGCCACGGCCTTTTCCAATTTTATTCACCCCAGCACCCAACCCTCCTGGGGAAACTTTTGTAAGAGATCGTAGAAAATAACCAGATTCCGATGAGGTGGTAGGGGAAGAGGAAGAAGGACCTTCAGTAGGGCCAGGATCAGCTTCAGGAGGTAGGTCAAGCAGTCTCACCCCGGGGTACGGCAGAGTATGAGAAGTGGAGGTGAGGGTATGTGAAGAGGAAGGGAGGACAGGAGCGATAAGAGTAGGTTCCACTAAATCCATAGCCGAGGAGATATTCAAATTTTTTAAAGCCTCTAACCAGTCCGGATTATCGAAAGTAAAGTTTTTTAAAACAAAATGAAAGGAGAGGGGGTTTATGGTGTGAGTAATACCCGCAGACGATGTCCCTGGTTCCGAGACAAGAGCAGGTTGAGAAGGCACAATAGATGTTGTTCCAGGTACCGATTGTCCAATAAGTGGTGCATCCAAAACCAGTTCCTGATGTATGCCGTCAGCCCCTTCCGTAGTAGCACCAGGTTCCGATATAGCAAGGCCATGTGGGTCTACCTTACCCCGGGGGATTCCATGTCCCTCATCCGCATCCAAAGCCACATTATGATAAGGTCCAGAAAATGGAATATCAGTCGGAGGGGTAGACTCCACAGCAATTGTAGATTTTTGAGTACTTCCATTTTTCCTCCTTAAAGGAAGTTTACACTCAGCAACCAGATGACCATAAGCATGACAGCGGCGACATCTGAAGGGAACATTTTTATAGTCCAATTTCTGCACATATACATAGGGTCCCCAGCTGAGGGTAACGTCCGGTGCTAACCCATCTTTGATGTTCAAATTAACTAAAATACGGGCAATCTTCCTCTGACGGGTTTGTAGAAAACTATAGTCTCCATCTAAATAAGTACCAATTAAGTTACCAATCCCTCTGAAATGCCGCTCCGACCAGTAATGGAGAGGTAGACCAGGGAGCCGAACCCACAGTGGGACAAGATCCAGTCGTTCCTGGCTAGCGTCAAACAACAGATGCCAAGGCTTAATCATGACCGGGCAATGATCCCAGCTCCAGTTGGAATTAAGGACCCATTTAGTATGTGCCTCATTGTGGAAATTGAAAGCAAACCAGTTCCGGGTTAATTCCACAACTTCCGGGGAATAACCTAATTCTGCAGCCCAATTTTCTCCCACCCAAGCCTCAATGGTACGCAGAGAGAAGGATCTTCCCAATGCCTTACCAACCAAGGTGATACTGGTCATCATGACCAATTGATTCCATTCAATGTCTTCCCCCAGTGCATAATTATACTTGGTCCTGCTCAGCTTCAGCCATCGTTTTCTGCCTCGTGTCACCTTACGTGAAGTATCATCCGAGGAAGGACCTCCCCATTCTTCAGAACTGGTACCAGAGCCCACACATGGGCTAGCAAACCCACGATGTTCATGTAATTCCAGTAACCCCTGCCTCAAACCCTCCCTCGCCCTAGCAGTGTTCAAAACAGGAAATGAGTCCGTTGATGGGAAGCCCACTCTGCCAGTACCCTGAGAACCGTCCATTGCTGAAATAGGCCCTTTCTTTCCGCCCGCCGAACCCTCAATGGCTTTAACAACCTGTTCCGAGGACTAGAGGGAAGTCCCAGTTTCTGTCAATGGTGAAGATGATGGGATACGACCTGATGAAACATTTAACGACCCGGAACCAAGAGAAATAGCAAGAAACTCGGAAGGTGAAAACCCTAAATCCGGATTGTTCTCAAGAGCAGGTAAACCTTCCACACCACAAGCAGCCGAATGAGCCCCATCCTGCCACCCGGCACCCAATGGCTGAGTCCAGATGGGTATTTCGTCCGATGGGTCAAAGGTGTAGTCCACCTTGTCATCATAGGTAGCCATGATGGCAACAAGACCACAGTAAAAAGGAAACAGTAAACAGGAATAGTAACAATACCACGAGGGTTTAAACAAAACACAAGATAATCACATAAAAACCCGTCATGAGTGCACAGTGTTCGATGTAGAGTTGGACTCCACCTCGCAGGTTCAAGTGTCAGGCTAATTCGCCCCAGCCTGACAGTAATAGACCGTCGACGGCCTTCCTAGGGTTCGACCATTATTCAATTCCCCAGTGAGCTCCCCATAAATGTCACCTTCAAGAAAAAGATACAAGAGTTAACATTCAGGATCTACCCCTTCATTATTTTCTCATCTACTTTGTTTAACTAGTCGATTTTACTTACTTAAGCTCGTGTATAGAAAAGTTATATCTACATATTTTGTGTTTTTAATGCAAAATTGCTACGTAATATGAGGATTCCACTTCCATTTTAATTGCAGAGGGACACAATTCAGGCAGCTTTGATATTTGCTTTTAGGAATCAGCTGCCATTGCAATTGCAAGAGCAAATGTTAGCACATTTATGCTTGAAATTTAGGACCGAGGGCTTGCAGCAAGAAAAGACATTGAATGATCTTCCAAAGGCCATCCGTACAAGCATTGCAAACATCTTGTTTTTCCCTATTGTTGAGAAAGCGTATCTTTTCCGAGGAGTGTCAAATGATTTCATGTTCCAGCTAGTAAGTACTCCCTAATTATGATAAGAATACCATTTTGTTGGTCTTTTCTAGTGGGCTTCAGTGCAAAATCTTTGAGAAAAAAATGACCTGATAGTTATCCTATGTTTGGAAGGTTTCAAAGATGAAGGCATAGTACTTTCCCCCAAAAGAGGATGTCATTTTAAGGAATGAGGCACCCACAGATTTTTATGTGTTAGTGTCAGGTGTTGTGGTAGGTATCCTTTTGAATGTTACAGAGTTTCAATGTTCAGAACCTTTTCTGTGGTTCACTTTATTCCTTTTGCCGAATGTGTGTATTCAAACAGAGTACAGGACAAATAGTTGCAAATGTTCATGTGAAGCTAAGTTAACATCGCAGTTTTGTTTCATTTTGCAGGACATATTAGAAGACAAGGACAGGGATAGAATAGAGTAGGCAAGCTAAAAATTCTAAAAGAAAATTGATTATTTTTGTTCTTAATGTCTCTTGTTAGGAGATACCCATTCCAAAACTTTAGCCTCTTTAGGGAGTTTTTACATGATAAACATGAAATTAGTAGGATTGCAACTCATCTAAAAATGAATTTGTAACCATTTATTTCATTTTATGTTTTTAGTCACATTGGAGAATTTAAATTACAGAAATGACTTGTTTCTTTACACGACGACCAAGTTGTTCTTCCTCAGGCATTGGTAGCCTCTGCAGTGTTTTGAATCACAAATCAAATAAGTCAATCGGTTTAAATTGTAGACTCATCTCCTATTGCATTCCATATTTTTGGGCAGTCCCAGCCTGGAGATGTTTTTGGAGAAATTGGAGTGCTCTGTTACAGACCACAACCATACACAGTCCGTACAAAGAAGCTTTCCCAACTTTTGTGACTGAACTTCAATTTATTAATGAATATTGTGCAATCCAATATTGCAGATGGAACAACCATCATGAACAACCTTCTTAAGGTTTGGAAGCAAGAATTACAATAAATATGCCGAGTGGACTTATCATAGAAGGAATTCTTAAGGAATAGGCTCAATTAAATATATTCTTTTAATGTCTTGAGTTAGTATGGCAGACATACTTAAGTTCGTGTTGGTATGACTCTAAAAATTGAAGGAACTGAAGGACCCAACGATTGGAGAACTGTCAAAAGAGATAGATCAGTTGCTAGCACTAACCAATCTACAATAATTCCTTAAAGCAGTTTTATGTTTTTTACTTGGTGCCACCTAGATTTGTTCACTGTGCCAGCATTATAAATTGCATATAATTCATTTCCTCTACCTAGCCAATCTACAATATTTCCTTAAAGCAATTTTCTATTTTTTACTTGGTGCCACCCAGATTTGTTCACTGTACCAGCATTATAAATTGCATATAATTCATTTCCTCTACCTGGAAGGTGGCATAATCAACACATACTTTGGACCATTTTAATTATGTGTGCATCATGGAGTCACTACATGTTTCGGTAGTGTCATGTGAGTTACTTGGCATGCATCTTATGCCATTGTTTCATTTGAAAAGATAGCCATAGAAGAGTTATTTATGTATCAGGTTTCCATGGAAGAGTGCAGTTTAAAGAATGGAAATTCTTTATCTTTACCAACGATATATATATATATAAGTTCACCTAAAAAACGACTTTTTATAATAACATATAACTCACGAGTTACAAATAATTTATATGATTTAGCTGAATATATTAATAAATTATATGATATATATATATATATATATATATATATATAATTATGTTTCTTTGTTTACAATTTGAACCTTCTAAAAAAGGACTTAAAATTCTGTTTTAAAGTAGGTTTGGGGGCAAGGGACTAATAATTTTCCAGAGCTTTGTGCTTTTAAACTTCTTTTAAAGCTGACAATAAATAATGGAATAAAAAAGCTTCAAGTCTTTGGTGATGTTAAAATAATTATTGGATGGGTAAATGATGAAATACAATGCCTAAATATCTTTCTAAATCCGATTTTGAAGGAGATAAGACGATTAAAATCAAGATTGGATGAGATTTCTTTTACCCACATCTACAGGGAAAGGAACTTTGAAGCTAATTTGCTATCCAAAAAAGGTTTGGACCTTAGGTGTGGGGAATGGCTTGTTCACCAAGAAAAAGTTGGCATCTTAACGAAGTAACACCAGTCTTTTTTTTCGGATCCTCATTGAATATTACAGGCATAAAGCAAAGGTCCTACAAGCAGATTAACACAGTAATAACTTGAGAAGTTAGTAGATAGAAGCTGTAATTGAATGTCTTTATTGAGAAGTAATTGGAGCTTCTGTTTTGAATGTCTTTATGTTTTCTTAAATTAGAGATCTATATTTTGATATGATAATATCAAAATGTAATGAAATGCATTTTGAATATTGAATCTTTTGTTGCTTTATCCAAATGAGCATTTTAGGGATGTAATGAACTTGATTTAGATTTTCTACTGATCAGCTCAATACGATTACAAGTTTCTGGCTTGAGACGAGCAAGTGATTCTAAAGAATGTAACTTTTACTTTCTTATAAATAAAGGTACGATTTTTTTGACATGGAATTTTTTTTTTTGAACCTTCAACAACCTTCGCATATATATTAGAAGGCCACACACGTCTAATTTAATGAACTCTTGATGAGTTGAAAAACATAAATGGTGAAACATCACCATTATTCACTTCAACTTTACTAATGAGTAAATTGGTTTTGTTTGAATGCATATCGTGATTTGCGAACTTGCCCTTGCCCTTGTCCAATGCTAAAATGGTTGATGATATCAATGGTAAGAAATGCATAGAAAATTTGAAAAAAACAGTCATATTATTGTTTTGTGTTGTAGATGATATAAATGGTAAGAAATGCAAAGAAAATTTGAAAAAAAACAATCATAATTTGAAAAAAAAACAGTCATATTATTGTTTTGTGTTGTAGTTCATATGTTTTATAGTGTTCGTTGGGGTTTGTATATTTGATAAACATTTACCAAATAGTGAGGTTTTCTTTATTCATTAATTATTAATTTTTAATATTTAATATTTTTAAATTATTTTATCGAATAGTGAGGTTTTCTTTATTGATTAATTTTTAATTTTTAATATTTTTAAATTATTTTATCAAATAGTGAGATTTTCTTTATTGATTAATTTTTAATTTTTAATATTTTTAAACTATTTTATTAAAATTGTTGTTTCAAACATTTATTTTTTTAATTTAAATTTTTATTTAAAATTATATATTAAAAATATTATTTTATATTTTTAAATTTGATATTTCTCTTTAAATTTAAGATTTTATTTGGATACATTAATTTTACTTGAGACAATCAAATCCAAAGATGGTGAATATAGTTCAAAATTAGCATCTTACACAAACACACCTAAATTTTAAATAGATGCACATCTAAATTCTTTTTTATTTGCACAATCAAAATTTGTGTAACTTTCTCTATATCATTATGCATTTGAATATGTATGGTCGTGATGCTTTAATAAGTTTCAAATACAACTTTAATAACTAAACATTTTTTAGTCCCTGCTCCGCAGGGAATATAGCGATCAGTTGGTCGCAGTATTCTTTTGACTTTTTAATTTCAATGTTTTTAATCTAAAGTCTAGCTAAAGATTTTAACTTTTTTTTATATTAAAATGATTTTTTTTTAAATTAAACTATTTTTTTTTTTTCTAAATTGAACTATTTATTTTTGTGATTGATGGAGGACACATATGTGACTAGTTTTCCCTGCTGTGCAAAATAATTATCAAATTATAAAAATAATAAAAAATTAAAAAATTAAATAAAAAACAAAAACTTGCCATGTAGAACAATCATTAATGACTTTATATATCAATTTAATGTCATAGAGAATCGTAACATGGGTTCAATGTGACTCACCCTTTTACTCGAGAGAAGAATCATTAATGAATTTATATATCAATTTAATGTAGTAACATGGGTGATATGACTTGCCCTTTACTCTGGCTGTCCTAATGATGGTTAATAATGAAACTGTTCCATAATGTTATCCCTGCAAAAGCTCAAATATTGCAGTTCTCCATATTCAACTCCCTCACTTGCTCCCTGCAAAAATTGAAATATTCAACTATGTACTATGTGGATGTCAATTGTTTGCATGGTGGTCGACCAAAGACGAAATATTCAAAGGAAAAACAAATGCCACAAAAAAATTACTACATACATGAAATTTATTATCTACCCATAATGCTTTCAACGTTGTGGACCCTCCACTTGTAAAACCCTTAAATGCTCCATCAGAATGCAACGAGGTAGTAAATAGCATGGACATCTATTCTATCATATCCATATGAGATGTTGTGATTGCAGGCTCTTGAATATGCTTGCATCCAAACAGTCCCCTTCGGTTCTAATCAGTTGCAACATAAACACGTAAGACATGCATAAAATATATCCAAAGTTGCATGTTTGTGATACAACATCGGTCTGGGAAGACGAACATGATCGCATACACTCTGAGTCGAAAGGGGACGTTATTAACCACCATGATAAATAGCGTGGTTTGGATTATATGCTACAGGATGGATATTTGTTCCTTCGGGGGGATCACTACGATAGAAAACACTCTGGTAATTACACACAAGAGAAATTTATCACATAAAACCTCTTGATTTGGCTTGCTAACCATGTCTCACTATGGGATATAGCGATTTAGATATCTCCTCGTCTATCGCTCTATTTGAAGACATGGAGTCTTTGGAAAATAGTGTGAAAACTAAGCCTGTGGCGCTTGCGCTTCCATGGCATTTTGATATGATATTGCTCTAGTTAGACTTCAAAACTGGCGATGATTTAGTGGTGAAGCAACACCTAGAAAGAGTAAGAGAACTAATTTGAGACAAAATGCAAAACATGATAAATAAAGATGGTGTTGACCATGTCGGTTGTGGGAATGATTTTGTGGTTACGGTGAGATTGGATTCTAGAATCAAGTGCATGAGAACTGGAGCAATTGAAGGAAATTCTACACATTGGCGTTGTGGGTTGATGGACTATTTATCCCATTATTAAGGTACATAAACATATAGAACAAAGAATCTATTTATCTTCCGACGCAGACTACATCTAATTACAGAAACAGAGACGCTGGTGGTTGGTGATAGTACCACAACTTGGTCCCAAAAACAAAGCAAAAAATAGATTATATTGGAAGTATTATTTTAGAAAAGGAAAAAGAAGTGAAAGTCAAAGGATGTCTACCATTCAAATATACTAAGCGAGAGCATCCGTTACACTTTATGCAACTTCATTAAGGGACATCAATCTCAGTGTCCTCAGTATCCTCGTATGTTGAGCATCACCAACCCACTATTGATCAGGAAATTATGCATAACGCAGGTGACAACACAATGTGGGGTAGAAATTTGATAGTATCTCAGTTCTGGCACACCGTGAGATTTTAACATGCCGAATGCTATCCATATTGCAATTTTGGCATACTCGTGCAAAGATTTAAAAATATCCTAAGGAGGGTTTATCTCCATAAATCTCTACCACGCTCATAACATAACTCCACTCCTCAAGCAATAATCCCTGCATCTCCATCTATGTCACGTTGATAACATCTCATAACATAACTCCACTCCTCAAGCAATAATCCCTGCATCTCCATCTATGTCGCGTTGATAACATAACTCTGGGTGAACTCATTTGCTGAAGAGCAAAGATGGCATCTATGCACGGGAAAAGCTCTCTGTGTGAAAATGTAATAAACATAGACCTCTCATAATCCATTAGTTGAATTTTTTTTAGCAATTACTTTAAAAGAATTAGCCTTGGTTTGAATTGTTTCTCTCTTTAACACCTGTTACGCTGCTTGAGTTATGTTCCTCTCTGTGAACCACGTAGGCCCATGCAATGGGCCACCTACTGCGCTGCTTGAGTTGTGTTCCTCTTCGTGAGCCACGCAAGCCAATCCAATGGGGTGCGTGGAAACTATCAAAAAAATAAAATATTAAAAAAATAATAATGGCTTGCTATTTGATAAAGTGGGATCGGCTGTGTTCCTCTCCGTGAGCCATGCATGCCCATGCAATGGAGTGCGTGGCATGTGATCCATGAACTGGATTATCTCCTTTCTTGATTGGGCGTAAGCTTCTTCCTTTGACGTAAATGATCCTTTTGCTTGATTATCATATTTACATTCTAATTTAACAATCGACCATACCATCTTTCCCCAATGTATCATTTTAAATATTCTGGAGACAAAAACATTTTAGTAACCCAGAATGATCAAAATACTACCTTTCACCAAATTTACTTTTACTGCCTATGCAGATTTTCATGAATGATAGAGATCTAAATATATTTATTTTAAAATCTGCTACTCTTCTTTCTAATCTTCTTTTGTGGATACTTAAAACGTAGCATATCGTGAAATCATTTATAATAAAATGTGAGAAATTCCAACATGAATGTAATATTAAAATCATTCCATAAAAAACTCATTAACATGCTTATCTTCGAAAAATAGAAAATTGCAATTGTAAATACATATCCTTTTTAAAAAATAACTTCGATAAGAGCAAATATAATCATTTTTAAAGTTAAAGAATATTTCATGCAACGACTTATAAGTTCAAGTGATTTAGATAAAGTTATCATTACTAAAATATTATAAAAATTAACAACTTCATCAAGATTAATAAAATGATTTTCTTTCTCATAAAATGAATATGCGTCATTTATTAAGTTATCATTTATCGTAAAAATTAACATTAAAAATAAACATTTAATTGCAAAAATGAAATCCATATAATTATATAAGAGATATAACATTCTGAACAAGGAAAAAGAAAACCATAAAAATAAATCAGCATGCTAAATGTCTTCTCAAATCATTTTAGTGGCACTATCTAAATGTCTTCTCAAATAATTTTAGTGGCACATTCATACACATTAAAATCAATATTCTCAAACCCATGTTTATGGGAGAAGGCACAAATGTAGGTAAAGCACCAACAACAAATCATTTTTATTTTCTTTACTTGCTCTTCTCTAATTGGCTCTTCAAAGAACATTACTCATCTACAGGTCTATGGGGGCTCCACTTTGATCATCAAATGGATGTGAGGCGACCAAATTGTCCTAGACTTGACTCTTCAAAGATTCATACAAATTTTTGAGTTGATGACCTCCAACTTTGTTACAATATTTTTATTAGATATATAGAGGGAACTTAATGGACAAGCTGACTCACTATCAAATCTGCCTTAACTCAAGCTCTTAACATACTTTACTATTCATAGTTAAAGGAGAGAACTCCTACATACATCACGCTACATCTATAGTGTGTCTCCTATCATAATTTTTTTCTCTCTACAAATGTTAGATTGCTTTCATTACATATGATGGTTGGAAGAGTGTAATAATTTTAGACACTTCTATTTGCTAGTTATAAGGTTAGAAACATAACTATTAGAAATACATTAATGGACTATTTCTAGAATTATTATTATTATTACTATCACTATTATTATTATTATTGACAATATAACTTTTTAATCCGTGGGAACTATTGGGAAGTTGTATAGTCAAGGTTTTATGTTTTCAATGCTATAAGCACCTTTTGGATTGCATTTTTCATTCTACTATGAATAAAAAATATAGTTTTTTCATCGGAAAAAAAATCATATATCCTTATTAAGTTAATACTTATAAACCAATTAGTTTGTTAAATGGGTAGGGGAGGGATGCCAATAGTGGGGCCCCCTACCTTGCTACGTCGAAACAACCAAGTGGTATCATCCATGTGGCGTAGGACATCGTCACCCAGGACGTTGCCACATGTTGGGCACATACATGTGGTTATTATTACACTGGCAGGAGAGTTGAAATCGGTTCCTAAACGCATGTTCTCCTAAACCTTCTCGAGCCTTTTTACCCCTAGAGGAGCCATCAACGAATTGGATGAATTTTCAAGTATCATAGGAGGACATGTAAGTCATTAGAAAGGATTGGCATCATCTTTAGGTTTTCCATTATTATTGTGTGTTCTTGTACTTGTAGCTACTAAAACAACCCTAGATATTTGTGTTGTTATCATCTAAGTATTCATAATAAAAATGCCAATTTTTTCTCTCCTAATTGGTGTGCGCTTGGAATGATGACAATGTTTTATTAGTATGTAAATTGTTTGAAGAAAGTTTTAAATCAATGTAATGCAAACTATTTGACAAAAGCATACAACCAAAACAAGAAAGAAAAAATTGATTATAATAGCATTTAGAACATCACACTCAACATATAAAACAATGTTGAGGAATTGTGGAGATTGTCCATAAGTTTCCAATCCTAAAATCCTTTGGTCCAAAAATTTCAAAACCCTAAATCACCAAAATAGGACCCACCCCTAAATTAAGGCTTACAATTCATTAGCTCCCATTAATGTGATCTTCCCATTATTGGAAATATCTCAACACATAAAACAATGTTGAGCATTGTAGACATTGTCCACCAATTTCCAATCCTAAAACCTTTGGGTCCAAAATTTTCAAAACCCTAAATCACCAAAATAGGACCCACCCCTAAAATGAGAATTGCATGTCATTCACTCCCATTAAGGTGATCTTGGCATTGTCGAAAATATCTCAACATATGCAACAATTTTGAAGCATTGCGGACATTGTCCACAAGTTTCCAATCCTAAAACCCTTGGGTCCAAAAATTGAAAACCCTAAACCACCAAAATATGACTCACCCCTAAAATGAGGCTTACAAGTCATTCACTTCCATTTTTTCACTTAAAAGTACCAAAATAGATCACAATTATACAATAATCTATTTCAAATTATATATAGATTCTAGTTTTGCATCTAAAAATAGTTTTAAAGTGATTGATAAAGAACATGAATGGTTTACTAGAATTTGAAGGACATGCATCCTCTCTTTAGTGTGTCTCTTTATTGAATTAAATCTAACTTTAATCTTTTTTTATTGAATTAAATCTAACTTTAAAATAGTTAATAGAACAATTAATTAAGTTAAGCAATTGTTACAATCATTTGAATGTTGCGTAGACATAAGCTCTTACATTTAATTATTAATGACATTTTTTAAGATAGGATAGTAAACTAATAATTTTTCTTTCAACATTAAAATAATATTAATATAATATTCAATCTAAAACTTTTGTTGCAAAATTGAGTTCCAACTTATATGTTGATTTCTTATTTTTAATTTTACAATATTCAATAGCAGGGACTTGTTGCATCGCAACTATTTCTCTTGTTTTTTAAATAACATGGTTAAAACTCCTCAATAAGTACTATCTGAAATCATTGTCAAGAAGTTACCATTTACTTATTCATACACCTAGACCCTATTCAATTGTTTAACGAATCCTATCAATTGAATAGTGTATGCTAATTGATAATAAAGTGTTGTTTTAATATTATACTTTGAGGAGTAAAATTAAATTATTATTCTTTTCATTTTTTAATAAATAATGTAAGGGTGGAATTGGGCCTATTTAACTCTTTATTGTTTAACATTAAAAAATAAGTATCACAATCTTATGAATAAAAAATATAGTAATAGAAAATATATTTAACTTATAAATAAGGGGAGAGCTCCTAAAGTGTTGTTTACTATTTTCATTTTTTAATAAAGTGTTGTTTATTATTTTCATTTTTTAATAAATAATGTAAGGATGGAATTGGGTCGATCTAATCTTGCATTGTTTAACATTAAAAAATAAGTATCACAATCTAATGATTAAAAAATATAGTAATAAAAAATAGATTTAACGTATAAACCAGGGGAGCTGCAGAGCAACAGGTCCATGCCCTATGTTTACATAAGCATGAGTGTAGTTTTACAAAATTGTTTAATGTTTTTATTAATTATGTGTGGAGTTCTGGGGCTAAGTCCAGAATCATGTGTCTCGTTCCAAATTTTGAGCAAAAAGGAGCACCAAAGTTTCAAACCAAGCTACAACACTTGCTTTGAAGAGCTTAAATGACGATCACTACCCAGGAACTGCATATCCAACAACAGAAGATGATCTCGTTGGCTCATCAGTATTCAATAGAGATATCCCAACATATTCAACTTTCTACACATCAATATTTAGGTTAGAAGTCATATAGCTAGTTTCAACTACATATACAAATGATCTAGTCACAATAAAGAAAACAACATGAGCTAAACTACAATATTAGTTGCAATTGTAAATAAGTTTATCCATAAAACATTAGTTTTAGTACTATAATATACGATATAATTGGGCGGTAGGTAGCATAATAGAGGATTTTTCCTTTTTATGTTGTCCAAAGAATAGGCCCTTTCAGTTGCATAGAAGGCAAGCAGTTGTCACAAGACAATAGTTGTTCATTCATTAATACATCAAGGAAGAAAGGTCACAACCTCTCTCCCTTAATAGTAGTTGACTCATCCACATTTTTTACAAGATCTAGTGCATATTTTTCTTGCTTTGAACATCTATGTAATGATATAACATCCTTTGCAATGAATGATAACCTAGCTTGTGGCAATTGATTGTTTGCATTTTAAAATTTAGTTACATTGATAATAGAAGCTAATCAATGTTTGAATGTAATGCTTGGAACAAACATCTTGGACATGTGAAACATGAGTTGAGGCAAAATGATATAAGGCAAGAATGGAGACAAACTCTTTCAATGGTGTGTATAGGAAGGGAAAATGTCTATAATGTTGAATGAGCCTTAATTTATTTCAAATATTTTATATTAAAAAATGATAAAAAAAATTATTAATTTTTAAAGAGTAATATACAATTTTTATTTTTAGAAGGTAGAGACTAAGCTACCTGCAGCTCTTGTTTTTATTAATATGCATATATGAGAATTAAAAGATGTACTTGAAAATAATTTACTTTATTCATCCATTAAAACAATTATAAGTTATAGTACTTTTATTGTTCATGACTGGTCTACGGCCCCAGAAAGACCCCTACATGAAAACTATGCAATGCCATCAAACAAGAGCCCCATTATACTGGATCTTGACTAAGTGATATTCATCCAAATATAACCCTAGCTAGGACTTTTCCTCTTGTCACTAGTTTCTCTCGATATTTCCTTCCTCCGTCCCCTACACATAAGCCTCCCTTCCAAATAAATAACAAATGAAAGGTTGCATAATAGAACATAACGACCTTTTCTGTTACCCTTCACTATTTACAAAATTGCAAAAATAATTTCACTCTTAAACTTTCTTTTTACATATATCCTTTTCTTTTCTTTTCAAATCTTGTTTCTTTCACGGAAAAATAGGTATGTGACATTAGTGGTGGGTAGGGGTGACCTAAAATATGAGAAATGAACTTCTTGATAATTCCTCAATGCCCTTGGGCCACTTTTTTCTAGTACCAATGATATAAAGGCACACCTCACCACTATGATACTCATTTATAATATATATATATATATATATATATATATATATATATATATATATATATATATATATATATATATATAAAGGCATTATAATGGTCTCCCTAACGACAACAATAAAATGATAAGTAATCTTAGCTATTGGTCATTTACGAAGAATATAAGTGTAGCACTAAGCCCAAATAGGGAAATGATACTTATGAACCCATTATCACAAACCCAAATCCTACTCGTTATGGAAGAGGGCCACCCTCGAAAGATTGTGATGAATTATCACCCAATACAAGCATAATTCCGATACATCTCTTATGCTTTGTGTGGGCTAACTAGCCTATTTCAATGCTTATTAATGGCTATTAAATGTATTGTCTCAACTATCAATCATGCATGGAAATTTTGTGTGATGACCTTGGCCAATTTTTTTTTTGTTGCTAACTGGCCTATTTTAGTGTTTTTTAATGCCTATTAAATATATAGTCTCAACTATCAATCATATATCGAAAATTTGTGCGATTAGCTTCGCCAATTTTTATTTTTTGATTATATGCCTCGTATACATATGTTTTGATTATCTTAATAGTGAAAATATGCATTTTATTCCATTTTTTATATAAAATACGTTTGCAACATATATATCGAAAATTTATGCGATTAGCTTCACCAATTTTTATTTTTTGATTATATGCTTCGTATACACATGTTTTGATTATCTTAATAGTGAAAATATGCATTTTATTCCATTTTTTATATAAAAAACGTTTGCAACATAATTAAGATGAGTTTGTTGTATATATCTTATTCTTTAAACAACCTTGGCCCTTTGACTTTCAAACTTGTATCTTATCGATGGATGAAGGCCAACCTCAAAAGATCATGATGACTTGTCACCCAATATAGGCACAATTCCCACACAACTTAATTTATGTTTTTCAGGTAGTCTCTTATGTTTGTGTGGGCTAACTGGCCTATTTTAGTGTTTTTAATGATTATTAAATGTTTTGTCTCAACTATTAATCATGTATGGAAAATTTGTGCGATGAGCTTGGGCAATTTTTATTTTTTGATTCTATGCTTTGTATACACTTATTTTGATTATCTTAAACGTTCAAAGGTGCATTTTATTCCAAATCTCTTTTTATTAATAAGATATTTTCAACATAATTAAGGAAAGTTTGCTATATAGATCTTCTTCTCTTAACAACTCCATCCCTTTGACTTTCAAACGTGTATCTTATTGATAAAAAAAAATTAAATTTTGGTCACAAACAAAATTGTAAGAGCATAATTGCACAAGACATTTTAGGTATTACTTGACACGGTATGATTTTTTTATGTAAAAGTAAATCGCGAATTTTGAGTCCCCTAAAGTTCAATCATTCAACCTTCAATTATGTTATTACTTGCTTTTACAAGCTTTAAATTATGGTTGGTTGGGTTATAACCCAAGTTTACCTCAATTGGTCTAGGTTTGATGTTTAGTGCATTCTTGCTTTAAGCCTACTTGAGAATATCCAAAGTGATATGTCGAAGAATTTTGATATTGTTCCAACCAAATTTTGAATGAGAGAATATATACTTATGTACTAATTCACATTATTTTAAGGATTTCATATATGCTCTTTGTAACTTTTTTTCCAAGAATAACCTCATGAAAATCCTTCTCAGTACTTCCCCATGGTTCATGTGTGGTAAACAGGGTAAACCGTTAGCCCTAATTACAGAGCCTAACCCCAAGCGGATTAAGAGAGTCAAACCTGTGACCTCCCTAGAGGGATCAAGAGAGGGGGGATGTGGTACCACACCTAAGAAAAATAAAACCAATTTCTCATTCATCCAAATTTCATCTTTAAACACATTAGGTTCATAAATCTAAGAAAAATTAGAAGTCTTCCTTTTCTTTGATGTCTTAGTTATAAAAAAACTTTGAATGTTTTGGTTTATAATGACACATAACCCCAAATACATAACTATAATCATTATGCCAATAAGGACATCCAAAAAAGTAGTGTCACCCTTGTTGTGAAGGTAGTTATAATCACTTAATCAACTTCCTCTTCTTCCTCTGGCTTAGTGCTTCTCAATTGGGGTTTTTCGGTGGGTTGGCACTAGAATGAAATGCATATATTTTAGACCTGTACAGGGCTAATGCCAGGATCGGTGAAGATGATGATAGACTATTGTGGTCTTGGAATACAAAGAATGGCTCCATTACAGCACACCTGGCTTATGAAGCTATCTGTTCAAATTCGACTTAGACAAGTTTTTGGTGCCACAGAGTTGTTTGGAACTGGGACATTCCCCTCAAAGTTAAAATCTTCATCTGGTTATTGTTGGCTAGGAAGACCCTCATCTGGGGGAACCTTCAGAAGCGTGGCTTCTTTGGCCCTTCGATCTGCTCACTTTGCTATCGAGATGCAGAAACTTATTATCATCTCTTTGTCTCTTGCATGTTTACAGTCAAGGTTTGGTCCTTTATTGGCGATCCTTTCACTTTTTTACCTACTGCTCAGTTTTTACAATGCAAGATTGGTTCAAAAAATTGTTTTTATAGAACCAACACTTGGGGGTGTTAGCATGCTTGGTGTCTTGGGAAATTTGGAAGTCTCGTAATAGACAAATCTTTGAGAATACTCGCTCGGAGTTGAGCAGGGTTGCGGCGGTGACTCTTTCGCTTTCACTTGATTATGTTGATTCCCAACTGGTGTGTAACTTATTGGTTGATCGTTCACTTTGGCCACCTACACTTGTTCGATCGGGTAATCGTGCTCGATTTGACGGTGCTTCTCAGGCTTCTACAGGCTGCTGCGGTGCGGGTGCATATATAGAGTGTGCCAATGGTGACCAGATCAGTCTCTGGTTGTGTGGCGATTGGGGGTACCAATACAAAAGGTGAACTTTTGGCGTTATGGCTGGTCCTTTACTTTGTTTCTAAGGCATATATATTATTGGAGCAAGCGGCTGGGGATTCTTTGATTATTATGCAATGGGCTAATGATCTGGAAAATATTAACGCTCTTGCTCTTGACTCCTGGTTGCTTCAAACCAAACATCTACTGGGTCTATGTCCGCATACTTCTATTATTTATATTTTTCGCGAACATAATGAAATTGCTGATGGACTATATCGTAAAGGTCTCGTGGCTGTGGAGGGTCGTATTTATTATGAAATTTTGCAGGGTTCAGCCTCATCCATTACTGGACATTGGAACATTTTTCCTCATTAAGTCGACCTTGTGGGTCGTGGTGTTCCTCGCGGCTATATTTTAATTTTCTGCTTATTTACTCTCATTTTGTAATTATTAATATCGGCTGTAGTTTGGGTCGTTTTTTGTGGCTTGTGGTCTTTTTTGTCACTGGGTCGTTTGTTTGTATCTTCTTCTCTCTTCGACTTTTCGACTACTGATTTTGGGACTGTATTGGATTCGGATCTCTATTGTCTGGTATGACTTGGATGTTGACTATCTATTGATTGGTTCGTCATGGTTGCTGGGCCTTCTTGGTAATTGTTTATCTAATGACTGGTATGTCATGGAGGTTGGACCTTTACTGTAATCCTCCTTATACTTATTAATAAAGTATAGTGTTTTTTCGTATGAAAAAAAAAATACACATTTAAATAATAGTAGAAAAACTAATAATATAAATAACAAGTAAAAATAGCAGCAAAGCTACTTATACCTGCCATTTGAAAATAATTTATAAATAAACTAAGAAAATAGTTTATAAATAATTTAATTAATAATTGTACATAATCCCAAAGTAAAAATTAAGATAAAAATAATTTAGAAAACTTGTTGGGGCTATGTTTAGAAGGGATTTGGAAATCTGTTAACCTGCATTTATGTTTGAATCTACACAACACCGAGTTGGGAAACGATTAACCCTAACCCTAGAGAGGAAGAGAAGGTTCTTAATCTGCAATGCCGTCGAGGGGCTATGTTTACAAGGGATTTGGAAATCTGTTAACTTGCATTTCTTTGAACAGAGTGTGTTTTCATAATTAAAATATTCTATAGCCATTAAAGTTAGTGAAGAACAGTCCGCGGGACAAAAATTTAAATTATGGAACACATTAGTTTAACATTCTACCTCAGCCCAAACAAAACAAAATATCGGGAAATTATATCTAATAATTTTGAAATTCTATGTGCATCTGTAATGAACAGTCTCTTTGTGTGGATATAAACCCTAGTGTTCAAGAAAACAAATCACATACAATTTATATAATCTAAGCGACAGATACAGTGATAATTCAGGTCGCATGGGTGAGTCTAGAACCCGAATATAAATACAAATGAACACATGGATGGGCATTAATTAATAACAACATTAATATTGCTAAAATTTCATATCAGTAATGATCTTGAATACTAATGCAAAAGCAAGGGGATGCATAGAAATCTTTATTTGAGTTTCTTGATATGTTGATATATACAGAATTCAAGATCCAACCATGGAAGGTTCAAAAATCACAAAGACAATTAAACCCATATATGTATGGACATCCAATGTGTAAATCTCAATGCTTAGGAGTAGTGGTGGCCGTGATGTTAACCAGATCGAAGGGCCTGGAGATTCCATGGACAACGATCTGTTGGGAGAAATATACGTCGGGATGGAAAACCGGAACGTTGTTGATGGAGAGGGGATGCTGGGCATCGTAAGTCCCGGTGATGTCCAGGTGGCGGCCGGGTAGAAGATTCGGGGGTCTCGAACCCATCGGAAGTCGTAGCAAGTCACTGAAACGCAGCCGAGTCGGCACCACGTGATAACGCATAATGGCCGACAAGAGCGGGGACGAGGACGTCACATAAGCGAACTTCTGGTCTGTGGGAGCAAACACAGTGACCTGGCTAATGTTGTTCCGGTCCTTGGCCAGTATGAGGTCCATATTCTCCAGCTAGCGTTTAACTATTAAATAGCAAGGAGATAAAAATATTAACACATAATAACTGTGTAAAGAAATTTATTTGCCTTGTAGAGTCACGAAATAATCCAAATAATAAAATATTCAAAATCGTAATGAATCCCAAAGGGATAGGGCCAACATATATCAAAAAGTTAAATATTTATATGATTAAACAGTGCAGGAATCGAATCCTTTTAAAATCACTAAAATGACAGTCTCGTTTTCAATACAAATAACATGCAAACAGAAAGGGTTAGCACAGTAAAATTGTTTTTTGAACCACTAATGAGTTAATAGGATTAAACTTTCAACACTCAAATTATAAACTACAGGAGGCACCAAAATAACAAGGATGGAGCACGATGGCTCTGCTTGAGAAGTAGAACCAAAATGAAATGCAATACAATCCTACTGTTATTAATATAAACAACAATAATAACATATAATCACGCAAGAATCCAAAATGGTATTTACTATCCCTATAACATGTTTTATTAAACTCCATGAGCAAATATTACAAGGCTCGGTGAGCCATAACTTAGTTCTGGGCATTATATAAACCCCAAACAAGTCGTTTGACATAAAATCGAGCTTCCATGACTAGGGTCCGAGCTGTAGTTTGCAAGAATGTCAAGCAATATGGGAAGTGTAATATAAACAAAGGAATCAAATATTGACAGTAAACTTTTGAGCATTTAGACCGAGGAAGGGAAGGCCTACCCGTGTTAACTCCTCTCATCTTCCTCAGGTCTACAAACCCTCGACCCCAAGGAGGTTTTCCACCTACAATAGTGAACATTATAGCTATTAGTATATGCAAATGATAAATGAACATCCAAACAATTAATAGACTGAAACAAATAATGAAACATTACACATTACCTTCAAAACAATAGAAGATGGTTCCATGACGCTCATGAAAGCCTGCTGCGAGACAGACTCCATGGATAACACCCTCATAAGATCATGACTAAGATAAATACATAGTAATGAAAAACAAAACAACCATTCTGAGCGATAGGCACAGCTTATAGAAATCTTAAACAAGCTCGAGCCCACCAAGATTTGGAGAGCGAAAACCTCCATGACCAAACGATAACAATGAACTTTCATGATGCTTCCCGAAGGAGAAAACCATTTCTTCCTTGATCGAGGTAAGGTACAAGGTTATAAATGAAAACATGACAAATACAGCTACCTCGCATGTTTGGTACGCATAAAAAGACAACCAGATAGATGACAATATTAAATGGTAATGCTCATAGAATTTGGATGGCCAATACTTTTTTTTTGTTTTTTAATTATTTTTTATCAATTTTTATTTCTGATAAATAATGTGAAAAGCAAGGAAAATTTGTCCCATCAAAGCTTTCCTCAAATCAGAAATTAGAAATTTATATTTCTAAAATTTAAAAATTATTTTTTATTTTTTAAAATATTCAATTTAATATTCAATTTTTTATAAAACATTTAAAAACTATGGAAAAAATGTTTTACAAGTTAATAATAATTAAAAAGTTTATTGAAATTAAATACAAACCATTGCTCTACACTCTGTTGCAGTTATAATAATAGAAAAACTAATAATATAAAAAAGATATAATAATATAAAAACTAATAATATAAAAAATAATACTAGTAGTACATCTTATGGCATCTTGTGAAAATTATTTTGCAACGACACATAAACCCACCACGACCCTAATACCAATGGGCGTTTTAGGGTCGTTGTATGCATGGAAAAATACCCACCACGACCCTAATAACAAAAAGTAAAACTAAATTTGATAGCCGTACAAAGTATAACTCACCGTTTATGCATATCTCCATGACGAGGAACATTTATAATGTGCTAAATATAGTATAGAATATTTATCCGGGTAAACATAGGCTGGGTGAAAGCCGTCTTGATTCCGAAATTTATTTTGAAAAACGTTTTTTCCTCTGCAAAATCTACCCATTGTTGCAGACATTTTCCTGGTTATGGGGTCTACCTGATGATGCCAGAAAATGGGAATCTGTCCAAATTCACAAGAGGTTTCTCGGCTTTGGCATGGAGTCCATCATTGACGTGGAGAAAGTCAAGTTGCTCCTCCGGAGAAACTTTATGCACTTTGGAAAAATCTACCCGTTGTTGCAGACATTTTCCTGCTTATAGGGTCGACCAGATGATGCCAGAAAATGGGAATCTGTCCAAATTCCAGAGGTTTCTCGGCTTGGGCATGGAGTCCATCATCGGGGTCTATCAGATGATGCCAGAAAATGGGAATCTGTCCAAATTCACCAGAGGTTTCTCGGCTTTGGCTTGGAGAAAGTCAAGTTGCTCCTCCGGAGGAACTTTATGCACTCTGGAACCAGGTACAGTACAAATTTGAAGCCTAAAAACCGTAAACCCTTTTTCCATTTTATTATACTTGTATATGGAGCTCCATGTTAGTCAAATTCAGATCAACAGAGGGAAATGTGCTACCTGATCTGATCTAAACGGAGGTGAAATATAACGGTTACATAGTTTTTGTTTTTCAAATACCGAGCAATTTAATCAATGCTGGGTCATGTTAGGTCATAGTATTTTTCAAATACCGAGCTATTTAATCAATGTTGGGTCATGTTAGGGCTAAATATAATCACAGATGCAATAAATCCTTTGTCATGGAGGCGGAGTTCCTCCTGTTTTAGGACATAAGTTGTCTATAGGGCAGAGTGCGGGCTTCCCTATCCTCGTGCTCCATCAGTTCTACTTGTCCAACTTGCAAATCTACTGCGTCCTTTGATAAACTCTGCTTTTCTATTATTCTCCCTATAAAAACGTGAGAAAGTGATTGCAGAGAGGCTGGATAATATTACTTTTGCATCTCTCAAGATGCTATGGAGTGAAAGGTGTTTACATGCTTGTCCTCCCTGCATACAAGATATCACTATTCTAGAGTCCCCAAAGACTTGCAATTCTCTGATGTTTCATTCCTTGGCTAGTCTTAGAAAAAGGTATAGGGATTATAGCTCTGCCCGATTTTTAGAGCCTTCCCCAATCCCACATTGAATGTGAGCTAGTTTGCTTCATTCAGGTACAAATCCCTCTTATTCCACATCTGCCTGCGTTACCTCTAGATGCATAGCCAAAGAACCTCATGCCATTGTTTTGTCTATTTGAACCTTCTTCGCTTGCCTCTATTTTTTTACTTTGGCTGGGACTTTCAGTGAGTCATATGCATATTTTACCTTGTACAATACTTGAGCAGGGTAGAGGGTAGTCTCTTGGAAAATTGCAACATTTCGGGCACATACCAAACTGCCCATGATGCTACTGCTGGCACATGTGAGTGTTTACATACCTATTTGTAGTCAAACTAGCTCTCTAGAGTAGATTCCATATTCTATCGTGTCTAGAACCCTCTACCCCCAGTTAATTGTAAAACAGCATCCCAAACCGTATTGGTGAACTGGAAGGATACTGGCAAGTGATTGACTCCTTCTTTACTTCCTTTTCAGAGTAGCAGATTCCTGGGTCTTGCGAGGACCTTTTTTGAAGGTTGTCCCACATGAGAATCTTGTTGTGTGATGCTAACCAAAGGAAGTTTCTCACCTTAATGGGCTTTTCTTCTTCCAGATTACTTTACACCACCTTTATTTTGTCTTCATACCATTTTTTTGTCTTCATATCGTACTGAGGAAGAACATCGGAATACCCTGCCTTCGCTATATAGTGACCTCCCTGCCTTAGCTCCTATGATCCCTTATACACTTCCTTTTTCCTATCCATGGGTCCACTCCCAATCTGACGCTCCTTTCAATCCCAATTTTCCATGCTAGAAATCTTCATATTAGTGGAAAAGCTTGTACATGGGCCTTCCAGAAGATGCCAGGATCCAATCGAGTATATTTGCAAGCATTCCTTTTCCATTCTTCTAATGAAAGTGGTTCAATGTACTTTCTAGTGACAATACTTTTCTATAGCCCTTCTGATGACATAAATCTCCAGTTGTTCTTTGCAGATACGGCCCTTCCAAACAGATAAATGTTCTTCAACCCCCCGCCCACCTAGGTCCTTTGGTCTTGCAATTGTTTGCCATTTGACAAGAGGCAGTCCCTTCTTTTCCTTCCCGCCTTTTCATAGAAACCTGAAAACCTTCTTTCTAATTTTTTCCATAGAATGGCAATAGACTGGGTTGCTTCAATGACAATTTGACTATTATGAGTGTACCTCCCAATGAAATCCACTTGTTGTGCATGTATCTATCCTTTTTTCAATTCTATTATACAACTATTTCCAATCCTTTATGCCATTATCATCTGGGTTCATCTCAAACCCAAGATATTTCATTCCAACGTTGAATTCAGTGAGTGAATGATAAAGTGGCTTTAATGGCCTGCTCAGGAAGGACTGAATTGTATGGCATGCAATGGTGGATTTGGCAAGGTTAATCTCCATGCCTGTTGATTTTCCACACAGGTTTAGAATATTTTTAGAAACTCTAGCCTCTCTTCTATTCTCATTACCAAATAGGAGTACATCAACAATAAATAATAGATGTGTAATATGTAGAAATTTCTGCTCCCAATGCTTTAATGCAAATTCTAAAACATGACCTCTTTAGTAAAGGTTTCCTAAATCTAGTCCCTGTGAATTTACAGCCTTAGGGCTGGTCTGAAATATAATTTACAGCAGCAAACAGTGGACAATATTTCACTTCTTTTCAACCACAATCAAGAAGGTAATCCAAGAGAAACGACACCAAATGTGTGCCAACAAGTTTCAGCCATCTAGGGCAATCTTATCAAACATAAACCAAATGCAAAATTCACTTTATGAAAGCAGTTAATCTGCCATAATATCTCAATATCAATGTTATTAATACCCTTAAAAATTTCAGCCTTAACACATGTCAAATCTGCAAGACATACTAGTGCTGGAAATTATCAAACCATGACAATTTTCAAAGCTAAAAACTTCATATATATATATATATAAGAGATGAAGTTCAAGTACATATTTTCAACTAAAGATAAGCTTGTACAAGCTCTCCAAAACCCTAGCTAGGGAAAAACATGAAAAACCCTAACTCCACCAAAGATATTCCACAAGCTAGCATCCTTAGCTTCAAGCAAGATGTCAACTCTCTCTCCTCATCTTATCCAACCAGTACAATTCTAGGGTTTATCAACAACACCTAAATCCTAGCCTCTTTCAGGTAGAAACCCTAACCCTAGACTTCAAGAATGCTCAAGAAACCCTAGTGCCTCAAGACAAGATAGAAAGAGCACAAAGAAGAATCTTCAAGAGAGAGAGAGAGAGAGAGAGAGTAAATTGCTCTTCTCCTCACATCTCTAAGAGTCTAAACACAAGATGATGATTATGTAACCCCTTCAACTATGAATGAATGAGAATTACTCTCTCTGACCTCTATTTATCAATGTTCCCCCAAGTTTCTGAGATGCGGGGATGTGGGAGCAAGGAAATGCAGAAATGACATATGTAGAAGTATCCCCCCAAATTTTAGGAAACGTCAAAGGGTACATCGAGGTCTTCAACATAGGGTACCCCACCAAGAATACTACAAAATTAAAAAGTTATAATTTAATATTTTAAAGATTAATAGTAACAAAACAGTAACACTAACATCATGTATCCAGTATTATGCTTGTCATCATGTAAACACTAGACCACTAACATCATATTCATAAATTAGTAAATCACAATTCAATGACTCATTTCAAGATACATCAATGACTCATTCCAAGATACATCAATGATTCATTCCAAGATACATCAGTAAACCACATCATATTAGGACTTTAAAAGTTCAAAATCTCAATCTTATACATCAACATTCATATTTTTAAATGTATTGGAAATTTAAAAGTTTAAAGTTAGAGAGTAAAGTCTAATGTGAACATCAAATGAAAAGACAAACTAAAGTCTAAAATAGAAAGTAGAAACTAGAACATCAAATGAGCATCATTGCTCAAGGCAATGCCCCACTAGTCTCTGCATCAAGTTGCTGCACGAATGAATCAGGATCAACCATGGGAATGTCACCATCTGAATCAAAATTACTTGCATTCTCAAACATGCTAAGTGGCACACCAACCAAATCGAGCTGTGCCTTATTAGGTCACTCCTCCACATCAACTTGTGTATCATCCTCTAGATCAACATCCCATCGTGTCTCTGGTCGCTTCAAATACTCAGGTGTCTTTCTATGCTCAAGACGTAGGGCACTATGCACATCAACTAACTTCTTCGGTCTTCTGGAGGTAATTCTGTTCTCTTGATAGAGTGGATGAAGCTATATGTAGACCAATTCCTCTTTGTTGTAGAGGAACTAGCAATATGAGACAACAAACACATAGCAATATTTTTGAGCTATGAAGCATCATCCCCATATATCCTCCACCAACCAATCGGGTCATCTTGGCCTAGATCTATACGATCTATTCGAGCACTGTGCTTGTTGAAGGGGCCACTGAGACCTGTAAATTGAACAAATTGTCTTCGAAGTTTAGCCCCCTCCTCCTCACAGTACATCTTTCCAAATGCATCTAGAAAACCATTCTTTACCCCAGGATCATCAATGGGAGGCACTCTTTGATGCCTTTCCACATACCATTTTGGGTTTATTGCATATGCTGCCATGTGCAAAGGTGTATTCATGCTGTCCCATCTACACTGGATGATGGGTTGAACTTGGGTTGTATAGAAATCTAATGAGGGCTCCCTCTGTTAAATAGTCGTCTTCACATGACCTAACATACTATCACTGGTCTCATAGATTTCTCCAAGACTAGGAGAATCTGAATAGGTGTAGTGAATGACCTCCACAATAGGGCCCAAGAATGACACCAAATAAGAACAATCTTCCCACCAAACATTATCCAACACCTGAGTTCTAACTTTCTTCCCCAATTATGTCTTGGATTTCGACCACCTTGCCCACTCTAGACTCACAACCAAGGCTTGCAATGGTGCTTGTACCTCTAGCATTCTCTCCAATGAGAGAATAACTAGCATATCTAGTATCAATTGGCTTGAGGAATTCCTTCCTTATGTGAGCCCTATACATGGGTAAAGATGTGTGGTGGTTGCAAATAAACATTGTACATCTCTAGCAGATGTTACCAAGTCGGATATCCATTGGATTTTGTCGATGTCCTTCAATGCATTGTTGAGTGCATGCACACAACAAGGAGTCCAATAAATATGTTGATATTTGCTCTGAATTAATAACCCGACCGACCTACAAACTACTACTGCATCTGTCACAACCTGCACCACATTATCAGCCCCAACTTCCTCTATAGCATCCTGAAGAAGCTCATATTGGAAAGTTGAATCCTTGTGCTTTCCAGAACAATCAATGGCTCTAAGAAATAATGGACCTGCTACAGATGTCACAATGATGTTGATTAGTAGGTGCTTGCTTATGTTTGTCCACTCATCCATAACAATAGAGCACCCAAACCTCACCCATGTTTGTCTCATTTCCTCCATTTGCACATTAATTTTTGATCCATGCCTTTCTAGAACTGTTGTTCTTAGCTTATGTTCATCGGGTGGTACATGTGAGGGTCCTATTTCTGCAATTGATCGGACTTGTTACCAGACAAACTAGCAAGGCCAATGCCCATTAAGCATATGTAGGAAGTTGTGACCCAATGTCACCTCTGTCACGCTTCCTTGGACTTCTTCAGAGAGTCTTGACCTCCAAGGGGAGAGCCCTTATACTGAAAAACTGTCGACCAACACAATAATACCTTCCCACAACCTCAAGATAAGATCAATGCCTTTATGGAGTCAAATTGAGGCTAGCAATGGAATGAAAGATGAGCAAGTTAGGCACTAGTGTGGTCAATGTATGTATAATAACATGATGATACTCTAAGTCAGAGATCAATCCACATTAGCTTATTATTCCAACAAGATACCTTACCATGAAATGCCAATTCATAACAGTATTTGAGTATTAGTAAATCTTCCCAAGGTCTGTGTTATTAGTAGATAAGTGCGTCCAAATCAATCATCCAAAGCAATTAATGAGTGCATTTGCATAAATAAACAGTCCAAATCCCAGTGTTATATCAGCATTAAGTTGTATGACATGGAATGAATATGTATGACAGTTGGCAGTGAATTTCTTCTTTTTGAAGTTTGTAAGAGCTTCTCAAAATCCTATCATATGTCTGGAAGCTCCACTGTCTACCAACCAAGACGTGGCACTATTTGTAATGGATCCTGAGAGGGATAAAAGCAAATAGTACTCTCTCTTTGGTTCTTGATCTTTGGTAGACTTATTATTTTTCTTCTTCTTTGGTTGTTCTTCTTCTGCAGTGGATGCTTGAAACTTTCCTTTGAACTTTCTCTTTGGTTGCTTGCAATCTTTGGCATAATGTCCCATCTTGTGACAATTGAAACATTCATTTTTTGACAAATCAAAACGCTTAACATGAGGCTTCTTACCCTTGTTCTTCTGATGAAAGAATTTCTTGCCTTTCTTTGTCTTGGTGGCAAGAGCAAGTTTCCCTTCCTTAGAGCCACACGTTCATCCTTGTCCATCTTCAAAGTACAGAGCTTGTTCTTTAAAACTCTTTTCTGGCTGGGAGCTTTCTTTTCATACAATTTAGTCAAGGTATCAAAGCACTCTTTGGCAGTCTTCAATGGAGTTATGACAGGCATCAAGTTTTCTTTGACTGAATCATAGATGATTCTTCTTGCCTTCGCTTGCTTCTTAAATGCTGCCCTCCCTGCAGCTGAGGTGGGTTCATCTACACCATGGGTGACTAGATCATCCAGATCATTCTCTTCTAGTGTAGCTAATATCCTTTCCTTCCAGGAGTTGAAGTTAGATGACCCTTCAAGTCTGTCCTCAAGCCTAAAAGAGACTGAAGCCATGGGTGTGGACTGCTGAAACAAGTCTGCAAAGAATTTATCCTTCTCGGATCTGTATTAGGATCATGTAGGCAACAATAATCTGCTCCAAAATTTGTGCTCTTCACGTCCAAAGCTCTGAAACCATGTTAATTTTCACATAGATATGAGATTTAATAGTAGTAACAGTCTTCTTCTAATTTATATCAGACTTAAAACTTCAATTCTGAGATTTAGCAGTAGTAGATCGTCAACAAACAGATCATGAACAATAAGATAGAAGAACAAGCATCCACAAGAACACAAATTTTACCCTGGGGAAAACCTTTCAAGGTATAAAAACTGTAGCAAAGAATATCTTCCTTAATATGAGATGACTGAAATTTTTACATGAACAAATGCAAGGAGCAGACTTTACATTACAATTTGACATGCCTCTAGGGCACTTAAACCAAGAGATCAAACCCTGCTTAACTATGGACTGTTGACTGTTATTGACTGAGATTGACTGTTGACTGTTTGAACTGTTCAAGTGGCTGTGACAAGGTTCGGTCAACCTTATTTTGACTGAGGAAAAGTGGAGCTGACTTCGGCCTCTTGAAGACCCCCTGTAATTGAGCAGTAGATGCCCTAACTAGGACTCGGCCTCCCTACTGCTGATAAGAAGTGGCCTCAAAGGGCTCGACCTGCTAGGGCAGGCCTTAAGTTGCCCTCGGCCTGCTGAAGCAGACCCTATATTGCTCATGGCTGAGTGGAATGGGTCTAAGAAGGGGTTCGGCTTGCTAGGGCAGCCACCTCCAAAGCTGCCGAGCTTGTGACAACCCTAACTAAGGGCTCAGGTGGCAGCACTTCTACCTTGACAGAATTCGGTTTCCTCAGGAAAAATCAGACCTCTAAAAAATTCCTCCAACTGCTGCCTTCAAGGATTAGTCTTGTGTTGATGAAGATACCAACAATAACCCCAAAACAGTCATTCCAAAAAATCAGAGATGAAGATATGTTGTGTTGTTATTCCAAATGAGAGAGCTCCTCTATTTATAAATCATCATGAGGGTTATATTCTTAGGTTTAGGAATTATAAAAATTAAAATCCAATTCAGGTAGGATTAATATTTTAATTTTTAATTTTTATCTTTCAACCCTTAACTTTTAACTTAGGCTTTTGGTCCTTCACAAGTGGGCTCTTGGTTATCCAAAGGGTCTCATGGTCATCCATTGGGGTTCTTGGACCATCAATGGGTCTCTTGGTCATCCATTCAAGTACATAATCATATATAAGGAAGATATTCTTTGATTGCCTTGTTCTCCCCATTAACACCAGGATCATGTGCTAGGTACTTCAACAAGGGGTGGCCTGTCCCTTGTGAAGGTCCCATAACCCACTAACGAAGGAGAGGAGTACAACACTTTCCTAGATCCAATCTAGGTCTTCACGTTGATTGAATCAACGTCCTGATCCCAGACCGGGTTCTTCAGCCCCAGGTCTTGGTAACAGACCAAGTGCCTCTATTCTTGAAGAATGGCTCTCAGCCCCAAGCTGAGCTTCAGTCCCGGACTGAAATATGTTGATCAACCCCTTGGTCCTTGACTAGGTCCCCCATTCTCCCAGAGAATGGTTCTTAGCCCAAGGCTGAGTTTCAGTCCCAGACTGAATGTTGATCAACCCTGGTAACTGACCAGGTGCCTCCATTCTTCTGGAGAATGGCTCTCGATGTTGCTAAAAAATCAATAGATAAGTGCGTCCAAATCAATCTTCCAAAGCAATTAATGCGTGCATTTGCATAAATAAACAGTCCAAATCCCAGTGTTATACCAGCATTAAGTTGTATGACATGGAATGAATATGTATGACAATTGGTTAATAATTACAATTTGAATAAGTGCTTATGACATTCAATACACCATTTGGTCTATAAAATCAAGGTAATCAAATCATTTATGATAAATCAGCAGTGATTGTTCATGTATATAGCAGTAGTCGAAAGCAAAAGAATTAAGTGTTCAACATTAGTTATGATCATCTTTCACCTTTGAAATCCAAGTGAACTAGACCCTGCACATTAGCATCCTTTATGCACTTTAGAAAGCTGATTTAAATGACCCCTTAATGACTATGAAAATCAGGTCTGAAGCATTTATTGACAATCTGCAAATTTGGATAGTAGTAGGCCAATCCTTAAAAAGATCACTTAAGGCCTCGATCTAGGTCTTGGGAGGGTGCTTGTAGGGAAAAAAAGGTGAAAAGGAGGAGTGCTAGGGCTAGGGAGGTAGCACTAGGGTTTTAAGGATAAAGGCAAAAAGGGAAACATAGACTGACCTAGGGTTTGTAGTAGTCAACAGAGGGGGGAAAGACTAAAGAGGAGGGCCCCACAAGGCTTGCTTGAGGGTGAAGAAGAAGAGGGTAGGCAAGGGTGAGGTTTTAGGAGAGGACGCAGCAGGAGGAAGGGAAGAAAAAGGAGCAAATTGAACTTCATGGGCGGCCCTAACAAAGCACAGCCCACCCCCTAGGCTGATGCCCTTGGCCATATAGGGGAATTAGGGCAGGTCGTAGCCCTTTTTGGGCTTAAATTTTGCAAAAGATTAACTATTTCTCAATTTTATTTTATTTTTTTTAAATTTCTAGATTTTCAAAAAAAATTGTAGACCTAAAACTTAACCTAATCTACCACGGAAATGCAAATTACACATGGAAATGCAAGGAATTTTGGATTAAAAAGTGACAAGAAGAGGGATATGATCCTTCCCTCAATCCCAAGGCATAAGGGATCGATGATTAGCGTCCCTACAAGAAGATTTCCTCTAGGTTTGCAAGATTAGGGCATCCACCAACAACCCTTAGGGTTTGCTTGGGAATCCTAACAAAAGCAAAGTAAAGATACAAGGCCTCTCACAAAGAAGACTTCTTCAAGAGAAGGTCTTCTAACCATACAAAATTGACAAAATCTTGATAATTAAATCCTAATGAACAAATAGAATGCAGTAACATATTACCATTCGATAAAGATAGAGAAATTCTTACCAAGATCCAACAAAGATGAATAAAGCAAAACCCTAGATCACCTTTGTGCATGAGTTCCATCCAACCATTCTAGCATCAACATGTATGTGTAAAAGGAAACCCTAACATGATCCACATTTCACTTCACAAGCCAAGAAAGAGACTCTCCAAGAGGTAGCATCACATCATAAACCCATATAACAAGAGAAGGAGTAGAAGTATCATATTTGATCCACAAGTCTTGTGATTTACAAATGAATTGAGATGGTCTATTTATACCCATCTTATCACAAGACTTTTAATTTATCCAAGCCTACTTGTCAATTTGAAATTAAAACAAAATAATATTAAAATATTCTAACACATGGGTAAATTGGGGATTTTCCCCATAGGGTTACCAAAAATTGATGAAAATAGCTAAAATTGAACAAATGGCTTCACTATGAAGGATGGAGTGAGCAGGGGGGAACACCATGCCCCATCTAACCCCAAATATGCTGAAAAACCCTCAACGTCCCCCCTCAATCATGCATGCATGCTTGGGCATCAAGGATGATGTCATCATTGCTCTGGGCCAAAGGAGAGAGGGCCTCGTGCTAAAAGGAGGCTAGGAGGGGTGCCTCTGATGACTGGAAGAGGAGGCAAGTGCCTCTGAGTCGAACGTTGTCACCTGTGTGAAGATCAATCAGGGGGGTCACGTGACCCAGTGACCTGCCCCTAGGAGCCTCGGATACCAACCTTAGGGCTACAAGCCCTAAAATGAGGCAATCGGCAATGCCACTAAGCCATAGTACTCCTAAAGGAAGAATCAGGGGGTGCGGCCATAACCATCCCTCAAAAGGTGTAGATAACACCCCCATCCTGGTCCTGAAGAAAGAATGACCCCTCTCCTTGGGTAGATATTTGAAATTGAGTTGGTACTGGTACAACATAACAGGACCATTTCCTTATAATAAGCAGAATGTGCAACATGGAAGGGAATTCCATTAGCAAAAAGAAATATGCCAATTGTATCATCTCGTTTTTTAACATTATACATCCTAGTCAATCTGGTACCTATTGCACAAGAACGAGATGTAGAACCCTCTGACCTTTTTCTTTTTGATCAAGCAGTCACACTCCCAACCACTGATGGTGGAGACATAGCTTTGGAAGCATCATCTTGGGAGGTGACATTTTTGTTAGAAAGCATTCCTTTTCCATCTGCTACCAATTGCAACCTCAAAAGTTCAGATTTTTGAGCTGCTGTCAGCTTGATGCAAACATGTACTCCTTTACTTGGAATCCCCAAATGTTTCCTAACCCTGCTATAGTTGCCAACCTAGGAATGGCCACAAATATTGCATTTCCAATCACGTGAGCCACCACTGGCGTTTGGTGCTCTTTTTGTTTGTTTGGTTGCATAGACTAGAAGGGGTTTTAGAGGATAAAATGTCCCCTTTGCAAATTCTAACAAACTTCTTGGTGGGCCATTAGAATCTAGCCCTTGCAAAGGTCTATTTGTCGCCATTCTGTTACTATTTCCTGACTGAACATCACTGTCAGTGTCGGTGCTATCGCTGTTGCCAGAATGACTCATTGTTGGTTAATGTATTGGTTTGTTTGATTAAGAGTTTGACTTGCAATAAGGGTTTGAGTTTGAGTTTGAGAGGTGTTACTTGTATTGTGAATTTGTGAGGATAAAAAAATTCAATTATGGATAAAATAATAATGAATCATGATTCATGAAACAACATTTAATAAAATTTAAAATTTAATAATGCCAACTGCTAAGTTAGCACTTACAAATGTGAGTTAACACTTAAGTTAGCACTTACATTGTTTGTCCCCCGTCGTTTCAAGTATCAGGCCTGGGCCTGTTGCTGTGTTACTGTTAGTATAACAGTGCACGAACCATGTTATTGTTATACTAGCAATTGTTGGTATAATAGTAACACGAGCTGTTATAATAACAATAATACGGTATTACTGTTAGTATAACAGTAATACGGACTTTATACCAACAATACTATGGTATTACCGTTAGTATAGCAATAACTATATCGTATACCTATGTTGCACTGGCCTCGGGGATATGGGGGACACGGGGATGAGTTTTCAGAGAGCGCATCCCTAAATTTTCAAGGGATGGCAGGTTGGGGATGACAATTATATATATATATATAGTTAGTATAGCAATAACTATATTGTATACCTATGTTGCACTGGCCTTGGGGATATGGGGGACACGGGGATGAGTTTTCGGAGAGTGCACCCCTAAATTTTCAAGGGTTGGCAGGTTGGGGATGACAATTTTATATATATATATATATATATATATATATATATAGGTTTCACTGGCCTTGAGGATAGGGTGATGCAGGGACAAGTTTCCTGGACGGCTAGAGCGCACCCCCAAATTTTCAGGGGATGACAGGTTTGGGACGACAATTATATATATATATATATATATAATAAAATTAAAATCATTGAGATAAAAATTAGAACTAATTATGAAATTCAAATTACAAAATGAAATATAAAATATTTTATTGCTAATAATAATATTTTCTATAGCAGATATATTGGTTATCATGTGTTTCTTCCCTTATTTGACCACATTTCATGCTTTCAGCCTTTCCCTTTGGTGACTATAATTCATGTTTATAGCTTGCAGGAAAAAAGTTTGAAAGGAAAATGACACGTAATTGCCACGTGAAAATGAAATGAAATGCCAAAGTCCAAGAAATGGCCATAACGGATATGTAGACAAACCCTCCAAAGGGTGGACGAGCCATTAGAAAACCCTTTGTAGGTGTATTAAAGCATGGCTACCCCATGACGCAGGGGTGCTTGACCCACCTTTCCCCTAACGTCAACTCTATGCAGCTCGGGATTAACAAAACATCCACGAACTATAGCTTGACGTGCACATCTTACCCCACGTGTGGCCTCCGATATATGCTTGGCATTATTTCGCTGAGCGGTGGCTAAAAACATGTCAATTACACTCTTCAATCTATAACCGTGGTTGAAACAACACCATCAACAACAATATCTTTATTTCTTTGTAACTGTAGTTGTCATTACGTGTGGGAATTCTGGTAAGGAGAAGGTAGAATAACCAATATGTTCTTCCAAACGTACAAATGATTGCATTGGTCTATTAATGGCACTATATATATAGTATTGGTCCAAAGCCTTTACCTAGGAGGAGAATTAATAAAATCGCAACGATATATATCAAATTCCTCAAAACTATCATAAAATCGTTGAAACCTCAAGACTACAAAAAAGGAGGTCTCTGAATTCTCTAACTCAATTTGTTTGTTTTTTTTTAAACTGTGCATGTTGAGCGATGTCCATCAGTCCCCTATTGGTTCAGGGACTTCTGGGACGTTCCTGAAAAGTCCTCGGTTTTGATGGGTATAGTTAGGGTATGGCCGAGAAGTCCCCAAGTCCTCGATGAATTGTGGACGTTTTTTAGGAGTTCCAAAGTCCTTGGAATGCGGGAATGCAGAAAACAGATGAAATTTTGGGGGAATTCAAATTACAAAATGAAATATAAAATATTTTATTGCTAATAATCATATTTTCTATAGCAGATATATTTGTTATCATGTGTTTCTTCCCTTAGGTGACCACAGTTCATGCTTTTAGCGTTTCCCTTTGGTGACTAGTGTTCGTGTTTGTAGCCTGTATGAAAAAGTTTGAAAGGAAATTCACATGTAATTGCCACATGAAAAGGAAATGAAATGCCAAAGTCCAAGAAATGGCTATAATGGATATGTAGACAAACCCTCCAAAGGGTGGACAGGCCATTAGAAAACCCTTTGTAGGTGTATTAAAGCATGGCCACCCCATGACCGAGGGGTGCTTGACCCACCTTTCCCCTAACGTTAACTCTATGCAGCTTGGGATTAACAAAACATCCGCGAACTATAGCTTGACGTGCACATCTTACCCCATGTGTGGCCCCCGATATACGCTTGACATTCTTTTGCTAAGAGATGGCTGAAAACATGGCAATTACACTCTTCAATCTATAACCATGGTCGAAACAACATCATCAGCAACAATCTCTTTATTTATTTGTAAAATGCAGCTGTCGTTATGTGTGGGAATTCTGGGAAGGAGAAGACAGAATATAGAGTATTGGTCCAAAGCCTTTGCCCATGAGGAGAATTAATAAAATCACAACCATATATATCAAATTCCTCAAAATTGTCATAAATCGTTGAAACCTCAAGACAACAAAAAAGGAAGTCTCTGAATTCTCTAACTCAATTTTTTTATTTTTTTTAAAACTATGCATGTTGAGGGATGTCCAACAGTCCTTGATTGGTTGAGGGACTTCGTGGCTAAGTCACATGGTTCGGGTTCGAATTCGAGTTCGACGACCTTGAAATTCGGTTCGAATTCGATTTTTTTTTTGAAGTTCGGGATGAGGTTCGGCATTAGGTTCGTCAATATAATAATTTTCATATATATATATATATATAACTAAAATAAAATATACAATAAAATAAAATAACTAAAAATCAAAAAATTATATCAGATTTTAGCATTATTCTCAATGTAGGAAACATAACATAAAATTTAAAATGATGTGAAAGCAGGAAAACAAAAAATATAGCATATTTATCATTATATATGCATGCTTGCAGGCTTGCAGCCATTAGAAAAATATATGCTCGCAGATTTTCATCCATAAATGATAAAATAAAATTACAACATGATCATAATTTAATTAGCTATAATTTATAACACATGATAAAAAAAATTAGAATTTACAACATGAACTAAATTCAATTAAACATGATGCATTTTTCACATTATAATGCAGTTATAAATTACAAAATGAACTACATACTAGTCTACTAGACTTCAAAATTCAAAATTTATAAGGCTGTCCATGATATTCAAAATATAGTCTCAAAATACTAGTCTGCTAGACTTCAAAATTCAAAATTTATAAGGCTGTCCATAATATTCAAAATATAGTCTCAAAATATAAGCTGTCTATATAGAATATAGTCTTCAAACATCAAATTTAAAAGGCTGTCCATAATGTCAAACACTTATAATCCTTCAAAATGTTGCATAAAAATTCAAACATGGTCAAAATTCCTATTCTAATGGCCTACTTGTAACATCATAAAGATCTACGTCATCAAGAGCACATGGGGCAGTAAAGGCACTAGAGATGTGATCAGCAGATGCATCACTAACTAAATCTCTATCATCAGCAACAGTAGGCTCATCGCTGCTATCACCATCAATGCCAAGATCATTTTCTTCTGCACTTGGAGTAGGATCAAACCATGGGTGAGTGGAACTAGATGAATCTTTGGCCACACTGCTTAAGGCCAATTTCAAATTGCTACGAACATAAACAAGGTTTTCCAATCGTGTAGATAATAATTTGTTTCTTTTCTTGGATTGGATATGGTTAAAATTACTCCAGTTCCTTTCACATGGAGAGGAACTTGATCCTTGGCTCAAAATACGAACTACAAACCGTTGTATTTGAGGTGTCTCCGCTCCATAGTACGTCCACCATGTCCATGGAGGAATGTTGTTCCTATCTGCTATAGCACAAGCACTTCCAAACAACCCCTCTTCATCCTTGTATGCCCGAAGTTGCTCTCTAGGCCTCCTAGATTCTTCTGGATTTGGAGTCAACCGATCAATAGTTGCATATAAGCCACTCATGACTTCTACATCATCATTTCTTTCTATCCCAAACAATCTGGGGTCCAAATAACAAGCTGCTGCATGCAAAGGGCTATGCAACATCTTCCATCTCTCATCTATTATCTTCCATATGTCCATGTACTCACTTTCCACATTGTTAAAGGATTTTGCTATAGCTTCCTTGCAACGATCCATGCCCTCATAAACAAAACCCATAGAAGGGGTGTCACTATCGACCATGCGAAGCATGTCAACAATAGGTTCACATATTTTCAAAACCTTCGTTGCACTTTGCCAAAATTCATTGTTCAAAATGATTTTCTCCATCTCCTTCCCTTTAGATTCTTTTGAAAGCCGAGAGTTTTCCCACTCATTGTTGCAAACAACACCTCTAATACTTGTCTTTTCCTCAACCACTCTTTTGAGGCAAATGCAATATGTGGCAAATCTTGTATCAGAGGGCCTCAATAGCTCTCTAGATGCTTGCTTCCTGTACAAGCTCAATGTGAGGTGATGGTTAAATATGAAATAGGAAAGTTGTTTCCCCTTTCGAATTGCCTCATTAATCCATGGAAACTTTGCTAAATCATGTAGCAACAAGTCAAGGCAATGAGCAACACAGGGGTCCAATAAATTGTTTTGTACTTATCCATTATTAGCTTTCCAGCTCCCACACAATTTGAGGCATTATCAGTTACAATTTGGACCCACTGTCTTCACCAACTTCAAGAATGGCTTCTTCTAAGATCTTGAAAATGTATTCAAAAGTTTTCTTGTGTCCTGATGCATCAACTACCTTCAGAAATAATATTCCTTTGGGGGCATGAAACCAACACATTGATTAATGGTCTGTGACACATATCAGACCAACCATCAGATAGAATTGTGCAACCTGTTTTTTTCCAAGATTCTTTGATCTTGGTCAATCTACCTATCACCCTTTCTTTTGACCTCTTCAAAAGAGTGGTCCTTATCGTCTTAGAACTAGGAGGTACATATCCTTTTCCAAAGTCTGAAATTTTCTTGTATGCATTGACGAAGTAAGGGTTTTTGGTCACATTAAATGGGATAGCCGTTGCAAAACACATGTCATCTAGAGCATCATCAACCTCCTGCTTCTGTATAGGCTTCCAATAAGAATTTAATGTGGCTGTCCCACTTGATTTTGTTTGCTGAACCTAAGATGAAGTTGCAGTCGTGCTTGGAGAAAATGATGAGGAAATTGGGTTGTAAGTCATTTCAATTTCTGTTTGAATCCTTCTTTTTTTGTTGTCATTCATCTCCTTGGTTCTTTTAATTCTGTCATAATCATTTTCAAGTGTCTCCTTCAATTCTGCAGACACCTTTTTGCAACCTTCAACACCACCTCCTTTACCATTAGTGGAAGAAAGCAGGTGGTCCATTACTCTTGTTAAGGACCCACAAAATTGATGGTTGCATAATTTGCATTTCACATGTTTTTTGGACCCATCCAATTTCTCCATATACTTCCATGCTTCTGCTATTGATTTTTGAGGTGCCATGTATGATCTTTCTGCATTTGTTATTTTTTAAACATGTTTTAGAATTTGTTTTTTTTATTATGAAAAAATAGTTAGCTTGTAAGAGTCAAGACTCTCAGACTCTCAAGTCTCTGTGTCCTAAATTCTAATTCATAAATAGATTTACTAACAATATAATTTTTTTATTTAACTACAGTCATAGACCCTCTAAAATTAAAAAAAAATACAGTTGCTTAAAAAATTAAGGGTTCTACCGTTCTGTGATAGAGACTGTAAGTTTGTAACTTTGTTAAACTTCAAAAAATAAAATTAAATTTAAAAATGGTTGTTCTTGACTCTTACCTGAAGCCTGAAGGTTGATACGCTAAAGTTTGAACCTCAAGAAGGAGTGTGCTGCGTGCTGTGTTGAACGGTTGATGTTCCTGTGGGCCGTGGTAGTGCAGTGGACAATACTCTTGCACAGTGCTTTGATGTTCCTGTGTTGCTATGGCAGTGCAACACATTTTGTTTTTCACTTGGAGGAGTCGTGGCCCGCGGGTAGTGGTGCACTCCAGCACAGTGCACTACTTTGCACTGGGACTCACGGGAAACAGAAATAAGGCCGCCGACTGCAGTATGGACTGAGTGTGGACTGGTGGTGGGCCGGTGGCCGATTGCAGAGCAGTGGCGAGCAGGCCCGCAAGTTCGCAATGGAGGAGTCAGGACTGAACTAGGGATTCGAGCCTCGGGAATGTGCAGCGTGCAGGCAGCAGACAGGGACTCGGCCCTCGGGAGTGTGCAGTGTGCAGGCAGCAGCGGTTGGAAGGGAGCAACGGACTCGGGAGCAAAGTGAAAACGCGGCCAAAAAAAACAGAAGACGCGGGAAAGGAATCCAGGTAGAAAATTCCACGGGTAGGTTTAGGGTTTAATGTAAAAGTTAATTAATTAAAAACAATTTTTTTAAATTCAGCGAACTTAAACCAAACAAATCGAAATTCTCCTTTAAATTCGCTCGAAATTCGTTTAAGTTTGAATTTGATTAGGTTCGATTAGATTCGATTCAGTTCGTCTTTAAGTTCGGCCTTGAAGTTCGGCGAATTTAAACGAATTTCAATTTTTTGATTAGATTTGGTGAATTTCGAACTTCAAAGAAGAAATTTGCCGAACCCTGTGACATAGCTTCGTGGACGCTCTTGAAAAGTCCCCAGTTTTGACGGGTATGGTTAGGGTACGACCGAGAAGTCCCCAAGTCCTCGATGAATTGGGAACGTTTCTGAGGAGTTCCAAAGTCCCCGGAACGTGGGAACACAGGAAATAGATGAAATTTTGGGGGGGATGGGTCCTTGTGCAACATAGTTGTATACCGTATACCATATCACTGTTATTGTTAGTATTACCGTATAGCAATGACTATTAGTATACCTTATTATTGTTACTAAAATAGCTTGTGTTACTATTATATTAACAATAATACCGTATTGCTATTACTGTTAGTATAACAGTAACACGGTTTGTGTATTGTTATACTAATAGTAACACATCAATGGGTTCGATCGATGGTTGAAAACTTGAAACTGACAAACAGGTCACATGAATTTCAAACCCCAACTCGACACTTAACACTTAGCATCAGCACTAACGTCAGCATGTTCGTAGACCAGTTCGCCTGTTTGCAAACCAATCGAGCGCCAAAGTCTAATGCGATGTGCTCCGACCTATGACCTTGACATGTAGATGCTAGAAATGGAAATGATAAGAATCCCTCATGCGCTTGTGGAAGTTGAGTTGTAAAAAAAAACTGAAAATCCCTTGCGAATGCCCTCACACATCGACGGGTACAAGAAAAGCCCTCACGAATTAAATTCGATAGATTTTAGGTGGCCACGTGGCTCAATTTAGATCGCAGGATGGCAGGAAATTCGTGTGTTTTCAAATTTTGAGAGAATGACCCCGATATGCATTTCTTGTCGTTTTTGGTTTTGGGTATGAGAGGGAAACGACCCAAAATTCATTTTCTCGTTTTGAAAACGCGTAGGGTCGAGGAAGCTAGTTTTCGAGGTCTGGAAACATGTACCTGTGTGACATTGATATTTATGTGAGAGATAAGAGAGGCTAAGAATGCAGTATTGGGTCTAAACCCTAACAAGCAACCCTTATTAAACAAGTAGGTCCACACATGTGAAGCACTCCCTATAAGTGACACATGTCAAGCTCCAAGGTAATAATGATCCATAAGCAAGGCTCCAAGACAAGAATGCTTCTCATCCAAGTCTCATTACTCCTCCAAGGGCTTCAAAGCTTCAAGGCCTCTCCAAGTTAATGTGCCATCTTTGGGTCCACCCACTTAGATGTCCACTCCCTCAAGTCAAGCTAGAATAAGTCAAGTACACTATTAACTTTTATACCCTTATACAACTCTTGATTAACATCAACTATTAATGTGTTCTTCAGTTTAATACTGAACATTAATTACTGAAAATACAATTGCATAAGAAACCATAAAAGAGAAAACCACACAATAAGAGATACCCTGGAAACCCTAGTCCTTTGGGGAAAACCAACAATCAGTTTATCTTTATTGCATATTTGTTAATACAACATTTATAACACTAGGCCACCAGATACACACATCGGATCTCAGTCACTCCTGGCACTCCCTTGTCGCTACTATGCCCAAACCCTCGACAGAAAAGACAAACCCCGGCTTGAGTGAATCCCTCACTCCAAGCTTTTGAGAGACTCCCTCTCTCATATCTCGACCATTACAAGAGATATCATTCACTCTCGCCATTGTGGTACTGAACTCATAATCTAATGCTCCTTTTATAATCTCACACTCATGCAAATACCATGGACTAATACCTTGGTCCCTCCAATACCATGGGCCAACTAAAACCATGGGCCTCATAATATAGTGGACCCAATAATACAATTTACATGAGGTGTTATAAATCCACCTTTACAATATATGTCTAGAAATCACCTTGACTCCTTTTATGTTGCTAGACACCCTCAACATAGAAGTACCTACCTAGCTACAAAAACTAACACTCCCTATTAGCGAGAAAGGTCCTTTCGAAGAAGCATCCACTAGGATCAAACACATCCTCGGTTGCTGTAGTTGCTCCCTTTGAACCGAAAGACTTCTTGGCTGCATTTGCTGCACTTTGATATGAAGATCTGTGCTCTTCATCCATTAGTGTCATCTTGTATACTGATTCAAATTCCAGACTCCCTCTAGAACTTTGCTCCAAACTCCCTTTGAAACTGCTTGCAATCTTTAATTGCCCATACCTTTATCTTGTTGTTGCCCAGTCCTTTTTGGGCAGATTTGGGATTTTTTTGCTCCTGCTCCGACTGATCTACAGTACCCCTGGGCTACCCAAAATTTCTCGGGCACTTCAACCCTCTGCTCGAGACTTTTATGGGTAGTGTTTCCCCTGCCCAGAGTTGCTCAACTGCCTCCCTGCAAATTTTCTGGCCGACCTGCCCAGAGCTTTGCTGGCTGCAAACGCTGCTTTGGAAGCGCCCTCCTCGTTGCCCTAACCTTTTCTACTAGTGCTACATGACCATGCTCGCAGGCAGCCAAACCTCCGCCACGTCCCAATAACCAGTCGTCACTCTGTCCGAACTAGCAGCTGCTCCCGTGTGCTGCTGCCTCCCGTTCGGTCCCTTCTACTTTGTTCGTCAGGCTGTCGTTTCCTCCACATAGTCATTGGTGCTTGTCCGTAGCATCGCCCGTGACCACCTGATGACTGTTGCTCACTTCGCCACTAGATCTGATGACTTTGTTGTCCCGATCTGAGCTCGATCCTCTGGCCATGTTCTTCTAGCAGTCACCGCTATCTCTCGACCTTGCTCGTTTTGACCCCGACGTGGCCTCTTCTCTTTCCGATGGTTGTCCGACTCTACCTGCATGCACTGCCTTTGCGTGACCGTCACGTAGTCTTCTTCCCATCTCCCCGTCGATGCCCCTATGCGGTAGACTGCGCAACCTCCACCTCCTTGCTCAGTTTGCAATCTGATCGAGCGTTGCTACTCAGGCTCGATTCCAGCAGCCTGTGGCTACCCTCGCTATGAAGCCCACCCTCCCTTGAGCCCTTACGTCATCATCCGTAAGACTTTGGGGCCTCTAGATGGATCGGGCTCATCTAGTGTGATCCCCAATGACCAGTCGTCACTCTGTCCAAACTAGCAGCTGCTCTCGTGTGCTGTTGTCTCCCATTCGGTCCCTTCTGCTTTGTTCGTCAGGTTGTCGTTTCCTCCACATAGTCATTGGTGCTTGTCCACAGCACCGCCCGTGACCACCTGACGATTGTTGCTCACTTCGCCACTAGCTCTGACGACTTTGTTGTCCCGACCTGAGCTCGATCCTCTGGCCGTGTTCTTCTAGCAATCACCGCCATCTCTCGGCCTTGCTCGTTTTGACCCCGGCGTGGCCTCTTCTCTTTCTGACGGTTTTTCGACTCTACCTGCATGCACTGCCTTTGCGTGACCATCACGTAGTCTTCTTCCCATCTCCCCGTCGATGTCCCTATGCGGTAGACTGTGCAACCTCCACCTCCTCGCTCAGTTTGCAATCTGATCAAGCATTGTCGCTTAGGCTCAATTCCAGCAGCTTGTGGCTACCGCTGCTATGAAGCCCGCCCTCCCTTGAGCGCTTACGTCATCGTCCCTAAGACTTTGCGGCCTCTAGATGGATCGTGGCTCATCTAGTGTGATCCCGTGCGTTGTCGGCACTTTGTTGCACGCTTTACTTGCCTATGTGTTGTTTGTGTGTTCCCACGCTCACGAATGTCGCCCCAATCTGATGAAGTGCTAAGCCTCCGAGCTGCCCATGCTTCCGCTGTAGCGCTAGCTCTTCTCCGTGCGACCCACTGTTGAAGCGAGTTCATGAGCCCACGTAACTTGTTGTGCCGAGTCCACTAGTCAACTTTTGCGATCGTTGTCATCGGTTGCTCTGTTGGCACTAAAGCCCTTGGTTTGACTCCAGTTTCTAGCCCGTCCAGATTGCTTTACATGCCTCTGCCAACAACTGTGACTACCCTTATACAAGTCTTTATTAGCAGCAACTATTAATATGTTCTTCAATTAACTACTGAACATTAATTACTGAAAATACAACTGCATAAGAAACCATAAAAGAGAAAACCACAACACAAGATATACCTTGGAAACCCCAGTCCTTCGGGGAAAACCAACAATCAACTTGTCGTTATTGCAGATTTGTTAATACGACATTTACAACACTAGGCTACCAGATACACACATCGGATCTCAGTCACTCCTGACTCTCCCTTGTTGCAACCATGCCAAAACCTGCAACAGAAAAACAAACCTCTGCTTGAGTGAATCCCTCACTCCAAGCCTCTGAGAGATTCCCTCTCTCAGATCTTGATCACTGCAAGAGATATCACTCACTCTCGCCACTGTGGTATTGAACTCATACTCTAAGGCTCATTTTATAATCTCACACTCATGAAAATACCATGGACTAATACCATGGGACAACTAAAACCATGGGCCACATAATACCATGGACCCAATAATACAATTTACATGGGGTATTATAAATCCACCTTTACAATCTATGTTTAGAAATCACCTTAGCTCCTTCTATGTGGCCAGACACCCTCAACATAGAAGTACCTGCCGAGCTACAAAAACTAACAAGAAGGTAAGAATGATCCATAAGCAAGGCTCCAAGACAAGAATGCTTCTCATCCATGTCTCAATCAATGTTACAAAAACCGGATCGGTTCTGGCAAAACCGGCTAGTTCGACCGGTTCAGAGGCCTCACCGGTTCAAACCAGTGTCTCAAACTGGAAATGACCAGTTCTGTACAGAACCGGCCAATTTTGACCGGTTCCGATCGGTTTCCCGGTTCCGGTTTTGACCGGTTCAGTACAAAACTATACAATGATACTTAAGAGGCCATTTTTAAAATTTAAAATAAAAATAAAAATGTTGGTTGAGTGTGGAAGGTTCTAGATAACCCTAAACCCCTAAGAAAGCTATAAAAGCATCCCTAACCACTCTGTTTCTCACACTATTCACTTGAGTATTTTGAGTTCAGAATCATTCTTGACATTCCTGGGAAGTGTAGCATCCTTGAAAGAGTATGCTAAGTACCTACAACAGTCCTGGTTATATCATCATAAATAAAATACACCTAATAGTAGTTACCTACAGTGGTAAAGAGGCGTTGAGTAGCCCTAACAACAACTCTGAGCTAACTGTGTAGTTCAAAGAAACTTTTGTGGGCATATTCCAAGGTGACAGTTTGTTATAACAGCCTTGAAACAGCCTTTTCAACAACAATAGTTTCCTCAACATGTTAGACATATGATTCAAGTGAAATATGATCAGTATGGCACCTAGCAAAATACATACAGGAGCCCTTTTTGCAAATTTGTGTATAATGGTTTGAATTCACACGGATGCACATGAAATAATATATAATTTTTCAAAATTTGAATATTTTATGTATTTTTGGTGGACCGGTTTTATGGTCCGGTTCCGGTTCACAGGGTCGGCCGGTTGGACCACCGGTTCAGTTTTTGTAACATTGGTCTCAATGCTCCTCCTCCAAGGGCTTCGAAGCTTCAAGGCCTCTCCAAGTTAGTCTGCCATATTTGGGGCCACCCACCTACATGTCCACTCCCTCAAGTCAAGCTAGAATAAGTCAAGTACACAACTTCATGTAAGCGTTCCAAGTAACCACATGTTGTCTAGGGCTCAATGCTCCTCTAGAGTGCCAAATGCTCCTCCAATGTAAGGAATTCTCCAAGCAAGCAACCTCTCCATGTGGCCAACATATAGATTATCCCGAAGCTTTCTGGAGATCTCCAATGCTCCTAGAGATAATTATGATTTTTTTTTAGTATTCTCATTTTCTTATTCTAGCCAAATTGCCCTACTTTTCTGCCTTTACTTTGTTGCTTCCTAACCCATTAATTTTCTTTTCTTTTCCTCCAATTGTATTTAAAGGTCTAGTTCCTCCTCTAAGTACACTCCTTTATTATTGCCTTCATAGATTTGCTCAATCTTTTGTTCAACATCTTTAGGGTTCTGCTGTGAGTTCTTGAAGTGCTCTTTTGACCTTTGTATTGTAGCTTGCATAAGCCTGAATAGATTCCCCTAGAATTGTCATTTTCTTATTCTAGCCAAATTGCCCTACTTTTCTGCCTTTACTTTGTTGCTTCCTAACCCATTAATTTTCTTTTCTTTTCCTCCAATTGTATTTAAAGGTCCAGTTCCTCCTCTAAGTACACTCCTTTATTATTGCCTTCACAGATTTGTTCAATATTTTGTTCGACATCTTTAGGGTTTTTCTGTGAGTTCTTGAAGTGCTCTTTTGACCTTTGTATTGTAGCTTGCATAAGCCTAAATAGATTCCCCTAGAATTGTTGCATTGCAGATGCAGACATTTACAAAATTCAAGCTTTAATGCAACATCAGAATTTCACCTGTTTCCTAGAGGTTTCCTAGTTCTAGTCCTTGTGAATTTACAGCCTTACCGCTGATCTGAAATATAATAAAACAGAAGCAAGCAGTGGACAACATTTGACTTCTAACTAACCCCAGTCTACTAGACATTTCAAGAGAAAAGGTACCAAAACTTATGCCACAAGTTTCAGCCCCCTAGTTCAATTTTTATCATGCATAAACCAGATCTGGAAATCACTCAATGACAACAATAATTACAACAATAAATTTTGTCTTATTTTTTTCAATATCAGTGTTATACCCTCAACAATTTCAGCCTCAACTTATATCAAGTCACCAAAGCAGATAAGTGCTGAAATTTACCAAATTATGAAGACAGTGACATCTGAAAATCAAATCTACAGTAAGATAATTTTGGACAGCTGAAAACTTAATATATTTATACATAAGCTAAGTAGCATGGGCACCTGTACCCAGGGGTAGGGTACACATCAATGTTATCGGAACCGGTGTTGATGTATATGTAACTTCGGAATGTATTTCATATATATTTATTGTACCCTTATAAGAGATGTGTTATTCCTCTATAAGGAAGTGTCGTCATGTGGATTGACAAGTGTCGCAAGTGTGTATACTTGCCGATGGGTTATTAGACCAACATGTATGGGGTCGGCCCTGAAATATATATTATATTGTGGATGTATTTAGATAGACAAGTCGGCCCCATAGTGTAACTGGGAAAACAGGTTAAGTATAAATAGAGATCGGGAGATCTCTATTTGGATCATTCGGAAAAACACACTTCTCTCAATCAAAAAGTGGCGCACTAGTGAGGAGGAGGATCATCTGCTCTAGGAAACTATTTCAAGTGTATTTTGGTTGTACTTTGGTTGAGCCATTGCTCTCTCTATCTCTGAGGAAGTTGTGGGGTTTTTCACCTTAGGGTTTTCCCCACGGAAACTCTGTGTCTCTTGTCTCTCATGCTTTTGATTCTTGTTATGCTTGTCATGCTTATTGTGATTGTTATGCATTGATATACTGTATATGTTATTCTCTCAGTAAAGATCCAAGAGTATTGTGAATTAATGCTCAAAATTTAACATCGTATCAGAGCTAACCTGAGAAAAAGACATTTTGCAGTGACGGAAACTTGAGTTTCTTGTTTATTGGGTTTCTCTCCACAGTTTTTGGAAAAGCAGTATAGTAGATTGACTCTACTCATTAAAGAGAATCTATCTGTCCAATCAGAATTCAATTCTGAGCATTTTCAAATTTGGCCCTAAAAATTAGGGTTTCCACAAAAATAGGAATTTTTGAAATCTGAAGACATGGCTGAAAGATCCTTGCAAAAATTGAAGTTTAGAGCTTTGGATCGAGATTTTTGGTTGGGTAGATCTCCGGGAAACTCAAACCCTAATTCAGGGCTCTCCCTAGTGAACCCGGGAGGACAAAAAGGCAAATCTGAAGGGTAAAGCTTTTGCTAATCTCAAATTTTGAATACACCAGGCTGATCATCTCATCAAGGCGCATCTTTCTATCCTTTCAGAAAGTTGAAATTCACATTTTGAATTTTTAGGGTTTTTCCGACAAACCCTAATTCGGGACCAGATCCAGTTTTCAGCATTTCAAGTGGTAAGCCCTAAATCTTTTCTATTTCCATTTGAAGTACTATTTAAAATGTCTCACCATGCCAAGTTTGAGGATAAGCTTGAAGGAGCTGATAACTTCCGAGCTTGGAAGTATAGGATTGGGTTAATCCTGGAAGAGAATGAGTTGGACTCATATATAAAAGAAGACATCGCTATCCTAGAGGATGAAAAGGCTAAGGTATTGCATAAGAAGAACTTGGTCAAGGCAAAGAGAATCATTGTTGATTCTATCAAAGACCATCTCATACCCCATGTATCTTCTCTAAAGACACCCAAGGCTATGTTTGACTCTTTGACCAAGCTATTTGAAGGAAAGAACATAAATCATAAAATGACCCTGTGGAATCAATTGAAAGGGGTCAAGATGTCGAATGGAGAAACCATTCAATGCTATTTCTCCAAGGTCTCTCAGATCAAGGAACAACTTGAAGCTGTAGATGAAATGGTGGAGAATGGTGAAATTGTTATGACTACTTTGAATGGTCTACCTAGGTCATGGGACTCTTTTATCCAGGGGATCTATGCCAGAAAGAAGTTAATCTCCTTCAGCAGATTATGGGAGGAATGTTCTCAAGAAGAAGCAAGGCTTGTGGCAAGAGAAGAGAAGATGGGAAATGAAGATCAAGCTCTCACAACTCACACTAAGAAGGGCAAGTTCAAGAGGGAGCCATCCCATCACAAGAAGAAATCTTCTCATCATTTTCACAAATACAAGAAAGATCTAAGGTGTTTCACTTGTAATGAGAAGGGTCACTTTGCTTCAGAATGTCCCAAGAACAAAAGGGACAACCACCACAACAACAACTCCAGCAAGAAGAAGAAGGGTAACAAAAGAAGGTACCATGCTCATGCTGCCGAAGATGATGAACCTCCAAAGAAGAAGGCTAGGGCAGAAAGTGATGATAGTAATGATGACTCATCAAGTGAAGAAGAGTATGTTCTAATCTCTGCTCTCACAGGTACTATATCTCCCATGGTTGTAATGATTGGGTAATTGACAGTGGGGCTTCCAAACACATGACCGGGTTTAAAGAATCCTTTGTAAATCTGTCTGAACATGAATCACCCCATAACGTGAAACTTGGGGATGATTATCAATATCCCATCAAAAGAAGTGGTGAAGCCTCCTACAACCTAGATTCCGAAAAATCTTTGAAGATGAAAGAAGTCCTTTATGTACCTGGGCTCAAGAAGAACTTACTCTCCATCTCTGCATTGGATGCAAAAGGTATGAGGGTTGCATTTGTGGATGGCCAAGTCCTAATGTGGCCAAAGGGAAAGACCATAGATGATGCAGTTGTGATTGGAGAGCAAGAGGGAGGTTTGTATAAATTAAAAGGACAACCTGAACATGCCATGGTGCATGAATCCATGGATCCAAGTGAACTTTGGCATAGAAGACTTGCTCATATGCACTATAGGGCACTTCCAATTGCAAGCAAGGCTGTAGAGGGTCTTCCTGAAATCAAGACCAAACATGAAGGTGTTTGCAAAGGATGTGCAAAAGGTAAGAATATTAAGAAGGCTTTCCCAAGCAGTGAAAGCAACGCAAAAGATATCCTGGAAATCATCCACTCAGATGTATGTGGTCCTATGTCATCCAATTCTCTAAGTGGGTGTGTTTACTATGTCTCATTTATTGATGACTTCTCCAGGAAGACTTGGGTATACTTCTTGAAAAACAAAGATGAGGTGTTTGATAAGTTCAAGGAATTCAAAACCTTGATGGAGAATCAAACTGACAAAAAGATCATAACATTCAGATCCGACAATGGTGGAGAATTCACCTTAGGTGACTTCAAAAAGCTTTGCAGTGATTCAGGGATTAAGAGGGAGTTGATTGCTCCTTATAATCCTCAACAGAATGGAGTTGCAGAAAGGAAGAATTGAATAATCATGGAAGCAGCAAGGGCAATGCTGCATGACCAGGGTCTACCTATGCATCTATGGGCAGAAGCAGCTAGAACAGTTGTATATGTGCAGAACAGAACACCCCACAAGATATTGGACAACAAGACACCATAAGAGGTCTTTTCTGGTAAGAAACCTGAAGTCAGCCATCTCATAATATTTGGTTGTCCAGTATACACTCATGTCCCAAAGGAAAAGAGGACCAAACTAGATCCTTCAAGAAAGAAGGGTATCTTTGTGGGTTACAGTGAAAGCTCAAAGGCTTACAGAATATACTTTCCAGGGTTCAAGAAGATTGATGTCAGTAGGGATGTAACATTTGATGAAAACTCATCATTCATCAAATCAAGGAAGGCACCTATCGAAGTTTATGAAGAACCTAAGGAAACTAGATTTCAAGACACTACCATGACTGAAGTAATTCCAAAAGTTGTTCGTGAGTTTAAAGATCCGCAAGAACCTATAGATCCACCCCATGAGGATAACTCTCACAAGAGGAAACCTGCATGGGCTAGAGAGCTCATTCAAGATGCAGAAAGATTTGGCATTCCAGAAGAAGAACACAGAGCAAAGAAAAGAACCAGATCACATACCAGCTATGTTGCTTTACTCTGTGACATTATGAACAAAGAACCTTCCAGTTATGAAGAAGCAGCGGAAAAGAAAGAATGGAAGGATGCTATGGTTGAGGAATACCAATCAATAATGAAAAATGATGTTTGGGATGTTGTCCCAAGACCTAAAGAGAAGTCTGTTGTGACTTTCAAATGGATCTACAAAATCAAGCATGCTGCAGATGGCAGTGTAGAGAAATACAAAGCAGGATTCGTAGCTCGTGGCTTCTCTCAGAAAGAGGGAATAAATTATGAAGAAACTTTTGCACCTGTAGCCAGGTATACTTCCATCAGAACAGTACTTGCTCTGGCTGTAGCAATGAAATGGAAAATACACCAGATGGATGTCAAGACTGCTTTCTTGAATGGTGTAGTTGAAGAGGAAGTATATGTGGAGCAGCCACTCGGCTTTGAAATACATGACAGGGAGTCATATGTGTGCAGATTGAAGAAAGCCTTGTATGGCTTGAAGCAAGCCCCCAGAACTTGGTATGGTAGGATGGACAGTTTCCTATCTAGTTTGGGTTTTACCAAGAGTAAAGCGGATTCCAATCTTTACTACAAGGTTGAGGAAGGAAATCCCGTGATTCTACTTCTATACGTGGATGACTTATTTGTAACAGGAGATGACAGATTGATTGCAGATACTAAGAGGAAGCTTGCTGCTGAGTTCGATATGAAAGATTTGGGAATGATGCATTATTTCCTAGGTATGGAGGTGTGGCAGAATTCAGGTGGGATCTTCCTTGGTCAAGAGAAGTACACAGTAGATATCCTGAAGAGATTTGGGATGATGGATTGCAAGGCCATGGCCACACCCATGGCATCGAATTTGAAGCATCTATGTGATGCTTCATCTGAGCCGGTTGATGTCTCTATGTATCGCCAAATGATTGGGTCCTTGATGTACGTGATGAACACAAGACCAGATATTTGCTTTGCAATGAACACATTGAGATAGTTCCTGATGGATCCGAGGAGTGTTCACCTGGTTGCTGTAAAGCATGTCCTGAGGTACCTGAAGGGTATAGTGGATTATGGGCTTCAAGTATGAAGCGAATCAAAAGTTTAACCTGCAGGGTTATGTTGATTCAGATTGGGCTGGCAGTGCTGCAGATAGGAAGAGCACATCTGGGTGCTGCTTCAGTATGGGATCAGGTGTGATCTCTTGGTTTAGCAGGAAGCAGTCTTGCGTAGCACTGAGTACAGCTGAGGCAGAGTATGTTGCAGCTTGCTCAGCTAGTTGTGAGGCAGTATGGCTACGGAAGCTACTGTTTGAGTTATTTGATCTCCCGCTAGATGCTACTAGTATCTTTTGTGATAACCAGAGTTGTGTGAAGCTGTTTGAGAACCAGTGTTTCATGACAGGTCGAAACACATAGAGATCAAATATCACTATATCAGGGATATGGTGCAAAGAGGAGCCGTGAAGCTCCTGTATGTTGCGATGAATGAGCAGATTGCAGATGTGTTGACGAAGCCACTAGCCAGGGTGAAGTTTGAGTACTTCAGGGAGAGGCTTGATGTTCTTCAGATCGACGACACTTCGAGGAAGAAGTGATGGACACATTTGCTAAAGCCATTCCAAGCATGTTGGAAGGAGGATCCTTCACATGGCTGTGGATGTAAGTGCTGGATGATGAGCATCAAGACGATGCTCTAGTTACTGCTCTGTATATGCATCATGTTGATGCTGGATATGATCAGTTGGATCATTTATATTTGTATGTATGTACGCATCGTGTTGATGCTGGATATGATCAGTTGGATCATTTATATGTATATATGCATCATGTTGGATGCTAGATATGATCGGTTGGATCATTTGTATGTATTTGTATATGCATCATGTTGGATGCTTGGACCATGTATCTGTATATGTATCAGGTGGATACATTGTATGATCAGGTAGATCATGAATGTTGATATGTATCATGTATTTGTATTTGTATCAGGTGGATACACTATATGATCAGATGGATCATGTATGATGATATGTATCAGGTAGATACTTGGTATACATCAGGTGGATGCATTGTATGATCAGGTTGATCATGATGATGAGCTTCAGGATGTTGCTCCAGATGATATGTACCAGGATGGTACAGTGATGATGATCAGTATGATCATGGGCATCAGGATGATGCCTCGTGCGATGATGATCCGTTGGATCATGAGTATCAGATTGATACTTGGAGGTCAGAGATGATATGTGGCAGGTTGTGCAAATAGCATGTAATTAGTCTTGGGAGATCTTGCCGGTCGTGTTGCGGCACATAAATGTTCCTGGGGTACTCTTTTCGGTATTGCTATGTAGTATGTAATCAGTCCTAAGATATCCGATAGGTTGAGCTGTGTGCTCGTAATCAGTCCTGGAATGAGGTATTACTACGGAGACATGTAATCAGTCTTGGAGATCCGAGAGGTTGAGCTGTGTGCTCGTAATTAGTCCTGGGATGCTCTTTAGAGATCTTTCCGGTCGTGCTGTGGCACATAAATGTTCCTAGGATGCTCTTTAAAGGTTTTGTCTATCCACATGTAATCAGTCCTGGAGATTCGAGAGGTTGAGCTGTATGCTCGTAATAAGTCCTGGGATGCTCTTTAGAGATCTTGCCGGTCGTGCTGTGGCACATAAATGTTCCTGGGATGCTCTTTAAAGGTATTGTGGAGGAGATGCATGTAATCAGTCCTGGGAGATCTTGCCGGTCGTGCTTAGGGACATAAATGTTCTTGGGATACTCTTTCCTGTATTGCATCCGCACATAAAATTAGTCTTGAGAGGCCACCTCTATCAGACCATTCGCACAGATGATGAAGACCTGCAGGTGGTGGGCCTACATCCAGTATGAAAAAGGACTAGCTCTGTAGAACTTTCTATGACGAGTAGAGTCAGAGATTGGTTGAGATAGCAGCAGCAGTGACGATGATGATGACGATGCATTGATGATGATGATCCCGAGAAGAAGACTTGTCTAGCAGAACTGTGTCGAGAAATACCTTCCTAGTTAAGAGGGAGTGTTGATGTATATGTAACTTCGGAATGTATTTCATCTATGTATTTCATCTATATTTATTGTACCCTTATAAGAGATGTGTTATTCCTCTATAAGGAAGTGTCGTCATGTGGATTGACAAGTGTCCCAAGTGTGTGTACTTGCCGATGGGTTATTAAACCACCATGTGTGGGGTCGGCCCTGAAATATATATTATATTGTGGATGTATCTAGATATACAAGTCAGCCCCATAGTGTAATTGGGCAAACAGGTTAAGTATAAATAGAGGTTGGGAGATCTCTATTTGGATCATTCGGAAAGACACACTTCTCTCTCTCAGAAAGTGGCGCACTAGTGAGGAGGAGGATCATCTGCTCTAGGAGACTATATCAAGTGTATTTTGGTTGTACTTTGGTTGAGCCATTGCTCTCCCTATCTCTGAGGAAGTTGTGGGGTTTTTCACCTTAGGGTTTTCCCCACGGAAATTCTATGTCTCTTGTCTCTCATGCTTTTGATTCTTGTGATGCTTGTCATGCTTATTGTGATTGTTATGCATTGATATACTGTATATGTTATTCTCTCAGTAAAGATCCAAGAGTATTGTGAATTAATGCTCAAAATTTAACAACCGAACTGGTCATCGAACCGGCGAAGCCCAAAATGTGAACCGGACCGGAACCGAAAAAAAACCGGGAAAAAAACTGGTCGACTAAAAAGTACATAAAATATTCATATTTTGTAAAAAACATATATATTCATGTGCATACATATGAATCCAAACCATTAATACACAAATATGCAAAGTTTCTCATATATATAGCAAGTATGGGTGCAAATAACCAAAACAGCACCCAGTGCAATACATCTCTGAGGTTCTGAACCAAAGTACATCAACAAAGAGGCTCGAAATGTCAACCATAGTACTAATGAATAACAATAAACTAATTATAGAATCATAGAAAAAAAACAATTTGTGTTTAAAAAATAAATAAATCAGTTTCATGCGTCCACTGTACGGACTGGCCGGTTTTGACCGGTTCTGGCCAGTGCAGTACCCGATTCAGACAAAAATCTGGTTTTTGTCCTTGACTGGACCGGTTACCTCTCTAAACCGGTCAGACCGGTCGGTTTTTTTCGGTTCCGGTCCTATTCCGATAACACTGGTACACATACCCGTACTGGATACCTGTACCCACGTATTGGATACCCCGTACCCACGTACTGTATCATAGCCTGCTGTATTGGAAACTTGGCTGAAGTACCCGAGATGTTTGTCATGGATTCAGGGGATGTTGATTGTAGAGGAGACGAGGTACCCCTGTTCTGGGGATGCCTAGGGACTAGTTTGGTACGAGCCCAGCCAGTTTTGTACAAGTGACAATGAAGTTAGTAATATTAAATTTTTAAAGTAAAAGTGACAGTTTCTTTATGTTTCATGTTCTATCCTTTTACTTAATTTTTTAACATTACTATTAATTGTTTTAGGATGTTTGAGAGTGTTTCCAACCTCATTGGACTTCATATGCAAAAAGTAGAATTTTAGATCCTATTCAAAATTCAACAGACTTAACAATTTTCAGGATTCCAGGATTGCAACGTTTCCATCGGATTCTATCATGTATGAGGGTATGGGATTGGCATTTAATCAAGCACATCAACCTTGCTATATGTACCTTGATGTTGGTGGTGGTTATTGATGAACTCCTTTGTCATGACCTTAACAAAAATGTACCCTTCACTCAAGCAAAATCACTTATTAAGCGTGGGAAGCTTTTTCTACCTTATTTTAACACTTGGATTAGAAATTTTCATCAAAATTGTAGGGTGTTGAGTAATGTCGTTGGAGGACCAACTTCAAGATTCAAGGTAGAGGCAAGGGATAGATCCTAGAGGAGGGGGCACTCGTCCCTCGCCCTTGCACTCGTCCCCGTACCCAAGTTTCCTGGCAACTTAGTATATAAGAGATGAAGTTCAAATACATGCTCTTAGCTTAGATAAGCTGGTACAACCGTCCAAGCTCTCCAAAGCCCTAGCTAGGGAGAAACATGAAAAACCCTATCTCCACCAAAGATACTCCAACAAGCTAGAGTCACATTAGTAAGTCTTCCTTGGCCTCATGCAAAGTGTCTCCTCTTATCTTCCTCTTCAACAAGTACAACCTTGGGGTTTGTCACCAAACCCTAACTCCTTGCCTCCTTAATGTAGAAACCCTAACCCCAAAATATCCAAGAATCCTCCAACAAACCATATGGCTTGAAAACAAGAGAGTTAAAGTACAATGAAGAATGAACGAGAGAGAGAGAGAGAGAGAGAGTAGTGTTCTTGCTCCTACATCTCTAAAACCAAGCGTAAAGAAGATTAAACACAAGTGCATGGATTATGATGAGATCATCATCTCCAACATCTTGTACCCAACAACCCTTAGCATCTCACAAGAGCGATTGCCTAACAAAGGCATCCTATTTCCTCTTGATTCTTCGCAACTTCTCCGAGGGTTTACTCATGAACTTTTGTGCCTTACTCCAATGAGACAAGTACAAAGAAAATAATACAATGATGATAATGAGAATGACTCTCTCCATCTTCTATTTATATGAGAAGTGATGGGAGGTCTACAAGTCAAGCGGACCTATTCCCCTACAAGTAACCTACAAGATGTAAGCAAGTCCACACATATGAAGCGCTCCTCCTACAAGTGACACATATCAAGCTCCAAGGTGGCGATGAACCATAAGTAAGGCTCCAAGGCAAGGGTGCTCCTTATCCAATGTTCATTGCTCCTCCTCCAAGGGCTCCAATTCTCCAATGCCTCTTCAATGCCATGTGCTCCTTCAATTCACTCCACCTACATGATCACTATCGCAACCTAGGCATTCCTAAGTCACCTCTAAGCATCCATGCACGCATCCAAGCAACCTAATATTGTCTAGGGATGAATACCCTCCTTGGAATGCCAAACACTCCTCCTCCAATGTAGGGTGTTCTCCAAGCAAGCAACCTCCTCTAGAGCCTCACTAGGTTGTCTAAAGATCTCCAATGCTCCAAGGAAGAATGTTAATGAAGCATCAATATGAGGTCTAGCAACCAATGAGTGATCCACCTTTAATGTGCATGTCCATCGTAGATCAAACAAAGACTAACCATACACCATGCACCCCACAACTCAGGAGCATCCCCCCGACATGGTGTAAACACTTTTAGAGTAACCCCAAAAGATAATAATAGAATTGTCCTTTTTCTTATAAAGTGTTGCCATTCTTGAGTAGCAGTATCCTTATAATTCTCATACATTAGCCAATAGGGGTTGAATGTGAAGGGTGCAAGAGGTTCCTTCTCCTTTTTTTCCCCTTTATCCATCTGGAAAAAAGTTGGTCAATGGTCTGAGAGACTCTCTAGACCCACATAGTATCTAACTCTTCCATCCTCTTCAAGCAAACCATCAAACATGAAGAATTTGTCTAGCCTTTTGAAGAGGCCCTCCTTGTCTCTCCTATTGTTCCTCCATGTTGGCATGTTTTCAATAGGTTCTATGTCACATAGGTTTAACTCTTCTAGGTTATTCTGTAAATAATCAACCAAATGGTCTTGCCTTCCACCCTGCCCCCATACTCACATTGTTTCAAGTCAAAATTTAGATTCTCCCAACAATTTGGTCATTCCCTTTCAATTCATTTGGTTCAAAAAGACTTTCTCAATAGTCTCTTTGTTGGGAGTATTTGCCATATATGTTGTTGACCAAGGAGAGGGTCTTCCCCAGTTCACCGGAGGAGAAGTTTCTATATAAGTTCGATGAGAGCTTTGTAGAACCCTAGAGTATTGTTAAGTCCTTCCACTTCATGACTTGCCAACTACATATACCCCCACAAAGTTCCACTTGGGGAACATTTTATCTAGTACCTTACAAGTTGCCTCTGCTAATAACATAGTCTCCTGTAACAGTATTATATCTACCCTACTCCTATCTTTACCTCTTTAGGGCCAATGTTTGGTGGGATGCCCACAATGCACTCTTTACCAACCTTAGGAAGCATGCTCAGGTGGATCTTAAACTAGATATCACAACAAATATCTAGGGCATTGCTTCATTACTTTCATTTTCTTGTTGTTGTGAGAAATGTAAGTAGAGATAAATAGAAGGCATGTCTCTAATATTTTAGTAAATTGGGTAAATAAATTGGTGTCTAATGCCAATTTCCAAAGCAATAAAAAGAGGCAACCAATCTAACCAAACAACCTCTGTGAAGAAAAATCTGCAATTTCTCACCTTTGCCAATTGGCCCACAGCCCAACGAGCCTATTTTGTAATTTACTTTATTTATAAAGTGAAAGTCTTCTAATTAGTTGTTGAGTCTAATATAGTGCATTTTAATGCATTAATGATTTAGGCTAATCTCAACTGTTGATCTCACCGTGAGATTAGGTTATTGGTAGTTTAGGTTTTCAACTAAAGTATAAAGGTAGGTCAAGGTAGATGGTAAAGACATATTCATTCTTCACAAAGACAATTTTGTTCGAAGACGAAGAAAGAGGCCAAGAGAGAGACGAAAAACACGGCAGCAGAGAGAAGATTGACTTGTAGGTTCAACAGGTCGAAGAACAGGGCATAAGCAACGTTTCTATATAGTTGTATGAAATTCCGTACAACCGTATGGACAGATTCGTACGAATTTGTACAGTCATATGGACATGTCGTACTACAATGTAGATAGATTTGGCTGCTGCTTCTCAAATTTGTTTGTTGTTTTTCCTCATTGGTAGGCAAAAAACCCTCTATTTGAGGTGTCCTTGTAAGTTTTGAATATTAAGGATATACTGATTTTGAAGGACAAATTTTTGAGTTCCATGTTTTATACTTGCGCTGTTTGTTTTTGTGTGATTAATGCTTGCTCAGATTTATTTATGTCAAGTAAATTTTAAGATCTAAATTTATTTGATAAAGAAGCATAGGACAACAATCACCTAGGCCTTGGTAAATTTAGCAACATCTGAATAATGAGGATGGTATTGTTGAGCACACACTTATATTGAGAGGGGGGTGGGGATCAATATAAGACAATTTTTTAATTTTTCAAACATTCATAAACCATAAGAAAACAATCACATATGGGATCTATTATCTACAGAACATGAAACACAAGATTTACATGGAAACCCTTCCGGGAGAACAGCACAAAACTTCTCTTTATAATTCTTTGTAGGCATCAACCTGCTGTTACAAATATTTGTAGGCACCAACCTACTGGAGACACCAATCGCTATTTGTACAAACCCTGGTAGGTGCCAACCCAATGTTCCCCCAAGGCTCTGAGACAGGGGGCGCGAAAGCGGGGATACACACATTCGGGACGCATGGAGACCACCCCCAAATTGGGGGGATGGGGGGACGTCGAGGTCATAAAAGTTATAAAAATATAATAAATATGAAAAATATAAATCCCAATAATAACAATTCTTCCCATGCAAATTAGTAAATACTACATTCATCATTGTGCAATCATGCAATGTAAATCAAAATCTAATAAATTAATAATGCAAACACATTACACGATTCTTGATGATCATATATGATATGTCCTTTTTCATATTTGTCGCTTGTGAGTTTTTGTCATTTGATATTCATATAATAAATTTTAGTTTTGAATTTTCAGTCTTGCCTTTTCAGTGTTTCACATTATGATTGAAAAAAGGAATCAATGATACTGTATGCACATAAAAATGATAACTTAACTTTTAAATAGATATTGCAGTAAATTTAAGATTACTAAACATTAAAGTCAAAGACATTAAAATACTAACTAGTAAATTAAGATTGCCCAAAAATAGGAAAGAGTCAAAGAATTAGTCATCAGTATAACTAGTCTATAACTATATAGAGTCAGAACTAAAATATTGAAAAGTAACATGAAATGAACATCAAGGAGTCAATTCCATTGACCGGTCCTTTGCTTCCATCTGTTGCATGAAGGCATCTGAACCATCAACGAGAATGTCACCATCTGAGTTAGAGTCACTCTGATGAGCAACCAATGGCATACCAACCAAACCATTTGCATCTCATCCTGTCCATCCTCATCTATTTGTGTATTATCCTCTGGATCCACATCCCATCATGTAGTTGGTCCCATCCACTACTTTGGTGCCTTCCGTGGTTAAGACGTAGGGCACTGTGCACTTCAATTAGCTTCTCTGCTCTGCTAGAGGTAAGTCCATTCCTCTTGATGGAGTGGATGAAGCTCTAGGTGGACCAATTCCTCTTTGCTGTAGAGGAAGTAGCAATATGAGACAAGCAACAAATAACAAGATGTTTGATCTGTGCAGCATCATCCCCATGCATGTCCCACCAGCCAATGGGGTCATCTTGGCCTAAGTCATGACGGTCTGCCTTGGCATCATGCTTGTTGAAGGGACCTCTGGGACTTGCAAATTGAATCCACTGTCTCCGAAGTGTTTGCCCCTCCTCTCCACTCCATGTCTTTGTAATGGCTGCTCGAAATCCCTTTTTGACCTCTGGATCATCAGTGGGAGGAATTCTACCAGGCCTAGAAATGTATCATTTTGGGTTCAGTGCATATGCTGCCATGTGCAAGTCACTGCAAAGGTGTGTTCATTAGATCCCACCAACGTTGAATAGTAGGTTGAATTTGGTTCGTATAGAACTCTAAGGAGGCATCTTTCTCACGAATTCCTACTTTTACTTGATCCAACGTGCTATCAAAGGTGTCATATATTTCTCCAAGACTAGGAGAATTAGTGTTGACGTAGCGAAGGACCTCGACTATAGGGCGCAAAATGGAGACCAAATAACCACAATCTACCCACCAATCATCATTCAATACTTGAAGCCTGATCTTCTTCCCCTCATCTGTCTTGGACTTTGTCCACCAAATCCAATATGGAGTCATGACTATGGTCTATAACGCTGGTTGCACCTTCAACATCCTCTCCAACAAGAGAAAATAACTGGCTTATCTAGTGTCTGTGGGCTTGAGGAGTTCCTTCCTCGAGTGAGCCCTATACAAGGCTAAGGAGGTGTGGTGGTTGCAGATAAACATTTGCACATTCCTCGCAGCTAATACCAAGGTGGTGTTAGCACACTTTTTCACCCCTAAAGCAGATCCGGTATGAGCATAAATCAGCGATGAAAAAAGGCTAATTCAAGAAGAGAATGCCCGAAAGTGTCACAGGCAAACCTCCTCTCTGTTCAGGTTGGTGCGTGCCAACCTTAGGGGGAGTCCCTAGGTACCGTGTTGCTGATTTTGGATCTGATTTTCTGCAAAGAGCACACAAAAACCAGCAACAAATTCGTCTTGGACAGTGTGTAAACTCTTTGCCAAAACGTTAGCAAAAGATAGTTTTTTAAATTAGCTTTAGAGGGATCCTACAGGGTCAGTGTGAGAGAGATTGAAAAAGATTGAAAGAATACCTATTGAATGATCGAAATTAATCACAACAATAAGCTATGAGCTATTAATCGATGAGCAAAAATGAAGCACCATACCAACAAAAAGGGAGGTTTGAAGAAAACACATCACTTCTTTATTAAAAGACTTGCCAAAGGGTTGATTGCGCCACAATGGACAAGTTTAAAACCGGTACAATGATTATCCTTGCTCAAAGGAATAATAGCTAGTCTACGAGAGAAAAAATAAAGATAAATGCTCTTGCTGCAAAGAAAATCTGACCTCTTCCTTCTGTCCAAACTCAAATATATAAGCATTTAAAAGCAAGCTCATGCAATTCGAGTTCTGAATGCTAATTCTGATTGTTGTTATCATGCCTCAACTTCAATTCGATACTGTCAATGGGCTGTCAAATCACTGCCAATTGACTCTACTCATGCAATGCGCCTCGTGTGACCAATACTTCACGACAACCTTAATCTTTATTTGCCGTTCTAACATCATTACTGAGTTTTCGTTGGCTGCACCTTTTCTTGTATGGAGAATAACTAATAATTAACTCCTTGAAAACCAATGCTTATTTGTCCACATAACCTGTATTGGGCCCACATGCGTTGTCACAAGTTTAAGTCATTCAATTTACTCTTTTGTGCATGTAATGACCCATAGTCTCCACATAATAGTTCTACTCTCAAGATTTCAATTTATCATTGTTTATCCTTTTAGGAAAGAGACTTTTAATTTAAGAATCTCATGTAATTTTGGCTTTTGCTTTAGACGCCACGATGACTTTTATTTTATATGCCATGATTTGTGTGAGTCTAATTGCTGATCTGGCTTCAAAATTTGTTGTGTTGACCAGAGGCATCTTCAATTTTAATATTTCATGCCATGACTTCTAAAGATTTCAAGTATCAACTTAAATCATAGTTTGGGCAGCTTCCACGTTGTCTGAGATATCTGTCACGTCGGGTGAATCGTGTCCGTTTAATGGCTGAGCGTTTCTCCTGTACAATAACCTCTGCCTTGATGCCTGGAAAACTGTTGCTTGAGATGTTAGTTTTGTACCTAGGGAAGTGTTCTCCAAGTGACAATAGCCTAATGTCACTTCGAAGGGGGAAAAGGGTTGACCCTCACATTAATAGTCATTAATGAGACTTTATAACATTAAAGTCACTTTTTGCTAAAGTTAAGTGAGTGAGTGATTTTTTATTCAAGTGATTTAAATAAAAGTGACTTTTCACTCTCATTGAATATCATCCATCGGATTAGACTCAATCTTCACCGTTGGATTAAAAACTCACTTAGGGTTAGAACAAAAAGATGAGGGAGGCATTTGGAGAACTCACTTTTTGAGATTGAAGCGAAGAGACAAGAGAGAGAGAGAGCAAGGGCACGATTTCCCAGGAGCAGTACGGCACAGAAATCGAGGAGACTTCAGCATTAATTATGGGCACACTTATCTAGGCAACTGTACAGTACGGATTTGGGCTCAAAGTCTGAGGCAGCTTGCACGCATATTGAGGTCCATACAGGCAGCATTTAATGCTGGCCGTACAGCATGGGTTTCAAGTAAAGGCTGGGCACAAATACCGAGTTCTTTCCCTGCACACAAATCGAGGTTTGACTGGGCACTATTCCCGAGGTTGACTGCTCAGTTTTTGGAGAAGGTACAGGGCACGGTTTCCAAGATTAACAGCACGGTTTTCTAGAAATAAAACAGTACAGAAATCGAGGAACAATCAGCACAGAAATCGAGGTGCATTGGCACAGAAATCGAGAAAGGTATAGTGGTACGGACTGTGTATTTTCCAGCACAGTTTTCGAGTTATTTCTGGCACGTATTTCAAGGCTGTGGGCACACAAATCAAGGTCCTGTTTGGTGCACGGTTTTCGAGAAAGATTCTGCTGAGTGGTAGAGATAAGTACAATTTTTATTGTAATGCTGTGATGAATTCTTTGCTGAATAAATAAAATCTCTCTCTCTCTTTACTGGTTTTCCCCGTGGGGGTTTTTCCAGGGCTTGATTTTGGCCAAAATTTTTCGAGTCTATCATTTTCATGGTGTGAATGTTTAAATGTGTTTTTCAGCCTGTTAGTGCATTTTTACTGTGTGTTTAATAGGTACTGAAAATTTCATAAGTAACTTACAGCCAATGCAAAACCAGTTGTAAGTGAAAACCATGAAATGTTGACATAAACCAGCAAACAGTAAAGTGCAGAAAATCTTCATGAGACACTTGTATGTAACCTTGAGAGGACTTGGTTTCCATCGCGGCTTTAATCTTTGAGGAATTAAAACCAGGTTCATCAAAAATCCAGTCCACTGACCCCTCCCAAATTTGCTGCGATTTCATCATTGGCATTAATATCAGAAGCACAATGCTTCAAAATAGTTAGAGAAAACACAGAATCAATCGTCATTTCTCTTGGTAGTTTCCTTGCTGCTTCTGCAGAAGATCTCTGAGTAGAAATGGATAAGAAACTTTTAACAAGAAGAGGATGATCATATGCATGACAAAGACGCAAAGGCATCAATAAAATATTCACATAATTCCTTTTCACAGTTCCTGTAGCAGTGTAGACTTTGACCAGAGCTTGTGAATAAGCCTCAAACAATTGATAAAAATCATGTTCTGCTACAGAGATTTCAACTTTCTGCAAGGTCATTGTTTTAGGAGGCAATGAAACAGTGTTCAGGCTAAACTGCATCTTTAGTAGAATTTGATGCACTTCTTTTCTAAGGTCATCGCCAGGAAACTGCTAAGAGATTAGACATGAACTCATAAGATTCAAGATATTCAGTTGTGGAACCAGACCCAAAGTGTCCCAGCTCCATTATACAATGATTGAGCATGTAGTCTACAAGTAAAACCTTCAGTCCAATCAGCAAGTTTTTGGACTTTTTTCGCAAGCTCTCTGGTTTCTTTACACAATCCCTGGTACCTTTTGAACCCAGGAAAACATTCCAATTTGCCTCCAGAACATCTATCATGCTCTGGACAAGGTGTACAAGCATCTGTGTTTGTTTTAAGAGGTGGGAGCTCAACATTTGAATATTTTTCCATCCATATCCCCATCCCAAGTCTTCTCAGTCCGTACTCCGAAAATGATCAGTATGGCCTGAAACTGCAGTGCATGTAAGGCCATGTTCATTCTCCCAACGCTTCCTCAGAACAGTCATCGAGCCTTCTTCAATCTTGTAAAAGTTACTTTTAATTTGGCAACTAACTAGAACAGATACTTGGTCACGAATATGATCCCTTTCCGGTTTTTCATATAGGTCTTTTTGTCCCGAAGTACTCTTATTAGATGGAGTAACATTACTTGAATATCTAGCATAATCTCTAGTCTTCCTGTCTTCACCTGCAAGATTTGGAACATACCGATGTTTGGGGTTTTGGATTCCATCCCATGGAGGATTAATACTGTTTCCTACACACAATCGGTCATTTACTAACTTTGCTCTTTTAAGTGAAAGGCCAATCAATCTTTGAAGGACCAACCGAAGTCTTGGAAGCAATTGAGTCAATACACCTTCCTACCATCTTGAAGTTCTTTTGACCAGGGTAAGAATGATTTGGAAGCCTGCAATATAATAATGGAATCTGTCTAGCTTTGAAATGAGCTGAAAAACACCTTAATGTTATAAACTAGATCTCCCTTTTCTTTACTTCAGTCATCCCAAGATATTCTGCAGTAGAACGTATTGTAACAACAAGGTAGGCATTGAGTGTAACAACCATTCCATAGCAGAATTTGGTAGACATATATCTTGAGTTCAGTGACTTTTTGTTTCTGATTCCTTTACAGCCTAAAGGTCAGTCATTTCTCTTTCTAACCAAAATCCTGAATCATGTATGTCGTCGATCAATAAACTAATATGACCAGCCTAATGGAATTTTCCTGGTCTTTAACCCTGAAATTGCTATGCAGTATTTTCAGGGGTTAACAGGTGGATACCCAATGAATTTTCCCAAATGTCTGTTAGTGCATTGTTGAGTGCATGCAGACAACAGGGAGTCCAAAAAATATGCCTATACCTACAATGAATTAGTAACCCAGCTGATCTGCACACTGCTGCTGCATCTGTCACAACCTACACAACATTTTCTCGCCCAACCTCCTCTATAGCATCTCGAAGAAACTCAAATTGGAAATTTGCATCTTTGCGCTCTCCAGAACAATCAACAGCTCTAAGAAAGAACGGCTATTACACTCTCCCAGGGAATAAAATCTGTTGTGAAAGCACTTCAAATCTTCTTAAATGTGTAAATTTGCATGTAAAAGAACCAAAATCAACAAGCCTAAACTCTGGAAATTAATATATGTGAATGTAGTGTCTTGAATTTAGTGGGAAATTAATTAAGCGGGAGCGATTCCCATATGTCAATTGATTCAGAAAATTCAAGTAAGAAAACACATCAAACAATTGAGGTTTAGCTACAGAACAAGATGGTAAATTTATTCCAAAGGTGTGCATGTACAAAGTTTGGTTATATTGGGTTCAACTTCAAAGTACTCCAGTGGATGTCAAATGCTTCCAAAGCAGCAAGTGCAAGGATAAATTCACATGAACAGGATGAGAGTGACGTCTAACTCTCACTGAATAATATGCTGTCTTACACTCACTCAAACTTGTTACCCCTCATATGTATGGGATGACTTGATCATTATTTCCTATGTGATGATGATCTTCCATCACATCCAGCACTTCCACACATGAGATCTATGGTTTGCCCATAGACACTTGACAGAGACACTTTCAGCGTACTCAGCCTGCCTTGCCATATGCCCAGAGACAGATGGGGACAGTCAGTTGATACTAGTGTTATGACATATCCTCCCTACTTAACCTATGGTAAATGCTTTCTTATGTGTGGATATAAACATTAGGGGGTCAAAGGTGTTACTCTATAATTGCTTGTGTATCCTCAAATATTGTTTCAATTGCTTAGGGAGTATCATGGTGTGGTTATACTTCTTCCCCCTTTAATAAAAATCCTCGATATGGGGATGTGGTCAAGAGTTTGGTAATCTCATTGAGACCCTTAACGACCCTTGGCTTGAAAGCCATCTATTTCTACATGACCTGTTATATCATCATCTGAGATAGTGGAGTAAAAGTGGTCCTATCCTGATGGTTTATAATCTGTGGCATCCAGGAAAAGTTTGATGCATATCTATATAGGTCATTCCTAAGTTTGGTGCATATAGTTCATTCATATGTATTCAGGGATTTGCTATATGGTTATTTTTGACAAATTCATGGGTGTCTGATAGGAATATGTATCATTGTATTTTACTGTACTTCTGTCATTATTAGTGCACCAACCCTGGCTTGACCTTTTTGTTAGATTGTACATGTCATACTATAGCATGTCAAATTAGTACTGATAAGTATTGAAACAAAGAATGTAATGAATTTATGATTGACATACTGTAAAACCTATTTATATCTCCATGCATATTTTGCCAACACACTCCATGGTTTGCCAAAAGGTAGAATTTCATCCCTTTGCTCTTATCAAAGTTTATTTCCACAACTAAGTTGATTTTTGACCCGAGTTTCATCCACTATACACTCCTTATTTCAATATGTTTTACTTTTTCTCACAATTTATAATAAATGTTTTCTCTCTTGAGCCATACCATTATTTCCTCTACTGTCTAATTCTCTCTTGTATATGATAGCCTGCTCTTTAAAATGCATGTTTCTGTTCAAACTGCTTTGGAACTTCACATTAATTTAAGTGGATTGGAAGAAACTTATAGTAATTTTTACTGAACAGGTAAATGGTAAACTTCATTTAAATGAAGAGGAAAAGTATGGGATAAAAGAATTTAACAGGAAAAGAGCACTTCTGAAGTTACAGGTCATACGTGATGGGAAGGACTTAAACAAATCTACCATTGGCTAGAAGTGGAGGAGATGTTTTAGCACCTCCAGAATCAGGAAGGGTGTTTTCTTACCATAAGAATGAAAAACATATATAGTGCAAAGAAACAATGGATGTGAAGGCTGAGTTCCTGAATGGAAAGGGTGATAATTTTGGAACTACTGAGTTCAGTTGGATTGATGATATCCCTATCTGTCCAGTGTTCTACCCCACAAAGGAGGAGTTTGAATATCCATCCGTATATCTCCAAACTATTGCACCTACTGCATCAAAATATGGTAAGAATCTATGCAAAAACGTAAAACGAGACCTGCTCTTATTTCTTGTTATGTGTTAAATGATAGTAAGAATAGTTATTTGTACAGTTTTTGTAATATATATCAAAAAAATTGTTGTACTATTTTAGATTATGCTGTTAATGGGCTAGCTTTCACTGACTTCACTTTGCTCGTGCAAGCATACTTGTAGTGAATGCATACAAAATTTTAGAATAGAGAGTATTATAAGAATCATGGTAAACAGAGCATTTGAAAGATTTGAAGAATTTTAATTACTAATAACAGTGAATCATTCTGGGTCAATCTGTCATACTCTCATGCACTAAATTATGATGTTTCTCTGCATCATTCTCAAATGTTGTTTCTCATTGTGTTTGGATTATAGTGTGGCCCCCACGAAAGGAGTATTTTGTATCGTTGTTCTTTTAAGGCATCTTGATTTCAATCTGTCAATGATCATGCTATGCCCTTTCCATAAAAAAATAGCTGGATCCACAGAAAGTCCAGAAAGAATGCATTTATTTGTTTGTTTTTGTGGATGGTTACTTTGAAGTTAAATCTAAGTTCTGCTTTTAAGTTATTTGGATAAGTCCTAAGTTGGAAGTTTTCAATCTCATGTATATGCAAGGTAGTATCTCCCTTGGTAGCCTCAGTACCTGCAGGAGTGGTTTTGATGAAGGAGAAATTGGGCTTCAAGTTCACAACTGGGGTGCAACCTTTGAGATTTGCAAACTGGGATACTGAAGATAAAATAACCTTCTGTATGAGTGGAAGGAAAGTAAATAACTAGTTATGCCATAGGCGTTCTTTCAGTGAGAAACTCTGCCTGGGCACCGTAACAGATTCCTCATCACTCTGCCCAACCGCCTTCCGCCATGCATGTTTTTCAATTAACCCTTCTATCGCATGCCAACTGTGTTGTGTGTCGCAGTTTGAAGATGGTAATTGCACTGTACATTTTATTTTGAACGATTATTGCACTGTAAATGGAAGGTGTGTTGTGGTTATCCAACTTCCATTGCTTATGTGGGTACTAGGTTTGATTCTCACTGCCTGCTATATAGCAGTTCTAGTACCTGTGCCAAATCATAAATTTAACGTTTGTGATAACACCAGGGACCTTGAAGCTACCTTACAGGGATTACAGGGCTTTCAGTGAATATGATTTTGAATCTCAAATATCTAGGGTTTTGTTGTTTTACAGGTTTTTATAGGATTCAATGCTTCTTCTGCAATTTGTAGAAGATTAATTTTTCAGGTAATGTTCGTCTCTGTGGAATTTGATTTGGAGTTTTTTTCCTTGTTTTATTGATAATTAGGGTGAAAAAGGTTCTACGGGTGCGCAATGTGTTTAATTCTGATGGTTAGGGTTTGGAGTGTTCACATGCTTGCTTGTATCTAGATTTTCACAGATGGTATGCTAGAAGGGATTATTGTCACATACTATTCTAAACTTAATTATTGCAATGTTGAACGGGGCGGGAATTGATCTTGTGCTTATTTGCTCCAGTGAATTGCAATAATAGCTTGACCCTCTCAAAGGTGCCCAAATTCCTGATTATTTGTTTGTAAATGGCAGTTTAGTTTTGTTAAACTGAATTGGAAATGGTAATTTCATTGTACATTGCCCTGTACATTTTGTATCTAACTCTAAATTAGCTTGTGGTGGTTGCTACACAACCCACTTCTTTTAATTATGAAATGCTCTTTCAATATTTGGAGCATAATGTACTTTTCTTTTGAAGTTGATAATATAAATAACTGTGGAGTTATAGACATTAAATGTAATGTGTAAGAAACTGATACTACAAAGGTAACTACTTGAGCATTGTTGGGTTTGGATTGCAGTGGAAATGTGGAGAATGGAAGTGAAGTTTGTAGTTGTGAATTGTACCAAAAAAACTACTGATTTCCTTAATCAGCAAAAATGGACAGCAGGTATGATTGTGATACTTATATATACACTCTTTGGTGTCATTCTCTTTGCTTGAAAATTGCATCTATGGATTGAATTCAATGACCTAGAGATTATAGGATTCATGAATTATGTCTTATAACAGTTAATACATGTATTGAATTGGCCTGTTTGAATATCATGCAATCATTGGATTTATTAAGGGTTTTTTGGAAAATAGTTGTGTAGAATTTTTTTCTTTTCATATTGGTCTTATTGTATTTGGGTTTTGCCAATAGATCATACATTTAAGAAAAATAACTGGATAGATTGTGTTTCATGCTGGTCCTCTTGTCAATTTGGGCCTTTCCAATAGGTCGTGGTAGGGGAGCTTCTGGGGAAAATTGTGGGTTTGTATTTCTCAATTCACAGGTGTGGTTTCCGGAAAACTTTCACTCCACAGCTTGTGGAGATTTACAGTAGGATTATAAAGAAAGGGGTGGCCTTTAAGATTGTGTTTGTGTGGGGGTTACGGAGAGGAGCTAGCCTTTGAAGAGTATCATGCAAGCATGCCATGGCTGGCTTTGCCATTTGTAGACAAAATTGAGATGAACTTGTCTAGCTACTTCCAAGTTCAAGGTATCGTAACCTTGATTATTGATCCATCCGGGATGGATCAGATCTCCCGTCTTTAAATTGATGTTCCCTATCAACTGGCCTTTTATCTTAACCCTTCACTTGCTTAAACTGGGTCCTGTGGGTACTGGATCTTATGGCATCGGCTATAGTTCTGTCTGTAATTCGAACTCTAGCTCTTACTGAAGTCTGGACTCTGCCACTTGTTGAGGCTTTAGAATCTTGCTCGTCTTTTGCTCAAACTTTGGCCTTAGCTTTTCATCTTCAACCCCACATGCTTACCTCCTCCACAATACAATAATGGATTTGGGAAGCATTTCCAATAGGATCCGTCTGAGATGTTACGAGTATTTTAGGTCCAGATGGAAAAATATGAAAGCAATGGGCCTGATAGGAAAATATGGAATCCAAGCCTACCCACTTACAAGAGAGCCACACGAGAAGCACAGACCCTGGAGTCGATCTTAGCTTCTAATCATTGCAACTTTATGATCAAGCATGGAGGTGCCAAGGTGAGTTAATACCTTTAGTGTTCTTGTGCCACAATTCATGAATTACACCACATAAATATTTTATGTTATTTCAATCCAGATAAGGGCTTTACTTACAAAATGGTCAGGCAGGCTAGTGACTATGATGATTACCTCATTAGGCATGCTACCACATGTTAGTATGGGATTGTAATAATGCCAGCAAGAAGACAATGCGAGGTGTAAGTTCTGAGTGAATTGTGACAGCTTAGAAATCCGTTAGATGCAACAGTTAATCCAAATTATCTTCTTAGTTTGATACTGTGCTATCCCATCCTCTAATCAGGTTTGGTGTTTCCCTATTTTTGACCAAAAAAAGGCTTGCTTTACAACTCAGTATGCTGATATATGATAGGTTTTTTATGACCAGTTTGGATCTAGAAAGGACTTTCAGAATCATCAATAAGACTATTGATCATTAATATTCAAAATAAATCAGATAGAGACAAACAATACAACAAATCTTCATAGACACATTTTGGGATGTGCAGTTTACAAATTGACTTGTTGAATCTTGTTAGAAGTATGAAATACTTTCCATTATGTTAGATAACTTGGTTATAGCTATACGGAAATTAGTTGTTTTTGCTCATGGATATAGTTTGTTCAAAACTATTCATTTAGTGGAAAAAGAGGTACTATAGGCATTCTGCTGTATCCTTTTGCAAACAGCAAGAGTGAGTCATGAAAGGTTGGCGTTTTTTACTTTTCTCTCCACCAAATACATCAATTAAAAAGCTATCAAAAGCTATCAATATCTAGGAAGATTTAATTCCAAAATTTCCTGTTTAATAGGTTCTTTGGCCCAGCCATTTCAAATGGAAAAGGAGGGCTGCCCCTTGTAGTATTATATGTTAAGCATATATTAGTATTATATGCTTAACATATAATACTAATATAACTACTTGAAATCCCAAGATAAAAGGACATGTTTGATGCTAATGACAAATTGATGATCATTGAAGTGTTGAAATTATAAGGAATAAGATAAATATGCTTTAAAGGAAAGATTAGTGAAACTACTTAATGTTTAGAGTGTTAATATTATTTTATTATCTTAAATATGTTCTATATACAATTAATTTATATATTTATTTAAATTATATATATATATATATATCTAACATGGTAACACTTTACTTCACATATACAGAAAGCCATATGAATATTGTTTGTAGTTATATTATAACATGATGTGATCATTTATGGTGAAAATTTCACAATTTATTGGTGCTAATTCTTTATCTGTTTTGATTCTTGTAACAGGTCCTAGTATCTGAGCTTGTGGAAAAGATAGATTCTCTGTATATCTCTGCCCATTGGTGTCCCCCTTGCTGAGTTTTCACTCCAAACCTTATACAGGTATACAATAAGCTCAAGGGAAGAGGAGAACCGTTTCAGATTGTTTTCGTATCCAGTGACAGATCAAAAGGCTTTTGAAGACTACTACTCAAGCCTGCCATGGTTAGCTCTTCCCTATGGAGATAGAACAAAGGATCATCTCAAGAGGATTTTCCATATTCAAAGCATCACAATCACAACCTTGAATGTGATTGCTCCTGATGGAGAAACAGTGACAGTTAATGCCAGAAGGGCAGTGTCTAATGCTCACATTGTCATGGGGTTATTTTAACAATGAAACCAAATGTCCATTTGATTTGAAAATTTTTAAATCCTGAGATTCATGGCTTCACAGGCTGCTCCATCTAGCATTCCCAAGAAGGAAATTGAAAAGTAGCATTCTACCTAGACAAACAAGAAAATCCGGTCACATGTTTGAAATGGCTCACTAGATCAACCGTTCAGCGACTCTGATTGTTGATGACTACCACTTAGAAGATGGCGATCTACTCCAAACAAGTATGTCGATAACATTCTAACTGGCCACTCCTTACATAAGCTTCAAAGATACAAATTGACTTTGGTTTCATGCCTTTTTGGATAAATGATCAGTTTGAAATGGCTCACTAGATCAACCGTTCAGCAACTCTGATTGTTGATGACTACCACTTAGAAGATGGCTATCTACTCCAAACAAGTATGTCGATAACATTCTATCTGGCCACTCCTTACATAAGCTTCAAAGATACAAATCGACTTTGGTTTCATGCCTTTTTGGATAAATGATCAGTTGGTGCCTAATCTCCTTTTTTTCTCTCGGACTTCCTTTTGCCTAGTATTAATTTATCATAGGTATTACCTTTGAAATTGAAATTGAGATCGAGAAATGTGAGTGGTTCTCTTGAAATATATTTGGTTAATAAAATAAAATAAGTTACAGAAATAAATATATTAAAAAATTAAAATATGTAAATATTTTTAAAATATTAATATAATGAATTGAATATTTTATTATTTTATTTTTAAAAATTAAGCTTAAGATTTATATATTTTGATTAAGAGAAATATATCCAATGTGTTTTTAGCTTGAAGGTTTAGCTCAAGTGGTTGAGAGCTCTGTAAATTGCAAGAGTTATTGAGGTCAAACCCATGGGCTCGTTGCCCAAAATATGTAAAGGGCCTCACTCGATGTCCCGCTGGGTTAGGTTGCCTACACACTGCAACTGAATGATTTACCCGCTGGGTTAGGTTGCCTACACACTGCAACTGAATGATTTATCTTGGGTACCATTCTCGAAAAGAGAGAAAGTGCATGAAGGTTTCATGTGATGCAAAATTCAATGGGTTTTTATTAAAACTTATCAAATTAAATAAAGTTATGATATTTCACCTAGCTTTATGATATTTCACCTAGCTTTTAAGTTCTTATGTTGATATTACAAATTATTAAATTAAATAAAGTGATATTTTACCTAGATTTTAATTTTCTTTGCAAAAAATCTAATAAGTCTTTCCAACTTTATTTTAATTAAAAGATAATAAAGCTTTTAAACTTTAAAGAATTTAGTTTATTATTTTTGAATGGGGAGGAAGTGCATGAAGGTTTCACTTGATGTAATTCAACGAGCTTTTATTAAAACATATTAAATAAAATAAAATTATGTTATTTCACCTGGCTTTTAAGTTCTTATACCAATATTAAAAATTATTAAATTAAAAGATAATAAAGCTTTTAAACTTTGAAGAATTTAGTTTACTATGGATATCATTTTTAAAATGGAGAAGTGTCCAACTATATTTCATTTTTTAAAAGATAATAAAGCATTTAAACTTTGAAGAATTCAGTTTACTATGGATATCATTTTAAAAATGGAGAAGTGTTTTAGTTTTTATCATAAATATAGAAAAAATTTAAAATTTAAAATTATTTTAAAAATATTAATACAATGAATATTTTATTAAAACTTATATAAACTTGATATTTTTATATTTGATTAAAAAATTATGTTTAATGATTATTTTATTATTTAAAAGTTTTCAAATTAAATAAACTTACTATTTAAAAAAAAATTATGTTTAATGATTTTTTTTTATATTAAAAGTTTTCAAATTAAATAAACTTACTATTTTAAAAAAATTATGTTTAATGATTATTTTATTATATTAAAAGTTTCAAATTAAATAAACTTACTATTTTTCAATTTTGTTTTTCATGATTTTTTTTCCAGAAATTCTAATTTACTATATTTTTTTGTTTTTTATGATTTTTTTCGAAAGATTCTAATTTACTATAAAAATTTATGTCCAATGAGCCTTTTATTATATTAAGTATTTTATTATTTTAAGAGTTTTAAGATTAAAAAAAGTTATGATATTTTAATTATTTTTCCAAACATTCTAATTTACTGTGAATATAAAATGTTTATTGATTTTTTTTAAAATATATATTTGGTAAGAAAATTTATTTATTTATTTATTATATGAAAAAATATATATTAAAATATAAATATAATAAATTTTTATAAACATTTTATTAAAATTAATTATAAATAATTAAAAAGTGAAGCCATGGATATTATTTTTGAAATATATTATTAAAAAGTGAACATAGTACTTGAGCACATTTACAGAGAACACAATCAGATGACAGATAAGATGTCCAAACTGGCACTTGCAGGTGATGATGGCTATTTTCTCTGGGAAGTTTCATAGATTAGATAGTAAATTCAGGTACAAAAATATTTTTTGGATGATAGTTACATTTTGTGGAGAATGGTAGGAATGTATTATTTTGGACAAAAAGTATGTAATATTGTGATGGAACAGTCTGAAGGAAGAACAGGATCATAGTCATTTATGTGACCGATTTATCACTGTACTGTTTTAATTCAATTTTGAATATAAATAGTATGCTTTTTTGGCTGAAAAAAAAGAAATATATTATTATTATTATTATTATTTGTTTTTGTAAGTTGCAGGCAGAAATTTAATTAACATAAACAGAATATGCATTGTGAACAGTAGAGTTTGTTGCAAATTGGGGTGACCTTAGATAATGAAGCCACCATCCCAATTGCTCAAAAAGACTGAAATGACAAACATAGTACAAAATATAGACCCTGTGAGTATGGTCTGCCCATAAAAAGGCTGCAACTTGCTGCAAAAATAAATATTCATAATGTATTATAGTGCTATAAACTAAGCTATACCAAAAATAAAAACAGAGAAGTTGATAGTCCCAGAGATGACCAGGGGCAATGGCCTTCCAATTAGCAATTTGCAGGTGAGTTCTCTGGTTTTTCCTCAAAGGTGCCTAGAGGGGGCAGAGTTGGAGAGGGTGACCCTTGAGAGAACAGGTCATCAGAAGCGGCACCACACACAGCGTCACGAGCAGCATCACAGGTAGCATCACGAGCAACATCACGAACAACGTCACAAGCAGGGATTGCAGAAGTCGAGCCCTTGTTCTTATTGACCTTGGAATGTTTTTTTGCAGACCCGGAGGTTGGAGCTTCAAGAGCCTCAACCTCCTTGTTTTTCTACTTGGCGAGTTCAGAGTTGTTGCCCAGGTCATATTGGCGTCCAGCGTGTTAGAGTGGTCTGTCGCCTCTTTGAGACTGGCGTTGATATTCCTTACAATACTGGTGTTGGCTTGCCAACTAGCCTCCATTTCCTCTATGAGGTTGCTCATCATGTTTTTGAGCAACCAGTAATGGTTAATGGCTCCTCCATTGCTACCAGAGGCAAGGAGAGTCGCCACCCTACGAGCCTCCCACCCATCAATGAGGCTTTGAGTCCTTGTTGAGATTCTTGGAGCATAACCATCCATGACCGTCCAGTCCATGGCGACCTTGGGCCTGCGGTTGGAGCTTTTCCTGCCACTGCCCCGACGAGAGACCCCCCTATTGCGAATTGTCATGGCTTTGAGAATCGCAGAGTAAGCCACCCCTAAGATCTCAAGCTCTGCGAAATAATCCTCAGAGAGATGCCAAAACTCGACAGTAGAAGCGGAATACCTATTGGCAGGATGTTTTAAAGAGCCGAGACTATTAATGTTACGGTTTGTCGTCCTCATGGAAGGTGGCAGAATTGAATGCAGGACACAGTGGCCAAGAGAAAATGTCATTCTAAACATGCGGGAGGGGATCGTCACCATAACTCTCGTCCTGCAGTCTTAAATAGGCGCCGGCGCTTAGGGTGGTGGAATGATCGTCATTTCTGGTGGACAGATGTGCGGCGGCGATCATCTCGTCAACCAATTCGTGCATGCAAAGGGTCATCCCATCGTCACCACGTGCAGCAGCGTGAGGTGGCAACTGCTCCCGGTTAGCATTGTGCACGGTGGCGGAGGTTGGAGCACTCGCATCCGGGTTGTTATTATTATTAAATATATATTTTTTTTAAATAGAATGAAATGGTTAATTTTTAAATGAAATGAAATTGTAATTATGAAATGAAATTGTTAATATATATTTTTATAAATGAAATGAAATTATTAATTATGAAATTAATTTTTTTTTAAAAACACAATAAGTTAATAAATGTAAGGATATATTTTAAGTTATTTTGTGAAAACCTAATATGCTTTTTAAACCTCTTATAAACATATTTAAAGATTTTGAATTAAAAAATATTTTAAAATAAAAAAATGTCTCAAATTATTATCAAAATTTTGTTATCAAATTATAAACTAGAAATATTTTTATTAATTAATATGATTCTTATATTTTTTAATGTTAATTGAAAACACATAACAATACAAATAAGTTAATCATGAATAAGCACATCAAATATTATATAAACATTACATTTTAATTTTTTGTTACCATATTAAATAATAAATTATTTAAATATTTGATAAGAGTTTTGTTTAATTTTGAGAATTATAATTATTTACTAAACTAACTACAAAATTTATTTACCTACTTTATATACATTTTTTTAAACATATATTATAAATATATACATAGATGTAAATATATACACAAATGTAATCCAAATAATATACGCTATCATAAATGTGCGTCGATTTTTTATTAACACAGATGTTCTTAATAGGCCCTTGTAAATTACTACTGTGATGTAATACACAAATATGCAAACATATTGCATTTCAATTATTACAAATAAAGAAAGTGTAACTACACACAAATAAATGTCCCATTTGAATTTTTTGTTAATATGCTATACACAACTATTTTAAGTACATGAGTATACAAAAGAAACTCAAACAACAATCCCAAAATGAGTGCACAAAATATGATCAAGAAGCAAACATTAATTATGTATCAATATTGGCCAACCATAATTAGTTTGTAATTCATTAAGCCAATCTTATCCACTTTTATGTTTGTATATTTACAATTATGTGTATAATATTTATATATTTATAAAATTTGATGTGTATTAGTAATTGTTATTTGATGATTATGTATTTACAATTGGTTCATGTAAGAAATACAATATACAAAAATATTTTTAAATATAAATACAAAGAATATTTTATTAAAATTAAAAAAATAATAATAATTAAAAAAATCTAAAATCAAAAATTTTTTAATTAAGAAAAATATATTATATTCGATAAATATTCCATTAAGAGCTATGGAATTATTATTGGAAACAACATAATAATAAGTACTCCAAACTTTTCTTATAAACATATTTAAAGTTTTTCAATTAAATATAATATTTTAAAGTAAAAGATGTCTCAAATTATTATCAATTTTTTGGTCAAATATTAAATATAGATCTTTTATTAAATAATAATAATATAGATTTTGCATGTTCTTTTATTTTTTAATATTAAATTGTAAATATACAATCATATAATTAAATTAAATACTATACAAATATTACATTTCATTTTTTTATCACTACTTCAAAATAATAAATTGCTTAGATAAATAAATATGTATATTTGTGATGTAATACACAAATATACTACGTTATTTATTTTATTTTAAAGCAAATATCAACATGTCATATGTAATCATTGTTAATATGTACATAAATGAAATCCAAATAACAATATACATTCATGAATGCACATCATTTTTTAATCAATATAGAAAAAAATATTGTAATACATAAATATACAATCATTAAGCATTAAATTTTCATTAAAAAACGAATTTTAAGTACTTAATACAAACATTTTGCATTTCAATCATTACAACCAAATAAATTGTGAATGCATATAAATGTTCCACTTGAAATTTTTATCAAAATATGTAAATATTATAAACATCATGAAATGAAATTCAAATAAATTGTAAATACACAAATATAAAAATGAAATACAAATAACAAACATTGTTATACACAATGAAAAATGCACATCAATTTCTTTATCAATACTCAAAAAAATATTGTAAAACACAACACAATACACGCATTAGGTGTGGAACATTAATCATTACACAAACAAATTATAAACACACAATCATACATATGAAATTCAAACAACAATCATAAATATCAAATTTTGTAAATATTTAAAGATACACAAAGAAATTATAAATACACAAACACATAAATGAAATTAAATACAAATAAAATCATTGTTATACATAATTATGAATACACATCAAAATTTGATTAATACAACATACAAGCATTAAGTATCAAATATTGATCCTTACACAAACATATTGTACACAAAACCATATATATGAAATTTAAACAATCACGAGTACACATGGAATGTTGTAAATACACAAACATACAACCATACATATGAAATTCAAACAACTATTATGAGTACACAACAAATTTTGTAAATATATAAACATTAAACATACACAAAGAAAATGTAAATACACAACCATAAAAGTGAAATGAAACTCAAATAATAAACATTGTTATACACAAACATGAATGCACATCAAACTTTGATCAATACAAAAAAGAATTGCAATACCCAAACATATAAACATTAGATGTCAAATATTAATCATTACACAAACAAATTATAAATACAACCATACCTATGGAATTTAAATAATTGTGAGTACAGATGAAATTTTGTAAATGCACAAACACAAACTTTAGAAACACACAAAAATTGTAAATACACAAACACAAACATTAGAGACCAAAAAATTGTAAATACACAAACATACAAACACTGCATTTCGAAATTTTATAACTATCCCGAAATAGTAAATTACTTAAATAAATAAATATCTATATATTTTATCACAACCTTGAAATAATAGATTACTTATATATATCTATATATATATATATATATATATATATAATTTACTATTTTGGGCCAGTTATAAAAATTTGAAATGTAATTTTGTTTATTTCATTGGGTAGGAAGGGGAGGGCAGGGGCAAGCACGAGGAGACCAAATGAGTTTCAATTTTCTCATTGTCTGAAATTCATTTGGCCACCTTGTGCTTGCCCCCGCCCCCCCTTGCTACCCAACGAAATAAAATAGATTACATTTCAAATTTTTATACTACCCAAAAACAATAAATTACATAAATTTATAAATTTGAAAAGAGCTTTTCTTAGCTTCAAGAATCATACATTCTCTACTAACGAGGCCAACCACGGGAAGGTGAAAGCTCATCTGCCCCCCCCCCCCTCACTTCTAACCTATAATTACACTACACTCATCACTCCCCCAACCCAACCATACAAATGAAACTCAAACTATAAACAAATCATCAATTACAGAGTACAAAATATCGTGAATACACAAACACAAACATGTCATCACACAACAAACATATCATCATCATTATCAATCACAAATATAGTACAAAATATTAGGAAGACACAAATACATATGCCATCAAACAACAAACACATCATCATCATTATCAATCATAAATCGCGTATAAAATATCATGAATACACAAACACATCATCATCATTATCAATTACAATCAGAGTACAAAATATCATGAATACACACACAAACATGTCATCAAACAACAAATACATCATTATCATTATCAATCACAAACATAGTACAAAATATCATGAATACACAAACATGAACATGTCATCAAACAACAAACACATCATTATCATTATCAATCACAAACATAGTACAAAATACCATGAATACACAAACATGGACATGTCATCAAACAACAAACACATCATTCTCATTCTCAATTACAAACATAGTACAAAATATCATGAATACACAAACAAAAACATGTCATCAAACAACAAACACATCACCATGATTATCAATCACAAACATAGTACAAAATAACATCGATACACAAACACAAACATGCCATCAAACAACAAACACATCATCATCATCATATCATAATCACAAACATATTGATCATCATCAAAATATCATCAATCACAATCGCAAACAAAGTATAAAATATCATGAATACACAAACACAAACATCTCATCATTATCCAATTATCATTGATTATCAAAATATAATGAATACACAAGCACATACATGTCATCATCATCAATCACAAACAAAGTACACAATATCATTAATTGCCAAATTATCATAAATACAAAAATAATTTTAAATGTATTTTTAAACATTCAAATATTAAAAAAAATTTATACGTTTAAAGCCAATTAACAAGTTGATTTAGATTTTTTTTTCTATTATATTGTGTAATTTATATCAATGTATTATTAAATAGTTTTGATTTAAAATTTATGACTAAGTTTAAACATTGAAAAAAAAAAAAAAAGTAAGTGGAAAAGAGAGAGTGCACAAACCCTTAAGAATGATCGTGATTCATTCTTAAGGGCATTGAGAAGGGGCTAAATAGCCCCTTCAAACAAAATAATAATTTTTTTATTAATGATATTTTAGAGAGTATTTACATAATAAATAAATGTTAGTTTATTTTGAAAGTAAATAATGTTACAATCATTTCTTGTCTTCTATCATGATCATGTACATACTTCACATGTCATGGTCATCCATGTATATTCCTTTTGTCCTCTGCAAAAATAATACCTTTCAAAATTCAGTCAGAATCCATAACTAAGATAATTTAACAAAAATTGCATAATTTAAATTCATCATTTAAGTAAGTAACTAAGATAATTTAACAATTAAAATAATTTCACACTTGAATTTGGTACTTGTACTTTAACTAAACCAAAAGAAACATAGTCACTTAGGTGATAATAGATAATTGGAAAATGCAAATCCTGAATTGTACATATTAATGCAAATCCAATGAGATAAAAAGGTACTTACTTTACGAAATTGGATAATTATAATGCATATTATGAAATTTTAATAAAATCAAGAACGTTGAGATATGGACATGGCGAAAATTAAAACAGAACATGTGTTCATATTCTCCATGTGTGAGAGAGAGAGATTTAGATGTAGTGAATAGGTTGAAGGATGATTTCAAGAATCTCTCAACTTAGTTAGGGAATGTTCAAAGACATATGATTATCTTGTACACATATTTTATAACTCAAAGGTCAAAGGGACTAAAAGAACTTATAGAAGTGAAAGACAATTTAATGATAACTATAGTGGAGTTTGTTGTAGGGAGAAAAATGAGTTAATCAGGAAGTGGATATAGACAAAAACAAAAATATAGTACAAAAATGTGGTCTTTTAAAATGGTAACAATTAATCCTCATAACACAATTTAAGCTTGCAAAAAACTCAACAAAGAATAACTAAACTGGTGGGCCCTAGAAATGAAAAATGACATCCCTTTGATTAGATATCACGAGGAGATTGAAGTAGAAGGGTGTTTTAATATTCAAGTGAGTATCATTGTTTGTAGTAGTATCGACAATGTAGTATCATGAATAGGGTGTCTTCATTTTGGAATTATAGTGATCGATGTTCATGATGATCATGTCAATAGCCTTTGTTAACTTTCATGATAACAATTAATCGAGGTTTTTGTTGGCACTAGACATCCAAGTCCACCTTATAAACCCTTTTGAGAGGTCCACTTCAGTGCATATTTTTTATTAGGAGTATTGGCAAGCCTTCAACACTACACTTTCTAAGAAATTTCCAATGTCATTATAAAAGAACTAGAATGTCTAATCATGCCATAAAATTAGCGGAAGATGTGGGATTAGACCCATACTAAAACAACTTTGGAAATGCCTTCCTTTGGGTTAAAATCAATTGTCCATCTATTCAAGTAAAGACCCTTTGTTCCTATAAAATAAGGATCACTTTAGAAAATGAGATCTCGATCTTCCTTTAGTTGGAAGATGAAGGCTATGTCTTCTCTTCTACACATGAATAAATTGATTGGACCCTTCATTAGAGGGTACCAAAATTATTCTAGATGCTTGTAGATAGACTAGTTGTCCTATAAAATTTCTAATCAATTCTTTTTCTAAGAAAATGAATGTTTTATGCCTTGGGGTTGAGGTTGAGAGTTTGTCTTTGGGATCTTAAAATCCTTCATAAACAATATGCTTGAGATTTTGTCTAAGGAACTTTCTTTGTTGTTGACTCAATGACAATTTAAAGTTTATCTACTTCTACGACAAAAATATTTCCAATGTTAAAGTGGTTCATTTTTGCTAGAGAGGAGTTTATTTTCCTCGTAGGGTTCACCATGAGTTCCCCAACATGCATCCTTTGCAGATAAGATAATAACTCAATAATTGCATGACATTAGAGGAAGGTAAGTAGTCTAAAATAGTGAATATTGTGTCTCAACACTCCCTATACAAGCGACTTCTTGATCGGTTCCACAATCAAATCCAAGTGGCACAACATGGTTGAGCTAGGGGAACAACAAAGTCAATGTTACAAAGAATGTCTTCTTAAAAAATGCATTGAGTTCCTATGTATAATTCAAAAAAGGTTGAAAGTAGTATTGTCTAAATCTAAGTTTCAAAGGTTATCTATAGGAATGGGGGGGTTTGTTTTGTGAGTACAACTATGTGGAAGATTGAGAAGGTTGAGGTTGGTGGTTGCACGGAGAAGTGCATGATACAAGTTAAGTCGAGAAATAACGCGCCACAAATAATGAAATACTAATACTTAATAATATACATGAATTAAGAAAAAGTTAAAATTTAAAAATTATTCTAGATCCATATTAAACCTATTCTATTAAGGGTCGAGAGGGATGTATAAGGGATTTACTAACCCGAGAGATTCGATTTCAAATAAATTGAATTTATGCGTTTTCATGAATTGATAATGTAAATAAATGTACAGGAAAGAAGAAAATAATGGAGCAGGTGATCTAGATCTGGTCTGGATTCAATCGAATCGGAGATCGTTACATACAGAGATATTCAAATCAGGATTGACCTGGAGGTCCAGAAATTTTAATGAACAACAAGATTTAAATTTTCGATTAAGGCAGAGACATTTCGACTCCAACCACGCAGAGACTTCAGATAAAAGAAAGAGTTCTAGCAATTCGATCTATACTGGATTAGCCATCTTCAGTTTAATCCAGAAAAATTTTAATTTAAAAGAAATAAAATAACCGAGCATTACTTATTTCTCAATTAAAATAACATTAAGGCAGAAACACATAAATCGTGGAATCCCCAGATCTATTCCACCGAACACTCACACGAACAAGAGTTTGAGTGGATATTGTAGGCGTATTCTCAGGCCTTAGCTGTCAATTACTTTAGTTCAAGCTATTTAGGAGTCATTATTTTCACTATAACTTTCTTAGTATTTTGTAGTATATCATGAGGATATGTACCGTATGATGTTATGTTACTTAGTAAGACCTTTACATGATATTCTTAAAAAGGAGTTTTAGAATTGTTATTTGAGAGTGTGTCTCAATTAACTTCAGTACTCTAATGGTTTGGAAATAGCCAACAACATATGATTATGCTTACAAATTCAAAAGTGCTATGTATGTTGAAAATAATTATATAAGGATTTAAATATTGTTTTAGGTGAGTTGTTTATCATTATAAATGATCAGCCATAAGGAAGATATGTTCTAGATTGAGTTAGAAAGTAATGCTTAAATAGTAAGTGTGTATCATTCATGGGATAAATAGAATGAAAAACCTGAAGGATTGTTTAGATGGATTTTAGTAAACTAAAGGAGAGAAGCTAGTTTGCGTAATAAATTTCAATGACGAAAAATATGTACAAGTCTTGAACGACGGATCTTTACTTCTTCTCCATCGGCAAGGATACTTCCAGCTTCTCAGACAGGTTAGAATTATTCTCCTCTACATTTGCTAGTATGTAAGTTTGAATGGTATTCAAGGTTCATATACTTTGATGATGGGTTGTGCGTCAAGAATTTTATCAATTGGTTGTAAATGCTTATTTTATGAAATCAAGGCGATGGCTTCGCAGGTATGCACTACTAGTTTGTAATTTTGCTTTGAATTGTGAAAAGAGAGAAGTTAAACTTACTTGAATTATAGAATCTTAACTATGCTTAAGTTAGGAAGAGAAGAAAACCTTGCATGACGTTGTTTATAAAAATCAGAGATTATACTAAGTAAATGGCACTCCAATATTTAATTATACTTGGATTATGAGAAGAGAGAGGTTGCATGTAAGATAAGTTTAGTAATGGTTAAGGTATGTATTGAAGAACTGAATTGGAAAGGGTAAATTCTTATTTTGAAATTCAGACATTGTTTTAAACATATGATAGTTATACGTAATTATAGAGAAGGAAGAAGTTGGAATTATCCCTTATGTTGAAATATGTTAGTACCTTAAGGATTTTCATGAATGATATACTTATAGCTTTGTTGAATGGAAAGAATTTGTTGTAGACGATTTCAATCTCGGTTACAATTAGTGAGTCAAGAGAGAACTGTTGTGGGGATTGCTACACTATGAAAGGTACGATTTAGTATATTGTCAATTATGAGAGGTATACTTATATGAGGGTAGAAAAGAAGAAATGAAATTTTATTATCAATTGTGGTTATGTTGAAGAAATGAATGTGAAAAAAAAAAAAAAGTGAAAACTCACCATGGAAGCACATGAGACTTAACTTCGGGATGAAGTTTTAATAAGAGGGGGTGTATGTAATGCCCCTAGAATCACTGTGGACCTTAAGGGCACCTGTCGAGTGACCCAGCTGAACAACTTCGATATAATGGTCTCTTGAGCCTTGTTATGTCTTAAATGATTGAGGAAAACCTAAAGATGGGAATGACGGCAATAATTGATAAATGAATTAAAGAATTAAATTATATGTGTGGAGTGGTATAATTGATTGGTTAGTTCTTGCTTAATGATTAGCCTGGATTGATCAAATCAAAGTGCAGTAGGACAGTTACAGTCCTAGCTCTGCAACTTGGGAGGACGCAACTGAGATGCGTCATAGCTTTCCATTTTTATTCTGAACTTCGGGACGAAGTTCTAATTAAGTAGGGGTGTATGTAGTGCCCCTAGACTACTATAGACATTGAGGGCACCTGCTGAGTCACCTGACTGTTTGAAACATTAATAAAATAACCCTATGATTTTATTTTGAGTATATTTATGATTACGATTGATTGATATATGTGCATTTGGATAGTTATTGTGAATGGAGAATTTCATGTTGTTTAACGATTAACTTTGATATGAAAACTGTACATATGAATAATGCTTAACAACTAGCTGTGCAATTGATTATGTGATTAGATGAATGAGTAATTATTAAGTAAATTATAGATGCTTAATGAAGCAACAGATTTATAAAACAAATTGTGATTATTGAGAACAGTGCTACTAATTTACGTTTGCGAGAAATGTGTGTAGCGACAGGTGAAACGGTTCACCAACGGACACACAACGGAATATGAAGGGTCGTAGAGTATGAGTAAATCACACACAGGGAGAGCGACGACGATGTCGACTTCCGACGGAATACCACGCTTGAGCAGATAAGCACTGATCCGCTTGCTCAAGAGGAAGGCGTGAGGGCGTACGAGGTGGGCCACGACGGAGCTGGTCACGTACGAGTTGGGGGGCGCGCAGTGAGAACGGACTCACTCCTCAGCGCCATTAGTCCCTAGATAGCATGTAGACGGAGGATGGATGGTAACGATTCCTAAAATCCCTACAAGAGTTCCCGCAAGTCAAAACGGAAAGATGGTGGCAGAAGGGCCCGACGATGCGGTACCCTGTCGAGAATGGAAAGAATGGACACAAGGACCCAACGATGCGGTACCATGCCAAGGAATGGAAACCATGGATGACTGGACCCGACGGAGTGGTGCCATGTCAGGGAATTAAAATTAAGGAACTAGGAGCCCAACGGCGCGGCACCATGATCCTAGTGAGTTTGATTGTTAAATTAAACTGCATAAAAACTTAGGAGAATAACCCTAGATTATTACTTAGCAAATGCATAACAATAGCTTAGACATTTGCACATGAATAGTTATTTTGTTGAGCATTTAAAATAATAGAAATTATTATTTAGGAGCAAAATAGATTAGACACCTAGTCAACTAAAAGCTAGGAGTTGATTAAAATATCTGGAGGACAAACTAGAGCAAACTTAGGGATGTAGGTGCACTTCCCAGAGAAACTGACACTTGGATGGGTGAGTGTTTTAATTAAATAAATAATTAAAAATATTTATTTATGCATGAAGCGACATGTGTCGCAGGAGATTTCCCTTTATAAGGAAGGCTTAAGGAATGGGTAAGGGGCCATAATTTGGATGATTGTCGTAATTTTCGAATGCCTCAAAGACTTGCTGCTATCTAAGGGTTTGGCTTAGAAATCCTGGTGGGAAGGGAAGCCCAAGCTGAATTTCTGAAATACTTGTGTGAGCTCTACGACCCAAAGCTCGGGGGAGGCCATGCGACTGAAAGCATGAGCCTATGGTTGGGTGGCAAAGCTAACGGTTGCTTCGCCTATGGTTAAACGAGCTTTGCTGGAGGGATCCTACGGAAGACGAAGGCGACAATGGACCAACCGGATCAGGTTGACAGGTTAAAGTTTTGCTTATTTTTGTTAAGTTATTCACGCTTTTTATTTTATTTTTCCAATAACTATGATGGCTAATTTGTTTGTATGAAGTTTTTAAAGTTTCAGGGTCAGTTCAAGGGGACCCTAAATGAGGGATGTAGATCTCACATTTTTGAATCCTAAAATATGTTTGTTGGACGGGACATAATCAACGGGATTATGGTCACCACCGTAGTTTTATGGGGCCTTCAAGGAATGGAATGCTTTCTCACACCTGCAGGGATTTGAACCTAGACTTATGTCGGGACCCACCGATGCCTAGGCCGGACCCAACCTTAATATTGAGTAGAATAACGATATGCCCAACAACAAGTAGAATTGTCACTGTGTCTAACATGAGGTCTTAAAGGGATACACCATCTCCCATAGGAAAGTACTGCAACCCCCATAGGGAATGGAACCCGGGTCTCCATCAGGTCAGACATAAAACCCCACCCTTGGCTCCTGCCCTCAAATCCATTTTTCACAAATTATCTGTTACAGATTAAAGCAGTTTAAATAAATATGAAACTCAGGAACATGAGCTATGAGATTATCTAGTGAGTGAAATAGGATTGGAAAGGGTGGGATTGTAGGATTCAAAGCTATCAGTGGAATTCTTGGCATCCAGACGTTTCAAATCCTATTGGCCTCCAGCTTCTGCAGTGCCCTTTGTACATATAACCGAAAATAACGATTCAACCAGTAAGATAACTCAATGAGATTGGTAAATCAATGATAACAGAAGCTCAAAATAACAGGTAGGCATTATGTGAAAAATGCAGGCTTTCCGTTTCCAAGCTCTTGGGCAGATAAAATCTCATATGGGCAGTGTGTATGAAATATTCGCAACGATTATAGAAAAATTTTGTCTTCGGTATGACAACAATGGCCTGTCTCACATGGGTACGAGAACTTAACACTAAAAATTGTAGATTTTTAGATGGGCTAATGGGGAGTTAGGTTTTTAAATTGATTCCAGCCTTGAATGTAAATAGAATCAAAGGCAACCACACAAGTCTGCCTATGATTCTCACACAAATGCCTCTTGGTATGGCTCTGCACAGACATGAGTAAATATATGGTTGGACTAAGACCACTCTATCACTCGTGTGAGCAAGGGGATAAAGGATCTGTTTCACTTGTTTTTATCTGCAGGACATTTTGAAAGAAAATGAAGTTGAGACATTTGAAAGAAAACAGGACATTGTTTTTATGTGCAGGAGATTTTGAAAGAAATGAAGTTGAAACATTTGAAAGAAAACAGAGAGAACCAGCTAGCTAGATGTGAGCCATATCGGCCCTTTTGCCATACTGGAGGGTTTCAGGACTTCTGAAGTCTACTGATTCCAGCGACAAAACAACATTTACGTGTTAATTGCAACAATCGTCAGGGAATGATAGGCCACAGTGTACACCCGAGTTACTCATGGCGAGAAACGATACCCGCTCGTGAGAGATCCGTATATTCTATCTCCAGGTTATAGGACCTTTTGATTTGCATTCGATTGAGATGCGGTTGAGGCTTTTACAGCGAGCAAGTGAGGGATATCAAAGAAATGTATTCCATTTCGGTAGGCGGTGGGGGTGGGTCGATCCCTCAAATACTCCCTCCATTGATTTCTTGAAGCTGTATCGATCTTCAAGCACGATCCAAAAATAAGCTATTCAAAGGGATTGATTAACCTGATTCAGATTGAACATGAACAAATAGAGCGGGAAAGAACTTCACTCTGACCAAAGTGCTAGGATTTCAATCTTAGAAGAAAACGAGTAGCTATGCGGGCTAGATGGTCTTTTTATCGAGTTTCAAGGCACGAGAAAAGCCATCAACGAATGTCTGATAGGTTATCTCAAGTAAAACCATAAGATCAGTGATATACAATGGGAACAGGTGATGGGGTCTCGAACATCCATATATACGCAGGTAACGAAACTCAGGAGTTAGATACCAATCGTTAATAGCAAATGGCAAGTTGCCTCTGGCACACAAGGAGGGGGCCTTCTGAAGATCAGGGCATCCGGGTTTGTATATAATGTTTGTATATGCCATCCAGCGATCCGAGCGATCCAAGGGGGGATATCATATATGCTCAGGGCTGTCCATCCAAGGCCAAAGGGAATAAGCTTAAGATAAAACCCTGGCATAACTATTATAATGTTTTTACCATCTCACGGAAGCATCTGAGCCATTTCAGGAGACATAGCTCGTTTCAGATCCAAAGCTAGTCGATGACCCATCATAAGCAAAGTCAAAGCCAGGAGTACAGATTCTTTAGGCAATAAATTAGGATACGTTGAATCAAGACAGTGAAATTAACTTGTATTTGTTGCAGCTCTTTGGAGGATGGATATGAAACAAACTGCGGTATTTGTTGCATCTCTTTGGTCTCTGTTGATTCTACTATATCAAAATCGAATATACTACACCATGCATAGGAGCGATACAAAGCCATAACACTATTCAGAGTATCTAAGACTGGAAAGGACATTGTAAATTCATCCTTTAATATGAAAAAATACAAAAATAAACTGAGTTAGACAAGGAAAATGCATGTTTTCCATCATGGTTGAGGTTTTTATGAACCATCTGACTCCATTCTTTGCTTTTGCAGCTGCAGCTCCTCTTTTATCTCCCTCTATTGATTGTCTTCCGGGGCTTCTCTCTTGCCTGCACCAGCACTGGTTCTCGCTTGCTCGTCCTTACCTTAATACTCCTTTGGCTTGATCTCCATGGCCAATTATATCATATCTTCATTCACCGCCTCCAGCTCCACCACCACGGCCAGGAGTGGAGAGGGAAGATGAAAAATCTCTGCGATATTTGCACACCGATTGATCATAATTTGAACCCTGTACTCTAGTTCCTTTATGCGATTTTGCGTCTCCTCTTCTAGACCTCAAATTTCATGGAGGATGTTAAGCAGAGTGTTGGTCATAGAGCTGAGATGATGCGAAATTACAGCCTCTTCATAGCCTATCCCATGCCGCTGGCCAGGGCGGGCTCTTTTTTTGGGAGCCTGTTGCCTTTCTCTCGTCATGCTGTCAGTGGAACCGACCGCACATGGATAAAGATCGTCCCACCTGGGAGAGATATCTGCTGGAAAGTGTATAACCTGCATTAAGGACGCGAGCCCATTTAAATCCTTACCTCCATGCTCAGGTGTCCTTTCCAGAGGTCTGTCCCTTTCACCCTCGCATATTGCCTGAGAATGTTGCCTATACATGTGCTCCACAAAATACTGCGGTAGCTGTACACTGCTGGATGTTCATAAGGGATACACATCCAGTTCATTCCAGGGAAAGGGTTCCCGGCACAAACAATGTCAAACATACATCGGGTATGTTCCAAGTGTACTGGGCAAAGTAAGGGCTTCCTTTTGATTTGATTTTATTGATTACAGTCACTGCGTATTTTGCATACACTGGAAATGGGAATAGCCATATGAACTATCGAAATTTGAAATAGCATGGCCCCTATAATATAATAACCCAGATCGCCCATAACAGTGCTCGCCCCAATCTCCGTACCTAACGGGCTGGCTAAGGATAATAAGGCATGGGTTCAGTTGCTTTGTTCGACCAGTGAAGGCTTGAATCGTTGGGTTCATATCCGTCGAAACTATGCCTCCTAGAGCAGTACAGGTGGGCACTATGCCTCCTAGAGTAGTACAGTTGGGCATCGCTCCAATGGTTCCCATGGATTCAGGGTTGGTTCAGAATCTTGAAATTTGTTCTGTCACTCTGGGTGATGTTGGTAAGGAAAAAAAACCAAATTGGAGGAGGAAATAGTCAAGCTTTTTTGGGCTAAATTCCTATCCTGACTCTGTACAATTTCAGAATTTTAGAAATATCAGTGGTCCTACCATTACACTATTATCACATTCTGTTTGGGCAAATTTCAGTCTTTAAAATAAAATCATTTCAATAGGACAGAATACATATAAAAATGAACTACAAGTTGGTGCTAGGTACTTCAATGGTTTGCTTTTCCAGTTCGAACGAGTGGTTCTGATGGTCAAACTGCATTCTATAGAGGAGCTGGAGAGATCATAAGGAACAAAAGAAGATGGTATAAATGAACATTGCGCCTTGGCACAGAATGGATGTGCTAAAGGCCAAACAAAAAAGAATGACACCACTCATAAATTTATGAGGAAGGTTTTTCATTTGATTCAAGGATAGGTTTGCCCTAATGGTGTAAAAATATTCTTCAATCTGATGATGGAATTGGCAAGTGGGGTTGGAGAATAGACTATCATGATAGTTTACATGTGCCCTGCTAAATTGCTCCCAATAGCCCTGGAAATCATGAGGCAGATGGATGAAGTACCAGATTTTATGGGGAAGGTCTAATTTTCTTGTTCCATTTGTATTTGTTCTTTTTGTACTTCCAGAAATGCAATATAGCAAATATTGGCTCCAGTGCTGTGGAAACATTAGGGCTAATCAATACTTGAATGTGCACCCCTACCTGAACTAGAAAAATGGGGAAGCACAAAAATGGGTACTGCTGTTACTTACAGGGTAAGACTGCAACAAAGCGATACAACAACTCATCCTACTATTCCCCATATAGAGGTTTTGACATGCAGCTGAAACTCTCAGCTAAAGAAAGCTGCAAAAGTTTGTTAACCTGTGGGTAAAGGAACATGGCACATAAAAGGAACTGATGAAGAAGATAATCACAGTGATAGTTTGGAAGAAGCAGTAGTCTAAAGTCAAGAGAAAAGATCTAGAATCACATTTGTTACATGTCTTTTGTTGAAAATGTTGCATTAGTCTATAAATTATGATACATGTACACAAAGATTATGGCATCCTGGGCCAAAAGCTAGTCAAACAGGGTTGGGGGATAGTGTCTTAGGAGTCAGAATGAATATCGAATTTAGTAAGGGATCCCAGAGCAGCCGAGGCAAAGATTTTAAAGGCATCACTCAACCCACAATATGCTCTTAACGAGGAACATGGAATTGGGTTAGTACATAGGATCCAGGGAGGAACACAAGGCTTCTAATATGGAAATTGGTAACCATGCAATTTATATCCATTTCTCTCACTTGTGGAGTCAAATGAAACCTTCAACCTTATCATCATCAAATCAATCTCATCATAATATTTTTATTTCCACGTCTGGGAAATGCACTTCTCCACGTATTATACAGAGTGCTTTAATGTTTTCATAAGAGAAAGTTCCATCACACTGCAAAATTTTATCTAATTTCATAAGAGAATTTTCAGAATCCTAGAATCTGTTCTGCGGCATTCCAGGTGAAGAGGGTAAGGGCTTCCCCACATGGTGTGGTCCATTGGTAAACTGTGTGAATCCACATATTTCAGTAACTTGGGCAGACTTCCTCTATGGCTATCACCATCCAAATGACAGGAGTTTTGGCAAACTGTGTGAATCCACATATTTCAGTAACTTGGACAGACTTCCTCTATGGCTATCGCCATCTAAATGATAGGAGTTTTGATGCAGTACATTGTTGATCAGCACTAGGAGGGGTCTTCACATTTGTTAAGGAATTTTATTCCTTTAATGAAAATATTGCATTTTCCTATGTCATGAAGAGACGAATCATTGTAAGAGGATTTTTCCTCAAAGACACCTATTCGAAGGCTTAATGATAGCTGGCAGATTGAGATAAGGTTAGGATTTATTTATTCGGTTATTAGAGATAGGGTGAGGTGTTTAAAATTAGACCGGTGTTACAACTTTATAGCATTTAGTTAAGGAGGCTATTTATGTAGTCCATTGCACAGGCATAGGGTTGTAGAGTTTTCTGTACAGGGGATTAGATTGAATAAGATCTTTTTCAGTATGTTGTGCCTCTACTTGGTATATGGATACCTCTCTAAGAATTGCCAATGGATGCATTGAATGGTTATTGCCATTGAATGGGGTTGGATCGCTACCGAGACAAGCTTAAAACCGATCTCAGATGTCGAAATCGAGTTCCTTTATAATAATATAATATAGAATGTTGGGTCATTGAGGAGCCTCGTATCAAGAATGCAATAAAATTCATACAATGAGTTATATAGCCAGAAGATCTTTTGGGCGCTTTCAGTCCAGGAATTGGATCTTAAAAAAAATATTTGGACAGGAATTTTTGGCCTTTTGTCAGAGGATATAAGCTTCATCAATGCTCTCTATTGTGCTATGTCTGCATCAACTTCCTCTTCACTTCTTTGTTGCCTCTTTATGCAAGACTTGGCTTATAGGAGGATTTTTGGTAATTAGGCTAAGAACATGTGGAGGAGGTTACAGTGATCTCTAAGTAGTTTGAAAATCTATCAAATCGGTGTACCAAATAAAATGGATTAAGAATTGCTGCTTTAGAATTTATGGAGACAGTTGACGAGCTGATAAGGTTAATGATGAATAGAAAAGAAATCCATTTCTGAAGTATCACTTTTCAAAATAGTTTGACAAAAACCCGCAAACACGGTCAAATGTTATGAAGGCTGTTTGGAAGAGAACCATTCAACATATAGATTACTTAACTATTCTGTCACAAAAAAAACCTATGCTGCCATTCCGGTTGAAGAGGGTAAGGTCTATTCAATATTGATGTAAAGTTTAGCGGTGGGTACCTGTAATGTGGAGTCCACTATGACTGTGGGCAGAAGATCATTAGCACTCTTGGGCAGAAGATGACGAAAATCATCGCAGTGAATAAATGTGGCCAGACCACCTGCTGAGCAGCCAGTAAGAATAGCCTGCAACAAATCAATTGATAGATCACATTCCATTTTCATAGCTTCCAATACTTTTATGATAAATATGTATGCATCATAGATAATTAGGTCAACCTACCTGTTTCATAGATAATTAGGTCAACCTACCTGTTTGGCTTTGTTCATCCCCTATGCCGAAAGATCTTCCATTACAGCTTGCCATATCTTCTGTCCTCTCAAATGGAGTTTGCTACCCTGAAATGCTGCTAATAATTAGGTACGAAAGTTTCAACTGATGTCAAATTGCAAGATGCTTAGTTGATAGATATTTACAATCCTGTTAGCCGGGTATTCAAACCAACATACCAACATCTCCAGTGAAGGATGACCCGTTACCATAACACGGTTCTAGTTATTGAAATCTGTTGAACTGTTTTCAGTGGTTTCAATGGCAGGGTATATTAGACTACATCTATCTGATCTTGAATCCTATTAAGAACAAATTATAATCAGATGTCCGAGAGTGTAGCTTTGATATACCTGGATTTTGTGATTGATTTCTCCATGCACAGAGAAGAACCCAATGCAGAAGAGCGCATGCGCTGCGAACACTAGGGTATGTCGCCACAGAACCCTCCACCCTGCATAATAGTTCAACATTAAAGAGACAAATAAGTCCCCGGTGAACGAGCCAACTATTTGCTCGTGAACAAGCCTAATGTGAAGCATGCAACAACCCTTTCAATTATTATTATTATTACTTTTTAATTTTGTCAATAACCAACAACAATCCCAACCACTCTATACTCTGTCAATAACACTAGTTTCAATTGACAGTGCGACAAGACAACTTTGATGTCTCTGTTATTAATGGAGTCAGCTACAATGAACAGGGTCGAATCAGGAAAATCTTTTGTAAAAGTTCAGTGGGAAGGAACACAGTTATATGTTTTTCTTTCTTTCTACCATAACTTTAAGCAGTATTGGGAAACATTTGGCAGTAATTCTCAGAATCTATCCAAAATCAGAAGGTAACTCTTAATAAATCCTTTAGCAAAACCAGTAAACATTCATTGTATAATAATTCATATTGCATCTAATCAACAGGCAAAATGGCTATGGTGATGATCTTGAAACACTCAGGCAGACTCCAGACTCCAATTCACTCAGACGCAATCATGCCTCGACAAATATTTGAGAATAAACTTCACGTGTTCAACAATTACCAATATTTCATATAATAATAAAATCTATATACACTACGCACACTGTAACACACAGCTCTGCACTCTCTCTACATATCGATTGTTTAATTCAGATAGTCACTACTGCTTCCCATATACTATAAAATTAAACTTAAATGCAATACCTACATGCCAAAGAACTCGTGTATATTCCGGTCCCAGGTCTATTAATTACCGAAATTACTCTTAATCCTAAAGGCTTGTAAACCCTACCTCATTTTCATATAAGTGCATTTGAAGATTCCCATCCGTTAAAACCTCTAGCCTCCAAGTGAACGAGCCAACTCCCCGGTGCAAATGGTAAGCTGGGCTTCCATCTGAACATACTGCAATCATCAATGATGCAATCTCCAGCGAATGATGCAATCTCCAGTTATTAAAATCTGTTGAACAGCTTTCAGTGGTTTGAAATCTATCTCATCTTGAATCCTATTAAAAGCAAATTATAATCAGATCAGGAAACCACCATAACACAGAGCATCAACATTAAAACGACAAAGAAAACCTTGGAGAATAAATCAATATAAAAGAAAAGGAAAAATGACTTGCCTCCAAGTGAACGAGCCAACTATTTGCTCCTGATCCAAATCCCCCGTGCAAATGGTAAGCTAGTGGGCTTCCATCTGAACATACTGCAATCATCCATGATGCAATCTCTTGCAATCTTGCTACAGCCATCTTGACCTTCACATGGTGGAGAATTTGCTACCTGCCCCTGCCCCTGCCCCTGGCCCTGGACCTGCCTCCACCTCTCAGAGTACAAACACACCAAACACAGACACAATAACAACACATACATAACAACACAGACCAGACTCCAGACACATACAGACCACGGAGCTCCATAACAGAATCATACAAATAGACTCATACAGACAGCCTGAGAGGAGGAGGAGAGACCGGGGAATACCAATGCCAATGGGAGTTCGGAATGGATCCCAGAGCCACTGACCGAGTTTGATTAGACCGTTGCAATACCAAATAGATACCGGAGCCACTCCGGGTTTGATATCTCTCTGACAATGTAAACTGCAAATTGAATTCTCTGACACAGCAAATTCTCTGACAATTCTGTTACGACAATCATAAGGGGGTGAAGAGGACTCTTTCTGATATTTTATAAATATTTGATATGAGTAACTATACGTCCATGACATGTGAGAGTATATAAAGGGGTGCATCATGATAGCAAGCATGATATGAGTAACTGTAATGATATTACATTTTAAAAATCTTAACATTAGACAGGATGCTTCCACATCATCAACGAATAAGAGGAGGAATTGAAGGAAAAAGTGTATGGAGTATGATGAAAATTCTTCTCATGTTCTAGGCTAAAGGAAGTGATATCAAGACTTAGCTATAATCCAACACCTACCCTCATCTATTTTGGAATCAAGAAACAATTCGGGTTGCAAGCAGTTAAAATAAAGAAGAAAAGTCTCACCAAGAGATGGACATGTTTTTTCCCATGAGTTGGTCATCAGTGAGAGGAACATGATCAAATAATTTTGAGTATAATATATTTGTGTGATAGATTTTATATTTACGAGGATTCATCCTTCATTTTATCAATATATATATTTATAGTTATTTTTGAACTATTAGATTTATTTGAACGATGCCCAATATAAGTAAATTAGAGTCTTCCACCCTCTCTATATTGCTTCAATTTTTGTTATATTTGATTAAATAACTATTATTCATGTTGTTATTTCAAAGAACTGTTATTTTCTTTAAAAGTTTTATGAGTCTTTCATAATTATGCATAAAAAAATATGTTAAATGAGATTATGGTACCTATAATTTCTAAAAATATATCTACATTGATATACCTATATTTTCAACTATTATTTCTCACCCTCTATTAATGAAAAAAATTCTTAGACATGTAATCTTTAAATTGAAAATCTTGTTATTGAGGGATACCCTCTATGGCTACTAGATTCACGTAAAATAACCTAAACATTTCTAGAGGGTGCCTTGGCATAGTTATCTAACCTAGACATCCCACAGAACAACATCCAAATTGGCATCGTCGCCAGGGAATGAAGTTTATTTTGGTATTAAATGACAAAGAGAAAGCTTTGCTTCTTGTAGGTGAATAAAAGAAGAGCAACAGGTTGACAAGAATCAAAATTTTCTTCACTTGGCAACACCATAGTTCAAGATGGCAGAAAGGAAGAGACATACAAGGTCTCATTATGATCCTTAAGAAACCCTAGTTTACTCTGACCTAGAAAATATCATTACTCGAAATAATAGAAGAAGAAGAAGAGGTTATATGTCTTCAAGTAACCATTTCATCAAATAATAGCTTATTTTTTAATCTGGAAATCATTCTATATTCATAAGTTTTAAAAAATCCTAATTTAATTGTTTGGATATACATCTGAACCCTTACAGTTTTGGTTTGGTCATTTCTAAGAGAAGAAACTTTAGTTTCATATTTTCATCTAACATTTTCATTTCACTAACCATTCTCCCTATAAGCTAAATTCTTAATTGCACCGAGTGAAACGGGGTGCTCTACAGCCCAGTATGGGGGAGATGTTGTAACGTGTGTGGATGTAACGTTACGCACGAGTATGAGGGAGATGTTGTAACGTTTGACACAAGAAATTCTCTGATAATTCTGTTACGACAATCATAAGGCAGGGTGAAGAGGACTCTTTCTGTTTTTATAAATATTCGAGAGAGATAGCAAGCATGATATGAGTAACTATACGTCCATGACATCTGCTAGAGTATATGAAGGGGTGCGTCATGATAGCAAGCATGATATGAGTAACTATACGTCCATGACATCTGCCTTAATTTGCTTTTAGTACCTTTACATTTTATTATTCTTTTTGTGTACATCTTGCTTTTTATATTTATGATCACAAAGGAGATAGGATATAAGAATTCAATATTAAAGGTTAAGTGATTATGAAGAGTTTGATTTGGTTGGGTCAAAATATAGTGATGTGCATGGAATAAGCCCCTTAACTAAGTCAATAGAAAGATACTTAAAAGGAAAGACACTTAAAAGACCTTTATATTACATATTTGTGTAAAAGACAGTTTATTTTACATCGAGACAATACTCTTAGTCATATAGTGTATTAATTAAGTGTTTAGAGTTTAAATATATTAGACTAAGTGTAACTTCCACAAAGGGTAGAATATGACTAGTTAAGATCTTTGGTATTCATCAAGGTTATCAAATTTCTATTAGTTTGAATTCAAACTAACAAAATTCCTACAACTCCAACAATTATTCCAAATTTTATAGTCGATTTGCAAAAAATAATAATAATAAACCGTGACCGAAAAAGATTTAAACTATATGTGTCCAAACTACTACTAAAGGAGAATATTACTTTAATCAAGGTCGTTAATTTAAATCTCTCAAATTACCATCTAACTATCAATTAAAACACCTGAATGGGGTCACTAACTTAAATCTTCCCAAATCATCATCGATATGTTGATTAAAACGACATGTGAATGCCATGCTTGCCGCATGCTCCAATTTGCACAATAATTGGTTTCTAGTATCAAAGGTAAAAAAATTTTGTTTTAATAACAAAATTAAAACAAGAATTACATCACTAATGTTAGTTTGGGAAGTCACATGACGTTAGTAACATTTAGAAAGAACTTTAGAACCGTTGTTTGAAAAACTAGAAATATTGAGCATCAAATCCTACACAATGAAAGATGCAATCACAGTGTTGAGAACACTATACAATTACAAAGACGTTGACACAATCAAAGAAAAATAAGCTAGGTAGAAAATTGGGTAGAAACCATTACAAAGCTAGAGAACAAGTTGGGTAGAAAATTGAACAGAGACTAACAATTATGGTAGTTCGAATTCAAATTTTCGATATAGTTACGAAAAGATTCCAATAAAAAGGATGCTTTTTCAATTCCACTTAAGTTTGGACATGTAGATGGAAGGTTTTGGTAGACATGAAGCTTTTCTATGACTTCAAGCTTTTGGTTCCGTGGTCAGACATGAAGCTTCTATGACATGAAGATACTCACATGAAGCTTCTATGGCATGAAGATATTTGATACTCAAATTCCGAGGGCATACATGGAGACTAGGTAAGATCTTTGGTATTCACCAAGGTTCTCAAATTTCTATATCCTATTATTAGTTTGAATTCAAATTTTCGATATTGTTAAGAAGTAAACTTTTTCAATCAAAATCAATTATGTGTTAACCCATATCAAAAGAAATATTATGTGTTTAATCTAATAAATTTTAAATTTTAATATATATATATATATATATATATATATTTCTCATTTGGCGGGCATAAATATTTGATATAAAATATAAATTTAATTAAAAGATTAATTTAATATATAGTTATCTAGATTGATGTTGTCTAAGTTTTCTTTATAAAGAAGATTTTTTTTGTTTTAAATTATTTGATTATTGAGTTTAAGGTGTCTAATGTAATTTCTCTAATAACTATATTAATTATATTATGCATATAAATATTTGCATTAAGAGATGAAAATATAATATATAAATAAAAGTAATGTTATATAATTTACATCCACATGGCGTAGAATAGATCGTGATGGATGTACTGTTAAGGCACTCCTTACCTACTATAACAAAATAGTTTGAGTATCTTTATCCCATACCACAGATATATAAAAAAATGTGTGAAATAATATATTCTTAATCTGCTAAAAAAATCATCCAATTAATCATAATCTTTCATATATATCATCAATATTAGGTTACTCAAAAGGCCACCAACCCTCTTTATTAAAGCATAGGTAATAAGAGAAAGAAATCTAAAATTTAGAGAATATCTATAGAATTCGTTTCGACAATGAGTATGACCTTGTTGATATTGTGTTTTCAACAAACAATCATTGTATTCTTATATATGAAGAACAATGTTGCAAAACAATATCTTCTTAAACAAGTATTAGGTTATAATTGATTACAATTTTCCAAATATATCATCATTATTAGGTTATGCAATGCACCAAAAGGCCACCAACACTTTTGATTAAAGCATAGTTAATAAGATAACAAATCTAAAAGTTGGCTTTAGCACATGCAAATGACAAGAGTGGGGGGGGATCTAGAGATAAGAGGAGAACGTTGGTAGGAGGTACCATCCTTTGTCAATGAAACACATTTCAGAGGTGTTAAAAAAAGGCACGAGGGAGAGTTGTTGTGTTCAACACTCTTGACAATGCAAAGGAGGTTGCAATGTAATCTCTTTCATTTCTGTAATGCTAAACGCAGTTGTATGCGGCATACAAAACCATTTTGATGGATTCCATATCATGACCATCCACACTGCATATGATCCATGATTCTTGAGAATGTGAAATGAGGGGCACGTGCTTTTGCTCAAGGATGTTTATTAAGTCATGGTTGATAAGATCCACATTGAAAGAGTCTTGAGTAACTCATAGTTGATTCGCGACACCCAAAATTAAATCTAGTAGGAAAGAGATGACAATGATGTTAATTTGGATTGTTGCACTAGCCTTTCCATCCAATCCCAATGCCAATCCCCGTGTTTAATAAAAATACTTGGTTTATTTTCCAAACAATGCTAGTGGCGATTCTAATGGAGGGATGGGATTGGACAATGTGAAAATATTCATCTTCCAAAGGAGGAGGATGAAGTGAGCTTTTACATTTAGATACCAAAAATACAATTCACATCATCTTACTTTTATTAGAACATAATCTATGTAATCCTAGTTTATTCATAGGGACGTAGAATCAATTAGAATTCAAATAAGGGCCAAAAAACATATTCCTTATATAATAGTTAATAAAAATAACTGTGTGCATTTGTTAAAACTATTTGATTAAATAGAGAAGGAGATTATAAGAGATTTTTAAATTTGTAGAAATCATTTTATCATGCAAGGGTGCTAGAGGTACTTTAGCGATATTCAGTTTGTGAACACCAAGGATGGCATGAGCATGCAAACCAAGAATGGTTTGGAGTCCAAGACAAATGATAAATGTGAGAGGATCACTGATAAATAGATCAACGAATGGAACATTCACAAAGGGTACTATGATAATAGTTTCAAAGAGAGAAGGCCTGAAGTTTATCAAGTATTGAGAACAAGGAGACTTCAACATATTAATAGGTTGTCAAAATGGAGGATGCATGATTCAAAGATAACATTGCTTTGGATGTCACCGCATAAGCATGAAGATATTATAATCATATAAGACAAAGTACGAGTTCTGAAAGGCATCAAGGATTGGTGGACTAAAGAGAACCTAATAGAGGGAGATTGCATGTTTAATGACATCAAAATAAAGGCATCATTTAGATGATGAGAAGAGGCACATGGTAGATCATAGGGTGGTGATGGTTAAATGAATGATCACTGAAGTGGATTGGGATATAAGAAAATATGGCAATAGAAAAGGGTTATGAAGATAAGTGATATTGTAGGACATGAGTAGTTCCCAAAGGAAAATAATGCACGGTAAGAAGAGGACACCTAGTAAAAACGGATTGGAGTTCAAGAGTTTCAGAGAGTTCACGGAGTATGCAACAGGAAACTTCTTGAAATATGCTACATCATAACACATGCATGAAATGGAAGTGAATTGTAAATCCCAATACAAGAGGTTGGTCCCGATAACACTAAGGAATCATGCAAAGTTTTCATTAGAAAATGTACTTATTGAAGGACGAAGAGAGGGCGGGCATTGAAACAATAGACACATGGAAAGAAAGGGTAAAAGGTATAAAGATGTCGTTCAAAAGAAAGTAGAAAAAACATCCTAAAAGAATAAAAAGTTCAAACAATAGGGGAAAAACATTCCAAAAGCAAAAAAGGAGATCTTTCCTAGTCTGCATGTTGAGCTTTTGCCTTAAAGAATTTATTTCCTCTTTTGCAAGCTGCTAGTATGAATTGAGGTTCTATATATATATATTCAAGAACAAGAGGAAGGGTGGTATATTATTTTCTCTAGACAATTTGTAGTAGTGGACAACTCTTCACTCTTCCATTTCCACAACTTTCGACTGCTACCTAAATTGTAAGCAAGGAGATCCATGGCAACTTGTGCAAGTAAGGAGATCCATGGAAACTTGTGTAAGCGAGGATATCCATGGAAACTTATCACCTATGAATCACTATGTTGTAATCAATATATTGGGTTATATGTGATTTGATACAATTAGTCTTTGTTCTAACTCTATGAATCTCTGAGTTCTTATAGATTAAGTTGTTTGTAGTGTTTTGGTAGCTAACAATGCACTTATTTTGAATTTATTTCACCCAAGGCACACATTCACTCCACTCATTTCCATCAATTCGTTTTTGCAACTATCTCTAGGATTTACTCCCAACTATTTAAAATTATTACTTGAAGCTTACCCTCACTCTTGATTGTTTATGAACAGCCCAAGAGAGAGTCTCTTGTGTGTTGATTGTCTTGGATTTTGTGTAGATTTATTGATTAGATGGTAACATGCACCTTTTAGGGACATCCCCTTGAGATTTGAAACCACTAGTTTAAACGAAGATGCATCTAGTGGTGACATGGGTAGGTGACCTAAATTTTTTTACTTACTAGGTTTACTAGTGCAGATTTGTGTTATAATAAATTGGTGTTATTGTCGAGGACTTTGTCAATTCTGAAAATTTTAAATGACATTGATGAGATTTTCTTTATTTGCTTAATATTTTTTTGTAAGTTGCATGAAAGATTTATATTATAGTACAAAAAATATTACAGTCCTCAGGAAAATCGAGATAGATCAAATTGGCCCTGTACAAGGTGCCAACTTTACAAAAGAGAGCAATGGAACCAAAATTATGGGTTCGAAGAGATCATCTGTCCATTACTGCTCTGGGAGCTTGAATGGCAGAGGCTCTGTTTTATGCTGAAGGATCGTTGCTGCTTCATATTTCCGAAGGCGCTTGCTATGGACAATATCAATTGTAGAAGGAACCAGGAAAGAAGTCCCAGGAGGGGAAGCACCTTGCACCACAATGGCAGCTGGGGAGTCAGGACAAGGAATGAAGCGAGGAGAAGGAACAGGTGCCGGAGCGGCATCCGTGGAGGCAGCGAGGTCCACAGAATTGTGAAGAGAGCTACCGGTAGCTTGCTCGACCGCGTGAGGCTCCAAGCCTTTGTTCACCTCGACCATGCCATTTCCAATACCAGCCACCGGACCTTCAGGACCAACACCCATGGGTGGAGACGGATGAGGGAAAAGAGCATATCTGCTTCCCCAGAGACAGGCTTCAAGAGCAACAAGGATTCCATCCAAATGAGCCATATTGGACCTAGTGTCCATTATGGTCATCTTAGTAACATTCCAATTAGTGAGCATATCTTCAACTAGATTACCTAGCAAATTTTTAAGCAACCAGTAGTGGTTCACCTGAGTGCCAGGGCTACCAAAGGCGAGAATCTCAGCAACACTCCTGGACTCCTAATCGTCCACCAATCGACGAACCAGCATTGAAACATTGTCTTTGTAGCCAATGTTGGCTTGGATTTCCTTCTCCACCCACGTAGATTTTCCTGTGCCTTGACTGGAACCGCGTCGGGAAATGCCTCTGGTGCACTTCATGATCGAATTGGGTAGCAAAAGAACCAAACTCTCTGCAGGTGCTGAACTCTCCACTATGGATGCAGACCGGGCATAACCAAGAGGCGTAATGATTGCAGTGGTGTGAGCCTAGTTCTTCATAACCCAGCAGGAGTTGTGGAGAGCGTAGGAGATCACACGCGAGAGAATTAATGTGAGTTGATACCAGCTCGGGCGAGAGGACCAGGAAAGATGAGCCAGCATAAATGTCGTCCCCCAGGCCATGTGGGCGATGGGATCCTTTGTGTGTAGGGAGGCCAGATGTATAGGTGTCGTATCCTCCATTTAATGCAGGGTCTGGGAACTGGTGCCAGGAGGAGGAGACGTGTCTCCCCTGGTGGTCCTGTTGACAGTGGCGGTGGCACCCGGAGCCGGAGATGCTTAATATTTTTTTTAATCTCACTTGGAAACTCTATTTTCATAGGGTTTTATCACACTAAGAATCCAATGAATATATCCACGAGTTGAAGCTGCACAAGGCACAATTTCAAGCCTTAATAAACCTGAATATCTATCTTGGAACATAAGGGTATGCCACCTAAGTCTCCCCTAGCGACTCCATATGTCAATGGATCATGATTGTTAATGGATATTGAGTACAGACAATGGATGTAGGACATGAATACTTGATGGTGGATCTCTCTCGCATTAAGAAGAGAGAAGATGATACTATACCTAATTTTCATGGTAAATCTATACATGCATTGTATAAGATTCATCCATCATTCCAACAAAGAGGTGTTGTATTAGATTATGTTTTTGCTTTTGATCTAGAGATACATTCCCTCTTATGGAATGAGAAACCAACAAGTATAAGGAAATATTTTTGAATTTCCCTTAAAGTGCAGGAATTCCTTGATGATGAGAGCGATTGAAATTGAGGAAGATTTGCATGTGATGAACTTTCGAGTGATGAAGAGGATGAAGATGATCCATGCTTGGGTGATCATGAACTAGCCGTTACACCACTTGAGCCATATGCAAAATCCCATGAAGATGAAGAGGAAGAGTCAAGTTTACAAGTGGATTTGTTGATTCCTCCTAGTAATGATGATAAAATTAGAAAAGAAGAGGAACAAATCACCAATGTTGAATTGAATGAATGTGAGGGTTTATCTTTGCATATTTCTACTGTGATTCAATAATATTTCAATACCATTGCAATAGGGGGAGAAAATTTTAGTTCAACCAAAATATTATTCCTCATAGTTTCTCCATGATCATGGATGCATATTTTTTTCTTCAGAGAGATCCCTCAATGAATCAACTATTCGAGTTCGGAATGGATCCCAGAGCCACTCACCGAGCTTGATTAGCACTGCAAATGATCTATGACCGTTTCAATACCCAAATAGATACCGGAGCCACTCCCGGTTTGATATCTCTATAACAATGTAAACTGCAAATTGAATTCTCGGACACAACAAATTCTCTGACAATTCTGTTACGACAATCATAAGGGGGTGAAGAGGACTCTTTCTGATATTTTATAAATATTTGATATGAGTAACTATACGTCCATGACATGTGCAAGTATATGATGGGGTGCGTCATGATAGCAAGCATGATATGAGTAACTATAATGATATTACATTTTTAAAATCTTAACATTAGATAGGATGCTTCCACATCATCAACGAATAAGAGGAGGAATTAAAGGAAAAAGTGTATGGAGTATGATGAAAATTCCTCTCATGTTCTAGGCTAAAGTAAAGGAAGTGTGATATCAAGACTTAGCTAGAATCCAACACCTACCCTCATCTATTTTGGAATCAAGAAACAATTCGGGTTGCAAGCAGGTAAAATAAAGAAGAAAAGTCTCACCAAGGGATGGACATGTTTCTTCCCATGAGTTGGTCATCAGTGAGAGGAACATGAACAAATAATTTTGAGTATAATATATTTGTGTGATAGATTTTATATTTACGAGGATTTAGCCTTCACTTTATCAATTAATGTAATTCCGATTTTTGTACATTTATTTTGTCTATCGAGAGCTCTTTCTTTATGTTGTCTATCGACATTTGCATAACATTTTGTTTTAGTCATCAATATTAATGTTGAAGAATTATTCTTAGTATTGTCTTTGTAACTATCTTTGAATATAATACCAAGCAATGATTTGGTTCCAAACACTTGTTATTTCTTTATATCATGTATTGGATTACTTTGAAGATTATGAGTGTGGCATTTGTCTTTAATGTTTTAGTGATGGGATTTAGTATACACTACTAACCCATTTAGTACAAAGGAGTGTATTTCTTCAAGGTATATATATATATATATATATAGTTATAGTTATTTTTGAACTATTAGATTTATTTGAACGATGCCCAATATAAGTAAATTAGAGTCTTCCACCCTCTCTATATTGCTTCAATTTTTGTTATATTTGATTAAATAACTATTATTCATGTTGTTATTTGAAAGAACGTTATTTTCTTTAAAAGTCTTATGATTCTTTCATAATTATGCATAAAAAAATATGTTAAATGAGATTATGGTACCTATAGTTTATAAAAATATATCTACATCGATATACCTATATTTTCAACTATTATTTCTCACCCTCTATTAATGAAAAAAATTCTTAGACATGTAATCTTTAAATTGAAAATCTTGTTATTGAGGGATACCCTCTATGGCTACTAGATTCATGTAAAATAACCTAAGCATTTCTAGAGGGTGCCTTGGCATAGTTATCTAACCCAGACATCCCCACAGAACAACATCCAAATTGGCATCGTCGCCGGGGAATGAAGTTTATTTTGGTATTAAATGACAAAGAGAAAGCTTTGCTTCTTGTAGGTGAATAAAAGAAGAACAATAGGTTGACAAGAATCAAAATTTTCTTCACTTGGAAACACCATAGTTCAAGATGGCAGAAAGGAAGAGACATACAAGGTCTCATTATGATCCTTAAGAAACCCTAGTTTACTTTGACCAAGAAAATATGATTACTCAAGATAATAGAAGAAGAAGAAGAGGTTATACATCTTCAAGTAACCATTTCATCAAATAATAGCTTTTTTTTAATCTAAAAATCATTCTATATTAATAAGTTTTAAAAAATCCTAATTTAATTGTTTTGATATACATCTGAACCCTTACAGTTTTGGTTTAGTCATTCCTAAGAGAAGAAACTTTAGTCTCACATTTTCATCTAACATTTCCATTTCACTAACCATTCTCCCTATAAGCTAAATTCTTAATTGCACCGAGTGAAATGAGGTGCTCTATAACCCAGTGTGGGGGAGATGTTGTAACGTGTGTGGATGTAACGTTACGCACGAGTATGAGGGAGATGTTGTAATGTTTGTCCAGTAACGTTACACGAGTAAAAAAAAGTAAAAAGTAATAAATTATATTATGTCGGCCATTAATAAATTCATATCCACTCATAAAATAAAAAAATTAATGAAAGTATTTAAAAAAAATCCATGTTGGCTCATAAATAACATATTATGAAAAATAATTAAAAAATCGATGTTTGTTTATAAAATAAAAACTTAAAACTTAAACCCGGGTCTATCAATCAAGAGATATCAAATTTCTTGAGTTTAAATTTAAAAAAAGAAATACACCTCAAGAAATTGGATCCCTCTCGGTGCTTGATAGATACAGGTTTAAGATGGATCTATGCTGGTATTGAAGCATCTAATGCTAATCTTCATCCACCACAAACACCTCCTCCAAGAGGCAACCCATGGGTAGATGTTAGGTATGGGGCCTTAAGGCTACCAACCAATTTGCATGATATGACTATAAATTACTTTAATAGTCTACCCAAATTCAAAGGACAGGGATATTTTAACAGAAGAACACATTGCTTCTTTTCAAGATTTCACAAATAACTTGGTCGTTGAGAATGAAGATGTATATCTTAGGATTTTTGTTCAAATTCTTGAAGGAGATGGAAGGAAATGGTTCAAAACCTTGCTTGCAAATTCTATTGACTCTTGGGAAGTTTTCATGCAACTTTTATGAACCAATGGGGAGAGAAACATACCATCAATATTATCTCACATAATTTGCATCATTGAAGAAGAGGAATAGTGAAACTGTTCTAGAGTTCAATAAAAGGTTTAATCAAATGTATAATAGGATTCATTTTGACATTAGACCTTCCCAAGCTATTGCAAAATTTACTTATGTAGTTTCTCAGGATCTTGGCTTTGCTATAATATTGAGAGAAATGAGGTCTACAACTTTGGACAATATGAAGAATGATAAGTAGACATTGAAAGTAAAATGGCCACCTCATGCAAGGCAAAGATGAAAGCAAATACTAGGGAAAGGAAAAAATAGAAGGAATATTCACTTGCTCAAGCTTCTTCTTCAAGTTCATAAGAATGAAAGATTGATCAAATGGATAAGCATTCTCCAACAAAAATACTAGATCGGGATGGGAAACAATATAGGTGTACATGGACCTAGGAATGTTACACTAATAAATTAGATTTGTCTTGTCAAAAATCAAATTCAATATAGGAGATCTTTCAATCCTCAATTGATTACCAATGAAAGAAGGGTTGAAGGCCCTTTAATTCAACCACCTTTAAGGAATAACAATAATAATGTAGCAAAGGAGTACATCCTTGAATATGATGACGAGAAGGGACCTTTAGAGGATGAAGGAACACAACTGGATGTGAAATTTCCAGAAGAAGAAGGATATGTTACTCATTTAACTCAAGAAGGTTATCGAGAATATCTGGATATCAATAATAAGTTTTCTAAAGTACCCCAGGAAGATGTTGAATATATATCATAAACTCAAAATAGAATTTTTCCAGATTCTATGTAGGATGAATTACAACACAAATATAATCTTAGACCAAGGCCAAATATTACTCCAAAGCAAATAACAAAATCTCAACTAGTTGTTCCCAAAGTAACTAGATTAGATAATGAAGAAGGGAAGAACAAACAATAGAAAGTGCTTCTTAGACCTCCAATACCTGATAACAAGAAGCAATAAAAAATATTTGAAGATGGCCAATAGATCAAAAGATTCATTGAAATGATAAATGAATTTTCAACAACACATCGTAATTCTAATGAAAGGCAACACGCATGGTTTGTTGATCTTATTATGAATGTAATTAACCCATTAGTTGACCTAATCAATTATAAAAAATTAAAGCTTTGGAATCAATCAATAATTTCATTACCAAAGAACCCTCAGTTGCACTATTATTTTGAGGAATTAAATCAATCTTCACAAGTTATTTTTCTCTTAATTACAACCAAACCCACAATGTATATTGAAAAGTATAATGACTCAATTGATTACATCATATTTCCAAAAATTCAAAATATCTAAATATAATAAATTCAAAACAAGGTTTTTTTTCTTAAGAATAGAAGGTAAGTTAGCCACATTTTTTGAGGTAGGTAAAGATTCAAAAAGATTTAGAAAATCAAAACTAAAGTAGTAACACAAAAATGTGGCATGTATATATGGTGAATACATTTTTTTGTGCTTAGTATGATAAAAAAATTCAAGGAAACATCCATTGGCTGATGACATTAGCACTTAACCTTTCAAGTTCTTCGACACAAAAGTATTTTCTCCTTGCACAAAATTAATAATAAATGGATCCAATCAAAGACTATCAAACTTACCATATTTCCCATGATACTCATTTCTCTTATCTCATTCCAGAACCATATCCCCTTCCATAATATTTATATCCTTGTCCTTCTTGTCTAAGAGATTCCATTCTATCTTGTTATTTCTATAATCTATTATGTACTTTCTCTCTTCTCTGTTGAACACAATTAAGTTGATTAATCCTCCTCCGTATATCATTTGGTTCCTCTTGTATTTCTTGCAATATTTTGTCATTGGTGTCATAAACCAATTGGAAAGGAGATGTACCGATAGATCTATTTGTACTTACTTTATCAACCCATAATGATTATTTTAATGAGAATCTTAGACACTTTTATTTTATTTTTGTAAGTTGCAGACTGAAAATTAATTAACAGAGCCAAAAAAGGTGGTAGAAAATACATAGAGAGCCGAAGAGTCTGTAGCAGACTGGGGAGGCCTCAGATGATGAAGCCACCATCCCAGTCGCTCAAAAATACTGAAAGAACTATCATTATACAAAATAGAGACCCCTTGGTGATAGTTTTAAACCTTAACAGTGCAATAAAAACTCATACATATTCTTAACCATTAACAGAAAATACACAATGGCACACGCATAACACAAAGATTTTCACCTGGAAACCCTTAACCGGGAAAAAACCAGCAAACCTTAGAGCCGCACAACTCTTTTCATTATGTGTTTTATTAACCATTTACAATACAATATATGGTATTCACAGCATCTAAAACCCTAATTCGTTTACCCGAAATTAGGTTACAACCTTAATCCCTTTACCGGGATTAGATGGAATATAATGGGCCAAAACAACAAAAAGCAAAAAACAACCCAAAAGATATATACTACTAGGGAGGGGATCGTGGTGTACACGCACCCACCATGTGAAGAGATATAACACACCCAACACTTGGGTGAGATCTGCCCATAAGAAAGACTGAGACTTGTTCCAAAAAAATATTACATGCTGTCTAGGAGTGCTATAGATTAAACCATATAGTAAATGAAAACAAAAAAGCTGGAATTCACAGAGATAAAACGGAGCAATGATGGCCCATCTAACAACTTGCAGGCAGTGCGTCTGGTTCATCCTCAAGGATGGGGCATGCAGCATAAAAGTCTTCAAAAGTCCCCGGAGGGGGGAGAGTAGGGGAAGAAGAACCTGGGGCGCCAGGACCTTCATGTGTTGTGTTGTTGGCGAGCGTACCAGGAGAAGAAGCCTTGTCTTTCTTGACCATGGTTTTTTTCTTTGCAGACCCTTCCTTCTATGCGTCCGGTTCACCATCTGCCATAGTGTTTCCTTACGTCGCCTGATCAGAATTTCCGCCCAGGGAGAAGATATCCCAGGTCATGTTGGAATCCAGGGTGTTTAAGTGATCAGAAGCCTCTGTCAGGCTAGATTTGATATTCCGCACAATGTCGGTGCTAGCGTCCCAGCTAGCTTCCATTTATTCCACCAGGGTACTCATCATGTTTTTTAGCAGCCATTAGTGATTGATGGCACCTCTGTTACTGCCTGAGGCAAGGAGAGCCGCCACCCTACGAGCTTCCCAACCGTCAATGAGACTGCGAGTCCGTGCAGAGATGCACTCTGCATACCCATCCATTATGGTCCAGTCCATAGCCACCTTAGGCTGTCTACCAGAGATTTTTCAACCACCGCCGCGACGAGGGGTACCTCTGGTGCGCTTCATGGAAACAAGAGCGTTCCAGAGTCGAGTAGAGGAAGCCACAGGGAAAAACCAGAGTGCAGCAGTGGAACTGGAATGCATGTCGACAGATGGCTTTAAAAAGCCGAGTCAAACTATTTCCCTCCCATGGAGGTAATAAATGTTGCAGGCTATCATCCTTGATGAGGGTGGCAGAATTAATGACGCCTCACACTAGCAGAGAATAATCATCGTTCAGAATTCACGCGAAGGAGGTTGGGATCCGGGGGCTCGTCCTCCTGCCTTAAATAATCGCTGTCACCCTGGTTGGAGTGTTGTCCAATGGAGCGAGTGGCCAGGTGGGATGCAATTGCCGTCACATGGCCCGGAGCATGCATGTTGGGGCCAGTGCAATGTGAGGCTTGTTCCGTGTGCTCGGGGACCAATGCGCCGGGCACGTAGACACCCGCATTCGGGGATCTTAGACAATTTTATTATCTATCAAATCCTTTTTAATAATATTCATCAAAATTTTATTTGGAGATAAAACCAATATATTACCTAGTGGATAATAAGTGGTGTAGTGATCAAGAATCACATTATACTTTTGACATAATGAATTCATCATTGCTAAAGTGAAAGCCTTTCCGTTTCCAGTGATAATTTTCTTTGGACAACCAAACCTTCAAAAAATGTTTTCTACCAAAACAATAAATAAGAACATTAGTTTCAACTCTTAAAGGGACAAATTCTACCCATTTGTTAAAATAATTAGTAACGGTGAGTATCCATCTATATTATCCACTGGATGGAGGGATGGATTTCCCATTAAAATATAAACTCCAATGTTGGAATGGAGATTTCAATTTAATTAGTTTAAGAGGCAATGAAAACAATTAGTAACGGTGAGTATCCATCTATATTGTCAACTGGATGGAGGGATGGATTTCCCATTAAAATATAAACTCCAATGTTGGAATGGAGATTTCAATTTAATTGGTTTAAGAGGCAATGATGAAATCTTATGCTTGCAAACAAAAAATTTGCACTCTCTGCATGCTCTTACCATTTTATTAACTTGAGAGAATAAAGTGGTCCAATAAAATCCACTTCTCAAAATCTTATGAGTTGTCTCTTTCCATCATAGTGACCCCCATAGACTCCTTAAATGAATTCATTCATAATATCATTAGTTTGTTCCTCAACAACACAATTTAAAAGGATATCGATATGATCTTTCTAGTAAACATTTTCTTGAGATATATAATACTTGATTGCTTTCAACTTTAGATATATCCTACTTGTGATTTTTCCAAATGTGTTGGACACTAGAGATGTTGTAAGTAATGGATGATATCCTTTTAACATGATGATTGACATATTTTCTCTTTTATCTTTTGAAAATACTAATGCAAATTCTCCTCTTTCAATTGATAGATCTGTCCAAAATATCTCTTAAACGGTTAGGCATATACGAATTTGAAAAATTATTGATTCCCAACACCCTACAATTTTGATCCAACCATTAATATTGCTAAACTTGATCCTAAATCAGATTTGTAGGATTAATTTGCAATTTATATTCATGTATTTTGGCAGCCCACTCCCCTTTTCTTCCATCACAATCTTGTTGTGATAGACTATCCTTCCTCATGGAATGTTTGACACAAAGGCAATGATTTATGGATGCAAAATATAATCTCAAAATGCCTTCAATGATTTCACTAATGCATATGCTTATTTTTCCATTGTGTTATACTTAATATCCACATATCTTAAAGCTCTACTAAAACACACTATAGGTTGTTCATAGACTTCTTTATTTTATGGAGGAGAATTGTTGCTATAGTATGTTCAAAAGAAAAGGGGAAAACCAAAAAATACTTGGTATAATTAGGACTTATGAAAACAAGTGCCTCAACTAAGGCTTTCTTTATCGGGTGAAAAGAAGTTGTTGTTGCCTCATAACATTTTATTTCATTTACCTTTTTAAGCATATTTGTAATTTTACGCCCTGCTTATGCCTAGGAAAAATCGATAACTGTAATTGCATATACCCTTTTTGGATAAATTCTAACAACTTCCTTAGAAACAATATGCCTTAATAACATCCCCTCTACTATATCAAATAATGGCTTCTCGATAATCAAAGATAGCTCATATCTTCAATATTTTGAAAACACTTGATGTAAGTGCTTAAGATGATCTTAATTTGAATTCGAGTATTTTGTCATATCATCAAAACAGATGATGATGAATTTTTCTTTCACATCTACAAAAGTGATATCTATGGAACTTTGAAATGTAGCACCAACGTTCATAAGTCCAAAGGACATCTTTTCATACATGAGTGTACCCTAGTACGTAGTAAAATATGTCTTATAATGATATTCTTTTTCCTAATAAGAACCAAACTTGTGATCCATTTTGAATATCATGAAGGGATAATGATGCAAGCATCAATTCATTTTTTCATTTCCTTTTCAATCATAGGTAATAGTAATTGGATTCACCTACATAATTTTATGTTTGAAAGGTTTCATTCCTTGCTTCAAATGAAATCTTTGTTCAATGATACTAGTATCATATGTTTTGAAATTATCATAAGACCATGCAAACACATCAGTCAATTCCTTAAAAATCTTTATGCACCTTACCTTTGATCAAACGACAATGATTTGGAATGTTTAATCCACTTAGATTGTTGATTAGTACCAAGATTGCAGTCTTCTATGTCAACTTATTGCAGTTGTAATGTAGGATTAACTGTTGCATCATTCGAATTGAAATGTTTCTCTAAAGGAATGAGCCCTCTACAAATGTAGTTGTTCCTTAGTTGCATAGTTTTATGATTCCCAATTGATTAAGGGAATTGTTTCCTTTCATTAGAATCACGATGTGTTGTTGAAAATTCATTTATCATTTCAATGATATTTTTATCTATTAGTCATATTCAAATATTTTTCAGTGCTTCTTGTTATCGGGTATTGCATGTCTAAGAAGCAATTTTGGTTGTTTGTTCTTCCCTTCTTCATTATCTAATCTAGTAATTTTGGGAACAACTAGTTGAGATTTTGTTATTTGCTTTGGAATAATATTTGGCCTTGGTATAATATTATATTTATGTTGCGATTCATTCTACATAGCATCTGGAAAAATTCTATACCGAGTTGATGATAGGTATCAACATCTTCTTGGGGTACTTTAGAAAACTTATTATCGACAGCCAGATATTATTGATAATATTCTTGAGTTAATCGAGTAACATCTCCTTCTTCTTCTAGAAAGTTCATATCCATTTGTGTTCCTTGGTCCTCCAATGGTCCCTTCTCGTCATCATATTCAAGGATGTGCTTTTCCGCTACATTATTATTGTTATTCCTTAAAGGTGGTTGAATTAAAGGGCCTTCGACCCATTCTTTCATTGGTAAGCAATTAAGGATTGAAAGGTATCCTATGTAATTTAATTTTTGACAAGACAAATCTAATTTCGTTGTGTAAAATTCCCAGGTCCATGTAACCTATCTTATTTCCCATCCTGCTCTAGTATTTTTGTTGGAGAATGCGTATCCATTTGATCGATCTTTCCTTCTTGTGAAATTGAAGAAGAAGATTGAGCAAGTGAATATTCCTTCAATTTTTTCCTTTCCCTAGTATTTCCTTTCATCTTTATCTTACATGAGGTGGCAATTTTACTTGCAATGTATACTTATCATTCTTCATATTGTCCAAAGTTGTGGACCTCATTTATCTCAATATCATAACAAAGTCAGGATCATGAGAAACTACATAAGTAACTTGTGTAGTAGCTTGGGAAGGTCTAATGTCAAATTGAATCCTATTATACACTTGATTAAACCTTTTATTGAACTCTAGGATAGTTTCACCATGCCTCTTCTTCAATCATGAAAATTATGTGAGATAATATTTATGGTATGTTTTCTCTCCCCATTTGTTCATAAAAGTTGTGTGAAAAATTCCCAAGGTTCTATATAATTTGCAAGTAATTTTTTGAACCATTCCTTGCATCTCCTTCAAGAATTTGAACAAAAATACTAAGATATACATCTTCATACTCAATGACCAAGTTATTTGTGAAATATTGAAAGGAATCAATATGATCTTCTGCGAGAATATCCCTCTCCACTGAATTTGGGTAGAATCTTGAAGTAATTTCTAGTCATATCATGCAAATTGGCTGGTAGTCTTAGGGCCCCATACCTAGCAGCTACCCATGGATTTCCTCTTGGAGGAGGTGGTTGTGGTGGATCAAGATTAGCATTAGACGCTTCAATATTAAGAATTTAGCTTCTAGGGAGAATGGTTAGTGAAATGGAAAAGTTAGATGAAAATGTGAGACTAAAGTTTCTTCTCTTAGAAATGACTAAACCAAAACTATAAGGGTTCATATGTATATCAAAACAATTAAATTGGGATTTTTTTCAACTTATGAAGATAGAATTATTTTCAAAATATTCATATTAAAAAATAAGCTATTATTTGATGAAAGGGTTACTTGAAGATGTATAAGCTCTTATTCTTCTTCTATTATCTCAAGTAATCATATTTACTAGGTCAAAGTAAACTAGGGTTTCTTAAGGATCATAATGAGACCTTGTATGTCTCTTCCTTTCTGACATCTTGAACTATGGTGTTGCCAATTGAAGAAATTTTTGGAAGATTTCCTTCAATGATTCTTGTCAATCTGTTCTTCTTCTTTTGTTCACCTACAAGAAGCAAAGATTTCTCTTAGTCATTTCATACCAAAATAAACTTCAATCCCCAACGACGATGCCAACTTGGATGTTGTTCTATGGGATGTTCCAGGTTAGATAACTATGCCAAGGCATCCTCTAGAAATGCCTAGGTAATTTTAAGGGAATCTAGTAAACAGAGAGGGTATCCCTCAATAGCAAGATTTTCAATTTAAAGATTACATGTCTAAGATTTTTTTTCATTAATAGAGGGTGAGAAATAATAGTTGAAAATATAGGTATAGCAATGTAGATACATTTTTATAAACTATAGGTACCACATTCTCATTTAACATATTTTTTGATGCATAATTATGAAAGACTCGTAAGATTTAAAAAAAAAAACGTTCTTTGAAATAACAACATGAATAATAGTTGTTTAATCAAATATAACAAAAAAATCAAGCAATATAGAGAGGGTGGAATTCTCTAATTTACTTAATGCTAGACAATGTATTTGGCATTGTTCAAATGAATCTAATAGTTTAAAAATAACTATGAAAATTAATAAATATTTAAACCTTAAAGAAAGACACTTGTTGTAGTCAAGTGGATTGCATAGTTACCAATGATACATGTTATAGAATAAGCAAGCAAATATATAGATATGAACAAAAGATAAGTAATGGTGGCAAATACAACAAGTCTTTCTATTACTCTGAATAAGTACAGAAGTGTGTTACAATGCCTCAATGCCTCTATGTATTCGGCTCTCCAGCCTATATATATGTTTTACGGACAGTTACATAACAACCTGTCAGTTCACTAACCGACTGAACACAATGGTTCAACATGTTCCACGAAGTGGTCGAATGGAGGACCTAGTCGGGTGCCCGACTTAGGCTCCTCCAACATATCCCCCACAAACAAAACCTTTCTTCATCTCGAAGAGATCATAAAGTAAGTTGGGCTAGATGAACAGATTAAATTCGCTGCTGCTTGTCTTGTGCAAACTAAGTGTAGATAGTTGATGAATTTGAACTGATACAGACTACTACTATGAATGGAACTAGGTCGTCAAGTTATGACTGGAAATGCACCCATGTAGATATAGGAAGCCAACAACATGATCTGGTACTGAACAAAATCTGATGACTCTGCAAGCATGTGGAAGATCGAAAAAAGAGTCACATGTTGTTTTAGAGAAGAAAGCATCCAATAAAACAGTTACTTGGACCACTAATCTTCCCTCGTCCGCTCCAGCTTGTAAATCAATTGGCTATGGGAAGGGGAGCTACGGGGACGTGATTGGTGGCAAGGAACATATTGACAAATCCTGGTCTTGGGACTTCGAGAGTGCTTAAAATGCCCATATATCATGGGGTGGAAAGGAGTTGCTAGGAGAAAAATGTGGAAATACTCATATATCACGAAAAGAACTGGGAAATGACCATAAAACTCAAAGATTTATGATAGAACAACAAAGGAAAAGGAACATAGGTGTTGAATAATAATGCCATGGCTTCCCGAAGATTTTAGTGTGATGTTATATGGGGTATGGACAACCCTTTATAGCGAAGGTTGTGAATGGCCAATGAAGTGGTGAATTAGCAGGGATGGGACGTATGGGGAAGTGACAATTTTCAAAGCATGGTGGGATGGTGGTCATATATATCACATGTAGAGACTACGGATTTGATGGATTAATCGTATGTATCAATCAGATCGATTCCTTGAAAGTGAGTTGTATGCTAACATGGAGGTAGTTTAAATGATGATATACGAAGTGCCGATGATTTTGGCAGCACTAATGGTGAATGATGGCTTGTGTAACTCATGTGAAGAAAATATTATAATCATGCTTCAAGCGACAATATGTATGTGAGCTATCACGATCAATTGATCCAATGATGATGATGAATCAATCGACATATTCCTGGTAGTCAGTGTTGAATATCTTCCCTGTTGCATCTGGGACTTGTCTTCATGTTTCCCTATCGCTAGTGTATAATACTTAGTGTCTGGGGCATGACAGTCAACCAATTGATGATATAATCATTCCGATGATGTTGTATCCAACCTATAAGCTTTATAGTGCTTCAATTTGGCACCATTGATGATTTTTGTACTTAGTTTCTCAAATGACAGTTGGTCAGGGCTTCATCTATAGCATATCGACTTCTTTGCTCCTTATGTCGAGTTTAATGACTTGTCTTTAAATTTTTTCGTTCGTCAATGTTGTGTTGGTCGAATTTGTGTCAACTCATTCAAGCATCTTGTTCAACAGTTTCTTGTCAACTTGTTCCACTTTGTCTATAATTTTTGTGTCAACGGTCATGCTTCAGATGTTGTTGTCGGGTTTTTGATGATCTTCTACTTGTGTGGTTTCTTGTATTGATCTTGTCAAGGTTGTCTCTCCAGTCTCTTGTCATGATGAATTGTCTACTAGATACTTGTCTCAGATGATTATTTATATCGGTAATTGTGTGAAAGTTAGTTATAACTAACTCCTCTCTCCCCCCCCCCTTTTTTTCATGCTTTGTAGTGTTTTAGTCGGGCGACATTGACAAGTTTTTAGAATACACTGCCTTGTAGTGTTTTCAGTCGAACTGCTTCATTAATGTGGATTTCTTCGATAATAACATAGGTACCCAACCATGCAGTGTGTATCTTTTTAGGCTTCCCTTGATTCGACTGTCATACAACAAGGATACATCACCAACTGATATATTTTTGTTCTTTATGTTTCGGTCGTGCCAAGCTTTCTGTTGCTGCTTTCGGATTTCTTGATGATGGATTGCTATTTGTCGATGTTCTTCAAGTTTTGACAGTTGGGAGAATCTTTCTTTTCTTTCCTATTCGATATTAATATGTAGTGTTTCTGCCATCACTGGTGCTTGTTGTCGAAAATGTAGGGGGACGGCTTCTTCTTGTCCATATACAAGTTTAAATGGAGTCTGACCTGTCGATATTTTGTATGTTTTTTTATACGCCCATAGTACTGTAGGTATTTTTTCGTCCCAATCATCCTTGTCGATATTGCACATTTTAGTCAATCCTATAGTTAGTGTTTTATTGAATGCTTATATTGCGCCATTAGACTGAGGGTGATATGTTGTGCTCCTTCTATGCTCGATAAAAAATCGTTAATATGGAAATTGTTTTGTTGACGAAGTGGGTACCTTGGTCGCTAATCAAGGTGATTTGACATCCAAATCTTGTAATAATGTTCTCAAAGATGCATTTGGTAGCTATCTCACTTGAGAAAATCTCGACAGGTGCTGCTTCTGCCCATTTAGTAACATACTCAACCACAGTAATGATATATCTTGCTCCCATTCATCGACCAGGAGTCGGAAATGGACCTATGAAGTCGATTGCCCAGATTTCAAATTTTAGGCTTGGATCTGTTGATATTAACGGCATTTCAGTACTTGGAAATGGTTGGCTAAGTCGCTGACATCTGTCGCATTTATTCTCGACAATCTTTGTGGATTGTCGGCCACCATAATCCTGACTGTTGAATTTTTCTGGCTGTCGTGTCGACTTGAAAATGTCCACCTACTGGTCCATTATGTGCTTCATTAATTATACTTTGTATTTCATGGTCGAGAACACATCGTTGTAGTACATTATTTGATCCAAGCTTATAGAGAAATCCATTTATTATAGTATAGGGCGCAACTTTCATTGCTAGAATTTTCTTTTTCTTTTCATGCATTCCTTCTGGAGCTTGTCCTTTGTCTAGGAACTGAGAAAACTCTGCTAAGTCTGATGGAACAGCTTAAATTCTAAATAAGTGAGTGTAGGGTAAATCATCCTCAATTCCAGTTGGTTCTTCACTTGTGTCTATCCTCGACAAATGGCCGGGTTCGGCATTTGCTTTACCTAGTCGAACTATAACTTCAAACTCGAATTCTTGAAATAACAGTAACCATCGACATATTCTTCCATGGTGTAGGGGTTTAGGGAAATTCTCATTCTTTGTATCTCCACAGTGGAACACCCGATGACTCATTTCTCACCAGTGCAAGCGTCATATATTCTCTGATTTTTCTTTCGAAGATCTTTGGAATGACGGAGACAGAAAGGCAGTGTTGGATCTTGTTTTTGGGGATAACTTCAATCGTCCAACATTCTCATGCTTGTAATTCATAATTCTCCATTTTCCAGTCGTAGAGTTCAACATATAAATTATATCCGACTAATGAAGGGTTTCCGAGGTGGATCTCTCCTTGTGCGCTAGGGTCAATATAGTCTTCATTGTTTGTTACTTGATATAATTGTCGAATGTCGATGTAGACATCGATAAGTTCTATCCAATGTTGTCCTTGAGATGGTTGAATTGGCACAATCACTTTCTTCCCAATTCCTTTGAGTTTTATTCTATCTTGGTCAAGTGATATTGACGCTTTCATTTTTCTTCCCCATGGTCGGCCAACTAGGGTAGGAAAGGAAATGGAACCTTCTTTTGGGTCGATAATTTCAGAGTCAACTTGTGTTGTTATGCCCTTGATGGACGTGTCAACGTTTTTCCATACCCCAATTGGTTCAATCAGTCCTCGGTTGGGTAATTTTAGATAGATTCATGGCTCGTGTAGTTGTGGTCGAACGAGATGTTCCCAAGTATCTCGGGTCATGATATTTGCTTGTGATCCGAAGTCGAGGACGACTTGTCGAACAGAGTATCCTTCAATTTCTAAGTCGAAAAGTGGGTCTACATCATTTTTATCTCTCTGACTTAGTTGACAGATATTTTTAGTTTGTTTGTCTTCGACAAATGTACTTTTAATATTGTGCATTAGATCTATAAACTTTGCGACAACTTCTTCCTTGGTTATTAAATTGATGAGGTCGTTAATATTTCTTTGTTGAGATTCATCATTGTCTTCTTGGGGTGCTAATTCTTGAAAAAAAATTGATGCATTATTATAAAAGTTCTTATGTTCATTGGATTAGGATAGTCATCTTTACTTTTTATTTTTCCAATTTCTGGATTATCAACACCAATTTTCGTTCCTTGATGAGTTACAATCTGAAGATTCTTATTCTTAACAATATCAGACTTAGGAACACTAGACAAGATGTTAACATTCTTTTTATTAGTAATCTTTTCAAGTATGGTGGGGAAATCCTCTAAGAAGTGATCACCCACCCCACACTTCGTACAAAATTTGAGATCTGTCTGGTCTTTGAAGGGACAGTATGCAAAAATATGTTCTTCACTTAGGCATGTAATGCACTACAGTCGTCGACGTGGTCGTGGTTCTCGATTTCCAGTGATTCATCCATGACCTTGGAATCCTCCTTATCGATTGAAGTTGTCATTTATTTGATCATATCGTTGGCCGTCGTTCCTGTCGTTTCTATCATTTCTAACGTTTTTATCATTTCTCTGGTCGACAACATTGGTATGATAAACTGCGTGATAATTCTATTTATTCTTTAAATTTAAGTTACATTCTGCCATGGAATGATAGTTTATGTCACATACTGCGCACCATCGAGCTTGATCATTCTTCATGTTGTAGGGACAATCTTTCATTGAATGCAAGTCGTGTTCTTGGCAGATGTCAGAGAAACATTTTGTTTGTACAAAACAGGCATTCTGTCGATGGTCATCTTGTCGACAATAATCTTTCATATGGCTAACTATTGAGCATTTTGTACACCATAGATCGGCTCCTTGCACACTGATTTCGCGAATGGATTTTTGCATATTCTCCAATTGTTCTTCAATGCGGCAGTCGACAGGAGCTACATGATATTCATCATCCATTTATATTTGTAATGCTTTTGACAATGCATCTTCATATGTAGTAAAATCAATGAAACGGATGTGCACCCTAATTTTCTATACTAATCCAGCCACGAACCATTGGGCCAATAAGGATCCTTCAATATCGTGCTCAATCTGGCTCAACAAATCTTTGAATCTTTTATCGTAGTCCCTAACAAGTTTTGTTGGATTTTGAGTTGTGGTTTTCAACTTTTTAGCAGCTAGATATTTTGCATTTGGGGTCTTGAATAAAGACATAAATTGTTGTTTTATCTGAGCTTTTGATGCAGTAGGCACCCTTTATTTATAAGTGATGTACCATGTAAGTGCTCGTTTTCGAAGGGCACCAACGAATTGTGCCATTTGTCGATCTTCACTAGAAATAACATTGGCTTCCCATATTGATTCACAAACAAACCAATGCCTTCTTGGGTCTTCGTCACCTTCATAGAAAGGAAGGTGTGCCATTATGTGTGGCATATCTGTTGCAATTGCGACTTCCAAGCTCAAAGGTGGTGATGGTGGATTATTTACAGTGGCAGAAACGCTCTTGCAATTGTTTTTTACCAATATGATTTCTTGATGTGCACTAACAAGAGTTAATGCACGTTCTTCACTTTCGATAATAATATCATTGGCTCCGGTCGGTTCTTCGTCGGTTGTCAAGTGTCGACTTTCTTCGACAACTTCTAGAAAACACGTCTAACTTATATTTAGTTGTTCAAACTTCTACTCTTAGCCTTGATGATCCTACCTCACTTACGTATTTTTCGAGAGCCATATTTGGTGTAAAATTTAGTGACAAATGACTAGCAATCATCATTGATCCTCAAGACCTTTTCCTTTAAGATCGTGTGCTAGCATAATATTTGACGCATCTTGATCAATATTTATTATATCTTAGGAACACGTGTCATTTGATATATGATGTTCTTCTTTCTTATCAACTTGGTTAGATATACCGCAAATCCTATATTTCTTATTCACTTGATCTTTGAATAACATGCTTGCTTGATTCCCCCTTCTAAATTTTTATGCTAACAAATTCATGTTTTTGAGGTGTTTCAATTAATAATTCCATGTCTTCCCATGTGTGTTTATATCTCCATTCTCTCCCATCATAGCCATTTAATTTTCCATAAATGTATCAAAACTTGTATTTCATCTTGAAATCCATGTGATTCCTTGTGATATTCAACCAAAGGAAAGAGATTTGAAAGATAATCCATCCTCCTTTGTTGGATCTTCGAAAGGAATATAGTTTTAATGAGTACTTTTGGTCCAATAGTGGGGTGCTCAACCATATAATGCCTTGTCATTTATCCTCTTGTGTGCTTAACCCTTGTTTTGTTCTCCATTGGTTAAGGAATATGCGAAAGACTATTTTGTTCCATGAATTATGGAGAAAGTTCTTGAATGGTTTGTTTGTTGAGGGAGAATGAGTAGCAAACAATAGACTCTTTAATTATAGACCACTAAGATATTTATTTCAAATAACTTCCTACCATGTTTAATCTTGAGATCTAAGAAGGGTAGGATTATTGAGCCTTCCCTACTATGTTGAGGTAGGCATTATGCCTAGCTTGTATGCTTAGGAAGGTTCCTTGTTTGTCTCTTTAATTTTAACTTGGAAAGAAGCACGGAGCCCCTAATTTGTCTTTATTCTTTTAAGAAACAACATATAATTAACTATTCTAGTAGGTTAGGACCCCATGGGAATTCCCAAGCATGTGAAGGTTTTATCCTCTTAGTAGGAGACTCTAAATATCTCTAGAAATTGTGATTCCATGGCAAGAGAAAAGATAGTTAACAACTGAGACCTTTGGGAGTGGATGTTTACTTCGTAAGATTCACAAAAGGTATCAAGAACAATCTTCTAGTTTTTTTCTTCCTCTATTAACTTTGAGCACATAAGACTAAGGGAATCATTAGAAAATAATTGTTCATTAACCATTAACCTCATGACCTACTTGAATAACATTTCTTAGAGTCATATCAAGATTTTATTAGAAAAAGCTAGCCATTGCACAAAAAAATTGATTTCTAAAAATAGCCATGAATTGGGACTAAAAGGTTTGATTTATAAAACATGTCCTTAATTTAAAGGAGATTATGCCAACATATGCCTTTTAGCTAGAGGATTAAATTTAGGAAGTTTCATTGCAACTTGTCATGAGCCTTTTTCATGACGACTTTTTGAAACATAGAGACCGATTTCTAAATTTTGATCTTATGAAGAACCTCTCCAACCATCATGATTAGCCAAAGCAATAACCATGTGACTAAACTACCTATTTTCAAATTAGAACATATGTTATTGTTATGAGTAATTGAAACCTATCCAAGCAAGTCTTTAGTTGAGGGAGATCATAATGAAGACCCAAAAGTATGTCTATGCGAAGTAGGTCACCGTAGTATACAATAAAATTGCTCCTTTCAACTAGAGTTGGGAAGATAATTTCCATTGTAATGCATAATTTTTCCCGGTTTAAGAATGAAGTGCTCAACCAATAGGGTGAAGTAGCCTATAAAAAAAGAGTATAGGATGAATATTTCTAGGGAAGTCAATATAAAATCCTAGAAAACATACCCATTGCAAATCTTGGTGGGGTGAAGGGGAAGAACTTGTCAGTAAGGAAAATAAATGATAATTTTTCTAGGACATGTATCCATCCAATAGTAGGTGGGTCATCTCCATTTGATGGTGGTGAAACATACATGATGACAAGCAGAGGAAAGGGTAGGAATGAATTTGAAGGGATTTGACTTAGATAAGGTCAATGGCCAAAGGAAGTCTTTTAATGACCTAGGAACCGGCTCTTGGCCATTATTTAACAAATGCATGACTGCACTGCATAAAATAGGCCAACCTACAATAAAATTAGATGCCTAACATCCTAAATGGGTGTGCTCCTAAACAATGTCATAATTGTCTAAGGAGTATAATTCCTAACTAAATAGAATGATGGGTCTTGTCTCATCTCCAACCCTCTATTTATTCCAAAACATTTAAAATGCACCCCATTTTTTTAGTCATTATGGAAGGAAGAGAATTTTGGCCCCATTATCATGCAAATATGCACTAGCAGACTTGCCTAATAATTATAGGCCATCTAGCCCTATCACCACTAGATGCCTCTCTATTTGGGTTGGTCCATTTTTAGTCTCGATGGGGTGCTATCCATAAACACTCTAGATAGAGGGTAAGTTTCAAATAATAATTTTAAGTGGTTGGGAGTACATTCTAGAGATAGTTGGAACAAAGAATAAATGGAAATGAGTAGAGTGAATGTGCACCTTAGCTGAAATAAATTCAAAATAAGTGCACCACAAGCTACCAAAACATTGTGTTGATGGAACATTGAAGAGTTGTCCATTGTTACAATTTGTCTAGAGAAAATAATATCCCACCCTTCTTCCTCTTCTCATATATATATATATATATATATATATATAGAATCTCAATTCATCCTAGTTACTTGAGAAAAAGGAAAGAAAACTCATTAAGGAAAATATCAACATGCAAACTAGGCAAGATATCCTTTATTTAATTATGTTGGAATGTTTCCCCCCTTGCTATTTTCTTTCCTTATAACAACAATAACTTTATACCTTTTATCCTTTATTTGCGTGCAAGGTTAATATTCAAACTCAAAATCAAGCTTTTAAGCTTTTAACAAATGATGGAAAATGCCAAATCCCAAGAGGTCAAACTAGGTTTTGGAGTGGTCAATTTAGCATATGGAATCAAGGTTTGGAAAGTAAATCTTGGTAATAATGACCACTAAAATAGAAATTTTAATTAGGGTTTTGGAAAGTGATTTTAGTGTTTTGGAATAACACAATTCTTCAACCTTATGCAAATGGAAGCCTTCCAACAAGCGATCACATGTCACACTGTGAGAACCATCCACTTGCTCAAGATTGCTCTTGGCTTATCACTCTTTCACCACCGATAACTTGAAGCACACCATCCCTTCTTGCTTGGAACCATGACAATTAAATTTTACTTGACATAATAGAAACTGTTAATTATAGATGTGCTATAAAAGCAAAAAGCAAAAAATAGGAAAGGCTTATTTTGAAGGAAATAACATCAATCTTGAATCTTCCAAAAAAGGGAGAAAAAGAATCTCATTGGTATTTATTTTCTACAACAAGAATGAACATATGAATATCAATGTCATGTTATCTCCTTGACCTTAGGTTCCTAGAAAAATAAACCGCTACAAATAGTAGTCTTGGACTTTGTTGGCTCTAGAAATAACTCTAACCAATGTGTATGTTTGGAGCAATGTAAAATATAGCCATCTTGATGTAATCCCACTAGACATTAACCTTCAAGTAGTGCAATCAAAATTGGGGCTTAATGATGGAAATTCAAGGGGAACACATCCCCTTGAGGGGTGTCGAGAACCACTAATTCTTTGTATTGTGAGGGTCTAAAAATTGATCCATGAGAATCTAGCATGTATGAAAGGTGCCTATCCACTACGCAATGGAATAAATTGCACAGTACCTCGATTGATCGAATGAAAATGAGGTACAATTATGCCTTCCAATTATTTTCATTTGCAACCTGCAACCCATCCAACAAGTATGATCCTCTCAGTGGAAAATGAATTGAATTCGATTCTTGGGAGTAAAACCACTTGATTAGATGCTAATGATGAGAGCAACTAACAAGAACGAAGATACCCACCAATGATTCCAATGGGGTCTAAGATATGAGCACAAACTGTTAAATCTAAAAATGATTTGAAGTCGAGCATGAATGGCATGTTCATCTGATCATAATCCAATGATGCTTAGCCTTGACATATTTGAGATGGTTTCTAGTGAGGCTAATGACCACCAAGTAAATCTAAATTCTTGGTCAAGCCTCAGATAATGTGTTGAATTTGATGAGGAATGACATGCCAGGAGAGATGCAATGATGGAAACTTTCCACCTAGCTCAAAGCAAGAAACAAGTAGCAGAAGCATATGGTGTCATATCCCTAGTGTTGGATGAGGAAATGACATAACAAGGAATAACTCGATAGAATAAACATGAAAATACATGACAAATAATAAGACTCAAGACTCATCCTATTGTCTCTTCAACACTACCTATACCTTGGAATACTTGAGACTCTAATATGACAATACAATGTAAGCAATGATAGCCCCATCCAAGATTGACCTAGAGAATACTTTGAATGATCAAGTAGCTATTATATGGCATCAAGTTTAACAATATGAACTAAATACAACAATTTTGGGTAAAAATGTGAGGAAACAATGAAAACGAAGAATCTATGACTACTCTAATAGATGCAAGATAATCCACCATACTTATTGACCAATAAATAATTTAAGGCTAAAATAAAGCAAAAAACCATGATGAACATATATCTATAAATGAAAATAGCAAGTTGAAAAAGGTAGGTCAATGAAACTGTTGGGATGCCTAGTTGGGAAGATAATCAAATACTAGACAAAGACAATCAAAGACACATAAAATTAGGTATGAAATATCTTAGAACATTCCATTAAGAATGTACATATAAATACAATGTAAGGTGACACTTGGTTTTCATCTTCCAAGCTTTCCCTTGGACTCCTCATGACTATTTTTCTTCACCTAATCCTAATGGAGGAGGAACAGAGCAGATCTCATCATTGTTTGATAGATATATGCAGAGGGGGCACACTTCATACTAAGAGGAGGTTGCGGTATTTCTTTCATATTTTAGCATATCAAAGCAGAGAGGTTAGAGAGTTAGTATAGATTCCAGAGATTGGTAGTGATATTGATCATAGATCCATAGTTAGAGCAGACAACAAGGGCACATTTCGCATGAGCAGCAGTTGCTATTGCATGCAGATCTAGGGTTTTGATCCATCGGGTTCTTATTGTATCTTCTGAATAATTGATTGTACTTTTCTCTATATTATTTGCTCAGGGGTCAAGAAAGACGAAAGGCCCATAGATGTTGGTTTTCCCCATTGGGGTTTTCAGGGTAAATTTGAGTTTCATATGTGTGATTGCCATATTATATGTTAATTTGATAAGAGATTTATAGTGCTTTTTGTTATAAGTATCTTGCATAGATGTGATCTTCTCTGGGAGAGAGAAGTTGGGATTGTTTGTGGCTTATAGATAGTCAAGGCCGGTTGAGATCTCAAATTTCCAGATCGAGTAGTGACATCTGGAAAAATTATCAACTACAAAGTTTGAAAATTATAGATATTAAGAATCGCTTCAAAAGTGTCTAGCTCTATTGGTAGAGAGTGGGAAGCATTCACCTAACTATGTTAATAAGTTTTATCTTTGTACACATCTCTTCAAGAGGAATATCAATGGTCTACTCACCTCTTCAATTTTTGGAGAACAAATACTTTCTTCTTCAAACAACTATATACATACAAAAGAATAGCATGAATTGTAGTGAAATTGAAACTTCCCAATACAATATTCACACAAATGTCTCTCCAATGACCTTGTACAAAGAAAAATTCATAACAATATCAACAAGGAAACACATTGGGTTTACAAGACTATACCCACTTGCATTTACATATGAACCATCCCATTTTTCTAGAATCATTGTCAAATTTAATCATCTAGGAAGATATTTGATCCACTACCAATATTCTTGTGCTCTTATCCTCTCATCGTCATGCTTCAACGCCAAAGACTCAATATTTGAGTAACGAGATCAATGAAATTGTGCAAAGTGTTTTAACTACAACCACTGAGGAAATTCTGCCACGATGAGGTGAGTGAACCGTTGACACTTGAGGTGAGTGAATCGTTGGACCGTTGATGAAATTTTTCCACGATGAGGTGAGCGAACCATTGAAAATTGAGTTGATTTTCCATGGAGACTCTGAGGATTATACCATGAATATTTTACATGAACAGGTGAGGAACAACTACAGGAGGATGGATTGCACCAGTTCATGCTCACTCAAACATACAAAATACGCTTGCTCGAACATAAATAGATATCAAAGGTTACTAATATTAATAACTACAACATAAAACCTAGCATGTAAACCACACAACCCTAGGTCGTGGAGAGAAGGAAACTATTTGCTTGAATACTTATGAGAAAGAGACTGCTAGAGAGGAATACATGTATTATTGCATGAGGAATGTGAGAATAACTGTGTGAGGATAATTTTACACAATCAACTAGAATCGGTCCTTGGTTGATGCACCCAAGAGAGTGAGAAAGAGGGGAGATTGAGTAACCATTGTGTGAGACTAAGGAGAAAAAAAAGGTTTTACAAATTACAAGTCTAGAAAAAAAATATGCAGAGGAGTATACTTGAACATAAAAATATGCTAGGAAAGGTAGACTAGGGGAGGCAGAAATGCACAGAGAATATGACAGGGAGCACAAAAAGGAATAGCATAATGGATGAGGATAGAATGAAGGTGTGGTAGGGAATTTGGTGGTTTAAGGACAAAACCTGGGTGCTCTGATACCATTGTTGGGATGCTAGGTTGGGAAAATAATCAAATACTAAACAAAGGCAATCAAAGACACAAATATCTAGGCGTGAAAGATCATTCATTTTTCCATTAAGAATGTACATATAAATACAATGTAAGGTGACGCTTGGTTTTCAACTTCCAAGTTGTCCCTTGGAATCCTCATGACTATTCGTCTTCACCTAAACCTAACAGATTAGGTTCCAACATTAAAAATCAACAAATAAAGGACACTAATTATCCAATTGAACATAAAACCAATTGATTTTTTCTTTTTTTCATCTTTTCTTGATTTAGCAAAACCCAAAAGCTCTTATTTTGGAAATTGGTCAAATATCCCATGATCAATCAACATACTTGAATTACCAATGTAACCATGCAACCAAGTGATTGATCATGCAAGAAAGATCAACATAGTCAACCCTACTGGCAACCAATCATGAAGTCTAAAAATATGGAAATATGCATTCATGTTCTTACTAATCAATCAACCAAGGAAATTTATCAAGTGAAACTTGAAACATTGTCCCTTGACAGTGATCAAATAAAAAGTAGAAAAAGAAAAAAAATCTTCTTCCTCAAGAAACACCTCCATCATCTTCAAATCAAAATCGGATCATGAGCAATCTTGATATCCAATAGTTGATTCATCGAGGGATCTCTCTGAAGAAAAAAATATGCATCCATGATCATGGGGAAACTATGAGGAATAATCATTTGGTTGAACTAAAATTTTCTCCCCCTATTGCAATGGTATCGAAATATTATTGAATCACAGTGGGGATATGCAAAGATAAACCCTCACATTCATTCAATTCAACATTGTTGATGCGTTCCTCTTCTTTTCTAATTTTATCATCATTACTAGGATGAATAAACAAATCCACTTGTAAACTTGACTCTTCCTTTTCATCTTCATGGGATTTTGCATATGGCTCAAGTGGTGTAACCGCTAGTTCATGATCGCCCAAGCATGGGTCATCTTCATCCTCTTCATCACTCGGAAGTTCATCACATGCAAATCTTCCTCTATTTCAATCGCTCTCATCATCAAGGAATTCCTGCACTTTAAGGGAAATTCAAAAATATTTCCTTATACTTGTTGGTTTCTCATTCCAGAAGAGGGAATGTATCTCTAGATCAAAAGCAAAAACATAATCTAATACAACACCTCTTTGTAGGAATGATGGATGAATCTTATACAATGCATGTATACATTTACCACGAAAATTAGGTATAGTATCATCTTCTCTCTTCTTAATGCGAGAGAGATCCACCATCAAGTATTCATGTCCTACATCCATTGTATGTACTCAATATCCATTAACAATCATGATCCATCGACATATGGAGTCGCTAGGGGAGACTTAGGTGGTATACCCTTATGTTCCAAGATAGATATTCAGGTTTATTAAGGCTTGAAATTGTGCCTTGTGCAGCTTCAACTCGTGGATATATTCATTGGATTCTTAGTGTGAAAAAACCCTATGACAATAGAGTTCCCAAGTGAGATTAAAAAAAATACTAAGCAAATATAGAAAATCTCATCAATGTCATTTAAAATTTTCAGAATTGACAAAGTCCTCGACAATAACACCAATTTATTATAACACAAATCTGCACTAGTAAACCTAGTAAGTAAAAACATTTAGGTCACCTACCCATGTCACCACTAGATGCATCTTCGTTTAAACTAGTGGTTTCAAATCTCAAGGGGATGTCCCTAAAAGGTGCATGTTACCATCTAATCAATAAATCTACACAAAATCCAAGACAATCAACACACAAGAGACTCTCTCTTGGGTTGTCCATAAACAATCAAGAGTGAGGGTAAGCTTCAAGTAATAATTTTAAATAGTTGGGAGTAAATTCTAGAGATAGTTGCAAAAACGAATTGATGGAAATGAATGGAGTGAATGTGTGCCTTGGGTGAAATAAATTCAAAATAAGTGCCCTGTTAGCTACCAAAACACTACAAACAACTTAATCTATAACAACTCAGAGATTCAAAGAGTTAGAACAAAGACTAATTGTATCAAATCACATATAACCCAATATATTGATTACAACATAGTGATTCATAAGTGATAAGTTTCCATGGATATCCTCGCTTGCACAAGTTTCCATGGATCTCCTTACTTGCACAAGTTGCCATGGATCTCCTTGCTTACAATTTAGGTAGCAATGTAAAGTTGTGGAAATGGAAGAGTGAAGAGTTGTCCACTACTACAAATTGTCTAGAGAAAATAATATACCACCCTTCCTCTTGTTCTTGAATATGTATATATAGAACCTCAATTCATACTAGCAGCTTGCAAAAGAGGAAATAAACTCATTAAGGCAAAAGCTCAACATGCAGACTAGGAAGATCTCCTTTGTTGCTTTTGGAATGTTTTTCCCCTATTGTTTGACCTTTTTATTGTTTTAGGATGTTTTTTCTACTCTCTTTTGAACGGTATCTTTATACCTTTTACCTTTTCTTTCCATGTGTCTATTGTTTCAATGCCCGCCCTCTCTTCGTCCTTCAATAAGTACATTTTCTAATGAAAACTTTGCATGCTTCCTTAGTGTTATCGGGACCAACCTCTTGTATTGGGATTTACAATTCACTTCCATTTCATGCATGTGTTATGATGTAGCATATTTCAAGAAGTTTCCTTTTGCATACTCTGTGAACTCTCTGAAACTCTTGAACTCCAATCCGTTTTTACTAGGTGTCCTCTTCTTACCGTGCATTATTTTCCTTTGGGAACTACTCATGTCCTACAATATTACTTATCTTCATAACCCTTTTCTATTGCCATATTTTCTTATATCCCAATCCACTTTAGTGATCATTCACTTTACCATCACCACCCTATGATCTACCATGTGCCTCTTCTCATCATCTAAATGATGCCTTTATTTTGATGTCATACAACATGCAATCTCCCTCTATTAGGTTCTCTTTAGTCCACCAATCCTTGATGCCTTTCAGAACCCGTACTTTGTCTTATATGATTATAATATCTTCATGCTTATGCGGTGACATCCAAAGCAATGTTATCTTTGAATCATTCATCCTCCATTTTGACAACCTATTAATATGTTGAAGTCTCCTTGTATTCTCGATACTTGATAAACTTCAGGCCTTCTCTCTTTGAAACTATTATCATAGTACCCTTTGTGAATGTTCCATTCTTTGATATATTTATCAGTGATCCTCTCACATTTATCATTTGTCTTGGACTCCAAACCATTCTTGGTTTGCATGATCATGCCATCCTTGGTGTTCTCAAACTGAATATCGCTAAAGTACCTCTAGTGCCCTTGCATGATAAAATGATTCTACAAATTTAAAAATCTCTTATAATCTCCTCCTCTATTTAATCAAATAGTTTTAACAAATGCACACAGTTATTTTTATTAACTATTATATAAGGAATATGTTTTTTGGCCCTTATTTGAATTCTAATTGATTCTACGTCCCTATGAATAAACTAGGATTACATAGATTATGTTTTAATAAAAGTAAGATGATGTGAATTGTGTTTTTGGTATCTAAATGTAAAAGCTCACTTCATCCTCCTCCTTTGGAAGATGAATATTTTCACATTGTCCACTCCCATCCCTCCATTAGAATTGCCACTAGCATTGTTTGGAAAATAAACTAAGTATTTTTATTAAACACGGGGATTGGCATTGGGATTGGATGGAAAGGCTAGTGCAAGAATCCAAATTAACATCATTGTCATCTCTTTCCCACTAGGTTTAATTGTGGGTGTCGTGAATCAACTATGAGTTACTCAAGACTCTTTCAATGTGGATCTTATCAACCATGACTTAATAAACATCCTTGAGCAAAAGCACGTGCCCCTCATTTCACATTCTCAAGGATCATGGATCATATGCAATGTGGATGGTCATGATATGGAATCCATCAAAATGGTTTTGTATGCCGCATACAACTGCGTTTAGCATTACAGAAATGAAAGAGATTACATTGCAACCTCCTTTGCATTGTCAAGAGTGTTGAACACAACAACTCTCCCTCGTGCCTTTTTTTAACACCTCTGAAATGTGTTTCATTGACAAAGGATGGTACCTCCTAGCAACGTTCTCCTCTTATCTCTAGATCCCCCCCACACTCTTGTCATTTGCATGTGCTAAAGCCAAATTTTAGATTTGTTATCTTATTAACTATGCTCTAATCAAAAGTGTTGGTGGCCTTTTGGTGCATTGCATAACCTAGTAATGATGATATATTTGGAAAATTGTAATCAATTATAACCTAATACTTGTTTAAGAATATATTGTTTTGCAACATTGTTCTTCATATATAAGAAGACAATGATTGTTTGTTGAAAACACAATATCAACAAGATCATACTCATTGTCGAAACAAATTCTATAAATATTCTCTAAATTTTAGATTTCTTTCTCTTATTACCTATGCTTTAATAAAGAGGGTTGGTGGCCTTTTGAGTAACCCAATACTGATGATATATATGAAAGATTATGATTAATTGGATGATTTTTTTAGTAGATTAAGAATATATTATTTCACACATTTTTTTATATATCTGTGGTATGGGATAAAGATACTCAAACTATTTTGTTATAGTAGGCAAGGAGTGCCTTAACAATACATCCATCACGGTCTATTCTACGCCATGTGGATGTAAACCAGCCTAGATCCAAATCCTAGGCTCTATTAAGCACCGAGAGGGATCAAATCTCCCGAGGTACAAACCTCTCCTTGAATAGCTCCTTGAGTGCAATACCTGAGCCACCTAATCCTAAGGTCTAAAATCTCTAGTTTAAGTCTCATATTTACTTTTTACTTTGTATTATTCTTTTTTGTTTATGGCTGACAACTCGACAAACACACTAAAGTCTCATATTTACTTTTTACTTTGTATCAAAAGTAAAAAGTAAAGTCTCTAGTTCAAGTCTCATATTTACTTTTTACTTTGTATTATTCTTTTTTGTTTATGGCCGACAACTCGACAAACACACTAAAGTCTCATATTTACTTTTTACTTTGTATCAAAAGTAAAAAGTAAAGTCTCTAGTTCAAGTCTCATATTTAAAGTCTCTAGTTCAAGTCTCATATTTACTTTTTACTTTGTATTATTCTTTTTTGTTTATGGCCGACATAATATTTACCACCTAATCCTAAGCTCTAAAGTCTCTAGTTTAAGTCTCATATTTACTTTTTACTTTGTATTATTCTTTTTTGTTTACTTTGTATTATTTTGGTATTATTTTGTTACTCGACAAACACTCGACACATGTTACAAGATGTCCCTCATACTGGGCTGTAGAGAGCCTCTCGACACAATTATATAACATTACTTTTATTGATATATTATATTTTCATCTCTTAATGCAAATATTTATATGCATAATATAATTAATATAGTTATTAGAGAAATTACATTAGACACCTTAAACTCAATAATCAAATAATTTAAAACAAAAAAATCTTCTTTATAAAGAAAACTTAGACAACATCGATCTAAATAACTATATATTAAATTAATCTTTTAATTAAATTTATATTTTATATCAAATATTTATGCCCGCAAAATGAGAAATTGATATATATATATATATTTATTAAAATTTAAAATTTATTAGATTAAACACATAATATTTATTTTGATATGGGTTAACACATAATTGGTTTTGATTGAAAAAGTTTACTTCTTAACAATATCGAAAATTTGAATTCAAACTAATAATAGGATATAGAAATTTGAGAACCTTGGTGAATACCAAGGATCTTACCTAGTCTCCATGTATGCCCTCGGAATTTGAGTATCAAATATCTTCATGCCATAGAAGCTTCATGTGAGTATCTTCATGTCATAGAAGCTTCATGTCTGACCACGGAACCAAAAGCTTCAAGTCATAAAAAAGCTTCATGTCTACCAAAATCTTCCATTTACATGTCCAAACTTAAGTGAAATTGAAAAGGCATCCTTTTCATTGGAATCTTTTCGTAACTATATCGAAAATTTGAATTCAAACTAACATAATTGTCAGTCTCTGTTCAATTTTCTACCCAACTTGTTCTCTAGCTTTGTAATGGTTTCTACCCAATTTTCTACCTAGCTTATTTTTCTTTGATTGTGTCAACATCTTTGTAATTTTATAGTGTTCTCAATACTGTGATTGCATCTTTCATTGTGTAGGATTTGATGCTCAATATTTCTAGTTTTTCAAACAACGGTTCTAAAGTTCTTTCTAAATGTTACTAACGTCATGTGACTTCCCAAACTAACATTAGTGATGTAATTCTTGTTTTAATTTTGTTATTAAAACAAAAATATTTTACCTTTGATACTAGAAACCAATTATTGTGCAAATTGGAGCATGCGGCAAGCATGACATTCACATGTCGTTTTAATCAACATATCGATGATGACTTGGGAAGATTTAAGTTAGTGACCCCATTCAGGTGTTTTAATTGATAGTTAGATGGTAATTTGAGAGATTTAAATTAACGACCTTGATTAAAGTAATATTCTCCTTTAGTAGTAGTTTGGACACATATAGTTTAAATCTTTTTCGGTCACGGTTTATTATTATTATTTTTTGCAAATCGACTATAAAATTTGGAATAATTGTTGGAGTTGTAGGAATTTTGTTAGTTTGAATTCAAACTAATAGAAATTTGATAACCTTGATGAATACCAAAGATCTTAACTAGTCATATTCTACCCTTTGTGGAAGTTACACTTAGTCTAATATATTTAAACTCTAAACACTTAATTAATACACTATATGACTAAGAGTATTGTCTCAATGTAAAATAAACTGTCTTTTACACAAATATGTAATATAAACCTTTTAAGTGTCTTTCCTTTTAAGTATCTTTCTATTAACTTAGTTAAATGGGCTTATTCCATGCACATCACTCTATTTTCACCCAACCAAATCAAACTCTTCATAATCACTTAACCTTTACTATTGAATTCTTATATCCTATCTCCTTTGTGATCATAAATATAAAAAGCAAGATGTACACAAAATATATCCTATCTCCTTTGTGATCATAAATATAAAAAGCAAGATGTACACAAAAAGAATAATAAAATGTAAAGGTACTAAAAGCAAATTGAGTCAGATGTCATGGACATATAGTTACTCATATCATGCTTGCTATCATGACGCACCCCTTCATATACTCTAGCAGATGTCATGGACGTATAGTTACTCATATCATGCTTGCTATCTCTCTCAAATATTTATAAAATCAGAAAGAGTCCTCTTCACCCTGCCTTATGATTGTCGTAACAGAATTATCAGAGAATTTCTTGTGTCAAACATTACAACATCTCCCTCATACTCGTGCGTAACGTTACATCCACACACGTTACAACATCTCCCCCATACTGGGCTGTAGAGCACCCCATTTCACTTGGTGCAATTAAGAATTTAGCTTATAGGGAGAATGGTTAGTGAAATGAAAATGTTAGATGAAAATGTGAAACTAAAGTTTCTTCTCTTAGAAATGACCAAACCAAAACTGTAAGGGTTCAGATGTATATCCAAACAATTAAATTAGGATTTTTTAAAACTTATGAATATAGAATGATTTTCAGATTAAAAAATAAGCTATTATTTGATGAAATGGTTACTTGAAGACGTATAACCTCTTCTTCTTCTTCTATTATCTCGAGTAATCATATTTTCTAGGTCAGAGTAAACTAGGGTTTCTTAAGGATCATAATGAGACCTTGTATGTCTCTTCCTTTCTGCCATCTTGAACTATGGTGTTGCCAAGTGAAGAAAATTTTGATTCTTGTCAACCTGTTGCTCTTCTTTTATTCACCTACAAGAAGCAAAGCTTTCTCTTTGTCATTTAATACCAAAATAAACTTCATTCCCTAGCGACGATGCCAATTTGGATGTTGTTCTGTGGGATCTCTAAGTTAGATAACTATGCCAAGGCACCCTCTAGAAATGCTTAGGTTATTTTACGTGAATCTAGTAGCCATAGAGGGTATCCCTCAATAACAAGATTTTCAATTTAAAGATTACATGTCTAAGAATTTTTTTCATTAATAGAGGGTGAGAAATAATAGTTGAAAATATAGGTATATCAATGTAGATATATTTTTAGAAATTATAGGTACCATAATCTCATTTAACATATTTTTTTATGCATAATTATGAAAGACTCATAAAACTTTTAAAGAAAATAACCGTTCTTTGAAATAACAACATGAATAATAGTTATTTAATCAAATATAACAAAAATTGAAGCAATATAGAGAGGGTGGAAGACTCTAATTTACTTATATTGGGCATCGTTCAAATAAATCTAATAGTTCAAAAATAACTATAAATATATATATTGATAAAATGAAGGATGAATCCTCGTAAATATAAAATCTATCACACAAATATATTATACTCAAAATTATTTGTTCATGTTCCTCTCACTGATGACCAACTCATGGGAAAAAACATGTCCATCTCTTGGTGAGACTTTTCTTCTTTATTTTACTTTCTTGCACCCCGAATTGTTTCTTGATTCCAAAATAGATGAGGGTAGGTGTTGGATTATAGCTAAGTCTTGATATCACTTCCTTTAGCCTAGAACATGAGAAGAATTTTCATCATACTCCATACACTTTTTCCTTCAATTCCTCCTCTTATTCGTTGATGATGTGGAAGCATCCTGTCTAATGTTAAGATTTTTAAAATGTAATATCATTACAATTACTCATATCATGCTTGCTATCATGACGCACCCCTTCATATACTCTCATATGTCATGGACGTATAGTTACTCATATCAAATATTTATAAAATATCAGAAAGAGTCTTCTTCACCCCCTTATGATTGTCGTAACAGAATTGTCAGAGAATTTGCTGTGTCAGAGAATTCAATTTGCAGTTTACATTGTCAGAGAGATATCAAACCGGGAGTGGCTCCGGTATCTATTTGGTATTGCAACGGTCTAATCAAACTCGGTGAGTGGCTCTGGGATCCATTCCGAACTCCCATTGGCATTGGTATTCCCCGGTCTCTCCTCCTCCTCTCAGGCTGTCTGTATGAGTCTGTCTGTATGATTCTGTTATAGAGCTCCGTGGTCTGTATGTGTCTGGAGTCTGGTCTGTGTTGTTCTGTGTTGTTGTGTATGTGTTGTTATTGTGTCTGTGTTTGGTGTGTTTGTACTCTGAGAGGTGGAGGCAGGGCCAGGGCCAGGGCCAGGGGCAGGGGCAGGGGCAGGCAGCAAATTCTCCACCATGGGAAGGTCAAGATGGCTGTAGCAAGATTGCAAGAGATTGCATCATGGATGATTGCAGTATGTTCAGATGGAAGCCCACTAGCTTACCATTTGCACGGGGGATTTGGATCAGGAGCAAATAGTTGGCTCGTTCACTTGGAGGCAAGTCATTTTTCCTTTTCTTTTATATTGATTTATTCTCCAAGGTTTTCTTTGTCGTTTTAATGTTGATGCTCTGTATTATGGTGGTTTCCTGATCTGATTATAATCTGTTTTTAATAGGATTCAAGATGAGATAGATTTCAAACCACTGAAAGCTGTTCAACAAATTTTAATAACTGCAGATTGCATCATTCGCTGGAGATTGCATCATTGATGATTGCAGTATGTTCAGATGGAAGCCCAGGTTACCATTTGCACCGAGGATTTGGCTCGTTCACTTGGAGGCTAGAGGTTTTAACGGATGGGAATCTTCAAATGCACTTATATGAAAATGAGGTAGGGTTTACAAGCCTTTAGGATTAAGAGTAATTTCGGTAATTAATAGACCCGGGACCGGAATATAAACAAGTTCTTTGGCACGTAGGTATTGCATTTAAGTTTAATTTTATAGTATATGGGAAGCAGTAGTGACTGTCTGAATTAAACAATCGATATGTAGAGAGAGTGAAGAGCTGTTTGTTACAGTGTGCGTAGTGTATATAGATTTTATTATTATATGAAATATTGGTAATTGTTGAACACGTGAAGTTTATTCTCAAATATTTGTCGAGGCATGATTGCGTCTGAGTGAATTGGAGTCTGGAGTCTGCCTGAGTGTTTCAAGATCATCACCATAGCCATTTTGCCTGTTGATTAGATGCAATATGAATTATTATACAATGAAAGTTTACTGGTTTTGCTAAAGGATTTATTAAGAATTACCTTCTGATTTTGGATAGAATCTGAGAATTACTGCCAAATGTTTCCCAATACTGCTTAAAGTTATGGTAGAAAGAAAGAAAAACATATAACTCTGTTCCTTCCCACTGAACTTTTACAAAAGATTTTCCTGATTCGGCCCTGTTCATTGTAGCTGACTCCATTAATAACAGAGACATCAAAGTTGTCTTGTCGCACTGTCAATTGAAACTAGTGTTATTGACAGAGTATAGAGTGGTTGGGATTGTTGTTGGTTATTGACAAAATTAAAAAGTAATAATAATAATAATTGAAAGGGTTGTTGCATGCTTCACATTAGGCTCGTTCACGAGCAAATAGTTGGCTCGTTCACCGGGGACTTATTTGTCTCTTTAATGTTGAACTATTATGCAGGGTGGAGGGTTCTGTGGCGACATACCCTAGTGTTCGCAGCGCATGCGCTCTTCTGCATTGGGTTCTTCTCTGTGCATGGAGAAATCAATCACAAAATCCAGGTATATCAAAGCTACACTCTCGGACATCTGATTATAATTTGTTCTTAATAGGATTCAAGATCAGATAGATGTAGTCTAATATACCCTGCCATTGAAACCACTGAAAACAGTTCAACAGATTTCAATAACTGGAACCGTGTTATGGTAACGGGTCATCCTTCACTGGAGATGTTGGTACGTTGGTTTGAATACCCGGCTAACAGGATTCTAAATATCTATCAACTAAGCATCTTGCAATTTGATATCAGTTGAAACTTTCGTACCTAATTATTAGCAGCATTTCAGGGTAGCAAACTCCATTTGAGAGGACAGAAGATATGGCAAGCTGTAATGGAAGATCTTTCGGCACAGGGGATGAACAAAGTCGAACAGGTAGGTTGACCTAATTATCTATGAAACAGGTAGGTTGACCTAATTATCTATGATGCATACATATTTATCATAAAAGTATTGAAAGCTATGAAAATGGAATGTGATCTATCAATTGATTTGTTGCAGGCTATTCTTACTGACTGCTCAGCAGGTGGTCTGGCCACATTTATTCACTGCGATGATTTTCGTCATCTTCTGCCCAAGAGTGCTAATGATCTTCTGCCCACAGTCACAGTGGACTCCACATTACAGGTACCCACCGCTAAACTTTACATCAATATTGAACAGACCTTACCCTCTTCAACCGGAATGGCAGCATAGGTTTTTTTTGTCACAGAACAGTTAAGTAATCTATATGTTGAATGGTTCTCTTCCAAACAGCCTTCATAACATTTGACCGTGTTTGCAGGTTTTTGTCAAACTATTTTGAAAAGTGATACTTCAGAAATGGATTTCTTTTCTATTCATCATTAACCTTATCAGCTCGTCAACTGTCTCCATAAATTCTAAAGCAGCAATTCTTAATCCATTTTATTTGGTACACCGATTTGATAGATTTTCAAACTACTTAGAGATCACTGTAACCTCCTCCACATGTTCTTAGCCTAATTACCAAAAATCCTCCTATAAGCCAAGTCTTGCATAAAGAGGCAACAAAGAAGTGAAGAGGAAGTTGACGCAGACATAGCACAATAGAGAGCATTGATGAAGCTTATATCCTCTGACAAAAGGCCAAAAATTCCTGTCCAAATATTTTTTTTAAGATCCAATTCCTGGACTGAAAGCGCCCAACAGATCTTCTGGCTATATAACTGATTGTTTGAATTTTATTGCATTCTTGATACGAGGCTCCTCAATGACCCAACATTCTATATTATATTATTATAAAGGAACTCGATTTCGACATCTGAGATCGGTTTTAAGCTTGTCTCGGTAGCGATCCAACCCCATTCAATGGCAATAACCATTCAATGCATCCATTGGCAATTCTTAGAGAGGTATCCATATACCAAGTAGAGGCACAACATACTGAAAAAGATCTTATTCAATCTAATCCCCTGTACAGAAAACTCTAAAACCCTATGCCTGTGCAATGGACTAGATAAATAGCCTCCTTAACTAAATGCTATAAAGTTGTAACACCGGTCTAATTTTAAACACCTCACCCTATCTCTAATAACCGAATAAATAAATCCTAACCTTATCTCAATCTGCCAGCTATCATTAAGCCTTCGAATAGGTGTCTTTGAGGAAAAATCCTCTTACAATGATTCGTCAATATTTTCATTAAAGGAATAAAATTCCTTAACAAATGTGAAGACCCCTCCTAGTGCTAATCAACAATGTACTGCATCAAAACTCCTATCATTTAGATGGCGATAGCCATAGAGGAAGTCTGTCCAAGTTACTGAAATATGTGGATTCACACAGTTTGCCAAAACTCCTGTCATTTGGATGGTGATAGCCATAGAGGAAGTCTGCCCAAGTTACTGAAATATGTGGATTCACACAGTTTACCAATGGACCACACCATGTGGGGAAGCCCTTACCCTCTTCACCTGGAATGCCATAGAACAGATTCTAGGATTCTGAAAATTCTCTTATGAAATTAGAAAAAAATTTGCAGTGTGATGGAACTTTCTCTTATGAAAACATTAAAGCACTCTGTATAATACCTGGAGAAGTGCATTTCCCAGACGTGGAAATAAAAATATTATGATGAGATTGATTTGATGATGATAAGGTTGAAGGTTTCATTTGACTCCACAAGTGAGAGAAATGGATATAAATTGCATGGTTACCAATTTCCATATTAGAAGCCTCATGTTCCTCCCTGGATCCTATGTACTAACCCAATTCCATGTTCCTCGTTAAGAGCATATTGTGGGTTGAGTGATGCCTTTAAAATCTTTGCCTCAGCTGCTCTGGGATCCCTTACTAAACTCGATATTCATTCTGACTCCTAAGACACTATCCCCCAACCCTGTTTGACTAGCTTTTGGCCCAGGATGCCATAATCTTTGTGTACATGTATCATAATTTATAGACTAATGCAACATTTTCAACAAAAGACATGTAACAAATGTGATTCTAGATCTTTTCTCTTGACTTTAGACTACTGCTTCTTCCAAACTGTCACTGTGATTATCTTCTTCATCACTTCCTTTTATGTGCCATGTTCCTTTACCCACAGGTTAACAAACTTTTGCAGCTTTCTTTAGCTGAGAGTTTCAGCTGCATGTCAAAACCTCTATATGGGGAATAGTAGGATGAGTTGTTGTATCACTTTGTTGCAGTCTTACCCTGTAAGTAACAGCAGTACCCATTTTTGTGCTTCCCCATTTTTCTAGTTCAGCTAGGGGTGCACATTCAAGTATTGATTAGCCCTAATGTTTCCACAGCACTGGAGCCAATATTTGCTATATTGCATTTCTGGAAGTACAAAAAGAACAAATACAAATGGAACAGGAAAATTAGACCTTCCCCAAAAATCTGGTACTTCATCCATCTGCCTCATGATTTCCAGGGCTCTTGGGAGCAATTTAGCAGGGCACATGTAAACTATCATGATAGTCTATTCTCCAACCCCACTTGCCAATTCCATCATCAGATTGAAGAATATTTTGACACCATTAGGGCAAACCTATCCTTGAATCAAATGAAAAACCTTCCTCATAAATTTATGAGTGGTGTCATTCTTTTTTGTTTGGCCTTTAGCACATCCATTCTGTGCCAAGGCGCAATGTTCATTTATACCATCTTCTTTTGTTCCTTATGATCTCTCCAGCTCCTCTATAGAATGCAGTTTGACCATCAGAACCACTCGTTCGAACTGGAAAAGCAAACCATTGAAGTACCTAGCACCAACTTGTAGTTCATTTTTATATGTATTCTGTCCTATTGAAATGATTTTATTTTAAAGTCTGAAATTTGCCCAAACAGAATGTGATAATAGTGTAATGGTAGGACCACTGATATTTCTAAAATTCTGAAATTGTATAGAGTCAGGATAGGAATTTAGCCCAAAAAAGCTTGACTATTTCCTCCTCCAATTTGGTTTTTTTTGCTTACCATCGTCACCTAGAGTGACAGAACAAATTTCAAGATTCTGAACCAACCCTGAATCCATGGGAACCATTGGAGCGATGCCCAACTGTACTACTCTAGGAGGCATAGTGCCCACCTGTACTGCTCTAGGAGGCATAGTTTCGACGGATATGAACCCAACGATTCAAGCACTGGTCGAACAAAGCAACTGAACCCATGCCTTATTATCCTTAGCCAGCCCGTTAGGTACGGAGATTGGGGCGAGCACTGTTATGGGCGATCTGGGTTATTATATTATAGGGGCCATGTTATTTCAAATTTCGATAGTTCATATGGCTATTCCCATTTCCAGTGTATGCAAAATACGCAGTGACTGTAATCAATAAAATCAAATCAAAAGGAAGCCCTTACTTTACCCAGTACACTTGGAACATACCCGATGTATGTTTGACATTGTTTGTGCCGGGAACCCTTTCCCTGGAATGAACTGGATGTGTATCCCTTATGAACATCCAGCAGTGTACAGCTACTGCAGTATTTTGTGGAGCACATGTATAGGCAACATTCTCAGGCAATATACGAGGGTGAAAGGGACAGACCTCTGGAAAGGACACCTGAGCATGGAGGTAAGGATTTAAATGGGCTCGCGTCCTTAATGCAGGTTATACACTTTCCAGCAGATATCTCTCCCAGGTGGGACGATCTTTATCCATGTGCGGTCGGTTCCACTTACAGCATGACGAGAGAAAGGCAACAGGCTCCCAAAAAAAGAGCCCGCCCTGGCCAGCGGCATGGAATAGGCTATGAAGAGGCTGTAATTTCGCATCATCTCAGCTCTATGACCAACACTCTGCTTAACATCCTCCATGAAATTTGAGGTCTAGAAGAGGAGACGCAAAATCGCATAAAGGAACTAGAGTACAGGGTTCAAATTATGATCAATCGGTGTGCAAATATCGCAGAGATTTTTCATCTTCCCTCTCCACTCCTGGCCGTGGTGGTGGAGCTGGAGGCGGTGAATGAAGATATGATATAATTGGCCATGGAGATCAAGCCAAAGGAGTATTAAGGTAAGGACGAGCAAGCGAGAACCAGTGCTGGTGCAGGCAAGAGAGAAGCCCCGGAAGACGATCAATAGAGGGAGATAAAAGAGGAGCTGCAGCTGCAAAAGCAAAGAATGGAGTCAGATGGTTCATAAAAACCTCAACCATGATGGAAAACATGCATTTTCCTTGTCTAACTCAGTTTATTTTTGTATTTTTTCATATTAAAGGATGAATTTACAATGTCCTTTCCAGTCTTAGATACTCTGAATAGTGTTATGGCTTTGTATCGCTCCTATGCATGGTGTAGTATATTCGATTTTGATATAGTAGAATCAACAGAGACCAAAGAGATGCAACAAATACCGCAGTTTGTTTCATATCCATCCTCCAAAGAGCTGCAACAAATACAAGTTAATTTCATTGTCTTGATTCAACGTATCCTAATTTATTGCCTAAAGAATCTGTACTCCTGGCTTTGACTTTGCTTATGATGGGTCATCGACTAGCTTTGGATCTGAAATGAGCTATGTCTCCTGAAATGGCTCAGATGCTTCCGTGAGATGGTAAAAACATTATAATAGTTATGCCAGGGTTTTATCTTAAGCTTATTCCCTTTGGCCTTGGATGGACAGCCCTGAGCATATATGATATCCTCCCTTGGATCGCTCGGATCGCTGGATGGCATATACAAACATTATATACAAACCCGGATGCCCTGATCTTCAGAAGGCCCCCTCCTTGTGTGCCAGAGGCAACTTGCCATTTGCTATTAACGATTGGTATCTAACTCCTGAGTTTCGTTACCTGCGTATATATGGATGTTCGACATATATGGATGTTCGAGACCCCATCACCTGTTCCCATTGTATATCACTGATCTGATGGTTTTACTTGAGATAGCCTATCAGACATTCGTTGATGGCTTTTCTCGTGCCTTGAAACTCGATAAAAAGACCATCTAGCCCGCATAGCTACTAGTTTTCTTCTAAGATTGAAATCCTAGCGCTTTGGTCAGAGTGAAGTTCTTTCCCGCTCTATTTGTTCATGTTCAATCTGAATCAGGTTAATCAATCCCTTTGAATAGCTTATTTTTGGATCGTGCTTGAAGATCGATACAGCTTCAAGAAATCAATGGAGGGAGTATTTGAGGGATCGACCCACCCCCACCGCCTACCGAAATGGAATACATTTCTTTGATATCCCTCACTCGCTCGCTGTAAAAGCCTCAACCGCATCTCAATCGAATGCAAATCAAAAGGTCCTATAACCTGGAGATAGAATATACGGATCTCTCATGAGCGGGTATCGTTTCTCGCCATGAGTAACTCGGGTGTACACTGTGACCTATCATTCCCTGACGATTGTTGCAATTAACACGTAAATGTTGTTTTGTCGCTGGAATCAGTAGACTTCAGAAGTCCTGAAACCCTCTAGTATGGCAAAAGGGCCGATATGGCTCACATCTAGCTGGCTGGTTCTCTCTGTTTTCTTTCAAATGTTTCAACTTCATTTCTTTCAAAATCTCCTGCACATAAAAACAATGTCCTGTTTTCTTTCAAATGTCTCAACTTCATTTTCTTTCAAAATGTCCTGCAGATAAAAACAAGTGAAACAGATCCTTTATCCCCTTGCTCACACGAGTGATAGAGTGGTCTTAGTCCAACCATATATTTACTCATGTCTGTGCAGAGCCATACCAAGAGGCATTTGTGTGAGAATCATAGGCAGACTTGTGCGGTTGCCTTTGATTCTATTTACATTCAAGGCTGGAATCAATTTAAAAACCTAACTCCCCATTAGCCCATCTGAAAATCTACAATTTTTAGTGTTAAGTTCTCGTACCCATGTGAGACAGGCCATTGTTGTCATACCGAAGACAAAACTTTTCTATAATCGTTGCGAATATTTCATACACACTGCCCATATGCGATTTTATCTGCCCAAGAGCTTGGAAACGGAAAGCCTGCATTTTTCACATAATGCCTGCCTGTTATTTTGAGCTTCTATTATCATTGATTTACCAATCTCATTGAGTTATCTTACTGGTTGAATCGTTATTTTCGGTTATATGTACAAAGGGCACTGCAGAAGCTGGAGGCCAATAGGATTTGAAACGTCTGGATGCCAAGAATGCCACTGATAGCTTTGAATCCTACAATCCCACCCTTTCCAATCCTATTTCACTCACTAGATAATCTCATAGCTCATGTTCCTGAGTTTCATATTTATTTAGACTGCTTTAATCTGTAACAGATAATTTGTGAAAAATGGATCTGAGGGCAGGAGCCAAGGGTGGGGTTTTATGTCTGACCTGATGGAGACCCGGGTTCCATTCCCTATGGGGGTTGCAGTACTTTCCTATGGGAGATGGTGTATCCCTTTAAGACCTCGTGTTAGACACAGTGACAATTCTACTTGTTGTTGGGCATATCGTTATTCTACTCAATATTAAGGTTGGGTCCGGCGTAGGCATCGGTGGGTCCCGACATATGTCTAGGTTCAAATCCCTGCAGGCGTGGGAAAGCATTCCATTCCTTGAAGGCCCCATACAACTACGGTGGTGACCATAATCCCGTTGATTATGTCCCGTCCAACAAACATATTTTAGGATTCAAAAATGTGAGATCTACATCCCTCTCGACCCTTAATAGAATAGGTTTAATATGGATCTAGAATAATTTTTAAATTTTAACTTTTTCTTAATTCATGTATATTATTAAGTATTAGTATTTCATTATTTGTGGCGCGTTATTTCTCGACTTAACTTGTATCATGCACTTCTCCGTGCAACCACCAACCTCAACCTTCTCAATCTTCCACATAGTTGTACTCACAAAACAAACCCCCCCATTCCTATAGATAACCTTTGAAACTTAGATTTAGACAATACTACTTTCAACCTTTTTTGAATTATACATAGGAACTCAATGCATTTTTTAAGAAGACATTCTTTGTAACATTGACTTTGTTGTTCCCCTAGCTCAACCATGTTGTGCCACTTGGATTTGATTGTGGAACTGATCAAGAAGTCGCTTGTATAGGGAGTGTTGAGACACGATATTCACTATTTTAGACTACTTACCTTCCTCTAATGTCATGCAATTATTGAGTTATTATCTTATCTGCAAAGGATGCATGTTGGGGAACTCATGGTGAACCCTACGAGGAAAATAAACTCCTCTCTGGCGAAAATGAACCACCTTAACATTGGAAATATTTTTGTCATAGAAGTAGATAAACTTTAAATTGTCATTGAGTCAACAACAAAGAAAGTTCCTTAGACAAAACCTCAAGCATATTGTTTATGAAGGCTTTTAAGATCCCAAAGACAAAATCTCAACCTCAACCCCAAGGCATAAAACATTCATTTTCTTAGAAAAAGAATTGATTAGAAATTTTATGGGACAACTAATCTATCTACAACCATCTAGAATAATTTTGGTACCCTCTAATGAAGGGTCCAATCAATTTATTCACGTGTAGAAGAGAAGACATACCCTTCACCTTCCAACTAAAGGAAGATCGAGATCTCATTTTCCAAAGTGATCCTTATTTTATAGGAACAAAGGGTCTTTACTTGAATAGATGGACAATTGATTTTAACCCAAAGGAAGGCGTTTCCAAAGTTGTTTTAGTATGGGTCTAATCCCACATCTTCCGCTAATTTTATGGCATGATTAGACATTCTAGTTCATTTATAATGGCATTGGAAATTTCTTAGAAAGTAGAGGGTTGAAGGCTTGCCAATACTCCTAATAAAAAATATGCACTGAAGTGGACCTATCAAAATGGTTTATAAGGTGGACTTGGATGTCTAGTGCCAACAAAAACCTCGATTAATTGTTATCATGAAAGTCAACAAAGGCAATGACATGATCATCATGACTATCGATCACTATAATTCCAAAATGAAGACACCTTATTCATGATACTACATTGTCGATACTACTACAAACAATGATACTCACTTGAATATTAAAACGCCCTTCTACTTCAATCTCCTTGTGATATCTAATCGAAGGGATCTCATTTTTCATTTCTAGGACCCACTAGTTTAGTTATTCTTTGTTGAGTTTTTTGCAAGCTTAAATTGTGTTCTGAGGATTAATTGTTACCATTGTAAAAGACCACATTTTTGTACTATATTTTTGTTTTTGTCTATATCCACTTCTTGATTAAGTCATTTTTCTCCATGCAACAAACTCCATTATAGTTATCATTAAATTGCCTTTCACTTCTATAAGTTGTTTTAGTCCCTTTGACCTTTGAGTTATAAAATATGTGTACAATATAATCATAGGTTCTTTGAGCATTCCCTAACTAAGTTGAGAAACTCTTGAAATCATCCTTCAACCTATTCAGTACATCTAAGTCTCTCTCTCACACACATGGAGAATATGAACACATGTTTTGTTTTAATTTTCACCATGTCCATATCTCAACGTTCTTAATTTTATTAAAATTTCATAATATGCATTATAATTATCCAATTTCTTAAAGTACGTACTTTTTTATCTCATTGGATTTGCATTAATATGTACAATTTAGGATTTGCATTTTCCAATTATCTATTATCACCTAAGTGACTATGTCTCTTTTGGTTTAGTTAAAGTACAAGTACCAAATTCAAGTGTGAAATTATTTTAATTGTTAAATTATCTTAGCTACTTACTTAAATGATGAATTTAAATTATGCAATTTTTGTTATGTTAAGTATGGATTGTGACTGAATTTTGAAAAGTATTATTTTTGCAGAGGACAAAAGGAATATACATGGATGACCATGACATGTGAAGTATCTACATGTTCATGATAGAAGACAAGAAATGATTGTAACATTATTTACTTTCAAAATAAACTAACATTTATTTATTATGTAAATACTCTCTAAAATATCATTAATAAAAAAATTATTATTTTGTTTGAAGGGGCTATTTAGCCCCTTCTCAATGCCCTTAAGAATGAAACATGGTCATTCTTAAGGGTTTGTGCACTCTCTCTTTTCCACTTACTTTTTTTCTTTCTTTCTTTTTTTTCGATGTTTAAACTTAGTCATAAATTTTAAATCAAAACTATTTAATATTACATTGATATAAATTACACAATATAATAGAAAAAAAAATATAAATCAACTTGTTAATTGGCTTTAAACATATTAAAATTTCTTAATATTTGAATGTTTAAAAATACATTTAAAATGATTTTTGTATTTATGATAATTTGATAATTAATGATATTTTGTACTTTGTTTGTGATTGATGATGATGATATGTTGTTGTTTGATGACATGTATGTGCTTGTGTATTCATTATATTTTGATAATCGATGATAATTGGATAATGATGAGATGTTTGTGTTTGTGTATTCATGATATTTTATACTTTGTTTGTGATTGTGATTGATGATATTTTGATGATAATCAATATGTTTGTGATTATGATATGATGATGATGATGTGTTTGTTGTTTGATGGCATGCTTGTGTTTGTGTATCCATGCTATTTTGTACTATGTTTGTGATAGATAATCGTGGTGATGTGTTTGTTGTTTGATGACATGTTTTTGTTTGTGTATTCATGATATTTTGTACTATGTTTGTAATTGAGAATGAGAATGATGTGTTTGTTGTTTGATGACATGTCCATGTTTGTGTATTCATGGTATTTTGTACAATGTTTGTGATTGATAATGATAATGATGTGTTTGTTGTTTGATGACATGTTCATGTTTGTGTATTCATGATATTTTGTACTATGTTTGTGATTGATAATGATAATGATGTGTTTGTTGTTTGATGACATGTTTGTGTGTGTATTCATGATATTTTGTACTCTGATTGTGATTGATAATGATGATGATGTGTTTGTGTATTCATGATATTTTATACTCGGTTTATGATTGATAATGATGATGATGTGTTTGTTGTTTGATAGCATGTGTATTTGTGTCTTCCTAATATTTTGTACTATATTTGTGATTGATAATGATGATAATATGTTTGTTGTGTGATGACATGTTTGTGTTTGTGTATTCACAATATTTTGTACTATATAATTGATGATATGTTTATAGTTTGAGTTTCATTTGTATGGTTGGGTTGGGGGAGTGATGAGTGTAGTGTAATTATAGGTTAGAAGTGAGGGGGGGGCACATGAGCTTTCACCTTCCCGTGGTTGGCCTCGTTAGTAGAGAATGTATGATTCTCGAAGCTAAGAAAAGCTCTTTTCAAATTTATATATTTATGTAATTTATTGTTTTGGGGTAGTATAAAAATTTGAAATGTAATCTTTTTTTCTTTCATTGGGTAGCAAAGGGAGGGCGGGGGGCGAGCACAAGGTGGCCAAATGAATTTCGAACAATGAGAAAGAAAATTGAAACTCATTTGGTCACCTTGTGCTCGCCCGCGCCCTCTCCTTCCTACCCAATGAAATAAACAAAATTACATTTCAAATTTTTATAACTAGCCCAAAACAGTAAATTTTATATATATATATATATATATATATATATATATATAAGTAAGTAAGTAATCTGTTATTTCAAGGTAGTGATAAAATATATAGATATTTATTTATTTAAGTAATTTACTATTTAGGGATAGTTATAAAATTTCGAAATGCAATGTTTGTATGTTTGTGTACTTACAATTTTTGTCTCTAATGTTTGTATTTGTGTATTTATAATTATTGTGTGTTTCTAAAGTTTGTGTTTGTGTATTTACAAAATTTCATCTGTACTCATAATTATTTAAATTCCATAGGTATGGTTGTATTTATAATTTGTTTGTGTAATGAATAATATTCGACATCTAATGTTTATATGTTTGGGTGTTGCAATACTTTTTTGTTTTGATCAAAGTTCAATGTGCACTCATGTTTGTGTATAACAATGTTTATTATTTGAGTTTCATTTCACTTTTATGGTTGTGTATTTACATTTTCTTTATGTATGTTTAATGTTTATATATTTACAAAATTTGTTGTGTACTCATGATAGTTGTTTGAATTTCATATATATGGTTGTATGCTTGTGTATTTACAAAATTCCATGTGTACTCATGATTGTTTAAATTTCATATATATGGTTTTGTGTACAATATGTTTGTGTAAAGATCAATATTTGATACTTAATGCTTTGTTTGTGTAATGATCAATATTTGATACTTAATGCTTGTATGTTGTATTAATCAAATTTTGATGTGTATTCATAATTATGTATAACAATGTTTTTATTTGTATTTAATTTCATTAATGTGTTTATGTATTTATGATTTCTTTGTGTATCTTTAAATATTTACAAAATTTGATATTTATGATTGTTGTTTGAATTTCACATGTATGATTGTGTGTTAATAATTTGCTTGTGTAATGATTAATGTTCCACACATAATGCATGTATTGTTGTGTATTACAATATTTTTTTGAGTATTGATAAAAAAATTGATGTGCATTTTTCATTGTGTATAACAATGTTTGTTTTTTGTATTTCATTTTTATATTTGTGTGTTTACAATTTATTTGTGTGTCTAATGTGTGTAAATTTCATTTCATGATGTTTAGTATTTACATATTTTGATAAAAATTTCAAGTGGAACATTTATATGCATTCACAATTTATTTGTTTGTAATGATTGAAATGCAAAATGTTTGTATTAAGTACTTAAAATTTGTTTTTGTAATGAAAATTTAATGCTTAATGATTGTATATGTATATATTACAATATTTTTTTCTATATTAATTAAAAAATGATGTGCATTCGTGAATATATATTGTTATTTGGATTTCATTTATGTACATATTAACAATGATTACATATGACATGTTGATATTTGCTTTAAAATAAAATAAATAATGTGGTAAAAGTAGATTATAAATTATGATTTTGGAAAACCCTTTTTCAAATATACTTATTTATTTATTTAAGTAATTTATCATTTTGGACGTAATATTTGCATAGTATTTAATTTAATTATATGGTTGTATATTTACAATTTAATATTAAAAAATAAAAGAACATGCAAAATTTATATTATTATTATTTAATAAAAGATCTATTTTGAATATGTTTAAATAGGTTTATAAGAAAGGTTTGGAGTACTTATTATTATGTTGTTGCTAAGAGTAATTTCATAGCTCTTAATAAAATATTTAATGAATATAATATACTTTTCTTAATTAAAAAAATTTAGATTTTAGATTTTTTTAATTTTAATAAAATATTCTTTGTATTAATATTTAAAAACAATATTTTTTTTATATTTTATTTCTTACATGAACCAATTGTAAATACATAATCATCAAATAACAATTATATACACATCAAATTTTATAAATATACAAATATTATACACATAATTGTAAATATACAAACAGAAAAGTAGATAAGATTGGCTAAAAGAATTACAAACTAATTATGGTTAGCCAATATTGATACATAATTAATGTTTGCCTAAATGAATTACAAACTAATTATAGTTAGCCAATATTGATACATAATTAACGTTTGCCTGTTGATCATATTTTGTGCATTCAATTTGGGATTGTTGTTTGAGTTTCTTTTGTGTACTCTGTTGATCATTTATAATATATGTTTAAAAACATGTATATAAAGTGGGTAAATGCATTTTGTGATTGGTTTAGTAAATAATTATAATTCTCAAAATTAAACAAAACTCTTATTTGTATTGTTATGTGTTTTCAATTAATGTTAAAAAATATAAGAATCATACCAAATTTATATTACTAATTAATAAAAATATCTCTACTTCATAATTTGATAACGAAAGTTTGATAATAATTTGAGACATTTTTTTTATTTTAAAATATTTTTTAATTCAAAATCTTTAAATATGTTGTTAAGAGGTTTAGAAAACATATTATGTTTTCACAAAATAACTTGAAATCTATGTTGCACTGGCCTTGGGGACGGGGGACGTGGGGGCCACGGGACGACAGGTTGGGGACGGCAATTTTATAATAATAATAAAATATATATATATATATAATTATATTAAATTTAATATATATATTTTAATTATAAACATATTGACATTAAAATCAGAACAACGTTTGATTGAGAGAAATCATAAAAATTAGAACATGTTTGCAGCAAAACATTAAAACAACTTCCATGTAAATTTATCAGAAAACATCAAAACATGCTTGCATCCTTTAATTGAGATAAATCATAAAAATCAGAACGTGTTTGCAACACAATATCTTCCATGTAAACTTTATCATAACACTGAAAAACTTAAAATTTTAAATTTTAATTTAGAAGTCTAGAGGTATGAATCATTCATGATATATAAAAGTCTAAAGATGATCAAGGAGGGGTCTATTTAAACATAAATTTAGCCACCGAGAAATAGAACAGTATGTGACAGTAATCCCTTCTAGCATACCAGCTGTGAAAATCTACATACAAGCAAGCATGTGAACACTCCAAACCTTAACCATCAGAATTAAACACATTGCGCACACGTAGAACCTTTTTCACCCTAATTATCAATAAAACAAGGAAAAAAACTCCAAATCAAATTCCACGGAGACGAACATTACCTGACAAATTAATCTTCTACAAATTGCAGAAGAAGCATTGAATCCTATAAAAACCTGTAAAACAACGAAACCCTAGATATTTGAGATTCAAAATCATATACACTGAAAGCCCTGTAATCCCTGTAAGGTAGCTTCAAGGTCCCTGGTGTTATCGCGAATGTTAAATTTATGATTTGGCACAGGTACTGGAACTGCTATATAGCAGGCAGTGAGAATCAAACCTAGTACCACATAAGCAATGGAAGTTGGATAACCACAACACACCAATAACAACGTTACAAAATATTCATTTCGTGGGGCCACACTATAATACTCATTTCGTGGGGGCCACACTATAATCCAAACACAATGAGAAACAACATTTGAGAAGGATGCAGAGAAAGACAACATCATAATTTAGTGCATGGGAGTATGACAGATTGACCCATAATGATTCACTGTTATTAGTAATTAAAATTCTTCAAATCTTTCAAATGCTCTGTTTACCACGATTCTTATAATACTCTCTATTCTAAAATTTTGTATGCATTCACCATAAGTATGCTCGCACGAGCAAAGTGAAATCAGTGAAAGCTAGCCCATTAACAGCATAATCTAAAATAGTACAACAATTTTTTTGATATATATTACAAAAACTGTACAAATAACTATTCTTCCTATCATATAACACAAATAACAAGAAATAAGAGCAGGTCTCGTTTTACATTTTTGCATAGATTCTTACCATATTTTGATGCAGTAGGTGCAATAGTTTGGAGATATACTGATGGATCTTCAAACTCCTCCTTTGTGGGGTAGAACACTGGACAGATAGGGATATCATCAATCCAACTGAACTCAGTAGTTCCAAAATTATCACCCTTTCCGTTCGAGAACTCAGCCTTCACATCCATTGTTTCTTTGCACTATATATGTTTTTTCATTCTTATGGTAAGAAAACACCCTTCCTGATTCTGGAGTTGCTAAAACATCTCCTCCACTTCTAGCCAATGGTAGATTTCTTTAAGTCCTTCCCATCACGTATGACCTGTAACTTCAGAAGTGCTCTTTTCCTGTTAAATTCTTTTATCCCATACTTTTCCTCTTCATTTAAATGAAGTTTACCATTTACCTGTTCAGTAAAAATTACTATAAGTTTCTTCCAATCCACTTAAATTAATGTGAAGTTCCAAAGCAGTTTAAACAGAAACATGCATTTTAAAGAGCAGGCTATCATATACAAGAGAGAATTAGACAGTAGAGGAAATAATGGTATGGCTCAAGAGAGAAAACATTTATTATAAATTGTGAGAAAAAGTAAAACATATTGAAATAAGGAGTGTATAGTGGATGAAACTCGGGTCAATAATCAACTTAGTTGTGGAAATAAACTTTGACAAGAGCAAAGGGATGAAATTCCATCTTTTGGCAAACCATGAAGTGTGTTGGCAAAATATGCATGGAGATATAAATAGGTTTTACAGTATGTCAATCATAAATTCATTACATTCTTTGTTTCAATACTTATCAGTACTAACTTGACATGCTATAGTATGACATGTACAATCTAACAAAAAGGTCAAGCTAGGGTTGGTGCACTAATAATGACAGAAGTACAGTAAAATACAATGATACATATTCCTATTAGACACCCATGAATTTGTCAAAAATAGCCATATAGGAAAGCCCTGAATACATATGAATGAACTATATGCACCAAACTTAGGAATGACCTATATAGATATGCAGCAAACTTTTCCTGGATGCCACAGATTATAAACCATCAGGATAGGACCACTTTTACTCCACTATCTCAGATGATCATATAACAGGTCATGTAGAAATAGATGGTTTTCAAGCCAAGGGTCGGTAAGGGTCTCATTGAGATTACCAAATGCTTGACCACATCCCATATCGAGGATTTTTATTAAAGGGGGAAGAAGTATAACCACACCATGATACTCCCTAAGCAATTGAAACAATATTTGAGGATACACAACCAATTATAGAGTAACACCTTTGACCCCCTAATGTTTATATCCACACATAAGAAAGCATTTACCATAGGTTAAGTAGGGAGGATATGTCATAACACTAGTATCAACTGATTGTCCCCATCTGTCTCCGGGCATATGGCAAGGCAGGCTGAGTACGCTGAAAGTGTCTCTGTCAAGTGTCTACATGCAAACCATAGATCTCATGTGTGGAAGTGCAGGATGTGATGGAAGATCACATAGGAAATAATGATCAAGTCATCCCATACATATGAGGGGTAACAAGTTTGAGTGAGTGTAAGACAACATATTATTCAGTGAGTTAGACGTCACTCTCATCCTGTTCATGTGAATTTATCCTTGCACTTGCTGCTTTGGAAGCATTTGACATCCACTGGAGTACTTTGAAGTTGAACCCAATATAACCAAACTTTGTACATGCACACCTTTGCAATAAATTTACCATCTTGTTCTGTAGCTAAACCTCAATTGTTTGATGTGTTTTCTTACTTGAATTTTCTGAATCAATTGACATATGGGAATCGCTCCCACTTAATTAATTTCCCACTAAATTCAAGACACTACATTCACATATATTAATTTCCAGATTTTAGGCTTGTTGATTTTGGTTCTTTTACATGCAAATTTGCACATTTAAGAAGATTTGAAGTGTTCTCACAACAGATTTTATTCCCTGGGAGAGTGTAATAGCCATTCTTTCTTAGAGCTGTTGATTGTTCTGGAGAGCACAAAGATGCAGCTTTCCAATTTGAGTTTCTTCGAGATGCTATAGAGGAGGTTGGGCGAGAAAATGTTGTGTAGGTTGTGACAGATGCAGCAGCAGTGTGCAGATCAGCTGGGTTACTGATTCATTCTAGGTATAGGCATATTTTTTGGACTCCCTGTTGTCTGCATGCACTCAACAATGCACTAACAGACATTGGGAAAATTCATTGGGTATCCACCTATTAACCCCTGAAAATACTCCATAGCAATTTCAGGGTTAAAGACCAGGAAAATTCCATTAGGCTGGTCATATTAGTTTATTGATCGATGACATACATGCTTCAGGATTTTGGTTAGAAAGAGAAATGACTGATCTTTAGGCTGTAAAGGAATCAGAATAAAAAAGTCACTGAGCTCAAGATATATGTCTACCAAATTCTGCTATAGAATGGTTGTTACACTCAATGCCTACAATGTTGTTGAATACGTTCTGCTGCAGAATATCTTGGGATGACTGAAGTAAAGAAAAGGGAGATCTAGTTTATAAAATTAAGGTGTTTTTCAGCTCATTTCAAAGCTAGAAAGATTCCATTATTATATTGCAGGCTTCCAAATCATTCTTACCCTGGTCAAAAGACCTTCAAGATGGTAGGAAGGTGTATTGACTCAATTGCTTCCAAGACTTCGGTTGGTCCTTCAAAGGTTGATTGGCCCTTCACTTAAAAGAGCAAAGTTAGTAAATGACCAATTGTGTGTAGGAAACAGTAATAATCCTCCATGGGATGGAATCCAAAACCCCAAACATCGGTATGTTCCAAATCTTGCAGGTGAAGACAGGAAGCCTGGAGATTATGCTAGATATTCAAGTAATGTTACTCCATCTAATAAGAGTACTTCGGGACAAAAAGACCTATATGAAATACCAGAAAGGGATCATATTCATGACCAAGTATCTGTTCTAGTTAGTTGCCAAATTAAAAGTAACTTTTACAAGATTGAAGAAGGTTCGATGACTCTTCTGAGGAAGCATTGGGAGGATGAACATGGCCTTACATGCACTGCAGTTTCAGTGCCATACTGATCATTTTCGGAGTACAAACTGAGAAGACTTGGGATGGGGATATGGATGGCAAAATATTCAAATGTTGAGCTCCCACATCTTAAAACAAACACAGATGCTTGTACACCTTGTCCAGAGCATGATAGATGTTCTGGAGGCAAATTGGAATGTTTTCCTGGGTTCAAAAGGTACCAGGGATTGTGTAAGGAAACCAGAGAGCTTGAGAAAAGAGCCCAAAACTTGCTGATTAGACTGAAGGTTTTACTTGTAGACTACATGCTCAATCATTGTATAATGGAGCTGGGACACTTTGGGTCTGGTTCCACAACTGAATACCTTGAATCTTATGAGTTCATGTCTAATCTCTTAGCAGTTTCCTGCCGATGACCTTAGAAAAGAAGTGCATCAAATTCTGCCAAAGATGCAGTTCAGCCTGAACACTGTTTCATTGCCTCCGAAAACAATTACCTTGCAGAAAGTTGAAATCTCTGAAGCAGAACATGATTTTTATCACTTGTTTGAGGCTTATTCACAAGCTCTGCTCAAAGTCTACGCTGCTACAGGAACTGTGAAAAGGAATTATGTGAATATTTTATTGATGCTTTTGTGTCTTTGTCATGCATATGATCATCCTCTTCTTGTTAAAAGTTGCTTATCCATTTCTACTCAGAGATCTTCTGCAGAAGCAGCAAGAAACTTCCAAGAGAAAGGAAGATTGATTCTGTTTTTTCTCTAACAATTTTGAAGCATTGTGCTTCTGATATTAATACCAATGATGAAATTGCAGCAAATTTGGGAGGGGTCAGTGGACTGGATTTGAAATTTGATGAACCTGGCTTTAATTCTTCAAAGATTAAAGCTACAATGGAAACCAAGTCCTCTCTAGGTTACGTACAAGTGTCTCAAGCAACAGTTTTCCAGGTGTCAAGGAAGAGGTTATTGTACAGGCAAAACGCACAGCCATTAAATGGGCACGATTCAACCGACATGACAGATATCTCAGACAACGTGGAAGCTGCCCAAACTGTGATTTAAGTCAATACTCGAAATCTTTAGAAGTCGTGACATGAAATATTAAAATTGAAGACGCCTCTAGTCAACACAACAAAGTTTGAAGCCAGATCAGCGATTAAGACTCACACAAATCGTCGCATATAAAAGTAAAAGTCATCGTGGCGTCTAAAGCAAAAGCCAAAATTACATAAGATTTTTAAATTAAAAGTGTCTCTTTCTTAAAAGCATAAACAATGATAAATTAAAATCGTGAAATCGTGAGGGTGGAACTATTATGTGGAGACCATGGGTCATTACATGCACAAAAGAGTAAATTAAATACGACTTAAACTTGTGACAACGCATGTGGGCCCAGCACAGGTTATGTGGACAAATAAGCATTGGTTTTCGAGGAGTTAATTATTAGTTATTCTCCATACAATAAAACGCGCAGCCAACGAAAACTTGGTGCTGATGTTAGAACGGCAAATAAAGATTGGGGTTGTCGTGAAGTATTGGTCACACTAGGCGCATTGCCAAAACTCATCCATGCATGAGTAGAGTTGATTGGCAGTGATTTGACAGCCATTGACAGTATCAAATTGAAGTTGAGGCATGATAACAACAATCAGAATTAGCATTCAGAACTCGAATTGCACATGTTTGCTTTTAAAAACTTATATATTTGAGTTTGGACAGAAGGAGGATGTCATATTTTCTTTGCAGCAGTGGCATCCATCTTTATTTTTTCTCTCTTAGAATAGCTTCTACAAGCTTCCAAAAAAAAGGAAGCGGCTACAACAAGTTCCCAAAAAGCTCCCAAGCTCCCAGAGAAGCTCCCAACAAAAAGGGGACGTTTCGTACCAACTCCCAAGCTCCTAGGAGCAGGGAAACGCCAGGTACGGATTGCCAAAACCCCGAGAGCGGTACCCGTGCAACTATGATATCAAGTGACAAAGGCTCACAACGATAAACATGAAAAATGACATATCATATATGATTATCATGAATCATGTAATGTGTTTGCATTATTAATTTATTAGATTCTGATTTGCATTGCATGATTGCACAATGATGAATGTAGTATATACTAATTTGCATGGGATGAATTGTTATTGTTGGGATTTATATTTTTCATATGTATTATATTTTTATAAATTTTATGGTCCTGACATCCCCACGAATTTCCCTAAAATTTGGGGGTGGTCTCCACGTGTCACGAATGTGTGGTTTCCCACTTCCACGTCCCCCTGTCCTGAAGCCTTGGGGGAACACTGGGTTGGTGCCTGCCAGGGTTTGTACCAATAGGGATTGGTGTCTCCAGTAGTTGGTGCCGACAAATATTTGTAACAATAGGTTGGTGCCTACAAATAATTATAAAGATAAGTTTTGTGTTGTTCTCCCAAAAGGGTTTCCACATAAATCTTGTGTTCCATGTTTTGTAGATAATAGATCCCATATGTGATTGTTTTCTTAAGGTTTGTGAATGTTTAAAAAAATAAAAAGTGTGTGCTCACTATAAGTGTGTGCTCAACAATACCATCCTCATTATTCAGATGTTGCTAAATTTCCCAAGGCCTAGGTGATTGTTGTCTTATGCCTCTTTATCAAATAAATTTATATCTTAAAATTTACTTAATAACATAAATAAATATGAGCAAGCATTAATCACACAAAAACAAACAGCACAAGTATAAAACATGGAATTTTTCAAAGTGTGATAAAAACCTCATCTGGAGGTGGAATTTGGCTTGGGGAGGCTCATTTTGACGCTCAGAGCGTCCTCTTTACCCTAATGTCCTTTCTCTCCGGATTCCGAGCAGCTACGTCACCTCTAGAGGCAGTTTTCGCTAAAAATGCATCATTTTGGCATTTAATTGCCAGAATAAATAAAAAATAAAAGACAAAATGCACCATGGCCAAAAATCAAATAAGTCAAAATTTGATAAAAAAATTATATGGAAAGGTTGAAAATGGTTTATAAGAGGTCTACGACTACCATTAAGTGACAAAGCATATGTCATAACCAAGGTTTGGATTAAGTTTTGAATTAAAGAGGTTGACGTGAGCATGGTTAGCGTGGGCCTCCTCACATGGGCATCAATTTGCATAAGGTTGAGCAATTGAAGGCTCCAATCATCAATGTGGTGGGCGACTATGTATAATGAATAAAGCACATGTTGTAATATGCACTTAGGATAGCGAATTGATAAGGGGGAGAGTGACGTGAGCATGAGGGATTCACGTGGGCCTCCCTCACGTGGCTAAACTCTTGCGTGAAGGTTTCAATTCGCATTAGTGTTGGGCGTTGGTTTCAATGGGAGAGGGGCTCCACCTCATCCCCCACCAACCCAATCACACCAAACCAAACTCCAATTCGCATTAATCATGGGATTTGTCTTCAGTTGAGATTGGAATTCGCCCAACTTGGCTCTCTTCTTCAACCCATGCGAATTGGCTCATTGCTCTCTCAGTTCTTGTATAAATATAGGCTCCTTGCTCCCATTCAAGATGGAGGAATTTGCAAAAGAACTCTGCTCAAATTGTAATGTGTTTACTGTTTAATTGGAAATAAAAGTGAAGACTTTGGAGGTCCATGCATTGTCATTTGTTGTGATGAATTCATCTTTTGTGTTGAGGTGATATCTCTCTAAACCCATCTCTCTTTATGCAAATGTTTTAAATCATTGCTATCTTAGGAAGGCTATCACTCTAGCACGCAAGATTAGCCATTCGATGTCTTCAATTTGGTTATTTATGCAAAATCTCTCAAGATCCAATGAACAAGAAGTAGCAAGTTATACCAATGTTGATTTGATTTTGTTTTATCTAGCATTCTAGTACTTGATATCACTTGTGTTTGAGGTTTGTGGTGCTTTCAGGGTTCATCGAAGGTGAAAATAAGTGTGAGCTCAGCTGCATCTATCTTCGTTTCACAATCAAGAGTTCTTTTTTCTAACATCACTTGTTTTGCAGGATCTACAAGCTCTTCTATTCTTAATCCAAAACTGAGCTACAAGGAGCTCTCTCTCACCCATCAGTTTTTAAAAGAAAAAACTCGACTTTTTGTCACTTGGTTACTGGTTACTGTTTACAAAAGCCTTTGATCTTCAAGCCTATCTTCCTAGCTTTTGTTCTACTTTTTCTTCTCCTTGTCTTCTATTGCTTTCGCTCCTCCTGCTTTTGTCTTTGATTTTCATCTCACTTCCAACTTTCGACTTTCTTCTTGGCCTCATCTCTTTCGCTTGTTCATCTTCCTATCTTCTAGCTTCGCTCCCCATTGTTCTTTCTCTTTTACCTTGCCTTTTCCCTCCTCCTCCTTGTTTGACCGTCTTTTCTCCTTGCACTCACCCTTGCTTGCTGCTGCTTTCTCCCTTTGTCTTCTGCCCTTTTTTCTTCCCCCATTTCAACTCATTTTTGCACCCCTCTTTCCACGTTGTTGGAGCTTCTTCTCTATCCATTTGGCTGCCCACTTTTCTCACTGTTCGCTGCTCCTTTTGCCATTGTTTGCAGCCACCTGTTAGCTGTCCAAAGCACATTTTTGCAGCCATCTTTGGCTGCCCTCATTTGTGTTCTTGCTTCCCTCTTTTGCCTTATCTCTTTGGCTTGTTAGTTTTCCACTTTCTCTTCTATTTCATTCCTTTGCATTCTTCCTCTTTACCTTCATCCTTGTTTCATTTTTTGCTTGTTAGATTAGATCTTAGTTTAGGGTAAAGTAGTTTCATTTTTTGTTTTAGATCTTGCATCTAGTTTATATTCCATTTATTAGCTTGCATCTAGATCCTAGAATTACATTCATAGTTTATTTGCATTCTAGTTTAGTGTAGATCTCAATCTAGTTTATCTTCATACAAGTTAAGGTTTGCATCTAGTTTTTATTCCAAACTTGTAGTTTTGCATTTAGTTTATGTTTCAAGTTTGCATCTAGATCCTAGACTCACATTTTGTTTGATTTTGTTAACCATGACTAGTGCTTGTTCAAAGCTCTTAGTTGCAGGTGCTTAAAGGAGATCAATCAAGAAGAGGAAATCCAAAGACTTGAAAAAACAGGAAGAGGGCCAAAACAAGAAAATCAAACAAGAAGACAAACCTTTTGGTAGAAGCTTTCAAGCTTCCTCTTTTATTTTCTTAAGTTTTCAATGTTGAAATTACAGGATATGTACATTTTATCACATATAACAACCTTGATGCAAGAACATGTAAACAATTGTACTGCAAAATTTAAATTTAAACTGATTTAAAACATAAATAACATAATTTTCATCTCTTTCAACTTAATGCTCCATTTGGTCACTGCATTAGAGTTGGTCCTCGAGAATCATCAAATGCACAATATATAAAATAAATTTCAAGTAACATGAATAGTAAACTAAATTTCAAATGTCATGTACATGAGAAGTAGCATTAACGAATTATAACCATGATTTGGATCAGCCTTATACTCAGATAGTTTTGATCTTGTCACTGAAAGGACAAGTCGAACTAGATAAACCATATACGTACCTTAAGAGAGAGAAAGTTCAGGCAGAATAAAACAGACCTCAAGTTCTTCTATTAAAAAGAAAATGACAGTAGTAAGAAAGACACACAAGTGCTGCAGACTACGAAGGTCAAGCATGCAAGCAAACCCTCACTCATAGAGATCAATTACAGTGAAGAGAATTCAACCAGTGAAGGAGCTGGTTGTGGGATAGAGAAACTGTGAGACTGCTGAATGCTACAGCCAGAGAAACTATGAGTCAATCAAACAAAGAAGCCGTGAGACAGTCAAATACTATAGATAGTTAAATGCTACAGCCATGAAGAGAGACACTTGTGAAGGAGAGACAACCGTGAAGGAGTGACAGGGATACAGCCGTGAAGGAGATCACCGTGAAGGTAAGACCGTGTAGTGCAATGGATACAGCCGTGAGGGAGATCACCGTGAAGGTAAGGCCGTGTAGTGAAATGGATACAGCCGTGAAGAGAACCGAGAAGATACTGTCAGCTCAGTGAGGAGACAGCTGTAAAAAGAAAAGCAACGTGAAGAAAAAGTCAGCCGTGAAGAAAACCGAGAAGATAAACCCGTGACAGAATTACAGTCGAGAAGATAAACCAGAAGATAAACCCGTGACAGAATTACAGTCGAGAAGATAAACCCGTGACAGAATTACAGCCGAGAAGATAAACCCAGCCGAGAAGATAAACCCGTGAAAGAATTACAGCCAAGAAGATAAACCCGTGAAAGAATTACAGTCGAGAAGATAAACCCAGCCGAGAAGATAAACCCGTGAAAGAATTACAGCCGAGAAGATAAACCCAGCCGAGAAGATAAACCCGTGACAGAGATACCATAAAGAGAAAGCCGTGGAGATAAATCCGTGACAGAGAACCCGTGAAGGAAAGCCGTGGAGATAAATCCGATTAGGAGCAAACCCGATAAAATTACCCGAGAAAACAAAACGAAAAGTGAAGTGTTATCTCCCGTAAGATATCTCACAATCATAAGATTTATAAGGTTTATATAGATTAGGAGTTAACAACCTTAGGTTAGGATAGGAAAAATAAAAATAATAAAATAAAGAGAAAAGAGAGGTCAACGAATAAAGTACCAATAGTCCAATGTAAAAATAAAACTTAAATGGACAAAGATATAATAATAAAATAATAAATAAAATCACAAAGTCTTTATTAATCAAATCATAAAGATTTTATTAATAAGACTAAAATAAATAATTGATGAAATTAACATAAAGTGAAAAATCAAAGGACCAACACAAAGGTAAAAGGACCAAAAATCATGGGTCAAGGGTCTTAACTCAAATATAAGGTAACCATAACAATACATGGTCCAATAATCTTTTAATAAATTAATATTTAAATACACTCCATAAAGTAGGAGTCATCATGGTCAAGAATGCACATAAGTGAGAGTGCTAGGACCAAGTAAGAAAAAGACCATGAGTCAACAACCACAAGACCAAGGTGGGCATGCAATCAAATAGGACCATCAAGACCAAAAACTTTTCTCTCTCTTAAGGTACATAGTTTATATATTTTTGTCATCACTGTATAAGGGAGAAGATCCAAACGGATGGTGCAATCCTTTTGTCCTTAACGCTGCTCCTAAGGGTTAGGTACTAGAGACATCGTCAAGGGGTGGCCAGTCCCTTGAGAAGCAACCTAGCAATAACCGATTAGGAGAGGGGACAACAATATCTTCCATTCTTAATGAATGGCTTTCAGCTCAAGGCTGAACCTCAGTCCTATACTGGGACATGTTGATCAACCATCTGGTCCATGACCAGGATCTCCATTCTCCCAGAGAATGGTCCTCAGCCTCAAGCTAAGCATTCAGTCCTAGGCTGAATGTTGATCAACCATCTGCAGGACCTAGGAAGTCTCTGTCTCAACCTGCAGGATCTGCTTGGTCATCATGACCAAGAAACCGTCTGGTTCTAGACCAGAATACCCTAGAAACAAATAGGGGCCCTAGCCACATGCTAGGGACTTTGCCATGGCATCAATCTGCTTGGTCCTCAACCAAGAACCCCAGGAGACAGCTGGGGGCCCTAGGGTACCTTCTAGGGTCTTACTCATACTCTGCCTGGTAACTTGACCAGGAACCCTAGTCAAATGACTAGGGTACCATTCTCTCTGAGAATGGGTCTCGCAGCTGCACTAAAAATCAACATTCAAGGGATTAAAAAGGCCCTAAAAGTTGTAAACTCCATAATAAAGAGCAAGTGGGATTACGGCATTGGATAAGGAGCACCCTTGCCTTGGAGCCTTACTTATGGATCATTGTTACCTTGGAGATTGACATGTGTCACTTGTAGGAGGAGCGCTTCATATGTGTGGACCTGCTTACATCTTGTAGGCTACCTGTAGGGGACTAGGTCCACTTTACTTGTAGACCTCCTATAACTTCTCATATTAATAGACTTTTCACTATACATATATATTCATGTGCATCCATAAGAATCCAAACCATTATAGACAAATATCCAAAGTTTTTCATGTATATAGCAAGGGTGCATACAACTAAAAAAGCATCGAGTGCAATCCATATCTGACCCAAAATACATAAACAAAGAGGCTAAATGGCCTATAGAGTCCAAAAACACTTCATGCTACAACAAATAATTACATATCAAAATCCTTGCCTATATTGGGATCCTATTGATCAATAGCACCTTGTTTCCCCTCCTCTAGGATCTATCCCTTGCCTCTACCTTGAATCTTGAAGTTGGTCCTCCAAGGACATTAGTCAACACCCTACAATTTTGATGAAACTTCCTAATCCAAGTGTTAAAATAAGGTAGAAAAAGCTTCCCACGCTTAATAAGTGATTTGCTTGACTAAAGGCTGCATTTTTGTTAAGGGCATGACAGAGGAGTTCACCAATAACCACCACCAACATCAAGGTACATATAGAGAGGTTGCCAATCCCATACCCTCATATATTATAGAATTTGATGGAAACGTTGCAATCCTGAAAACTCTTAAGTTCATTGAATTTTGAATGGGATCTAAAATTCTACTTTTTGCATATTAAGTCCAACGAGGTTGGAAACACTCTCAAACATCCTAAAACAATTAATAGTAATGTTAAAAAAATAAGTAAAAAGATAGAACATGAAAGATAAGGAGAATGTTACTTTTACTTTAAGAATTTAATATTACTAACTTCAATGTCACTTGTACAAAACTGGTTGGGCTTGTACCAAAATGGTCCCTAAGCGTCCCCAAAACAGTGGTACCACGTCTCCTCTGCAATCAACATCCCCTAAATCCATGACAAACATCTCGGGTACTTCGGCCAAGTTTCGGGTATGGTAGGCTACGATAGGGTACGTGGGTGTGGGGTATCCAATACGTGGTGTTAGATTTTCATTAATTTATAGCATAGTAATTCAATTGCATAAATTCAATAGGATCACTAGAAGAAAGGCAAAGCACAAAGACAATAACACAAGAGTTTATCCTGGGAAACCCAATCGGGAGAAAACCTAGCAACCTTCGTATAGAGATGATAATTCCGAGAACAGAGTACAATGATGAGAGAGAAAAGATGGAAATGCTTTCCAAAAATAGAAACCCCAAATATAGTCTTCTCCTTGCTGAAGGTGCGAATCTCTCTCCAAATGATGCGAACTTGTGTTGAGTGGATGAGTGAATAATGAGGTGAACTTTCCCTCTACTTAAACAAGTGCCAACTAGCCTTTTTACCTAACTAGGCCGACTTCTCTTGGGGAGCAATAAATGATTTATTTTATCTTTTTCTTTTGCTTGCTTTTCACCCCAAGGTTTACATTGTTCTTTCTAGGGTTTACATGATTAATTACATCAATTTCAACTCCCTTAGGAGTTACAATCAAATACAATAAAATACAATAATAATTATAATCAAATACAATAAAATACGATAATAATATCTTCCGAAGTTGCACAAATTCCAACACTCCCTCTCAACAAGGAAGGTATTCTTCAGTCTTCATCAGCATCATGATCATCTAGGTTTCATCTGTACATCTATACTGTCTCCATCATCTCTATACATATTGAAGGTTGTCAACAGAGCCTCAGTCCTTCGAGAAGTGTCATCATGCATCAACTCCACGAGTTCTTCGACGGGTCTAAGAGAGTTTCTCCATCCTACCTGGATGTCTAAGAGTTAGGATTTTACCATCTGCTACCTGCTCATCTCATCTACCGATGGGATCCTCCCATACCTGGCTGAGAACCTGGACGAGCAAAGGGGCACAACCATCTACTACTTGTTCGTCTCATCTACGAATGGGGTACTCCCATACCTGGCTGAGAACCTGAACGAGTAGAGGTACATGTGCAATCATCACACGGCCATCTACTACCGACGGGATTTCTCCCATACCTGGTTGAGAACCTAGACAAGCAGAGGCACCTGTGTGAACTCGACCATCTACTACCTGTTTGTCTCATCTGCCGATGGGATTTCTCCCATACCTGGCTGAGAACCTGGACAAGTAGAGGCACCTGGGTGAAAGCATGGTAAACATATCTCTGTCATCTCTCCCTCTCAAGGAGGGACACATTCTCTTCTACTCCAAGCCTTCCGCGAAAGTACTTGAACTTCATCCTGGGAAGAGGCTTGGTGAGAAGATCTGCAGTCTGTTCATCTGTCGGAACATACTGTAACTCGATCGCACCTTTCTAAACCATATCACGTATGAAGTGATACCGAATCTCAATATGCTTCGACCTGTCGTGAAATACAAGATTCACTGACATCTGCACACAGCTCTGGTTATCATAGTGAATCACGGTTGGCTCTGGAATCTGGCCAAACAAACCTACAAGAAGTTTACGAAGCCAAACTGCTTCTCGGGCTGCTATACTAGCAACCATATACTCGGCCTCAGCAGTATTGAGTGTTGCTAAGTTATGTTTCCTGCTGCACCAGGAAATCACTGCAGAACCCAAACTGAAGCAACATTCGGAAGTACTCTTCCTATCTGCAGCGCATCCGTCCCAATCTGAGTCTGTAAAGCCTTGCATTCTGAAGCATATCTCAGACCATATCCCACAGTGCCAGGCAAGTATCTGAGCACATGGTTTGCAGCAATCAAGTGAATCTGCCTCGGCTCACACATAAACTGGCTGATAGCATTCACAGCAAGACATATATTTGGTCTGGTGTTCGCCAGATACATTAAGGACCCAAGCACGGGGTGCTTGCTTGAGTCCATACAAGACCTTTTTCAATCTGCATACGTGAGACTCCTTTCCATGGACAATAAACCCTTATGGTTGCTCAATATATAATTCTTCCTCAATATCACCATTGAGAAAGGTTGGCTTGAAATCCATCTGATGCAACTTCCATCCCATAGCTAAAGCAATAGCAATGATCAATCTAATGGAAGTATATCGAGCCACAGGAGCAAATGTCTCATCGTGATCGACTACCTCTTTCTGAGAGAACCCTCTAGCAACAAATCTAGCCTTGTATTTTTCAACACTCCCATCTGCTCCATGCTTGATTTTGTATAACCACTTGGAAGTCACTACTGACTTCCCCTCGGGTCTCGGCACAACCTCCCACACATCATTCTTCATGATGGATTGGTATTCTTCCACCATGGCATCCTCCCAAACTAGGTGTCTGGATGCATCTTCATAAGTGGTCGGTTATGAGTCAATGATGTCACTCATCAATGCTACATAACTGGAGAACCTCTGAGGTCTTTTGCTTTCTCGGAAGGTACCATGTGGGGCTTCATGCCCCTCTGCATCCTGCAAGGTATGCTGTGTCCATCTAGGTCTTTTCCTTCCTACTACAATATCTCTGGGGACATCAACTGGATCAATAGGATCGATGGGTTCATCCTTTTCTGCTAACTCCCTCTGAACTGGAGGGGGAGATGATCTCATCTCCTTTGGTTTTGGCATTTCTTCATCATCGATCTCCATGTCTGATCCTCTGGCTTTCTTGACAGTCGTCTCTTCTTCAAAGGTCACATCCTTGTTGACTTCAATCTGTCTGGATCCTGGGATGTAGATTCTGTATGCCCTTGAAGACTCATTGTATCCCACGAAAGTTCCCTTCTTGCCTGAAGGTTCTAACTTCGTTCTTTTCTCTTTGCGCACATGTATATAGGCTGGACAGCCAAAGATCCGAAGGTGGCCCACTTATGGTTTCACTCCTGTGAAAGCTTCTTCCGAAGTCATGTTTTTCACTATCTTATGTGGACATTTGTTTTGTCCATATACAATTGTTCTGGAAGCTTCTGCCCATAAGAACATTGGTAGACTCTGGTCATGTATCATGGCTTTGGCTACCTCCACAATTGTTCTGTTCTTTCTTTCAGCAACCCCATTTTGGTTAGGGTTGTAGGGAACCGTGAGCTCCCTCTTAATTCTTGCTTCCTTGCAGAAATCATTGAATTTTGTAGAGGTGTATTCTCCACCATTATCTGATCACAGGATCTTGATACTCTTTCCTGACAAATTCTCAACTTGTGCTTTGAATTCTTTGAATTTGCTGAGTGCTTCCTCGGATTCCTTCGTCTTGAGAAAGTATATCCAAGTCTTTCGTGAGTAGTCATCAATGAATGTTACATAGTAATGATATCCACCCAATTAAGCAATTGTCATGGGTTCACACAAGTCAGAGTGTACTAGATCCAAAATTCCCCTAGATCATCCCTCATTGTCTGGGAATGATCTCTTGGCATTCTTCCCAAGTGCACATCCTCTACATGTTCCATCATGATCTACCCGAAGCACTGGTAAACCTGTCACTATATTCTTCAATGCTAGGAGAGCTCGATAATTTAAATGAGCTAGTCTTCTGTACCATAGCTCACCCATGCTTGTAGAATCATGAACTAAGGCTTGAACTGGTGGAGTGCTTAGTCGGTATAGACTCTCCTCTCTCACACCAATTACCTAGGTTGTATCCATGCTTGAGTTATTGTGCCAAGCAAGTACTTTCCCATCTGAAAATGTGACTTTATATCCCTTGTCTTCCAAGGTTGAGATGGAAACAAGGTTTCTTTTCATACCAGGTACATAGAGCACATCACTCAAATGTAGAATATCATTAGACTCCAGTTGAAGGGAGGTGGCCCCAGATCCCTTCACAATGTAGTTAGCATCATCTCCAAGTACAACACGGAGATGAGAATCTTTCTCAATCAATTCTGAAAGATTTTCTTTATATCCTGTCATGTGTCTAGAAGCACCACTATCTATGAGCCAAGTATCACTAGTGGTGGGAACAATACCTGATAAAGCTGATATGAAGAAGAATTTTGTACAATCTTCATTTCTTTGCTTCTTGTGATGATGGTCTTCTTCTACATCAGCAGTTGAGGCTTCATGCTTCCTTTTGTTTGAGCTTTGACAATTACTGGCGTAATGACCATATGTCTTGCACCTATAGCATTGTATCTGAGATAAGTCCTTCTTCTTATTCTTCTTCTGGTATGGGGGTGGACTTGATCTCCTACCTTGGTGCTCGTGTCTGTAAAACTTTCTTCCCCTTCCCTTGCCTTTCTTGGCATGGGGTACGAATGCTTGATTCTCCTCAGGTTGAGTGCCATGAAGTCTTTGCCGTGCGGCTATTCTTGTCTCTTCCTGAGTGCAATCTGCCCATAGCTTATCAAATTTGGGTAGCTTGGATCTACCGCTTATACTTTGAATGAAAGACTCCCAAGATGGTGGGAGACCATTTAGAGTAGTAATGACAAGCTCCTTTTCATCAATGGGATCTCCACTTGTACTAAGCTTGTCCCTTAGCTCTGTTATCCTCATGAAATATGAGGCAATGGATTCTGACTCTGACATCTTCATATTTGATAGTTGGTTCCTCAATGTGAGTGTCACATTGATACTACTATGTTCAAATAGCTTCTTTATGGTTTTGAACATCTTTCTAGCAGTCTTCTTTCCTGAGATTTTAGGAACCAAGTGGTCTCTAACTGAGTCCACCAAAATCCTTCTTGCTCTGGCATCATTCTTCCTCCAGCGGGATTTGTCTTCTTCGGCCTCTGGTTCTAGGACCTTCTCATTGACAAACTGCAAGAGATCATTTTCTTCTAGTAAGAGAAGAACCTTAGACTTCCAAGAGATGAAGTTGGAAGCCCCTCCAGATGATCTTCAACCTTCATTTCAATCATCTTGACTGCAGATCTGGATCAGAAACCCTAGCAGGAGCTAGGCCAAAAATGAAAGTTGGAATTTTGGAAAACTGACTCCACAGGTAGATGCGCCCTAGAAAGGCGAGTTGAGAAAAGGTAGGGTCGAGCCAAAACTGTAGAGGAAGTAGGTCAAAAACTGAAACCCTAATTTTTGTTGCAGCTGTAAAATTACGTCAAAAATTGAAAATTCTCAGAATTGAATTGTACCTTCAACAAAAGATGCACCCTCCTTAGAGAGAAATTCCCAAGGCTCTTTTTCCGCTAAAAAGTTGAGTGAAGGCCTTGAAAAATGAAACCCTAGTTCCGCTAATGGCTTCTTCTAGTACCGCTCTGATACCATGTTAGATTTTCATACATTTATAGCATAATAATTCAATTGCATAAATTCAATAGGATCACTAGAAGAAAGACAAAGCACAGAGACAATAACACGAGTTTATCCTAAGAAACCCAATCGGGAGAAAACCTAGCAACCTTCATATAGAGATGATAATTCCAAGAACAGAGTACAATGATGAAAGAGAAAAGATGGAAATGCTTTCCAAAAATAGAAACCCGAAATATAGTCTTCTCCTTGTTGCAGGTGCGAATCTCTCTCCAAATGATGTGAACTTGTGTTGAGTGGATGAGTGAATAATGAGGTAAACTTTCCCTCTATTTATACAACTGCCAACTAGCCTTTTTACCTAACTGGGGCGACTTCTCTTGGGGAGCAATAAATAATTTATTTTATCTTTTTCTTTTGCTTGCTTTTCACCCCAAGGTTTACATTGTTCTTTCTAGGGTTTACATGATTAAATACATCAAGTTCGACTCCCTTAGGAGGTACAATCAAATACAATAAAATACAATAATAATATCTTCTGAAGTTGCACAAATTCCAACACATGGGTACAGGTATAATGATCCCCCAAGTTTCTGGGACACGAGAGCACGGGAGCGGGGAAACACACATTGGGGACGTGTGGCGACCACCCTCAAATTTTAGCGAAATTTGGGGGGGGACAAGTGGACGTCCAAATCATAATAAAAATTAATCTTATAAATTATTAAATCCCAGCAATAACAATTCAATGATTCATCCAATGTAAATCACTAAAAGTAAATACTAAATTCATCATTGTGCAATGTAAATCAGAATGTAACAAATTAATAATACAAACACTTTACACAATTCATCATGATCATTTTCAAATTTGTCATTTGAATCTTGATATTCATATTTCTAATTTCGGTCATTCTAATTGAAAAATTGAATTAGTGATATTGCATACTAAAATAGTAAAATAGTAAATTACTAAAGACTAAGTCTGAAATAGAGACTAAAACAACAATTAAAATTAAAATTTCATATTTTTAAACTTAAATTGGGAAAATCATGGGGGAGCGTCTAAGAGCCCCCTAGTTTCGAGGGGGAGCGTGTGGGAGCCCCCCTTCACCGGAGCGCGCTGCAAAACAAGGGGACGCGCACTCCCTTGGGCGTTTCCGAGAGTTTCCTGATTTTGGGGACGCTGGGAAACGTTTGGCCAAGAGTCCCCGGGGCGCAGGGAGCGAGGGGGGCACGCCCCTGACCCTGGGGGGACTAGTCCCCGTGGTACGTGTACCCTACCCCTGGGTACAGGTAACCATGCTACTTAGCTTATATATAAATATATTAAGTTTTTAGCTGTCCAAAATTATTTTACTGCAGATTTGATTTTTCAGATGTCACTGTCTTCATAATTCGGTAACTTCAGCACTTGTATACTTAGGTGACTTGATATAAGTTAAGGCTGAAATTGTTGAGGGAATAACACTGATATTGAAAAAAATAAGACAGAATTTACTGCTGTATTTATTGTTGTCATTGGGTGATTTCCAGATCTGGTTTATGCATGATAAAAATTGCCCCGGGGGGCTGAAACTTGTGGCATAAGTTTTAGTATCTTTTCTCTGTTTTATTATATTTCAGATCAGACCTAAGGCTGTAAATTCACAAGGACTGGAACTAGGAAACCTCTAGGAAAGAGGTGAAATTCTGATGTTGCATTAAAGCTTGAATTATGTAAATGTCTGCATTTGCAATGCAACAATTCTAGGGAATCTATTCAGGCTTAAGCAAGCTACAATAGAAAGGTCAAAAGAGCACTTCAAGAACTCATAGCAGAACCGTAAAAATGTTGAACAAAAAATTGAGCAAATCTATAAAAGGAATAATAAAGGAGTGTTCTTAGAGGAGGAACTGGACCTTTTAATACAATTGGAGGAAAAGAAAAGAAGATTAATGGGTTAGGAAGCAACAAAGTAAAGGCAGAAAAGTAGGGCAATTTGGCTAGAATAAGGAAATGACAATACTAAAAAAAATCATAATTATCTCTGGGCGCGTTGGCGATCTCCAGAAAGCATCGTGATAATCTATATATTGGCCACATGGAGAGGTTGCTTGCTTGGAGAATTCCCTACATTGGAGGAGCATTTGGAATTCTATTGGAGAGCATTGAGACCTAGACAACATGTGGTTACTTGGATTGCTTACATGAAGTCGTGTACTTGACTTATTCTAGCTTGACTTGAGGGACTGGACATGTAGGTGGGTGGACCCAAAGATGGCAAATTAACTTGGAGAGGCCTTGAAGCTTTGAAGCCCTTGGAGGAGGAGCATTGAGACTTGGATGAGAAGCATTCTTGTCTTGGAGCCTTACTTATGGATCATTATTACCTTCTTGTTAGTTTTTGTAGCTCGACAGGTTCTTCTATGTTGAGGGTGTCTAGCAACATAGAAGGAGCCAAGGTGATTTCTAGACATAGATTGTAAAGGTGGATATATAATACCTCATGTAAATTGTATTATTGGGTTCATGGTATTATGTGGCCCATGGTTTTAATTGGCCCCTGGTATTGGAGGGCCCCTAGTTTTAGTCCATAGTATTTGCATGAGTGTCGAACTATAAAAGGAGCCTTAGAGAATGAGTTCAGTGCCACAGTGGCAAGAGTGATTCATATCTCTTGTAGTGGTCAAGATCTCAGAGAGGGAGTCTCTCAGAGGCTTGGAGTGAGGGATTCACTCAAGCTAGGGTTTGTCTTTTCTGCTGAGGGTTTGGGCATGGTTGCAGCAAGGGAGAGTCAGGAGTGACTGAGATTCGGTTTTTGTATCCGATAGCCTAGTGTTGCAAATGTAGTATTAACAAATCTGCAATAAAGACAAGTCGATTGTTGGTTTTCCCCGAAGGATTGGGGTTTACAAGGTATCTCTTGTGTTGTGGTTTTCTCTTTCATCGTTTCTTATGCAGTTGTACTTTTTCAGTATTTAATGTTCAGTAGTTAACTGAAGAACACATTAATAGTTGCTGCTAATCAAGAGTTGTATAAGGGTATAAAAGTTAACATGGTATCAAAGCGGTACTAAGAAGATCCAGCACAAGATCGAAAATGAAAAATCGTACCTTATGGCCACAGTACAAGTCGTATGGCCTCGAATCATACATGTGTACGGCTTCGTCGAATGTTTCGATCAATGTGGTTACTGAGTCGCGGGTTGTTGGCAGAGGCCTATAAAGAAATCTGGACAGGCTAGCAATTGGAGTCAAGACAAGGGCTCTAGTACCAGCAAAGCAAGCGACAACAACGGTTGCAAAATTGACTGGTGGTTTCTGCACAACAAGTTACGTGGGTTCGTGAACTCAATGCAGCAATGGGTCGCACGAAGAAGTGTTGGGCGTGCTACAGCAGGAGCAGGGGTAGCTCGGAGGCTTAGCATGCCAATGGATCGGGGCGACAGTCATGAGCGTGGACACACACGGGCAGCACATGCGCAAGTAATGCGTGCAACAGAGTGTCGATGGCGCAGGGGATCAAACTGGACGGGCAACGATGGATCTAGCAAAGGCAAAGTCTTACGGACGAAGACGTAAGGGTTTGAGGGAGGTCGGGCTGCATAGCAGCAGTAGCCACGGGCTAGTGGAATCAAGGGTGAGCAACAACACTCGATTAGATCGCGATCTAAGCGAGGAGTTGGAGGTTGCTCAATCAGCCACCAAGGGACGTTGATGGTGACATGGGCAAAAGACTGCATGACGGTCGCACAAAGGCTGTGCATGCGAGTAGAGCCGAACAACCACCAGAAGGAGAAGAGGCAATGCTGGGGTCGTAACGAGCAGGTCGGAGAGGTAGCGGTTATTGTCAGAAGAACACAGCCAGGGGATCGGGCTCAGATTGGAACAACACAGCCGTCAAAGTTGGCGGTGAAGTGAGCGACAATCATCAGGTGGTCATGGGCGGTGCTACAGACAAGCACCAATGGCTGTGTGGAGGAAACGACGGCCCGGCGAACGAAGCAGAAGGGACCGAACAGGAAGCAGCGGCACACGGGAGCAACTGTTAATTCGAACAGAGGGACAGTTGGTCGTTGTGACGTGTCGTAGGTGTGGCTGCCTACAAGCATGGTCGTGTAGCACCAGCAAAAAAGGTTAGGGTCGCCATGAGGGTGCCACCAAAGCAGCATCTACAGCCAACAAAGCTCCAAATAGGGGCAACCAAAAAACTTGCAAGGAGGCAACTAAGCAGCTCCGAGCAGGGGCAAAACTACACATTAAAGTCCCAGGCAGTAAGCTGAAGTGCCCAAGAAATTTTGGGCAACCCAAAGGTCATGTGACCCAGTGACCCACCCCTAGGAGCCCCGAACACCAACCTCAGGACTACAAGCCCTAGAATGAGGCAGTTAGCAATGCCACTAAGCCATAGTACTCCTAAGGGAAGGACCAAAGAGTTCAGCTATAACCACCTCTCAGAAAAGTACTAGTAACACCCCATCAAGGTCTTGAAAAAAAAGAACGCCCCTCTCCTTGGGCAAACATCTGAAGGTGCGGTGGTACTGGTACCACGTAACAGGGAGTTTGAAGCAGAGTTCTAGAGGGATTCTAGAATTTGAATCAGTGAATAAGTGAAGAGGGAGTGTTAGATTTTGTAGCTCGACAAGGTGTCTAGCAACATAAAAGGAGACGAGGTGATTTCTAGACATATATTGTAAAGGTGGATTTATAACACCTCATGTAAATTGTATTATTGGGTCCACGGTATTATGTGGCCCATGGTTTTAGTTAACCAATGGTAGTATTGGAGGGCCCAAGGTATTAGTCCATGGTATTTGCATGACTGTGAGATTATAAAAGGAGCATTAGAATATGAGTTCAATACCACAGTGGCGAGAGTGAATAATATTTTTTGTAGTGGTCGAGATCGGAGAGAGGGAGTCTCTCAGGGGCTTGGAGTGAGGGATTCACTCAATCCAGGGTTTGTCTTTTATGTTGAGGGTTTGGGCATAGTTGCAGCAAGGGAGAGTCAAGAGTGACTGAGATCTGATGTGTGTATCCCGTAACCTGGTGCTGTAAATGTTGTATTAACAAATCTGCAATAAAGACAAACCGATTGTTGGTTTTCCCCGAAGGATTGGGGTTTCTACAGTATCTCTTGGGATGTGATTTTCTCTTTTATGGTTTCTTATGCAGTTGTATTTTCAATAATTAATATTCAGTAGTTTAACTGAAGAACACATTAATAGTTGCTCCTAATCAAGAGTTGTGTAAGGGTATAAAAGTTAACAGAGTACAGGACTTATTCTAGCTTGACAAGAGGGAGTGGGCATATAGGTGGGTGAACCCAAAGATGGCACATTAACTTGGAGAGGCCTTGAAGATTTGAAGCCCTTGGAGGAGGAGCAATGAGACTTGGATGTGAAGCATTCTTGTCTTGGACCCTTGCTTATGGATCATTATTACCTTGGAGCTTGACATGTGTCACTTATAGGAGTGCTTCACATGTGTGGACCTACTTGTTTGATAAAGGTTGCTTGTTAGGGTTTAGACCCAATTCTTTATTCTTGGCGCCTCTCACCTCTCACATAAATAGCAATGTCACACAGGTACGTGTTTTCGGACCTCAAAAACTAGCTTCCTCGACCCTGCACGTTTCCAAAACGAGGAAACGAATTTGGGGTCGTTTCCCTCTCGTACCCAAAACCGAAAATGACAAGAAACACATATCAAGGTCATTCTCTCAAAATATGAAAACCTACAACAATTTCCTGTCATCCTGTGGTCTAAATCAAGCCACGTGGAAGCCTAAAATCTATCAAATTTAATTCGTGAGGGCTTTTCCTGTACCCACCAATGCGTGAGGTCATTCGCAAGGGTTTTTCAATTTTTTGAAAGCTCAACTTCCACCAATGCATGAGGGCTTCTTATCATTTCCATTTCTAGCATTTGCAAGTCAAGGTCATAGGTCAGAGCGCATTGCGTTGGACTCTATAGCTCGATTGGTTTGCGAACGGGCAAAGTGGTTTGTGAACGGGATGAGGTTAGTGTTGGAGCCTAGGCCGCAGCTACGGTAAAGCTGCGAATTTTGAAGAAAAAGCACAAGTGTTGAAGGGAAAGTGCTAATTTTGAATAAGCACCAATTTTGGGCAGAAGCGAACAAGTGCGCAGTACGGTGCCAGATGGACGAGCTCAGCACAGATTACGGGCCGAAAATCGCGGAGCTCGAGCGCACACGTCAAAGGAGAATGAATGTGGCCGAGTAGAGAGCTCAGCTACCACAATAAATGAAGCGACGGAATAGAGGGCTCAACTACCCTCATTAAGGCTAAGTACAGAAGTTATGGTTGCTCTGATCAAGGAAGAGCAACGGACCAAAGCATTGAAGGCGAAGGACAAGGAGCAGTGAATGATGAAGTGGCACCCATACCCGCAATCTGCGCCGAAAATCGCGGAGCCTGCAGGAAGCGGCGACGTGACTGCAAGCGGCGCCTACAGTACACCTAGCCATGTCCGCGGTTAGGGTTTTTGGGGATTACTGCTGGGAAAGGCCCACAGTTTTGTAAAGGTGCGACCCTCAGGGCCACCTATATATATGTGTAATTGTAAAGGTTAGACGTTAGTTAGCTAGTTAGTTAGCTAGCTAGCCATTAGATGTTTTAGACATTAGAGAGATAGAGTGGCGAGAAGGCCATTGTAAGTTGATGTTGAGGTTGCAGACAATCTGAGTCGACGTCTAAACCATTGTAATCTCTGTAGAAGAAGAGACTAGATCTAGAGAAGGGCTCCCAACTGTGTGCGTGGAGTTTCCCGGAAAGATCTGAGGCTGCAGCTATGTGCGCAGCATACTGTGTAATTCCATTTGAGATTAATATAAGATACACTTCCCGTGGACGTGGTTTCCCCGTGGAGGTGAACTACCTAATTCTCGTTGTTATGATGTTGTGTTGTGTGATTGCATGTTTTAGTTCACTATCTGTGTATACATGAACATTGCTTTATCTTTATGAATATGTTAAGTAAGTTCTCAAAGCTTCCTTGGTAGTTATAATCGGTAAGTGTCGAAGGAGTCTGTAGAACGCTGTCGCTGCGGCGATTGAGGAGTGTTGCTGCGCCGTGGCGCAGGGCCGGAAACGGTACAGTATTGGACACAGAGGGTAATCGCCTCGTGCGTCGGAGCGGAGATACCGCACAGCTAGGCTGGTGAGCGTGAATTTCAGCGCTGTTGCATTGAGAAATCTGCCGAAGAGTAAGACGTTCCGCTTTGAGGAATCCTCCTGTAAGAGAGAGAAGGAAGATTGCAGTCTCCGCGTCGCCTAGGTTAAGGAAGCCTGATTCCTTAGCCCCCCCATAGCCACTTCGGGTGAGACTTCGAGCTGCTGCACAGCTTGTTGCCGAGAGGGCCAGTGCGCCAAGGGGTGTTTGTTGCTGCGCATCCTGAAAACCCGGGTCTGTCCAAAAAGCAGCCAACAGTTAGTGCCACTATTAAGTGTTAAGGGTCGGATAAGGATTCGAAATTCATGTGACCTGTTTGTCGGTTTCAAGTTTTCAACCATCAATCGAGCCTGTTACCGTGTTACTGTTAGTATAACAATACAAGAACCGTGTTACTATTCTACTAACAATAATACAAAATTATTGTTAGTATAACAGTAACACGAGCTGTTATAGTAACAGTAATAAGGTATACTAACAGGACCTGCTATACAGTATACTAACAATAACAGTAATATGGTATACGATATACAGCTATGTTAAACATGGACCCGCCCCCCCCCAAAAAAAATTTCATTTGTTTCCCGCGTTCCCGCATTCTAGGACTTTGGAACTCCTCGACAATGTCCCTAATTCATCAGGGACTTGGGGACTTCTTGGTCATACCCTAACCGTACTCGTCAAAACCGAGAACTTTTCAGGAATGTTCCTGAAGTACGTCGACCAATCGGGGACTGCATCAGGGACTGTTGGACATCCCTCAACATGCATTGTTTAAAAAAAATAAACAAATTGAGTTAGAGAATTCAGAGACTTCCTTTTTTGTTGTCTTGAGGTTTCAATGATTTTATGACAGTTTTGAGGAATCTAATATATATGGTTGCAATTTTATTAATTCTCCTCTTGGGCAAAGGCTTTGGACCAATACTATATATTCAGTGCCATTAATAGACCGGTGCAATCATTTGTACGTTTGGAAGAACATATTGGTTATTCTGTCTTCTCCTTCCCATGATTCCCATTCGTAATGACAAATGCAATTACAAATAAATAAAGAGATTGTTGTTGATGATGTTGTTTCAACCATGGTTATAGATTGAAGAGTGTAATTGACATGTTTTTAGCCATCACTCAACGAAAGAATGCCAAGCGTATATCAAGGGCCATGCAAGGGTAATATGTGCACATCAAGCTATAGTTCGCGGATGTTTTATTAATCCCAAGCTGCATAGAGTTGACATTAGGGCAAAGGTGGGTCAAGCACCCCTGGGTCATGGGGCGACCATGCTTTAACACACCTATAAAGGGTTTTCTAATGGCACGTCCACCCTTTGGAAGATTTGTCTACATACCCATTGTAGCCATTTCTTGGACTTTGGTTTCATTTCCTTTTCATCTGGCAATTACATGTCAATTTCCTTTCAAACTTTTTTCCTACAGGCTGCAAACATGAACTGTAGTCACCAAATGGAAAGGTTGAAAGCATGAACTATGGTCACCTAAGGGAAGAAACACATGATAACCAATTTATCTACTATAGAAAATGTTTATTAGCAGTAAAATAGTTTATATTTCATTTTGTAATTTGAATTTCATAATTAGTTCTAATTTTTATCTCAATGTTTATAAATATATATATATATATATATATATATATAATTGTCGTCCCCAACCTGTCGTCCCCTGAAAAATTGGCAGTGCACTCTAGCCGTCCCAAAAACTCGTCCCTGTCCCCCTATCCCCAAGGCCAATGCAATATATATATATATATATATATATAATTGTCATCCCCAACTTGTCGTCCCCTGAAAATTTGGGGGTGCGCTCTAGCTGTCCTAGAAACTTGTCCCCGTGCCCCCCCCATCCTCGAGGCTAGAGTAACATAGGTATAAGGTATAGTTACTACTATACTAACAATAATACTGTAGTATTGTTAGTATAACAATTCGTGTTACTGTTATACTAACAATAACACTGTATTACTCTTACTAATTCGTGTTACTATTATACTAACAGTAATACCGTATTAATGTTAGTATAACAGTAACATGGTTCGTGTATTGTTATACTAATAGTAACACAGCAACAGGCCCAAGCCCAATAGTTGAAACGATAGGGGACAAGTAATGTATTTTAAATTATTTTTTTTAAATTTTTATTTAATAAATTATTAAATTAACTCACATAATGTTAGTATAACAATAACTCGGTTCGTGTACTATTATACTAACAGTAACACAGCAACAGGCCTTTTACCAACTATTTTGTACAATAGCTTAATTTCTTGTGAGCCGCTAGTTTCATGAACATGTTCAATGTTCATCGTCAGTGTTCAAAAGTCCAGAAGTCATTTTCAGGGCAATTTTGCCCCTTTTGTAATAACTGCATGTTCATACCCCCACGAGGAAATTGTAAAAAGTTGGTCTGAACGAGGTCCTTTTATAAAAGACTCGGCTATCCTTAGGTTTAACCGTCAAGGGGATACTCTAGAGTGTTTTTTCCTTAGGAATTATGCATTACGCTTCAGTCGTGTATAATTCCTGAGTTTTTCACTCATACCTCCAAAGTTGGAGTATTGATCATGGTGGTCGAACCTAAAGGTGATTATTAGAGTCTTGTGTCTAGGATTTTTTTCGTGTTAGCCATCTCGATTGAGTCATATGAACATGCACTAGGTCCCCTAGGAGTTTCGTTTCATTCCGAAGAAAATAATTTTTTCTGTAATTTAGACCATTTTTTAATGGTTTAAATGGAATTTTTCAAAGTGTGATAAAAACCTCATCTGGAGGCGGAATTTGGCTTGGGGAGGCTCGTTTTGACACTCAGAGCGTCCTCTTTACCCTAATGTGCTTTCTCTCCGGATTCTGGGCAGCTACGTCGCCTCTGGAGGCAGTTTTCGCTTAAGATGCATCATTTTGGCATTTAATTGCCAGAAAAAAAGACAAAATGCACCATGGCCAAAAATCAAATAAGTCAAAATTTGATTAAAAAATTATATGGAAAGGTTGAAAATGGTTTATAAGAGGTGTACGACTACCTTTAAGTGACAAAGCATATGTCATAACCAAGGTTTGGATTAAGTTTTGAATTAAAGAATTTGACGTGAGCATGCGTGGGCCTCCTCACATGGGCACCAATTTGCATAAGGTTGAGCAAGTCAAGGCTCCAATCATCAATGTGGTGGGCGACTATGTATAATGAATAAAGCACATGTTGTAATATGCATGCGAATTGATAAGGGGGAGAGTGACGTGAGCATAAGGGATTCACGTGGGCCTCACTCACGTGGCTAAACTCTTGCATGAAGGTTTCAATTCGCATTAGTGTTGGGCATTGGTTTCAATGGGAGAGGGGCTCCACCTCATCCCCCACCAACCCAATCACACCAAACCAAACTCCAATTCGCATTAATCGTGGGATTTGTCTTCAGTTGAGATTGGAATTCGCCCAACTTGGCTCTCTTCTTCAACCCATGCGAATTGGCTCATTGCTCTCTCAGTTCTTGTATAAATATAGGCTCCTTGCTCCCATTCAGGATGGAGGAATTTGCGAAAGAACTCTGCTCAAATTGTAATGTGTTTACTGTTTAATTGATGAGGACTTTGGAGGTCCATGCATTGTCATTTGTTGTGATGAATTCATCTTTTGTGTTGAGGTGATATCTCTCTAAACCCATCTCTCTTTATGCAAGTGTTTTAAATCATAGCTAGCTTAGGAAGGCTATCACTCTAGCATGCAAGATTATCCATTTGTTGTCTTCAATTTGGTTATTTATGCAAAATTTCTCAAGATCCAAATGAAGAAGAAGTAGTAAGTTATACCAATGTTGATTTGATTTTGTTTTATCTAGCATTCTAGTACTTGATATCACTTGTGTTTGAGGTTTGTGGTGCTTTCAGGGTTCATCGAAGGTGAAGAGAAGTGTGAGCTCAGCTGCATCTATATTGGCTTCACAATCAAGAGTTCTTTTTTCTAACATCACTTGTTTTGCAGGATCTACAAGCTCTTCTATTCTTAATCCAAAACTGAGCTACAAGGAGCTCTCTCTCACCCATCAGTTTTTAAAAGAAAAAACTCAACTTTTTGTCACTTGGTTACTGGTTAATGTTTACAAAAGCCTTTGATCTTCAAGCCTATCTTCCTAGCTTTTGTTCTACTTTTTCTTCTCCTTGTCTTCTATTACTTTCGCTCCTCCTCCTTTTGTCTTTGATTTTCTCCTCACTTCCAACTTTCGACTTTCTTCTTGGCCTCATCTCTTTCGCTTGTTCATCTTCCTATCTTCTAGCTTCACTCCTCATTGTTCTTTCTCTTTTACCTTGCCTTTTTGCTCCTCCTCCTTGTTTGACTGTCTTTTCTCCTTGCACTCGCCCTTGCTTGCTGCTACTTTCTCCCTTTGTCTTCTGCCCTCTTTTCTTCCCCCATTTCAACTCATTTTTGCACCCCTCTTTCCACTTTGTTGCAACTTCTTCTCTATCCATTTGGCTGCCCACTTTTCTCACTGTTCATTGCTCCTTTTGCCATTGTTTGCAGCCACCTGTTAGCTGTCCAAACCACATTTTTGCAACCATCTTTGGTTGCCCTCATTTGTGTTCCTGCTTCCCTCTTTTGCCTTATCTCTTTGGCTTGTTAGTTTTCCACTTTCTCTTCTATTTCATTCCTTTGCATTCTTCCTCTTTACCTTCATCTTTGTTTCATTTTTTGCTTGTCAGATTAGATCTTAGTTTAGGGTAAAGTAGTTTCATTTTTTGTTTTAGATCTTGCATCTAGTTTATATTCCATTTATTAGCTTGCATCTAGATCCTAGAATTACATTCATAGTTTATTTGCATTCTTGTTTAGTGTAGATCTCAATCTAGTTTATCTTCATACAAGTTAAGGTTTGCATCTAGTTTTTATTCCAAACTTGTAGTTTTGCATTTAGTTTATGTTTCAAGTTTGCATCTAGATCCTAGACTCACATTTTGTTTGATTTTGTTAACCATAACTAGTGCTTGTTCAAAGCTCTTAGTTGCAGGTGCTTAAAAGAGATTAATCAAGAAGAGAAAATCCAAAGACTTGAAAAAACAAGAAGAGGGTCAAAACAAGAAAATCAAAAGAAGAAGACAAACCTTTTTGTAGAAGCTTTCAAGCTTCCTCTTTTCTTTTCTTAAGTTTTCAAGGGATTAAAAAGGCCCTAAAAGTTGTAAACTCCATAATAAAGAGCAAGTGGGATTACGGCTCCCACACCCCACTCCCCCATTTGGGGGAAGCTTGTAGTGTCTTTGTCTCTTTTTTGCAGTAGCTTAGATTTTGCTTTTAGTGTAGTTTCAATTATTGATATACTGCTAGATTAGTTCTTATTGCTTAAGATTAAATTTCTTGCTTTCATATAAAATAGCTAAAAAGAATCCAAAATCTCTTGAATCTCACCAAAAGGTGGATCAAGAGTGCTATCTGTCGGAGAGTTCTTTTGCTTTGATTTGTCTAACCCCCTTGCTCTCCCGAGAATGGTCTTAAGACCTGAAAGAGATTCTTGGGTAGATTAGATTTTATTCAGTCACTTCATTTTACAATAAATCTCGCCATAAGGCGGATCAAGAGTACTCTCTGTCGGAGAGTTTCTTACAATGGTTCTTATTTCAAACACATCCCCCTAAAATTGGAAGTTACCATTTGCTATACTGCGTATGCTCTACCCATTCCTGGGATACTCAGAAACAGTATAGACTTCTAAATTTTTCACATTTAATCCAATTTCAACCATAATAAAACACACTCCCGCAAAACCAACGAAAATCCAGCGTTGATCACAATACTCAAAAGTGGGCAAATTCTGCCTAAGGAAGTTGGATCACTGTAATTAGATCTTGGGGGCACCATTAGACTACATCCCTGGTTGGTGTCATGTTGAACACGCTCTTGAGACTTTGGCAACCAACATGTCCTCGTATGTAGCCACTTAGAGTATTTTCCAAACATATTTCCAGTACCGCAAAGTATATCTTGGAAATTTCCTCACCCATAATAATCAACTCACCATTCAAAATTCAAAATAAAATATACAAAGAGCATTTGCAAAACATTCTCGATCACACCAAGAACACTTGTATTCAGCATCCCAAGCACTCGAAGACATTGACTCCATAAGGCACTGGTCCTTCAATTTATTTGCTTATTATCTATCTGGAGCACTTATCTTATCTGCTTTAATTCATATTATGTTGTGGATGCCTTAGTGTTAACTTATCAGTATCAAGTGGTTGTGTATCTTGCCATTTTTTCAAATATATCTTTGGAATCTATAATTTGTTATTGTAAATCTTGAGAAAACTCCTAAACAACACCCATCTGTATCACACATTTCAAAAAACACTTAAAACACAAGAGCCTTAGAAACTCTTTGTAGGGTCTACCCCTCTTGGCTTCGTTAGGAGTTCGCCTAAATGGAGGAGTCAGGATCAAGTGACAGCACCTGACTCTTTGCTTGCCCCCAAGGCCACACATTTCCTACTTGGGAAACAACTTTCGAAATATTTATGTTGCTAGTGTGCATATCTGACGGGCAACAAGGCCCAGGCCCAATAGTTGAAACGACGAGGGACAAGTAATGTATTTTAATTTTTTTATTTAATAAATTATTAAATTAACTCACATTTGTAAGTGCTAACTTAGCAGTTAGCATTATTAAATTTTAAATTTTATTAAATGTTGCTTCAAGAATCATGATTCATTATTTTTTTATCATGAATAATTTAATAAATAATAAGTTAAACCATAGTTAAATTTTTTTATCCTCACATATTCATAATACAAGTAACAACCTCTTAGACTCAAACTCAAACCCTTATTGCAAGTCAAACTTTTAAATCAAACAAACCAATACATTAACCAGCAATGAGTCATTCTAACAATAACGATAGCACCGACACTGACAGTGATGTTCAAGCAGGAAATAGTAATAGTAATAGAATGGCGAAGGCCTTTGCAAGGGCCACATTCTAGTGGCGCACCAAGAATTTTGTTAGAATTTGCAAAGGGGACATTTGATCCTCTAAAAGCCCTTCTAATCTATGCAACCAAACAACCAAAAAGAGCATCAAACGCTCATGGTGGCTCTCGTTATTGGAAATGTAATATTTGTGGCCATTCCTACATTGGCAGCTATAGTAGGGTTAGGCACCATCTTTTGGGGATTCCAAGGAAAGGAGTACATGTTTGCATCAAGCTGGCAGCTCAAAAATCTGAAATTTTGAGGTTGCAATTGGCAGCAGATAGAAAGGCATGTTCTAGAAAGGCAGGCATCAAAAATTAATGTGCAAAAGGAGGAACTGAGACAACCATGGGCGAGGTTTGGGTGCTCTATTGTTATGGATGGGTGGAGAAACATAAGCAAGTACCTACTAATCAACATCATAGTGACATCTATAGCAGGTCCATTCTTTCTTAGAGCTATTGATTGTTCTGGAAAGCATAAGGACTCAGCTTTCCAGTGTGAGCTTCTTCAAGATGTTGTACAGGAAGTTGGGGTTGATAATGTGTTGCAAGTTGTGACGAATGCAGTAGCAGTTTGTAGGTCGATCAAGTTATTAATTCAAAGCAAATATCAACATATTTATTGCACTCCTTGTTGTGTGCATGCACTCAATAATACATTGAAGGACATCGGCAAAATACAATGGATATCGGAGTTGGTAACAACTGCTGGAGATATACAATTTTTTATCTGCAACCACCACACCTCTTTAGCATGTATTGAGCTCACACAAGGAAGGAACTCCTCAAGTCAATTGATTATGCTAGTTATTCTCTAATTGGAGAGGATGCTAGAGGTACAAGCACCATTGCAAGCCTTGGTTTTGAGTCTAGAGTGGGCAAGGTGGTCGAAATCCAAGACATAATTGGGGAAGAAAGTTAGAACTCAGGTGTTGGACAATGTTTGGTGGGAAGATTGTTCTTCTTGGTGTCATTCTTGAGCCCTATTGTGGAGGTCATTTGCTACGCCTATTCAGATTCTCCTAGTCTTGGAGAAACCTATGAGACCTTTGATAGTATATTAGGTCATTTGAAGGCGACCATTTAACAAAGGGAGCCCTCATTAGATTTCTATACAACCCAAGTCCAACCCATCATCTAGCATAGATGGGACAACATGAATACACCTTTGCACATGGCAGCATCTGCACTAAACCCAAAATGGTATATGGAAAGGCGTCGGAGAGTGCCTCCCATTGATGATCCTGAGGTAAAGAATGGTTCTCTAGATGCAACTGGAAAGATGTACTGTGAGGAGGAGGGGGCAAAACTTCGAAGACAATTTGTTCAATTTACAGGTCTTAGTGGCCCCTTCAACAAGTGCAATGCTCAAATAGATCGTATAGATCTAGGCCAAGATGACCCGATTGGTTGGTGGAGGATATATGGGGATGGTGCTTCAGACCTCAAACATCTTGCTATGTGTTTGTTGTCTCAGATCGCTAATTCCTCTACAGCAGAGAGGAATTGGTCTACATATAGCTTTGTCCACTCTATCAAGAGGAACAAACTTACCTCCAGAAGAGAGGAGAAGTTAGTTGATGTGCATAGTGCCCTACATCTTGAGCATAGAAAGACACTTGAGTATTTGAAGGGACCAGCAACACAATGGGATGTTGATCTAAAGGATGATACATAGGTTGATGTGGAGGAGGGACCTAATGAGGTACAGCTCGATTTGGTTGGTGTGCCACTTAGCATGATTGGAAATGCAAGTAATTTTGATTCAGATGGTGACATTCCCATTGTTGATCCTGATTCATTCGTGCAACAACTCGATGTAGACTAGAGACTAGTCGGGCACTACCTTGACCAATGATGTTCATTTAATGTTCTAGTTTCTACTTTCTATTTTAGACTTTAGTTTGTCTTTTCTTTTGATGTTCACATTAGACTTCACTCTTTAACTTTAAACTTTTTAATTTCCAATACATTTAAAAATATGAATGTTGATGTATAAGTTGAGATTTTAAACTCTTAAAGCTTTAATTCCTAATATGATGTGATTTACTGATGTATCTTGGAATTAATCACTGATATATCTTGGAATGAGTCATTGAATTGTGATTTACTAATTTATGAATATGATGTCAGTGGTTTAGTGTTTACATGATAACAAGCATAATACTGAACACATGATGTTATTGTTATTGTTTTGTTACTATTAATCTTTAAAATCTTAAATTATAAATTTTTAATGTTGTAGTATTCCTAGTGGGGTCCCCTAGGTTGAAGACCCCGACGTACCCTTTGACGTATCCTAAAATTTGGGGGGTACTTCTACATATGTCATTTCTGCGTTTCCTCGCTCCCGCATCCCCGTGTCTCGGAAACTTGGGGGAACAATGATAAATAGAGGACAAAGAGAGTAATTCTCATTCATTCATGCTTGGAAACGTTACATAATCATCATTTTGTGTTTAGAGATGTGAGGAGAAGAGCAATTTACTCTCTCTCTCTCTCTCTTGAAGATTCTTCTTTGTGCTCTTTCTCTCTTGTTTCGAGGCGCAAGGGTTTCTTGAGCATTCTTGAAGTCTAGGGTTAGGGTTTCTACCTTAAAGAGGCAAGGAGTTAGGTGTTGGTGATAAACCCTAGAGTTGTACTGGTTGGATAAGAAGAGGAGAGAGAGTTGACATCTTGCTTGAAGCTAAGGATGCTAGCATGTGGAATATCTTTGGTGGAGTTAGGATTTTTCATGTTTTACCCTAGCTAGGGTTTTGGAGAGCTTGTACCAGCTATCTTTAGTTGAGCATATGTACTTGAACTTCATCTCTTATATATGTGTGTGTGTGTGTGTGTGTGAAGTTTTTAGCTTTCCAAAATTGTCATGGTTTGATCATTTCCAGCACTAATATGTCTTGCAGATTTGACATATGTTAAAGCTGAAATTTTTAAGGGTATTAAAATTGATATTGAAGATATTATGGCAGATTAACTACTTTCATAGAGTGAATTTCACATTTGGTTTATGTTTGATAAGATTGCCCTAGATCGCTGAAACTTGTTGGCACACATTTGGTATCGTTTCTCTTGGATTACCTTGTTGACTGTGGTTGAAAAGAAGTGAAATAATGTCCACTGTTTGCTGCTGTAAATTATATTTCAGACCAGCCCTAAGGCTGTAAATTCACAGAGACTAGATTTAGGAAGCCTTTACTAAAGAGGTCATATTTTAGAATTTGCATTAAAGCCTTGGGAGCAGAAATTTCTACATATTACTCATCTATTATTTATTGTTGATGTACTCCTATTTGGTAATGAGAATAGAGAGAGGCTAGAGTTTCTAAAATTATTCTAAACCTGTGAGGAAAAGCAACAGGCATGGAGATTTACCTTGTCAAATCCACCATTGCATGCCAAGCAATTCAGTCCTTCCATGAGCAGGCCATTAAAGCCACTTTACCATTCACTCACTGAATTCAATGTTGGAATGAAATATCTTGGGTATGAGATGAACCCAGATGATTATGGCATAAAGGATTGGAAATAGTTGTATAATAGAATTGAAAAAAGGATAGATACATGCACAACAAGTGGATTTCATTGGGAGGTACACTGGTAACAGTCGAAATGTCATTGAAGCAACCCAGGCTATTGCCATTCTATGGAAAAAAATTAGAAAGAAGGTTTTTAGGTTTCTATGAAAAGGCAGGAAGGAAAAGAAGGGACTGCCTCTTGTCAAATGGCAAACAATTGCAAGACCAAAGGACATAGGTGGGCAGGGGGTTGAAGAACATTTATCTGCTTGGAAGGGCCATATCTGCAAAGAACATCTGGAGATTTATGTCATCAGAGAGGCTACAGAAAAGTATTGTCACTAGAAAGTACATTGAACCACTTTCATTAGAAGAAATGAAAAGGGATCCTTGAAAATATACTCGATTGGATCTTGGCATCTTCTGGAAGGCCCATGTACAAGCTTTTCCACTAATAGGAAGATTTCTAGATGGAAGTTTGGGATTGAAAGGAGCGTCAGCTTGAGAGTGGACCCTTGGATAGGAGAAAGGAAGTGTATAAGGGATCATACGAGCTAAGGCAAGGAGGTCACTATATAGCAAAGGCAGGGTATTCCAAAGTTTTTCCTCGGTACAATATGAAGACAAAAAAAATGGTATGAAGACAAAATAAAGGTGGTGTAAAATAATCTGGAAGAAGAAAATCCCATTAAGGTGAGAAACTTCCTTGGTTAGCATTGCATAACAAGATTCTCATGTGAGACGACCTTCGAAGTAGGTCCTCGCAAGACACAGGAATCTGCTACTCTGCAAAAGAAGTAAAGTAGGAGTCAATCACTTGCCAGTATCCTTCCAGTTCACCGAGACGGTTTGGGACACTGTTTTACAATTAACTGTAGGTAGAGGGTTCTAGACATGATAGAATATGGAATCTACTCTAGAGAGCTGGCTTGACTACAAAGAGGTATGTAAACACTCGCATGTGCCAGCAGTAACATAATGGACAGTTTGGTATGCAAATGTTGCAATTTTCCAAGAGACTACCCTCAACCCTGCTCAAGTATTGTACAAGGTAAAATATGCAGATGACTCGCTGAAAGTCCCAGCCAAAGTCAAAAAATAGAGGCAAGCGAAGAAGGTTCAAATAGACAAAACAATGGCATGAGGTTCTTTGGCTATGCATCTCGAGGTAACCCAGGCAGATGTGGAGTAAGAGGGCTTTGTACCTGAACGAAACAAACTAGCTCGCATTCAATGTGGGATTGGGGAAGGCTCTAAAAATTGGGCAGAGCTATAATCCCTATACTTTTTTCTAAGACTAGTTGAAAGTGTTTGGGGACTCTAGAATAGTGATATCTTGTATGCAGGGAGGACAAGCATGTAAACACCTTTCACTCTAGAACATCTTGAGAGATGCAAAAGAAATATTATCCAGCCTCTTTGCAATCACTTTCTCACGTATTTATAGGGAGAATAATAGAAAAGCATAGTTTATCAAAGGACGCAGTACATTTGCAAGTTGGACCAGTAGAAGTGATGGAGCACATGGATAGGGAAGCCCGCACTCTGCCCTATAGACAACTTATGTCCTAAAACAGGAGGAACTCCCCCTCCATGACAAAGGATCTATTTCATCTTATTATATTTAGACCTAACATGACCCAACATTGATTAAATAGCTCGGTATTTGAAAAAAAACTATGACCTAACATGACCCAACATTGATTAAATTGCTCGGTATTTGAAACAAAAAAACTATGTAACCGTTATATTTCACCTCTGTTTAGAACAGATCAAGTAGCACATTTACCTCTGTTGATCTGAATTTGACTAACACAGAGCTCCATATACAAGTATAATAAAATGGAAAAAGGGTTTAGGGTCTTTAGGCTTCAAATTTGTAGCTGTACCTGGTTCCAGAGTGCATAAAGTTCCTCCGGAGGAGCAACTTGATTTTCTCCACGTCAATGATGGACTCCATGCCAAAGCCGAGAAACTTCTGGTGAATTTGGACAGATTCCCATTTTCTGACATCATCTGGTAGACACCGATGATGGACTCCATGCCAAAAGCCGATAAACCTCTGGAATTTGGACAGATTCCCATTTTCTGGCATCATCTGGTAGACCCCGTAAGCAGGAAAATGTCTGCAACAAGGGGTAGATTTTGCAGAGGAAAGAGGAATTATGGCGGAAACATAGATTTCGGAAATCGCAGTGAAAACGTTTTTCAAAATAAATTTCGGAATCAAGAAGAGGGCCTTTACCGAGCCCATGTTTACCCGAATAAATATTCTATAATATATTTAGCACATTAAATGTTCATCGTTACGCATAAACGGTGAGTTATACTTTGTACGGCTATCAAATTGTGTTATACGTTTAAGATAATCAAAATATGTCTATATAAATACGAGTCAAAAAAATAAAAAATTGCCCAAGTTCATGGCAAAAAAATAAAAAATTGCCCAAGTTCATGGCAAAAAAATTTCATACATGATTACCCGTTCAAACAAGTGCCATGGGATGGCGATGTCCATGCGGATTAGATTAAATTGTTATATTGTGGAAGATTGAATTTTGTATATTGTTTATGTACAATTTGGTAAGGGTAATATAAGGCGTTTAGTCGAAACTAGATTTCATGTTGCTTTAGAAGAAGAGACATTTGCAATCTTGATTTTGTTCCTTTGTGGACAAAAATTGTTTCGTTAGGTATTGTCATTGCTAAAAAGTTTCAACGTAGGACATCGATTCATTTGATGTGATGCCATTGATTTTCCATGCAGGGCCATTGATGTTGATCAATTTCTTGAACTTGTAAAGGAGTACCAGATGTGAGGCTGTGATAATAGTCTTGTCATAACACTTGGCAACGTGGAAAACTAGAGTACGATTCATGAATCACTAACATACAACTATTTCATTGTTTCTATTGGGATTCAAGTAAATTTTTGGAATGGTCTTGGCTTATAAACTGTTCCAAATTAATTTTTATTTGAAATTTGATAAAAATATTGGAATTAAACCTATCGACTACATTCTAAAATAAAAACTTGATGTTTGAGTTTATTTACCTATCATTTATAAAAGGTCCAATTCACGCGATGAGATTCGGTAGTTTATAATATGGACCAAGTGGCTATATTTGTTGCTAACCATGAAGAACTGTAAGGGTCTACAATGGGCTCCAAATAAACATAATACAACTGTAAGCTAAGGGAGGGAAAGCCCAAAAGGAATCCTAACACATAAAGTATCCAATAACCATTGAAATTGAATCGACAAGGATGAACAAAAAATTCATTCAATTGAAGATACGTACGCAAAGGAAGAGACAACAACTGCTGGAGACATACAAAAATTGTCCAATGCTAAACGTTGTGGGATTCCTGGAATAGTCAAGCAAAATCATCATATCTAGCCATTGGATCTGGTCAAAGCTAGAGTGCATTCTTGGACTCCTCTTTTTTGAAGGAATATAATGACGCTAGTATGAAACAAACAATTGAAAATCGACAACATAGCCGCTTGGTTTATGAATATGTTACTTAGCTAAAGGTGTACGTCAAGGCTTCGTATAAAATATATTTTCTAGGTAGACGGTTGGTTGACTAATGCCCTTCCAAAGATAAATTGCTTTTGGGGAGCTTCTGCCTATACAAAAATTTGGGGGCTTCAATTTTATAGGCTAAGTTCTTCCCGCCACAGTTAAACAAACAACAGGTTGAACAAATGCTAGTAATGCTGGTAGTGGTGGATGAAGTGGTTCGTCGGTGCCCTAGAGGGCCTTCCTCGACAACAAAAGAGGATATGGATGAGCCTGAGGTAGTGCCTTAGTTTCCCAGACCTAGCCTATCATACAGGCTAGATGCTAGATTCCGAAAGGATGTGGCAGTCTTGTTATCCATATTATTGGATCAATAGGGAGTCCACCCTATATGGGTTTAGGAGATCCTACGAGACCCTGAGCTACTAGATATATGGAGAATTATTCCTAATGACTTGGTGAGTTTGATGCATCATATCGTCGTTGGGTGTGCATGGCTTTGTCTAAGTAGCAAGGGAAGTTATATGCCCACCTAAGTAGCTAGGCATACCTGTGATATGATATGCCTGGGTATGCATCATAAGTAAAAGGTGTGCTAACTTTGGTGAACTCAATATCCCATTTGACACCTACTTGGCTCAATAAATTTATATTGTTACTTGTCTCTACTATGCCCTTCACACCTAAACGTTCTACCGAAATGCATTGGACACGCTTTCGTTAAGGTGCTTAGATATGGACATTTGTTCTCCATTACCACGTTTCGATATGAGTTAATTGTTTTGATAGGAGTCACATCTGCAAGTTATTATTTTCCAATAATTTAAATAATTATTTATATTTAAGTACATTCTATGCCATTAATTATTGTCAGGCTTAAGATTAATAAAAATATAATTAATTATATAACCAAAATCAACAAGTATGTTTATATGCCCCGGATGCGGGTGACATCACCAAACATCCCTCGGCTGCTGTGCGCAGGGAGAGGCCGCCACCGCACCCCCCCGTACATGACAACACCTCAGGCATGCAGGAGCAAAACCTTCAGGCGAATGACGACAGACATCTGGCACACATCAATGGTGAACGATGCAACCACATAGAACCATGTCGACGCGGCAATCGGGATGATGGCTTGAATTTAAACCTGGAGGACGAGGGAGTTATTGTTGCTCTACCTCACTCGCGCCTGGTTTGATGTCTCCCCTCGGCCCTTGCGACTGGCATTCAATTTTCGCAGTTACAATGAAGATGACAGTCTGTGGAAATGATTACCTCAGCTCCTTAAATCCCCTAGTTGATATGGACGCGGCTACGATGATAGATCTTTGGCTCTTCGCTGCATTTCCTCCCTGGGCTTCAGCGAACTTCAAGGTAATTACAGACATCCCCTCTGTCATTACTCGTCATTTCTCTGTCATGACGAACCGCACAAGGGGCATCTCTCGTCGCGGGAGTAGGAGCGGGAATGGCCATAAGACCAACAATCATCGACCGAAGGTGGCCATGGACTGGTTTGTGATGGATGGATATGCCGACCGTATTTCAACAAGAACACATAATCTCATAGATGGGTGGGAAGCTCGCAGAGTAGCGGCACTCCTTGCTGCAGGTAGTAATGGCGGTGCCATTAACCATTATTGGTTGCTCAAAAACATGATGAGCACACTCGTAGAAGAAATAGAGGCCAACTGGAAAGCCAGTTCCAGCATCGTCCGCAACTTCAAGGCAAGCTTGAAGGAAGCTGCAGAACATTCCAACACCCTAGAGGCTAGCATGACCTGGGACGTCTTCTCCATTGGCAACAACTCAGAACCTGAAAAACAGAAAGGCAAAAATACAGGCGAGGCTGCTACAGGGTTAGAAAACAAGAAATCGCCGGGAAAGAAGAACAAAGGCTTGGCTTCGGGACCCAGCATCAACCAGGATGGAATGCACACTCCAGGTTCTCCCTCTCTGCCCCCACCGGGGATTTTCGAAGATTTCTACGCGGCCTGCCCAATCATCGAGGAAGACCCAGCGAAACCACCGACAGAATGAAACCTGGGCGGCCACTGCTCCGGGTTACCTCTGCGACTATCAGCTATTTTGTTTCTATTTCCTGCATAGTCTTTTTTTCAGTACTGTTAGACTCAATAGATTTTCATTATTGAACAAAGTCCCTATTTTTTTATGGCAGACCACACTCCAGAGGTCTTAATTATGTATTATGTCAGTCATTACATCAGTCACTACAGTATTTTTTAGCAATTGGGATGGTGGCTTCAGCACATGAGGCCTCCCCAATATGCAAAACTCCTCTTGGCTCTAGATGTATATTCAGTTTCTGTTAATTAAATTTCTACTCGGCAACTTACAAAAAAAAAAGTATGTTTATATGAGTATTAGTGACTTAATCAATTAACCGTTCAATTTACAGTAATATTAAGTGGATTTGCTCTAAACTGCCACCCTCCAATTTGCAGTTGTCTAAGCTTCTACATGTGGCAAGAGACGGTAAATGGAGGCTTCTACCATTACATGTGCTCTTTATTTGGCCAAGTGCTCTCCCGGAATGTCTTTTCGTACATTCGCGCTAGTGCTTTTCCCAACTAGTTCCTATGCAGAGGCGTGTTGGGGCCATGCATGGATCTAAGCCATGGCGGTGCTTAGGATTCTAACTAGAGACATCAAACTAAGTCGGGACATTAGTCTGGGTGATGGATGCAAGTTTCTCAGGAGCTGCATTTTGTTTTTATGGTTTCCCAATGTGAAAAATTGTGTCCTTTGCATTGTGTCACATCCATTCGTACTCTCTACATTATATAATGGATGGAAGAGTTCGCTATGGATAGCTCCAACACCATTATCCCGAAGGACCCAAGTGCAAATTTGGCCTAAAATAGGAGCAGAACATAGAGGTAGTCCAAACGCACTTTGGTGGGGGGCTGTCATTAATTTGAAGGGCACTTTGGAAGGCAGGGTGTTTTTTAGGGAACTTTCTAGTGGGTAACCCTTGTGTGCCAACACAGCCGTAGCCAACCCTGTTTTCTCCCTTCGCTGCTCTTTTTACCTACGTTGACGTCTCGTTATTGCTACTTTACTTCTGCTCCTAGTGGCAAAGAGTAGACACGCGGGTGAAGGCCTTCTGGATGAGGTTTATCAAATTTGCGACTGATTGCGTTGTCCGATCAGAGTTGGAGGTAGAGCTAGAAGAACCATGATGTGATTGAACGCAAAGAGTGTTTGCCCATTCTTTCTGTTCCATTTCGGCCTCATATGGTATTCGGGTTGGATGCAATGCACTTTGTGGTGGGTAACATCGGCAAATGGCTTAAACACCATTACATCACGTTGCCTCCAGGTGGGTGTGTTTATTTTGCAGAGAACGACATTTCTTTCTTTCTGTTTCATTTCGGCCTAATTTGGTATTGGGGTTGAATGCATCAACAATTTTGTTTGTTATAATATGACAATTTTATGCATTGAGAATTTTATGATAATTTTTTTGTTATATTTCAGTCCATCTTTTGATTGCGATTGAATTTTATTTTTGCAAGGCACTCTCTTTTGTTGTATTCCTGCTAAAATTATCATTGTGGAGAATGCAATTGAGGTTTTTGGGGAGGTTTATGCACACGGGTTCCCTATCTTCCAATATTGGGCAGGCAGACTTATTCATAGTTACATATACATATTAGGATAACCTACTATATATTTGCAAAACCATAGTACTGTCACTGGATTCTCTTTATATTAACTGTAAAATATCATATTATCAAATTTATCTATTACACTCGCATATCGAATATGCAGTCAGTATTTTTGCGATTGACAGATCTGAAGTTCAATCAAAACAATGTGCATGTGAACTACAGGCTAGTGTCTGGAGACTATGATGATGGATAGTACCTTACTTAATTTACTGGGACACAACCTCCATTTTTGGCAGCCTTGAGCAATATATAAGTGTTAAGGTGGTTCTGTTCAACTGAATAAATGCTCCCTATTTTGAAACGAGTTAAAAAGGGAAGGGTAAACAGCGTATGTTACTGGTGCTTCACCTAGATAAAATGGTTCTTATGCTGAGTCTTAATATGGTTCAGGGTTCTTTAATTCTGGATCTAACTCGCTCGTTTCACCGGTTTGCTATGTACAAGATTGGCTATGTACATGAATGATGCTTCTTGTTATTGTTTTCCTTATAATACATATAACAAATTAATTTCATCAAGCTGCATATTCATTCATTCATTTCCTAGTAATGCATATAACAAATAAAAACAATAACATTTCGAATGAACATAACATTACAGGAGGGAATGAGGAGGGACTAGGGTTTGATGGGATGGCGGCATGAGTCTGAACACGACTGTGGCGTCAGCCATGCCCTCGGCAGACGGCAGCAGGCCGTTAGAGATATCAGGCGAGGGCACGGTTCCCCTGGTCGCTTAGCCTTGGTTCCATGGTCACGATTTGTTGGTTTTAACAGCGGTAAGTTTTTTACTGCTTATTTTTACTTTCCCCTGCGGTAGCTTCTTGATCCTTGCGGAGATGGAGCCTTTAGATGATGTGGATTACAGTAGCGACACGTTGCACCCTAGCGACATTTGGAGCTCGCCACCTGGCGATTCCCGGTTTTTGAAGAGCGTTGGTGGTTTTGACAGCGGTTGTTTAGCGGACTCTTTTCTGAACGTAGGTTTGTTTACCTCCGCTGAGCAGGCTTCCCTTGTTTACTCTCCGGCATCTTCCATTTTGGCCTCTCCTCTTTGGGATAGAAACGGTGAAGGCCTTGCAGCGTCGAGTAGGGCTGCCTCAATCTGGGGTGTTTCGGTCCCGCACCAGCCCTCTTCGGAATCGGTTAGCGACGGAATAGGAGATCTCCCTGAATTCCTGCTCTCCTCGGAAGGTTCCCATGATTCTCCGGTGCGGGGTTTAAGTGGGGCGTTGAACGCACAAGAAGCTTTACAGGGTTTGAATGACTGCGGGGTCCTGCCAGGAGGTGATTGCGCTACAGCTTTGGACTGGGCCGAACACAGGGGCTTCTCCAGCCCGGGCGGTGCTCTGATAGGGAAGGCTGCTGGCTCTAGTGCTAATTCTGTGGGTGCTCAGAGCCCTCGGGCGAAGACGCGTAGGAAGTGGCTTAAGAACTCCGGTAGAGCACCAAACTACGCCTTGGGAGAGGACATCGGATTTCAGCAGATTATTGAAATGGTAAACTCTGTACTGGTGGGCAGGGTCTATGGCAGGGCAGTAAGCCTTCATTCGGTGATTCAGTGGGCCTCCAGTGTCTGGTTGGGTCACTGTGGGTATGTTCCACGGATTGTGGGACTCTCTGGAGGATGGTTTGCTTTCCACTTTAACTCGGATGCACATGCAGCATGGGCGCTCAGTCTGAACTGTTCTATCTTCAAGGCGCCACTACTTCTCAAGCCATGGAGCCCGCTTTTTGACGCAAGCCGTGAGAGATTGGATACTATCCCTCTATGGGTTCGGCTTCCTGGGTTACCCTTGCATTATTGGACTGAGGATCACTTTAGGAGCATAGGTAATATTCTGGGAAGCTATTTGGAAGCTGACCTCTCATTCCAAACAACTGCAGTTCAGAAGGTGGCTCGGATCCTGGTTAGCATCAATGTTCGTGATGGGTTATTTGAGAGTATGAATTTAAACTGGGGACCATACTGCTTCACTCAAACTCTGGACTATGAAAATGTGTCGTTTTGATGCAGAAGATGCCATGCGTATGGACACCCAGCCGTTGAATGCTCTCTGCCTGTTCGTATGAGGATTGGCAAGAATTTGAAGAGGAGGCCCGTTGTGGAGGAGGAAGGGGATTTAAGGAACGAAGATGCGTAGGGAGGAAAGGATTTGGGACTCTCAGCTGCAGAGAATCCCATTATCGTTGAGATTGCTGAGAACACCCAGGAGAAGGAATTGGAAGTGGTGAACATCCCGGAGAAGGACAGCATTGTCCCTGAACTGAAAATTTCTTTAGGCACAGCAGAGACTGAACAGGTTTTTCAATCTGACAAGACTCCGGAGGCCTCCTCGCTGGCACTGGCAGAAGTTCCCGACACGGCTGTTGGTACTTTTTCCGCTCCTTTCTTAAACCCTTCCTTCAGTCTTTTCTTTAATAACTTTGTTCTTCCTGGTTTCAATTGGGTGGATGGTCTTAGCAACTTAAATATTTCTACAAAGCCACTAGCTATATTACCCCCTCTTTCGAATGCTGTTGGCTCTTCCCTTGTGACGGAAATCACCCGGGTTTCCTGTCCCTCCACTGGTACTGCTGAGGATTCTCCTATTTTAGTTCAAGTGATGGCTGAGAACTCTCCAACCTCCGGATCCTCGGAGTCTGGGTATTACCTATGCTCCATGAACAAAGCTAAGGGAGGAGGATTAGGGCTGGAAAAACCTAAAAAACCCAAAACCAGGGGAAGGAAGTCTTTCATCTCACAAGCCAAATCCAGAGCACGCTCGGATCTTCGGAATGGTACTCAACTTTCAATTGAAAGGGCACTTAGAGCAACAAATGCCCACTTGGTTGGGTTGTGATGAAGATTATGTCTTATAATTGTCGAGGTCTTGCTGGTCCCTCCAAAAGACCAGCCCTGCGACGGGTGCTGCAACTTGAGCATCCTGATGTTCTACTTTTACAAGAAACAATGTGTGGCGGTGCTGAGGCTATCGATAGGCTTAAGGCTTGGTTTCCAGGGTGGACCTTTGAAGCTTTGGATGCTAGGGGCCGATCCGATGGCGTGGCAATTGGTTGGAATGAAGCTAGGGTTTGTGTTTCATCCAGTTGGGGGATGCAGTCGGTTTTGGGAATTTCTTGCAAATTCCTGGAGTCTGAACGTACCTTTACTATTGTCAATATTTATGGACCTTACTGCGAGAGGGAGATGTTTTGGAACTCACTTCTGAGGAGGAATCAGCTCAGGGGGGATTCGGTGATTTTGGGGGGTGACCTAAATTTTTCTTTGGGTCATGCTGAGGTTTGGGGGTCGAACGCCAATGTAGATCCCCTTACAAATTTTTTTGTCCGGAAGCTAATTGAAGGTAATTGGATTGATGTGGAACCTGTACTGCTTAAGCCAACCTGGAGGAATAAGAGAATTGGTCAGGACAGTGTGGCTAAGAGATTGGATCGGTTTCTACTTTCTGAGCATCTTGTGGAGACAACCTTCTATGTTCGACAATGGATTGGATCAGGGGGCATTTCAGACCACGAACCTATATTCTTGGAGATGAAAGACGGTCCCAACAAACCTCCTGCTCCTATTAAATTCAACAAAGTCTGGCTGGATGACTCGACCTTTTTAGAACTGATTCAGCAACACTGGGTACCTTTTCATCCTGATTCGAATCACTCTGCTGCCTTCCATTTTGCTGAAAATCTCAGGATTCTTAAGGAACCCATCAAGGCTTGGGTTGCTGAGAAAAGGAGGAGGGATGATAAGACTCTTAGAGATATTGAAGGGGAATTAGCCACTATTGCTGAAGAAGTGGGAGGAGTATTCAACTCTCAACAGTCAAAGGATCGTTTGGTACATCTGGAAAATCTGAGGAATCGTATGCTTCTTCAGTTAGAGGAAACTTGAAGACTAAAAAGCCGTGCTATATGGCTGGAAAGTGGGGATGAGAACTCCAAATTCTTCCATGCCTATGCTAAAGGAAGGCGGTCTGCTAATACCATTTGGAGTCTGGATGATGCTGAAGGTAACTCTTGGTCAACATTTGAAGGGATGGCATCGGTGGGGGTATCTCATTTCAGGGACCTTTTCAAAGCTAGTGAGAGAGTGAATATAGGAGAAGTGATCCGAGTTGCTCAGCTATTTCCTAGGTTTGTGGAGGCGGAGGATAACAGGAACTTGATGGCTCCCATTTCAGGGGAGGAATTAAAAAAGGTTATGGCAAGTTTTCAGAAGGACAAAAGCCCAGGGCCCGATGGGTGGACAATTGAATTTTTTATTGCTCTCTTTGATATCATTGGGAATGACCTGCTTGAACTTGTGGAAGACTCGAGAAGAACTGGTATGGTGCCAGCCAGCATTAATTCCACTTTCATTGCACTTATTCCCAAGGTGGATACTCCTACTACTTTAAACGACTTTCGGCCTATCTCATTGTGCAACTGTGTGTACAAGATAGTCACAAAGGTAATTGCTAGCAGACTCAAACCTATTCTTTCCACTCACATCTCTGAAGAGCAGTTCGGGTTTTTGGAGGGGCACCAAATTCATGAGGCTATTGGCATAGCTCAGGAAGGGATGCATAGCATTAAGACTAAAAAACTGAAGGGAGCTATTCTCAAAATTGATCTGTCCAAAGCATTCGATAAGGTGAGCTGGTTGTATATCAGACTCATGCTTACCCACCTGGGTTTTGAGATCGGTTTTATTCGCTGGATTATGAGTTGTATTACCACCGTCTCTTTCTCTGTCTTACTGAATGGAGCAGCAACCCAGTTCTTTCACTCTGGCCGTGGATTAAGACAGGGATGTCCTCTCTCTCCTCTCTTATTCTTGCTGGTGGCTGAGAGCTTGAGTAGAGCCATCACGGAAGCCAAACGGTATGGCGGTTTCGAAGGGATTTTGGTATCTCCTGGACTTTCACTAACTCACTTGCTTTTTGTGGACGATATTCTGATCTTCTGCTCTGGCTCTAACTTAGACGCTGTTAGGCTTAAAGAGATTTTGCAACTCTTCTCAACTGCTACTGGAATGGAGATTAATGAAGGAAAATCCACCCTTTCTGTCTCTCTTCTGCGGGAGGAGGATCTTATTTTATACACCACATCTATTCCTTTCATGATCCTCAACCTTTCGGATGGGCTAAAATACCTGGGTTTCAATTTAAAGCCTAATGATTATTTAAAAAAAGATTGGACCTGGTTGCTGGATAAATTGGAAAAGAGGTTGAAGTGCTGGAGTTTCAGGTGGCTCTCGCGTGCTGGGAGGCTTGTTCTTGTTAAGTCGGTGCTGGAAGCCATTCTGGTTTACTGGATGTCACTTGCCTGGATACCTAAAGGGACACTGGAAGCAGCAAGGAAGATTTGTTTTAATTTTCTGTGGAATGGGAAGGATGATGTTCATGTCACCCCGTGGGTGAGGTGGGACAGAATTGCTGCTCCTAAAGCTCTGGGAGGTTGGGGCCTCAAGAATATTTTTCATTTCTCACAGGCCCTGGCTGCCAAGTGTGGCTGGCGTTTAATCAAGTATGAAGGTTTATGGGCTAAGGTTATACTGCAGAAATATGTGGAACCTGACTCAGTGGAAGATTGGATAAGATCTCCTAACAAGAGGCATTATGGAGGCTCTGTCATCTGGAAAGCACTGGTAAAATCTTTTGATATCATAGAGCACAATCTCGCCTGGGATGTTGGTAATGGTCAAAGGTTTCGGATCGACCGCGACCCCTGGGTCGGATGCGTTGATCAGCACATACTGTCTGATGATTTGATGGAAGCCTTGAGGCAACGAGGTATTATAACTCTCTGTCATTTAGCGGATATGGAAAATTATTGGATGGGCAGACCTCGTTGGAGGAGGCCGGACTCATTTGGTTTAAGAGTGGAGCTTGTGGATGAATTAAGACTTTACTGTAGAGCTCTTAGTAGGGAACAGGTTTTTCTGAACGATGCTGAAGATACTCTAATCTGGGATGGAGATCCATCGGGAAACTACACTCCTAAAAGTGGTTATCTATGGATTTCTGAAAACCATGAGCCACGAGAATTGGCTTGGTGGTGGAAAACGGTTTGGAAGCTCCATTGCCCTCCCAAAACCAGACTCTTCTTGTGGTGTACCTTGGCTAATCGGATTCCAACGTGGGAAATCTTGCAGAAGCGCAATTTCCATGGGCCTAGTCGCTGTTATTTGTGCAACCTGTGCGAGGAAACTACACCACACCTGTTCCTTCAGTGCCATTTCACCAAGGAGGTTTGGAACATTACTTCTCACATCTTAAAAACACCTCTCCCCTGGGCCGGCAACTCTATTGATGAAGCATGGAGGAGTTGGACTAACAATGTAGCACTGAAACCTTTTAAAGCTCTCCCTCCGGTGGTGAACTGGGGACTTTGGCTCATGCGCAACAGTGGATTGTTTAAAGACAAACTGGGAACTCCGGCTCAAGTGGCAATAAATAGCTGTGGGATCTTTCTTGCCCTCCGGCGGGTTCGGCAGACATCCTCTCCCCGTAATATTCTACCTGTTGTTATTGATAGATCTCAGCCTTGGGGCTTCTTCGATGGGGCCTGTCGAAATGACTCATGTGGGGGAGGGGCTGTTCTATTCATCTCCCCTGTACATTTCTATGTGATGGCCTTTGGTTTCGGAAGAGGAACCAACAATTGGGCTGAGATACTAAGCCTCAAGCTGCTGCTTTCTTATGCTTTGGAACTTTCATTATTGAATTTGAACGTCTTTGGGGACTCATTGAATGTGGTTAATTGGGTTAATGGCACATATCTCTGCAACAACCGGAGGATTGCCTCTGTTTTGGATCAAATTCAGAATGCCACTCTCACACTGGATACTTTTACTTGCAGGCACATCTACCGTGAGAACAATGCTGAGGCGGATGCGGCCTCCAAGGAGGGACTCACCTTGGGGGACGGCATTTGGAAGATTATTGAATCTTTGAATGGGAATGTGCAGGTTTTCTATCACCGTCCATTTATTGAATGAACGGGACTTTGGGTCCATGGCACCGGATTCAGTCACTGGTGTTATTCTCTTGTGGAGACTAATCTGAACTTTTTGCTACTTTAGTTGTTTTGTATATAGACATAGAAACATTCTGTAATCAACTTTATCTGTTTATATGGCATCGATGAAGTATATTCTTCGTGTTTTGTAAAAGATGTTACTGCTCACACAGTGAGAACATCATAGTTTTTTTTGGGAACATTATAGGGTAACTGTCTCTGCAGTACTATACTCCACTCTAGATGAGTGAGCTGATCAATGTAATTTCGTACTCCTTGGATGAAATGAAATTACGCTTTTTTTTCGGGGAAAAAAAAAAAAAAACATTACAGGTTTTATGCGCAAAAGTACTCCAGAATTACAGTGGAAGCTGCTCAAGGGGTATCCAAAGATGCTCCAAAGGTCTCCAATATACACATATATTGTAAGATGGAATTGCAGATTCTAAATATGAGTATGTATGAAGCGAGCAAGCGGTGAAGCCAAGAGGCGGTGGCGGTCTTGTTGCATTTATCACAATAAATAAATGCTTATGCTCTGCAGACAATGGTGACAGTCTGGTTGCATTTATCACAATAAATAAGTGCTTATGCTTTGCAAACAATGGTGAATCCGTAAACAACTTATGTTATGAATCAATGCTAACGTGAATCCTAGCATTAATCCACTTGCAAAAGAAGTTAACACATTCAATTTCATGAAAAGTCAGTATTTGACATAGTATAGCAGGAAGTATATTAATGGACTCATTAATGCGCCTCTCTAGCAGTGGCGGTGAAGGTCTCTTGGGCAGTGGAGAAGTAGATGTGGTGTGAGAACACTTAAGCAGTGGAGGCGGTAGACGGTGAAGCAAAAAAAATGGTTTCAAGGATGTGTATTTAATGCATCTCCCAACTTCGAATAGCTCCGGCGCCAACCCGACAATAACACTTCAAATTATGGTCCAATAGAATAGCAATAAAATAATATGTTATTGAATTAAAAATGAATATATTTATGAACTATATGAAAAAGGTAGGACATATGAATGAAATATGTAAAGTCAAACAAAAACTAATATTAGGTCAAAGTTTATCGAACACAATAGATACCCTGGCCTTCGGCAGGGACTAATAATACATTTAATAGTCATTAAAAACACCACAATAGTTCCGTTAGCGCATACAAATATAAGAGAATACCCCAAAAACACATAAATTAAGTTGTGTGGGAATTGTGTCTATATTAGGTGACAAGTCATCATGATCTTTGGAGGATGGCCTTCATCTATCAATAAGATACAATTTTGAAAGTCAAAGGACCAAAGTTGTTTAAAGAATAAGATCTATATAGCATATTAGCAAACTCTTCTTAATTATGTTGCAAATGTTTTTTATACCAGCATAGATCCATCCTAAATGCGGATCTATCAAGCACCGAGAGGCATCCAATTTCATGAGGTGTTATTTTTTTAATGATTTTTAATTTGGTTTTAAATTTTTATTTTATGAGCGGATGTGGATTTTTTTAATTATTTTTTATTTCGTTTTAATTTTTTTAAATTTTATGAGACGACATTAAAAAAATAAAAAATAATAATAATTAATTAATTACCTTTTTTTTTGGTACATAACGTGACATTGTTACATAACGTTACACATCTCCCTCGGACTGGGTTGCAAGCACCTCGCTACTCTCGGTGCAATAATAAAAAATGGAATAAAATGCATCTTTTCACTATTATAATCAAAATATGTGTATACAATGCATATAATCAAAAAATAAAATTTGCCCATGCTCATCACACAAATTTTCCATACATGATTGATAGTTGAGACAATATATTTAATAGTCATTAAAAAACACTAAAATAGGCCAGTTAGCAAAAAATAAAAATTCCCCAAGCTCATCACACAAAATTTCCATACATGATTGATAGTTGAGACAATACATTTAACAGTCATTAAAAAACACAAAAATAGGCTAGTTAACCCACACAAGCAGAAGAGACTACCCAAAACAAACATAAATTAAGTTGTATGGGAATTATCCCTGTATTGGGTGACAAGTCATCACAATCTTTCAAGGATGGCCCTCTTCCATCGCGAGTAGGCTTTGGGTTTATGATAATGGATTAATAACTATCATTTCCCTATCTGGGCTTAGTGCTATGCTTATATGCTTCGTAGATGACCAATAGTTAAGATTACTTATCATTTTTCGTGAAAGAAAATAGATTTGAAAAGAAAAAAATGATATATGTAAAAATAAAGTTTAAAAATGAAATTATTTTTGTAATTTTGTAAATAGTGAAGGGTAATAGAAAAGGTTGTTATGTATCCGTGAGATGTAGAACAGTTGGTGGCAGGGTATGGTTAAGACGCCCCCTAAGCGGAAAGGTCGTCGGTTCTAATCCCGCGAATACCAAAAAATCCAACCCTGTTAAGGGTTGGTGCGGTCTAGGTCGGGTGCGATCCCCGGGTGATTTTGACAGCTTAGATGCCCCTGGTTCGTGGTAACTTAGCCAAAGGCAAACTTGCTAGTCAAGGAGGTTCCACCACTTTGCCAACAAAAAAAATAGAAAAGGCTGTTATGTTCTGTTATGCAATCTTTCATTTGCTATTTATTTGGAAGGGAGGCTAATGTCTATGGGACGGAGGAAAGAAATATCGGGAAAAGCTAGTGGCAAGAGGAAAAGTCCTAGCTAGGGTTGTATTTGGATGAATACGGCTTAGTAGAGATCTAGTATAATGGAGTTCTTGTATGATGCCATTGCATAGTTCTCGTGTAGGGGTCTTTCTGGGGCCATAGACAAGTCATGAACAAGATAAGTACTATAACTTGTAATTGTTTTAATGTATGAATAAAGTAAATTATTTTCAAGTACATATTTTAATTATCATATATGCATATTAATAAAAATGATTATTATGTTTATTCTTTCAAAGCAAATGTTTTATATCTTGTATATGCATATTAATAAACACAATTATTACATAAATATTTCTATTTTTTTATTTTATTTATTTATTATCAATTAAGTAAATGTAAACAAATAAGAATCAATTAGCTTTCAAGTGATATAAAAGAAAATTAGTCATCTCATTTAGTATCATAACCAATGAATCATATTAACTTAATCCGAGTAAATATTTAATTCCTGGGAAATATCAAACCCTCACAACTTCCTTTTACATTTTAAATTATTAGTTTCTTTACACATTTTAAAATACTAGTTTAATGATACTTCATTACGTTAAAACACTTAAAACATTGATCAAAAGGGTGAAGTTATAATTGGGAAGCTCTAAATGGAGAGAGATCCACTAAATTTTGTTGTAGAAATAAAAATCCTCATATTTCCCAATTGTCGGTTTAGTTGCAAGGGATTTATGCACTGTGAGGTAGATTCTTTATGAGTCATTGATACAATACTATTTATTATATATAAAAAAACATCTATGTGAAACAACAGTTAGTTCAAAAAAAAGTTGGAATCATATAATTCACACAACTTACAGAAGAGCAAAAATTCTCAATTTCTATAATAACACATAAATTTATAAAATTACTAGATAATAAGCCACAATTATATACATTTCCATAAGTGAATTGTAAATCACCCTAGTTAACCTTGGACCATGTTCGTGAATATTAGTCTTCACAAATAAAACAATGGATAGTCATCGCCTTACTTATCTATCCACACATTATTGATATCAATCAAACACATTATTGAGGGCTGCTAGACATTTATCCGTCGGATGACCATTAAGAGCCCTTGTTTCATAAAATTATGTGCATATGTTCACCGAAATTTGAAATCGCCAAAGGGACGTTCATTATTCTAAATTTATCTGTTGGATGACCATTAAGAGCACTTGTTTCATAAAATTCAGTGCATATGTTCATTGTTCGTATGTTCTTTGAGATTTAAAAATACCTTTCATGTTCTTCTTGGCTCAACCTACCTTCAGTAAAAAAGTAGACTCATTGTTTCTAGCTAATATTATGCAATCATTGTCTTTCTTTCTCGAAGTATGCAAGCATGGTGTATTAACCATTAGCATGGTCAAACACTTATGCAAAGATCATGCATTTGTGGCACACCTACCCATACTAATTAGAAAGGGAGAAAGTGTGAAAGACAACCATTTCACCCATTGAAGATAGCCTTCCAAACATTTGTTCACTATCTCAGTTTGCCCATTGAATTGAGGATGATAAGAAGAACTATGAGCCAACTGGGTATCCAAACAATAAAATAATTCAGTCCAAAATTTTCTAGTGAAAATTGGATCTCTATCACTTACAATAATCTTCGGGTTTCTATGTAACTTATGAATTGTTTCCATGATGGTTGTAGCAGCATTAAAAGAGTGACAGAGTGCACAAAAGTGTGCACATTTTGTGAGTTTATCAACCACCACCATAATAACATCATTTCCTTTTGACTTGGGTAGACTTGTGATAAAATCCATTGAGACTTCCTCCTAGTGCTGGCAAGGTATTTCTAATGGTTGTAAAAGATATGGGGTCTTAATTATTTCAACCTTATTTTGCTGGCAAACCAAACATTCTGCCACGAACCTTTGAACATTAGATTTAAGACCTTCCCAAAAGAATTCCTTCTTGACCATGTGGTACATCTTTAGGAATCCCGAGTGACCACCTATAGGAGAGGTGTTTAGTTCCAAAAGGATCTTTTGTTTGAGTTGGGAGTTCTTACATATATATAAACGAACCTTATACCACAGTGAATCATTTTTCCATGCAAAAGTATATTGTACACTAGGATCCTTTTGTATCTTTTGAATGAGTGTCCACACAGATAGGTCATTCTTCCATTCTTCACTTGCTACTACTACCCAATTGAGTTGTGTAATCAAAATTGCACAAATCAATGCCTCAACATCCTCATCTTTTCTAGAGAGTGCATCTGCCACCACATTCTGCTTCCCTTTTTATAGATGGTCTAAAAGTCATATCCCAACATCTTGGTTGTCCATTTTTGTTACTCTTCTGAAGTTAGTCTCTGTTCAATAAGTATTTAAGACAGTCATGATCTATTTTGACATTTAAGTGCCTACCTATTAGGTAAGGAAGTCATTGCTTAAGTGCATGTAGTATTTCCATCATTTCCTTCTCATAAATGGGTTTTTGTAAGTTCTTTCCCTCAATTGGTCGACTTTCGAAAGCAAGGGGTCGTCCTTCTTGCATCAGAACAACACCAATTCCATTTCCTGAGGCATCACATTCCACAATAAAGGTTTTTTGAAGTCCGGTGTGGTCAAAATAGGAGCTTTGCACATTGCCTCTTTAAGTTGTTCAAATGCTTGAGTTTCCTCTGGTGTCCATGAAAATGCTTCCTTCTTTAATAATGTTCTTAGAGGTGTTGCTAATCTTCCATAGTTCTAAATAAACTTGCAGTAGTACCTTGTCAAACCTAAGAATCCTCTAAGATTCTTCACGGTTTTGGGAATTAACCAGTCCATCATGGATTTAATTTTGTTAGGGTTTACCTTGACACCTTCACGAAATACAATATGACCCAAATACTCTACCTCCTTTACCCCAAAGAAACATTTGGAAGGTTTTGCATATAGATGTTGCTCCTTTAGTAGTTGTGGCACCCTGTCAACATGTTGAACATGTTCTTCCCGAGACTTGTTATAGATTAGTATATCATCAAAAAATACTAACACAAATTTTCTAAGAAAGGGCTTGAAAATGGAATTCATCAAACCTTGAAATGTGGAAGGTGCATTCGTAAGGCCAAAAGGCATGACCATAATTTCATAATGACCTTTATGAGTTCTTAATGTTGTTTTTGGGATGTCTTCTTCCTTCATTATGATCTTATGATACCTTGAACGAAGATCCAACTTTGTGAGGTAAACTGCTCCATGTAGTTCATCTAACAATTCATTAATGTCAGGAATGGGAAACTTATCTTTAATGGTGATCTTGTTGAGCACTCTATAATATGGACACATACGTCAGATCCCTCCTTCTTGTGTACCATTACCACTGGTGCAGAGTAAGAACTTTGGCCAGGACTAATTATTCAAGCCTCTAACATTTCTTCAGCAATACACTCAATGTCACTCTTATGGACATAGGGGTATCTATAAGGTCTAATGTTAGGAGGAACACTTCCTGGAATTAAGTGAATAGCATGATCAAAAACTTGAGTAGGTGGAAGACCTTTTGGAATATCTTCAAATACCTTTGAGTGCTTATCAATGATCCTTTGGAGATCCAAAGGAATGAGAGACTTAGGTGTTTGAACATCTATTAAGCATAATTGTGCAATCTCACCTAGATGTCCTTTTTTGGCAATTTTGTCATACCATTAGATCTTATCACCTTGCTTGGCTACCTAGTGACACCCCTTAATTCAACCTCTTTTCCTTCCCAAGAAAATTTCATGAACAATTCTTGAAAATTAAAAGCCATTGTTCCTAATGATTGTAACCATTGAACCCCTAAGACAACTGATGGGTCCATTTTTCAAGTATTTTGATAACCCTTTTTCCACAGTCCAGCTCAAGCAATGGTAACGAAACGCACTCAATTGTGGGAAAAGTGTTTTACTTTAATGATTTAATGAAATTGTTTTTATGATTAATCTTGTATGTTAGAATGCGTATCAATTAAATTGATTATATGGAAACCAAGCATGATTGAGCAGGTTCAGGTTTATTAAAGGAAGGACGTGTAGAAGACTAAAGGATCACCACAAGCTCGGTGCCCTGTTTCCCGATTTATAGGGGACACACTCCCACTTTCAAGATGAATCACCACTTAGACAATCAGTTAGGATTAGAGTTAAATCGTATAAATATGGACCTCTCGGGTAGCGAGAGGTCCCTGCTGTTATTTTTTGTGAAAGACATTATTGTTAACGTTTTCTGCACTATTGAGATACTGAAGTACAGAATTCTATTTTGACATGGATTTTACATATTAATGAAAGATTGATGATTAATTCCAGCAAGCGTTTCTGAGCTTTTATTCTCTCCCGAGTACGGGTTGGGGAGGGCCCCTCCAACACGTAGGTCAGGAGATTCCTATCTGCAGGTATTTTTCCAAGTATGCGTTTTACATTGATGAACAGTTCTATGATATATGGTAGCATTGAATGAGTCATTGTTTTCTGCAGTAGTTTAGAATGCATTCCGTAGTACAGTAAAACGATGTCAGTAGGCCTGTAGGTTCTTTCTTGCAAACGCATATTTTTATCCACGATTACATGTGTAATAGCTTAGCTTTCAATGTCATGGTTAGATCTGGAGTTCACTGCAGTTTCTCATCATGATTAGTTTCTTTTAACTTCTTAGTAGAAGATGGGTAAGCATTAGAATGATCGTATTTCAATTCTAGATTGGTAGAATAAGATAGATCAAGACTCAATTTGTGTGCGCAGACAATAGTTACATACTTCGTTTCCCCAATAGTAAAATAGCTCTGTTATGGTATTTTCATTCTCAGCATTTAGTTATTTCAGCAGTTTAATTATTTCAAATAGATTTACTGTCTTTATATCTTTATTTCTTAGAACAGATCAGCATCTAATTACTTCAGCATTTTAATTACTTAGAATAGATTCCCTGCTTTACTTCTCAGAACATATTTACTGCTTTCAGCACTTTAATTCTTTTAATCAGATTCATTGCTTTCCAGTATTCAATTTTGTAGCGTAATCAGTTTTCACATTAAGTAGACAATCCTCACATTTAGTAGACAATCTTTAGAACATTGATACTGCCCTTTAAACTGTGACAAGAGATTATCCTATAAAGAGCATAGACAGTGCATGCATCTCTCAAGTTTGTACGTTCCCCGGGTTGACATTTAAAGTAGGCTCTTGGTATAAGCTTCCCTCATTAGGCATCCATATTAGGAGCTCACCACTTTTTGGCACCGTTGTCGGGGAGGTGCTAAATCTTTTAGGAGACATCACCTAAAAACCACAAAAAGGAAACAAAAATTACATAAAACAAAAACATAAATATCTTCTACCAATGAATGCCTCGTCGACAAAGGGATAGGTTTGGCCGCTTTCTACCCAAGCATTCCATGAGCAACAACGGTAATAACAGTTCTGACCATTCTCAGTTTGAATTTCTACACTCTGAAAACGAGACTGACTCCACATACGATCCAAACAGAAGCAACTTCACTACCAGTTCCAGCTCAAACACCTCAATGGCAAATGAAGAGGAAGAACCTAGGGAGCTTTTCACTTTTCCCATTAGCATACCTCTCGGAGATGACAAAATGAAGAACATCAATCCTAACAATCTGCCAAACTTTCATGGGTTGACTTCAGAGGATCCTGACACATTCCTGTTTGAATTTGAGGTAGTTTGCAGATCATTTGATTACACTACTGATGCACAAAAGCTTAGGCTTTTTCCTTCCACACTAAAAGACCTATCACTTCGGTGGTTCATGAGCTTTGAAGGAAATAGTATCTTTAGCTGGGATCAAATGAAACAGTCATTCTTAGAAAAATATAGGGACTACTGCAAGGCCAAAGATACTAGGGATGAAATCTTTAGGATGCAACAAGGAGATAGAGAGTCATTAGAAGATTATCCCAAAGATTTCAACTCAGCCACAAACGAGCCAGCCATTGCACATTGGATCCTGAATCACTAAAACTTGTCCTTCTCAGGGGTGTAAAAGAGGAGAATTTTGAGGTCTTAAATCTCCTTGGAGATGGAGACATATTCCAAAAATCTTTTGACCAGATCCTGCAAATCTTCAAAAACTACTCAAGATCTAGGAAAACTAAGAATGGGATGAGGGATACACATACAACCACCAGTGGATCATCATCCTCACTTACAAAATCTTATTTAGGAAACCTACTGGATGACATGAAAACTGACATACTGCAATACCTAGCCATGCAACTTGATGCTCTTCAAATAAAAAAGAAACAGGATGAAATTAACCAAGCCTTGGCAGTATTTTATCCTCGTTGTAGGAAGAAGCATGAGAAGGGGCAATGCACCTTAAACACAATAGAAGTATGTGGTCTCTGCACCGATGACCATTCCTCTGATAAATGTCCCCTCTTACCCTCATGTAAGGCAGCCATTCAAGACCCAGCAGCTGAAGGAACTGTAGAATAGCTTTGTTTTATAAATCAGAGGAGGAATAATTTTGCTAGGCCATATCAGCAGAGCAATCAAACTTACTATAATCAAGGACAGCCAAATTGGAACTCTGCACCGACTCCATGGCAAGCGCAACCAAATCAAAACCAATGGCAACAAAACCAGCAAGCATATCAACCATCCTATCAATAGCCATATTATCCACCATCTTATCCTCAATACCCCCCACCATTTCCATCCACCACAAACTATGCAAACCAGTACCCACATCCATCAAATTGGAGGGCGCCATTACAACAACCACTCATTATGCCACCCCCACAACCTCAGCCACCCCCCAGACCTCCACCTATTCCAGTCCAACCAATTCCAAATCCTAATAATAACAGGCCCCCACAATAGCAGCATGCTTACAACACTGATATCACACAATTCCCAACTTATGTTGTGGACACCATAGAAATAAATGAAATAAACCTACGATCTGGAAAAACGTTGCAGAATACACCCCCACACAACATCCAACAACCTGTACCTGAAGCTCAGGACCACACATCAGAACCCTATGTTCAGCATCCTGATGAACCAGAACCTCCCGAGGAAGAAATTATACCACTAACACGAAATAGAAACCCTCCATTTCCAGAAAAACTTGTCCGAAATACAAAAGAAGAGGAAGAGAAAATAATCTTAAACGAATTCAAACACTTAAACATCCAAATCCCAATCTTACAAGCCATAAGGGATGTGCCCATCTGCAGCAAATTCATTAGAGAGAATTGCCTAAAGAAGACAAGAAGAAGGAAGCGTGACCCACCAACTATTAATGTAGTGGGACAATTGGCCGATTTGATGCTAGGTGTCATAATAAATCCTAAATATCTTGATCCTGGTAGTCCTGTAGTAAGTGTCACCATAAATAACAGGCAAATAAATAAAAGCTTAATCGATCTAGGAGCTGCGATCAATGTCATGACTAAAGAAACCATGTTATACCTAGGACTCCAATCAATGGTAAGACCAACTACAACAGTACTCCAACCAGCAGACACGTCCACTGTGAAGCCCGAAGGAATGCTAGAAGACATCATGATAAATATCGAGTCCTGGGAATACCCAGTTGATTTTATAATAATCGAAATAAAAAGCAAACTTAGTGGCTATCCAATTATCCTGGGTAGGCCTTGGTTAGCAATTGCAGACTCTTACATTGGTTGCCGATCAGGAAATATGACAATCACCAGTGGACATACCAGGAAGAAGATAACAATCTACCCACCAGCAATGAAATCCTCAGAGTTAGAATATCAAAATTGGACTGATGATTACCAGAACACACCAAATCAAAACCTCCGACCTATCCTAACAATTGATGCTGCAATATCTTTAAAGGCAATAGATGAAGATGGCCATATAGATAGATTTATACAAAATATATCTCCTAACAATCATGCTATTCAAGAATTTTTTTCTACAGAAACAGGTGAAAGTTCAAAACAGAACATGGATGACTTATGGACAGAAGTGCTGCCAGAACAGATTGAGAAGGTAAAAGTCGTGGAAATTAACCCTGGCAAGACAGTCAACATAAAATCCAATTTAAAACCAGAGCAAGAAGAGAAATTGATGAAGATACTAACACAACAAAGTAAAGCATTTTCCTGGACATATACAGATATGAAAGGAATACATCCCGATATCTGCAAACACTGCATTTACATCAAAGAAGGTTCTACTCCCATGAGGCAACCACAAAGAAGGTTGAACCCTGCACTAAAAGACATAGTCAAAATGGAATTACAAAAGGTATTAGACGCAAGGTTCATCTATCCAATATCTGATAGTGAGTGGGTCTCACCACTAGTCATAGTGCCCAAAAAAGGAGGCAAATGGAGAATTTGTGTGGACTACAGGGAGCTGAATAAAGCAACAAAGAAGGATCATTTTTCACTTCCATTTATAGACCAGGTGCTGGATACATTATCTAGAAACAAGTACTTTTCATTCCTAGACGGTTTCAGTGGTTACAACCAAATTTTAATACACCCAGCTGATCAAGATAAGACGACCTTCACATGCCCATGGGGAACTTACGCCTATAGGGTCTTACCCTTTGGTCTATGTAATGCCCCAGCAACATTTCAAAGGGCCATACTGAGTATTTTCTCCGATGTTCTAAATAAAAAAATGGAAGTATTCATGGATGATTTCACACCTTATGGACATAGCTTTGACCAGGCATTGGAAAACCTTGAATTAATATTGAAAAAATGTATTAAGATGAGCTTGTGCCTAAGCAATGACAAATGCAGGATGTTAATGGAAGAAGGAATTGTTCCAGGACATCATATATCACAGAGAGGTATAGAGGTGGATCAAGCCAAAGTATCAGTAATCAAGACACTGCCCCCACCTGTCAAACAAAGAGATGTGAAAAGCTTCCTTGGACAAACAGGGTACTACAAGAGGTTTGTTGAGAATTATAGCAGAATTGATGCCCCCATGTTTGCACTTTTCACAAAAGACAATGAGTTCATATGGACAAGCAACTGCATGTCAGCCTTTGAAAGTCTTAAACAGAAAACCATCATAGCACCAATACTTCAAGGACCAAACTGGGAAATTCCATTTCACATTCACACCGATGCATCAAATAAAGCAATCGGATCTGTGCTTGGGCAAGAACAAGACGAGAAACCCTATGCCATATACTATATAAGCAAAAATTTGGCTGGGGCAAAACTCAACTACATAGTCACAGAGAAGGAATTTTTGGAAGTCATACATGCAATCAACAAATTCAGGCATTACATTACAGGATACCAAAGTTTTATCCATACTGACCACTCAGCGATTAGATATCTTATGAACAAGCCTAATACAAGTGCAAGAATTATTCGATGGATGCTACTTCTACAGGAATTCGACATCACTATAATAGATAAACCAAGCAAGCATAATGTCGTAGCAGACTTTTTGTCAAGAGTAACACATGGGACAGATAATGAATTGGTCCAAGATAACTTCCTTGATGAGCAACTTTTTTCCATATCAATAAAAAGTCCATGGTTTGCTGACATAGCAAACTATTTGGTTTTCGGGAAGTTTCCAGAACATTACATTTATAAAGAAAGGACAAAAGTAACAAGACAAAGTGCCACATATACATGGAAAGAGGGCATGCTTTTTAAGCAGGGACCATATCAAGTACTTAGAAGGTGCATTAGGGAAGATGAGGTACATGACATAATGCATGCCACCCACAACGAACCCTGTGGAGGACACTACGCTGCAAAAAGGACAGCCTACAAGATCTTGCAAACAAGGTATTATTAGCCAACACTCCACAGAGATGCTTATGATTATGTGTCCCATTGTGACGATTGCTAGAGAATGGGAAAGCCAACACAAAAACAAGAAATGCCACTACACCCACAAATACCTTTAGAAGAATTCGATAAGTGGGGATTCGATTTTGTTGGCCCATTCAACCCACAGTCCAATCAGAAGATCTACATCCTTGTATGCACTGATTACCTTACAAAATGGACCGAGGTAGCAGCACTGGCTGCTGCAAATGAAACCAGTGTGGCCAAATTCTTTACTGAGCAGATCTTTCATAGATTTGGGGTGCCAAGAGAAGTAGTTTCGGATAAGGGACCACAATTCACATCTAATTTAATTGAAGACTTGGTGAAAAGAAACAATGTAAAGCACAGACAGTCATCCTCCTACCACCCTCAAGGAAATGGTCAAGCTGAGGTAACCAACAGGGAATTAGAAAGAATCTTGACAAAAACTGTCCAAATTCACAAAAGAGATTGGGCTGACAGACTTAGTGAAGCAATCTGGGCTTACAATACTACATGGAAAACAACAACAGGATTCGCACCTTATGAGCTGGTCTATGGGAAAAAGGTCATGCTACCAATTGAATTTGAAGCAAAAACATTAACAATTGCAGCCGATCTAAATATGAACCTATCAGACATTCAAAAAGAACGCATGCTACAGCTAAATCAACTGGATGAACACCACCAACAAGCACTTACACATACTGAAATCATCCAACAACAAATAAAGAAATGGCATGACCAACATTTGAAGGATAAGAAATTCAAAGAGGGTGATTGGGCACTACTCTACGATTCCAGATTTCACACATTCAAAGGGAAGCTAACCACTAGATGGCTTGGACCTTACAGTATACAGAAAATTTATGACAATGGGGCTGTGAGAATTATTACAATTGATGATGATGAGTTCCCCATGATCGTGAATGGGCACCGCCTAAAACTCTACAAACAACCAAAGTCCAAAGAGGAATTTACACAAGTACTCTACCAGCAACAATTGATGTTGATAGAGCATGCCCCAACACAGTAAGCTTCAACACATTTCATGAAAAAAAAAACACACACACAAAAAAAGAGAAAACAAAACAAAACAAAAAAGAGAACAAAGGAATAATAGAAAGTATAGGGCATCAACCTATTCAAACGAGCCTGCACAATAATTCAAGCGAGGCTGCCAGCAATTCAGGGGAGCCTACAAAATATATCAAGCGAGGCTGCCAATCATTCAGGCAAGGCTGCCATCAATTCATCCAAGAAACAATTTATATCAAGCAAGGCTTGCATCAATTCAAGCGAGCCTGAAAAATAAATCAAACGAGGCTGCCATATATTCAAGTGAGGCTGAAAGCAATTCACACGAGGCAGCCACGTCTACATGCAAAATAAGTCTTCATCTACTACGGAATTCATCAAAGACACACCACGCCAACCTTTTTCAAACATATTCAAGAGAGCCTGCAAAGTTATTGAAGGGAGCCAATCAGATCCAACCATGCAATCATCCAAATATAAAGCACAATCGGGCACAATTTTCAAAAGCACATACTCAGCAAATTCAAAACGCGCATATCGGAAAAAGCACCCTACGCACGTAACTACTGACATGCAGAACTCAACTACAGACACCGCCACGATTACTACAGAATCCACCGTGCATGAAAAGCGGACCAGCTCATCAATGCAGGTACGCATACATACCAAGGTAATCTCTAAACAATTTTATTTGATTTTTATGGTAAACCACTTTCCCACAATAGAGTCGTTTCTAGTCAGCTGAGGACAACTTCAATTTCAGATCGGGGGCATGGTGCAATGACCTTCATAACTCATGATTGCTACCAAAGTCTCGTCACCCTCAGCAAATCATGATCGTAACCTTCACCACATGAAGTACAGAGGTCGATCATAAGAAGGTAGAGATCAATCATGAAAGATAGGGGATTAGAAGTGGCAAGTACAGGTATGATGAAAAGAATAGGTGCAAAAAGGCAGTGAATTCGGGTGCAGCATATTCCACGATTTTGCATATAAGTAACCACCCGAAATTCCTGAGAAGCAACCACCATTGCATTCCTTGAGCCCGTAGGTAGAGCCCGACCAAGTTAAAAGTATAAAACTGCATCCCAAAGCCCTGGTCTATCTGGTTACAGAGAAGATTAGAAAAAATGACGAAGGGTTTTAAAAAGAGTGAACGTGCCATTTATCAAAGCCCGAGAGTCCTGCAAATCATTCACAACTCAAGCTGGATGCCATTTATCCTTGGACTGAAAGGATACCACACAGGGGTAGCCCAGGAGTTCGCAAGAAACTTCAAGCATATAAAAGATGAACAGTGCGTCACCCGGGTGAAGGGGTTACACATAAAAGTGGATGAGGACATGATAGCCAAACACACTGGTCTTCCAATGGGCCTGCATTGGAGCAGCAACGACTGGGAGGCAAACCACACAACAAAAGCAGCATTCTTTGAGCGTGGAGAAGTTTATGATGAGGAAAAAAATGGAGTCAAGAGACCCTCCATGCCAGCACCATGGGATGAAATGGCCGCAATTGTCCTAAGGTATATTACATGCACTGGAAGATTAAGCTATGCTCCCATTTTCCATTTTCGTATTTTAGAGCTTCTCAGGCACATAAGTCACATTTCATCAAACAACAATATTAGCATTCCATTTTTCCTGCTCCAATCACTAGCAGAGATGAGCAGGAAGGTGGCTAAGGGAAAAGACGATGCTTTGGCCCATCATGGGTTGATCAAACTAATAGTTGTTGAGGAGCTAAAAGCTCAGATTCCAGAGCTCTCCTGGGAGGAGTTCATTGTGGTATCTGCTGAGGACGTTCAGAGAACGAGGACTACGCCCTTGCCACCTGAATCAAAAAGTAAGACCACCTCTGTATCAGGGGAAAAAAGAAAAATCGACTTGGACAGTGTGGCCGACACCTTGGTCAAAATAAAACACTCCAAAGAGGACTCCCCCAAATCAGACCCAAATATTCCTACCAGTAGTCAGGGGTCGAAGAGGCGTAGCAAGAGATTCACACAAGTATCTAAAATCCGAGTCTCCAAGGAGAAAGAAAGGGAACCTAGCCCCCTGATTACCAATGTGTCTGATGATGACATTGATCCTTTTATAGATCAAAAGGATCCCACTACGGATGAAGAAGAGGACGAAGAATAAAAAGAAGAAGAGGATGAAGAAGAGAAAGGGAATGAAGAGGAAAAACAGGATACGGAAGAAGAGATGGATAAAGGAGAAGGGCAAAGCTTACAGGAGCACGGTAACTTTCAGGAAAACCCTCCAGAACGTAATGAAGATCCCGAGGTCGTTTCCCAGCTTGCTGAAGCACGAGCAAAATTGGAAAGGCTCAGAAATGAGTTGGCAACATTAAGAATTCGGCTAGGAAGCCAGGCCACACCTCCCCCATTCTCAGCTGAGAAGACACAAATCCTAAAGATGCACCATGCAGAAGAGCTCTAGCTGGCCGAACAGAAGAATTTATAGTTGCAAGAAAATTTGGCCGAAGCACAGAGCAAATTGGCAAGGAAGGACCAGGAAATTATCAAAATTAAGGATGTTCTTACAACTACTATCAGCATATATGAGAGAATGCGTGACCTCAAACCACCATCGGTGGTCTATGCAGTTTATTTACAAGAAAAATGGGGCGAATTCCAGCTTCAGAGATTGAAGAAAGATCTCCCTATAGAGGTAAGCACTCCTAAGGAATTTATTGATGCATCATTGAACTCCAAAGAGATGGAGAAAGATCGATTGAGTGAGTTCTTCTTGCACAATTTCGTAGTTTCTAGCTTGCCCAACTGGTCACCAAACCCATACGTGGGTGATTTCCAGTAAAGGGCATTGTGTTCGTGGATGAACCATGAAATTGAGCAAGCCCAAGACTATCATCTCTATGTGGAATCCAAATGGAAAACTCCATTAATGATCATACCTGATCCCACTCACCCTGAGGGAATAATTTATAATCACAGGATCCTCACTCAGAACGAGGAGTTGATACCCATTCTCCTCGTAAAACAACAGGAGGCGGTGAGTCACTTCGACATTACACTCCGCAGCATGCAAAAGGAAGTTGATGAGTCCATCAAGGAAAGGTGGAGCAGGGTGGCAAATGATCTAAAACGAAGAGAACTCCACTCTCCCCTCAGGCTTAAGGATGCATTCTTCAAAACCATACTCTATAAAGAATCCCTGGCAAGAAACCAACTAAGGTGTATTGGGATGAGATTGAATCCTCCATTCTTTCTTTCCCCAGTCCTCAAAGAACAGATTAATGAAGAGGAGGAGAGGAAGGCATGGGCCAGGGAGGATCATAATTTTGGGTATCTCAGACAGGCAGGGGCACCTAAGGTGGCAGCATGGGATATCAGGGAGGTCATCGACGAAAGGAACAGGTCACCCAAGGATGGGTGAATCCTTCAAGTAGGGGAGAGAATGATGGGTCCATTTTTCAGGTATTTTGATAACCCTTTTTCCACAGTCTAGCTCAAGCAATGGTAACGAAACGCACTCAATTGTGGGAAAAGTGTTTTACTTTAATGATTTAATGAAATTGTTTTTATGATTAATCTTGTATGTTAGAATGCGTATCAATTAAATTGATTATATGGAAACCAAGCATGATTGAGCAAGTTCAGGTTTATTAAAGGAAGGACGTGTAGAAGACTAAAGGATCACCACAAGCTCGGTGCCATGTTTCCTGATTTATAGGGGACACACTCCCACTTTCAAGATGAATCGGCACTTAGACAATCAGTTAGGATTAGAGTTAAATCGTATAAATATGGACCTCTCGGGTAGCGAGAGGTCCCTGCTGTTATTTTTTGTGAAAGACATTATTGTTAACGTTTTCTGCACTATTGAGATACTGAAGTACAGACTTCTATTTTGACATGGATTTTACATATTAATGAAAGATTGATGATTAATTCCAGCAAGCATTTCTAAGTTTTTATTCTCTCCTGAATACGAGTTGGGGAGGGCCCCTCCAACACGTAGGTCAGGAGATTCCTATCTGTAGGTATTTTTCCAAGTATGCGTTTTACATTGATGAACAGTTCTATGATATATGGTGGCGTTGAATGAGTCATTGTTTTCTGTAGTGGTTTAGAATGCATTCCGTAGTACAGTAAAACGATGTCAGTAGGCCTGTAGGTTCTTTCTTGCAAACGCATCTTTTTATCCACGATTACATGTGTAATAGCTTAGCTTTCAATGTCATGGTTAGATCTGGAGTTCACTGTAGTTTCTCGTCGTGATTAGTTTCTTTTAACTTCTTAGTAGAAGATGGGTAAGCATTAGAATGATCGTATTTCAATTCTAGATTGGTAGAATAAGATAGATCAAGACTCAATTTGTGTGCGCAGACAGTAGTTACAGACTTCGTTTCCCCAATAGTAAAATAGCTCTGTTATGGTATTTTCATTCTCAGCATTTAGTTATTTCAGCAGTTTAATTATTTCAAATAGATTTACTGTCTTTATATCTTTATTTCTTAGAACATATCAACATCTAATTACTTCATCATTTTAACTACTTAGAATAGATTCTGTGCTTTACTTCTCAGAACATATTTACTTCTTTCAGCACTTTAATTCTTTTAATCAGATTCATTGCTTTCCAGTATTCAATTTCGTAGTGTAATCCATTTTCACATTAAGTAGACAACCCTCACATTTAGTAGACAATATTTAGAACATCGATACCGCCCTTTAAACTGTGACAAGAGATTATCCTATAAAGAGCACAGACAGTGCATGCATCTCTCAAGTTTGTACATTCCCTGGGTTGACATTTAAAGGAGGCTCTTGGTATAAGCTGCCCTCATTAGGCATCCATATTAGGAGCTCACCAACAACATCAACACCATACATTGGGATATAAATCATAGGACTATTCAATACATATTCCCCCATAGTAAGGTTGATATTATGGCATTTCCTTGAGCAATTGATAGTTCCCCCAATTGCAGTCATTACTTGAAACTTTGGTGCTAGATATACAAAGCAACCGAGAACTTTGGCTAATTTACATTGAATGAAATTATGAGTACCATCATAATCAATCAACATTGTTACCTTTTTCTTTTTGATATATCATTCAATCTTGAGAGTTTGAGGAGTGCTAATTCTAGCCAATGCATGACAAGATATGGTGGGAGTAATCTCATCTATTTCTTTAGCTGGAGATGGTTCATGTTCTCTTGCTTCTTCTTCTTCTTCGCAATCTATGTAGAATAATTTCTTCTCACCACACTTATGTCCCTTACTATACTTGCTATCACAATTAAAGCATAGACCTTTGGCTCTTATTTCATGCAGTTGTTGGGGTGTCAACCTTTGAGGTGGGTTAGAAGAAGGAACATGATTCTCTCTATGTGGGTTGGAGGTGGTTTTCTAGTATCCATCGGCATATTTTTACTTTCCACCTTCCTTGCCAAGATGAAAGCCTTATCTAAGGATGTTGGTTCAAAGAGGCGTACCTCATGTCGGATGTTATCCTTCAAGGTTCCAATAAAGAGATCCAACAATTTATCATCTAGTATTCCCTCCACTCCGAGACTCAACTTTCGAAACCGTTGAATGTGCTTGCTTACTTGACCCTTTGGCCTTAGATTTATCAATTGGGTAAATAAGGAATAACTCTTAACATCACGGTGATATGATATCAATTATTCTGTAAAAATTGACCAAGAGATAATGGAGTTCTTTTTGCATTCACGGAACCATTGGTACCACATAAACTGCCTAGGTTCTAAATATAAAGATGCAATAAGTACCTTTTGGAGATTTGGCACTTGATGCATATGAAAAAAAATCTCCATTTGGAATATCCATGTTATGGGGTCCTTTCCATCAAACTTCCTCTGGTCAAAATTGGGGAGTTGGATACTCCTTAGGGAGCATTTGTGGTTACTTCCATTACTAGAATCAATTTCTCTTGGAATATTTTTATCCATGGAAGGTTTCTCAACATGTAAACTAACTTTATCTTCCTGAGTATCATTTCCTGTAGGGAGATTTCCCCTTGAATTTTGTATGATATTCTCAATTATTTTCATATTTTCCTCCATCATCTTCTCCAAATGCCCCATCCTTGCCTCCGAATTAAGCAAATCAACCATTTTCACAGATCCTTTAATCATATCTTCCAACTTGGACATTCGAAAAGCTAGGTCTTCACTTTCATCGTTGGTCAGGGATGAATCCTTTGGTGGTTTGAGTGGAGTGTGATTTTTTCCACTGCCTTTTGGTAGAATTTTGAAAAATATAAATATATATCACACCTTGTGTTCACCTCAAATAGATCCTTATACTAAAAGTTATTCAAATTAAAAATGGCATACCTTTGAAACCCCTATTTGAAGACTGATTTGCTAGTTTAGCTTCCAATTGAGGTAACCCTAAAATTTTAGTGCCTACAAGTATGAAATATTGACCTATTGTAACCTAATATGTCCTCTTTTTGATGCCATGGGTTTCGTTGAATTTGGATGTGCCAAAAAGACGTTGTGCCAGTTTTCCCAACACTTGTTATTTTTGGCATTTTTCAAAAGAGCAAGAGTGTACATCCTACCACCTGTCTAATTTTTTTAGTCTAATTCTAAAATTTCTACCCAAGATACTGTGGTTTGTCTTCTTTCTTATGCAACATGTCTAACTCAATTTGGATATTGCTAGTTGATTTGCTAGCTGACCTTCCAATCGAGTTAACCCTAAAATTTAGGCCCCTCTAAGTCTGAAATATTGACCTATTGTAACATGATATGTCCTCTTTCTTATGCCATGGGTTTCATTGAATTTGGGTGTGCCAATTTTCCCAACACTTGTTATTTTGGGCCTTTTCAAAAGAGCAAGAGTGTATGGCCTACCACGTGTCCAATCTTTTTAGTCTAATTCTAAAATTTCTACCAAAGATACTGTGGTCTATCTTCTTTTTGATGCATCAGGTGTCACTCAATTTGGATATTGCATGCTCCATATATCATTGTTTTTCCCAGAACAGTTGTTTTAGACTAGTTTCTAGACTAGACAAAAACCTTAACTTGCAAAGGGTATATCTCTGAATCTGTAATGAATCAGGATCTGAAACTTGAACCACAAATAGTTCACTCTTTCCTCTATGTCTCCTGTGAATTTTTATGTCTGAAACTTCATATAAAAAAAGTTATAGCAAAAATTCCAAGATGACTCGTTTTGGAAGCATCCAAGCTCTAATACCAAATGCTTTGGAACCAAGTCCTAGAAAGAGCATGAAGAGAGCATAAATAGACCAGAAAGTGTAATGCACTCCTTAATAATAAAGAAAAGAGATGAATACCAAGTCTCTTTGAGGGTACAACCTCCTTATACAATGTACTAAGTACATAAGACAAGACAAGACAATACAAGATGATTCAAATAAAAAGGTCTCCTTCATATATATAGGAGACAAAGAAGTACAATCCCAACTAGTGGACCCAAGCAAAAATAACTAATATAATAATATTACGAAAATTACCACTAATAGACCCAAGCCAACATCAATAATATGTAATGAGACACAATATAGGGGGTAATGTGCCAACATTTAGGGCTTAACAACATTCTGCAACACCATCCCCAAATTGCTACACACACCAAACCTATCCCCTTCAACTCTGTTCTTGAAAATGTGAAATTAAATGATGGTGCATAGAGATGGGGTAGCATTTAACATTGAAGCACTGATCATCCTCATGGCTAGGATATATCTAAGAACATCCATGTGCAAGGATGCTTAATGCATGTTCCTGCATTAATTCCCAAGAGTGACAACTAATACCATTTATGAGGGGTAAAAAAATCCTTCTCACATTGTAGTTGTTAATCCCCCAAGTATACCAGAGTTTAATCCCAAATGAATGATCCAAGCGTAATCGAGAAGCATCATTAAGCCAAAAGTCCAGAACCCTCTACATGCACAAGCTTCCTGCTGAATTCACCACATGGGAAATGGGTTGGCACATTAAACATAGTTATGTCTGATGGCTTTGAGCATTAATGAACAAAGAAACATGATATTGATCCTTGCACTAGTACAAAATGAGAAATTAGTGACTAAAAAAATGACTAAAATTCACATATAAACGACTATTTTTTAGTTAGCGACTAATAATAGCTAATTTCCAGTATCTTATAGCTCGATTAACTTAGTCGTATTTATTTTAGTCATTAATAGTTGCCTTATTTAGTGGTATATGTGCTCATTGATTTAGTCATTAATTGTGGTATATGTGGTCATTGATTTAGTCATTAATTGCCACAATTAATGACTAAATCAATGACCAAATATACCACTAAATAAGGCAACTATTAATGACTAAAATAAATACAACTAAGTTAGTCGAGCTATAAGATACTGGAAATTAGATACTAATAGTCATTTATATGCGAATTTTAGTTACAAATTTATCATTTGTAGTAGTCATTTATTGTTGTTAATTGGTCATTTATTTAGTAATTGATTGTGGTTAACTAGTCATTCAATTAGTCATTAACTATAGTTAACTGGTCATTTTTGTAGTCATTGATTGTTGTTAACTAGCTATTTATTTAGTCATTGATTGTTGTTAACTGGTCATTTAATTAGTCATTGATTTTTGTATATAGGGCACGGAGGAATTGAACCACCAACCTCTTTCCTTTAAGGCAAGTGCTCTTCCATTGAGCTAGCACCCTTAAATAGAAGAATCAAAGTTAATGGAGTAGGAAGCTGTAACATCCTGAAATTTCCAAAAATAATTTTTTTTTATAGTAGCCAGGAATTAACAATTTCATTTAATGTGGAATAAAACAAAATAAAATGAAATATTAACTAAGGAAATTAATGACAATGTCCTGTCATAATTTTCAATAATTAAGACATAAAAGAAAAAGCTACTTAACTAAGCGGATGTTAAATTCTTCAATAAACGACTCTTTTTTACTAAGTAGATGAGTACAATTTTTCTGATTTGTTTAAGTTCTAGAAATGCATACAGCTTGTATCGAAATGAGAAACTTGAAGGAATACTAACAATTTGTTTGTATGTTTTACGAAGGGGTCCTACGAGACACCCTGGAGCTTACTTAGCTATGTTTAGCTAAGGCTGTTGAATCTTGTTTTCATGTGCAGACCGCAGGTAAGAATTTCTACCAGACAACATAAAATAAAATAAAATAAAAGTACTTGTTTTCTTTTAAGTTTGTCGTCAATGTAAAGGATTTGAGTGTTAGGTACGTTCTTGCGACGCCCTGGAGAAGTCGGAGGTATGGATACTTAGTCCTAATCTAGTTTGTATGATGGCTTCCGATACTCTTCCAAGTTCTATTTTTGCCTCGTCCAAATACTTGTTAAAATATTGCAATTAAAGATCGTATAAAATATCGCCATTATAGTCAAGGTAGTAGTTCCAAAAGTACTCATAATACTATAGACTTAGCAATATCATTATATTCTAAGTTTATAAAAATGCTAAAAGAAATGGAGTATAGAAATCCTAGTTACTCTGCATTTATGAAAATACAACACCATATAAACACAATATTAATGTGCCTAGTCATTGGACTTATATGAATTATACATATAACTATAATGTTATGGTTTTTCATATTGCGATAATATATATATAATTTTTATTTCGAAATAATGAAATAATTTCATAACAATATGACATTACAAAATGTAATATATGAAATGCTATATATATAAATTGAAATATATGAAATGCAATGCTAATGTAACATTAGCACTATATTATAAACATAATATGATATAATCGAAACAATTGCTAACACTATGGTTAAACTATACCATAAACAAAAGCATGATATAATCGACATATGAAAAATAATACGAAGTAGAGTTTAACTATGCCATGAACAAATGTATGAAATAGTTGAAATATGAAACTAATGCAAACAGGATTAAACTATACTATAAAATCACGATTCTTTTCCTTGGTTGATAACATATATGATATCGTATCCAAGCATTTATGAAAAAGTTGACGAAAATGATTTTGATGTTGGCAGGGTTGTTAGACTCTGGTTGACATTCAATGCTCCATTCACACTCCAAAGTGGAATGTCGAGCTGTCGTGCCACTCCATCCTTCCACGTGATCATAACTGATGAAACGGTGTTAATCCTGGCTGGCACGCATAACTGGTCGACTCCTCCTCCTAGCTGTACGCTGTAACACCTCCGAACTATGCATTGCTAGCTCCGTTGTAGATGGTGTAATTAATATGTTATTAATGCTATCTTGCTTGGTTTACGACGAAGCACCGTTGACACTTTGCTATCCGTTGATCTCGGCAACTCTCGGTCGTTGATTCTTAACCATAGCATCGTGGTGTGTAAAAGAACTGTACTGTATTCCCGGTATTCATTGTTGAGTTGAACGGGGCCGACAGGCTACCCAAATGTAGGTAGATGGAATTGCTCCTCCGAGGTTTCGAACTTGGGCCTGTAGGTTGTTGATTTGCATAAGAATTACAAGTTTACGCCCTCTGTCAATAGTATTTCAAACGTCGTGGTAGTGTTGGAGTCATTCCAGTCCATGTTAATGCAAATGCATTCGGTTGAGGGTTCGAAACTCCGGTGAATGAGTAACCTTCTGTGTTTTTTTTAAACAATAGTTGCTATCTCGTGACGAAGGCTTCGTCGGAAGTCTTGGGATGCAGAAAGGCATGGTTTTGAACTTCAAAGCTAAATACTAAACTTTAAAAAGGTTACGTTGTTGTATCATTTCTTTGCATTACTTGTAACTCGTTTTAAAACTTGGTTGTGGCATGTTTTTGCAGGTACCCACTTCCAGTTTAGCTTCGGTGCGTTTGCAGAGAATGGATACTCCTTCATTTTCCTCCGGTAAGCTCCGGTGGTTCCTGCAAGCTCTCGTAGGGCCTTTGATGTTGTCTCGTAAGTCGATAGTTTGGAAAGAAACTCCGAAAGTTTTCAACGTTTGGCCGAACGAAGTTTAGGTTTAGGTTTTTGGTTTTTAAAGCAACTGTACAATGAAGAAGATGGATAACTTCACAGTCTTTCTCGTTGCCTTAATGGCTCTTGATATCTTGGTTAAATGTTGATGAGGGTTTCGAACTTTTGTTAAACGTTTAGATGTTTTAAGGGTAAAACCCTGTGTAAAGTTTTGATACTCCACGACTCTGGTGTTTGAGTTTTTGATGTGGAAAGGAACATGTCCTGTGCAATGAAAAACTTGATGTTTTATGAAATAAAAAGTTTAGAGCTGAAGCTCGTTTAACTCTGTATGCTGCGTTTTTATTCTCGGCAATGGAAAGTGTTGTTTTATGTTGTTAGTTTGGTTTCTGTGTACATGATAATGTCTGTCGAGCATGTAAAAACTGTATGCATTTTCTTAATTGATAACACAGTTTGTTTGGAATTGAAGAAGTAGTTTTTTTTACTATTTTAAAAGAAATGAAAAGGGGCTATGACCATACTCTGATTTATCTTCGATTGCAAGAGATATTTTCGTATGTAACTCCAGAAAAATCCTCAGGCAAAAACTAGGTTTGTACTGTAGTTTGATCGTGAATATATAAATCGTGTTTTGTTTAACTGTTGAAAACAATAATGAGGACTGGGAAATACTAAACTAGGGTTTTATATATGATAGGAAACCAAGCTTTGAGTAATATCCACAGTTTGTAATGCACATGGAAAATACGATGGTTGTAAACAAGATAGGGTTTACATTTCTTTTGTTTTTAGTTTCTGATAATACTGAAATAATTGATGAAACATAAATTTTGCGAAGAATTAAAGTGTGTGTGAAACATGAAAATGCACATGGAAAATACGATGGTTGTAAACAAGATAGGGTTTACATTTCTTTTGTTTTTAGTTTCTGATAATACTGAAATAATTGATGAAACATAAATTTTGTGAAGAATTAAAGTGTTTGTGAAACATGAAGACTGTGTATTTGTTCATACTTGTAGCTTATAATAATTAGTAGCAATACTATTTAATTGAAGATGTGATAAATGAAAATCTCGAATTGCATTTATTTACTATGTAATTAATAGAGATAAGAAAACAAATATGTGTTTGTGCAGAAGTTAAACAATATTTGTTTTTCATGAAATAATAAAAAATATCATGTATCATTCAGGTACTAAAGAGTAAATCTTTACTATATTTAGCTATAGGATAGAAAATGAAAAACATTTCAATTATTTTACTATACTATCCAATCAATGGCAACCTGCCTATCTTTCATCTTCATCTAAATTACTCCTCTATACTAGAGTATTGTGCAAAGAACAACATGGGAAAAATATAGAGAAGATTTTCTCATCAATAAATTCTAATATTATTTATCATTCAAGATTAAACATAGAACAGAAAATAATGATTCTACTAAACAGAACATTTGAACTGTAACAAATTGGGAATAGCAAAACCTGGTTAACTATAGGGAAACAAACAGCCCAAGGAGCCTGTTCCACCCAACCAATTCCTGAAGACAGCCAAGTTACTTGCCTTAGGACCCCCGAGCCTGTTCACTGAACCACCAAGAGTAAGAAACTTAGAAGTTTAGGATCTCCACTTGCAGTAGCAATAGTTGTCCAATCTTTGAAACTAGTAGTCCCAAGGACTTGCACCAGCACCTCTGGTTCTCTTATCAAAATAGTTTGCAGACTTATGATTGCACTCCCAACTAGCCTCCCTATTCGAATCTCTCAGTGATCACCTGATGCACACGAGGAATATTTCTGCAGAAAAAAATTATGTAAGAGTTGCCTGCTCAATTCGAATTTGCCTTATGTAGGCTGCCTAGGCCTTTTCAGTTGTTACTTGGTCATTAAATGAGCTGCCTGCCCACTCCCACCACCTGGGGGATAATGCCACATTATTAGGGGTAGTTGTCCCATAACCAACATCTAGTGGTGAAGTGCAATTGCTGCCATTTGTCCCATGCTTTCCAACAACTTCCATTCCTCCTAGTGGGTCAATGAACACTCATTTAACAGTTCCCTTGGGTGTTTGTCTCCTACTTTAATTTATTAAATAATAATAATTCAGTAGTTACATTCATCATTGACCAAACTTGGTCATAATTTCAAAACTTTGAAATTAAAGTTTAACATAAAGTATTTTGCAAATAAAATATTATTTTCAGAATTTGGAGAGGTGACATAAGCAAAATCATGCGAGTTATTCAAACGTTACATAGTAAACCTGATAGATAGAAAAAGAATTACAGACTACTGGCAACCATTCCCTCCAAGTTCCCATTCATGGAAAGCCATAAAAGCCAGGATCTCCCCTTAATTAAAAATTCCCTGTTCTGGATGCCAAAAAGAGAAACCTCGGAGAATATATGGGTATATAGGGTTCACCCTACTGGAGTGACAAATAAAAGAGTCAACAAAATCAAAGGCCGACTAACTATAAAGAATATCACCACCATTGTAGATCCCTTTGTCTGGCCTTCTTCCTCTTCAATTATCGAATGAGCCAAGAATTCATAGAAGCCTACTAGTATGTGCCACAATTCAAAAAAAAACATAAGAGACTCCAAAACATGGAGACCTAAGGGAGAGTATACAGTTGGAGAAGCATACAGGTAGTTGTGGAAGCAAGCAGACAGCACTAGGCTTCATGCACACAATTGGAAAGACTTGAGGCCAAACATTCAATCCAAAAAATGAATGCTTTCTTTTGGCTCTTAGCTCACAACAAGCTATCTAGTTTGCCTATTGTCAGTGAAAGCAAGTTTGAACTAGCAAGTAAATTTTTTGAAAGGATAGACTTTTGTTCCTCTGCTCCTTTTTGGGAATTAGCCTATCTGAACCTATATGTATACTGCTCAAGCCTCACAATTGTTTCATTTAAACTAGTAATAAACATGTCCTATTGCCCAACATATCAAAACTTTATATATGTATGTTTATTGCAGCTAAATAGTATGTAGTAAAATGAAATTTCATTTGACAATGTTCACACATTATAAAGGCAGAGTTAGACTGAGATAGAATACACTGCAGATTATATCATTGTAACCAAAAAAGAAAAACATATCTATAGAAGTGATAGACACTGCTGACAAGATAAACTAAGGCCATTTCTGAATCAACTTCACACCTTCACCCGCTATAATGTGTTGTCTAATTAATCATAATCAGAGGGTATAATACTATAATATAAAGTAAAATCCATTCCTACTATAAAGTAAAAGCTCTCTACCTTGTTCCTGAAGCGCATGCCTTATCTTGGACATTTTCATTTGCAAATGGAGGTATGGCAGAGTTGTCAACCTTGTTTGCAATTTTATAGGTACCATTCTCCCTTGCATTTGAGCCCTTACCAGCACCAATACGTGAATAAAAGAAGTCCACAAAATTATTAAAATATGTTTTTTAAACAATATACAATATATGCATCGATGCCATGTTCTTTCCCATTTGTTTTGCAAGTCACACTCACCTAACTTTTTACCTTGTATACATACTACATATGCCATTTCTAGTTATGCATTTTCTGTGATATACTTGTAGTCTTTGCAATAAAAATCATTTTTTCATGTCATTTCCCTAGAACCTTGGGCACGAAGAAAACATATAGCATGTTTTAAATTACTGCATTTTAAATAAATAGCATAGACACACCATGAGAAGATACAATTTCTAAAATCTGGACAAATAAATCTAAATCAAAGTCTTGTGTATTGGTTTATTATAATGGACATGAGGGATGAACTGAAACTAGATGAGGGGTGAACTGAAACTAGATGGCCATTTGCCGTAGCTCTGCAAGAAAACAAAATTCTATGAGCTGAAAAGATGCAGAAAATTAAAGAGGAATAATTTCATCGAAGACCAAAATACAGAGATTTAATGCTTAGTTTAGAGTTGTACATGTATGTTCCATCAAGTTGCTTACAAGTTGCATTAAGGAAAAAGGAAGCAGCAAGGCATCTGTGGAATTGAATCCAATCTTCTCCACATGCGACTATCGACAACCCCATTGTTTGCACATACCCATGTATTTGCCTGAAAAGCATGAATATTAAAGAGAAAATTGAAACACAAAAATTTATCATTATAATTTATAACAATGTAAAAAATAGTAAATCAATACATACATACATATAACATTACCTGTGAATATTGGCAGCATGCCTGGAAGAATGACTATTTACAAAATTTGACCTGCACCATTTTTGGATCCTTTTGTCAAGCGCACTTAATTTGGAATCACTGGTAATTGTAGACTTGTTTTTCTGCAACTCCTCTAGACAAGTAATAGAAGACAACGAGTTTTTCAACAAATAGTAGTTCCACTCGCAAATATGATAAGGAATCATCATCACATAATGCCAAGAACCTCAAGGTCTATAAGTACGACACATTATTTTCCATTTTCTAAGTGCATAAAAGACATTGGCTACACAGTTTATACTTTCATAAAAACCTTTCTTAGGTAGAAATCACTCTCTGATGACATACTCAATTCAGTTAATATGTTCCAAGACTGACAAAAACAGGAACCCTAAGCTAAGAATTGAGTGTTCTGCATTTCCCCATTTCCAAAACATTGTTGAAATGTCAACTGTGCAATGTCCAAAGAGATGCATAGTTTATTCTTTTCTAAACATGTCAAATCCAGTCCTTGACACATTAGGCTGCTTGCCTAGTATTTCATCTCTCAACCTCTCTCACTCTTACAACATTTAATATCCATTTAGAAATTTTCATTTGAGCCCAGAAAGTTCTGAATTGTTGTTTGAGTAAATTAACAATGTATATTTTGACCAATAACATCCGAGAATTTTAGTTAATGCTACTGTCATTTAGGGATGATAAATTGAAATGAATTCGTTGCAGGTAGACATATGCCAATTCAGTTGCACCTTATGTAAGCTGTTGAAATAAAGGGTCTAGGGTTAGGTCCATCTCAAATGAGTGATAAGCTTGCATGTTGCATCTTGTTCATATGCTGGTGTATCTCTGCAGAAGGTTCATAGAAGATCATGTTGATCGTTGACATCTCTCATATGGTTGTCTCTTTGTGGGTGTTGATGGTATCATATTGTACTATAGGAAAATTATTAGAGTTTTGAAAAATGTTATGTTTCATTTTTTTAAACTTTTACCTAATGAATAAGATAAGATAATTTTATTAATGTCCACAAATGACTAAGTAAGTTCAATGGGGCCAGAAATTACAGGCAGTGGCCATTGAACAGTGTGTCTAGAAAATCAACACTCCTAGAGCTAAATTGGTATCAAAGTACATGAGTTATAAATAAAATAGAATAAAAAAGAACAAGAGCTAGGAATACGCCGAGAGGCACAAGACCCTATCTCGGCATCAACATCATAAGTCCAAATAAAATTAAAGGAGGGATAGGACATTCATATCCCCATAATTCACTGTGAAGAAACCAATGCAAATCCTAATGATGTTTTCTAGAGAGTACCCAATGTTAAGGAGGTTTGGTTGAACAATCCTTGGACGAGCTATGGAGTGAGAAGACTTGTCTATCTTAACATCTGAGACTGAGGGGGAAAACCGCATTATGGAGGTCTCATTGCCCTCTCTTACATAGGGGATCATAATCCATAATGGGTGGGTCCAATTTTGAGATATCTTAGAGGTGGCATATCTACCAACAATGCAAGAGGAAGGCAGCTAACTAACTGCCCTCTAACTCACAGATCTAGGAGTCACCTTGGTGATTAAAGCCTCCATCGACACATATATGCTAAAAGAAAGAGGTAATAAGTTGAACAGAACCAAGCTTGAAAAGGTTCTACAAAGTCTCTCATCTGTGGATCATAACCACCTCCGAGACATATAAGGCTCATCATCCCTAATTAGGCTAGTGAAAGAAGGTCACAAAGGAACCACTTAAGTCCCGAAACAAGTAGTGAAACTTCCCCTATATCTCATAGTATCTATGGCACCTGAACACGAAGTGTCCCTCGAATTCAATCTCTTGGACATGGCATCACTAGCAGATCCTCTAGGACCTTGAGATGTAGTGGTCCATCTTGATTTGTAAGTTATTTGAGGAAACCCCTTTTTGTCGAGCAAGATCTTGAAGCCATGAATAAAATGTTGCCAAACATAGTAAAGCAAGCAATGAGACCATCTTGCAATTGCATAAAGTTATCACAATAAAAGGTCATCTTGGGTCCAAGAGTCCTAAGGGGACAATGTATCCAAGTGCTTTAGATGTACCTTCTATAACTGTCGTCACTGAATGCCCCCTTGATCTCTCCTTTTATGGGAAGGAGATGGATGGGGGCATCCAAAGAGCAACTAAAAGGAGTTAGATGCTCTACAAATATGTCAATGAAGTAGAGTGAGATAGGTGTATTTGTCACATCCAAAAGTGAAGTCCCTAGGACATATATCCTATGTGGAAAAAAGACTAGTCTAATAATGTACTCCAAGTGAAAAGGTTGAACCCCAAAGTCAATATGTATAATGGCTTGCAAAAACATTTGTTTACAATGGATCATATGTTGGAGCATGATAGACTAAACTCTCTCAACCAAATACCAATCTACTGAAGTCAAATATGGTCCTCAAATTGATGCCACATAAAGAATAGTGGGTTTAATGATGGTATTAAAGAGGAACAACTTCGTCAATATGCCCTGAAAATAGAAATATAAACATTGGTGCTCTAAGAGGGAGGGATATATATCCTTGGTTGAGTCGAGGCTAAGAAGCATGCATCATAGTGAAGCTACGACGTAAGAACTCCCCTGGTTGATGTCCTGACCAGGTAAAACTCCATCACAGGGATATGAAATATTCAAGTAATTATGGAATCCCCTATTCAAGTTATGAGACTTTTCATTGAGGAATATGAGAGAATCACCCCCTCAAGATCAAACGCGTCCAAAGGCTACCTCAACCCTTTCTAAGCATGAGCCTAAATATCTTAAGGGGGATAACTCAAAATTATCCAAAAAGAAACTCATATGAAACTGATGTCATAAGGAGGTTCATAGAGTTGATACTCAACGATATGTGGTATTCTTGTCAAGGAAGATTGAACTGAGCAAGAAGCAGGGGTTTCATAATAAACTACTGCCCATGGTTACTCTCTTGATCATGAAACCTTGATTGCCATTTTCAGCGTGCACCATTCTTCAAACAAATATGTTGAGGCATGCACCTTTGTCTACAACATCTCTTAACTAAGGACATGATCCGTAACCCTCATGCCATTCATCATCATGCCTCCTAAGTCAAATAAATCTGAGCTGTTTGCTGAAACTTCACAACTTTACTCAAATATGTAATTTTATGGTGCACAATCTACTTTTAATTGTTACAGATTTGCTGCCATGGTATGGTCTATTGTAAGATTGGCTTTACTAAGACAACACATCATTTGATTTGTCGTATTTCCGAGAGCGGTGTAACTCATTATATCACAATATTTCTCCATTTATGTGGCAGAGAGAAGGTATACTTAGACAACTTCACTTCTTGAATTTGCCATTGGATGGAATTCTCCAAAATGGACATGCCAAAATGATTGGTATAGTCAAGCCAAAAATAGACAGTATGAGCAAGGTGGTAATCTGTCTCCAACAACAGTGATGATCAAGGTTTCAAGCAACTGGAGTATATATCAAGGCATGCAGCAACTGGATTTGCTCCTGATAATAACACTTGGAACATTTTAATCACAATGTAAAATAGGTATCTTAGAATTCAAGATTGAATATGCTTTTGCCACTTTGAGATAAATGAGAAGGTTTATAATGAGCCCACCTTAAACCGATACAAAGAGTTACTTTATGTGGTAGAATACAACTAAGGGAAGAGGTTGAAAATATTTTCAAAGATGATGAAAATTTGTTCTCGAAAATTAGACAAATCAACATACCATTATGATGATGATGAAGGTATACAACCATGCAGGTGAACATTAAAAAAAAAAAAAAATTATTTAAAAAACATAAACTCTTTTAGCTGAGATGAAAAAATATAGCCATTGAGCCTACCCTTGCAATAATGCATATGTTTAGGGAGGAGAAAAATGTGATTAGGTATTTACATAATGCTGGTTTGAATTTGGGTTTCTGTTAGAGCTCTCCATTTGACTGGTTCTCCTATCTTACTGCCGATAAATCATGCATCTAACGTGTGATAATTTGGATGTCAGAGTTAAATAGGGAGCTAAATACTCGAGAAAATACTAAAAGCATGGAGGCATATTTTAGCCCAATTCTTTGGGACAACTCCAACGGATTAGAAAACAATTCTATGATTATATATCTGCATATGGCACACAACAATTCTTTAGATGGTAGTATTCTAAATTATAAACATCAAAAGAGCATAATCATCCTCTATGATTGATCCACCCAGCAGTTAACATTATTGTCAGATGCCAACATCGACTTCGACAAGTTCATCAATTGCAACAAGTTCATCGACTTTGACAAGCTTAGTGACTTTGACCAGTTCAACAACTTTGACAAGTTCAACAACTTCGACAAGTTCAACAACTTCAACAAGTTCATTGACTTCGACATGCATTGTTGACACTTCTGATTGACGAACTACGACAAATTGTCTCTTTGTCTTCCAGTCGACCGTAACGGTTGAACTTCTGAAACCGTTCTAACTTCTCTTGTAACTAAACGTAACAGGCATACAACCCAAGCATCTCAACACTCTATTTAAGCATGTAAAATATTGTAATATATAACAAGTGATAAAGAAGAATTAAGATCGGTTCGCATTTGTCTGTGTGTGTATGTTCATGTGCATAGTGTATTCCTGCTTTTCTTATTCTTATGCTTCTGCCATAACAATATCGATTCATTCAGTCGAACTGGCGTCCCCGTCGTGCACCTGGGCGCGTACGGATCATTGGTATTAGAGCTTAGCTTTGTTCGTGCTTAAGTTGTGCGTAGACACTTCCATCAAAGTTACCTGACTTATGCATGTTCAAACATGCTCGCAAACTCAACAATCCAAGCAGACACTACCTTCGAAGATGGCAGGAGAAGCATACAATCGACATGCAATTGATGAGACAGAGCAACTCATAGAGCAAGCACTGGCTCGACAACGAACTGAAATGTTCACCTAGTTCAATGAGATTCTCATATGATTTCCTTCGACATCAGGAGGAATTCCGACAAGATCTAACTCTGAAAAAATCAGTCCATTCAAGGTGCAAATGAATTTGGACATACCAAATCTAGAAGTCAAGATTGACGCGAAATCCGCCGACAATTGGGTACAACAATTGGAATCCTGTTACTCTGTGAATCAACTCTTGGAAACTGAAAAGATCACCATTGCATCCTTAAAGATGTCAACATATGTGCACTGCTGGTGGGAGAACCTATCGACAAAGATGGAGAAAAGTGGAGACCCCACAGAGACATGGGAGAAATTTGTCGAATACGTCCAAAAGGAGTTCTACCTGCCCAAGTTCGTTGAACATCGGTATAAGAAGTGGCAACAACTAAGGCAATGGAAAGACAAGTCTGTACAGAGTTACACCGACGAGTTTTACCGACTAATGGCTAGACTTGGCATTCAAGAAGAAGAGAAATTGCTTGTTCTGAAGTACGTCAACGGATTGTCCCCGTACATTCAGTAAGAGATGGAATTTCTGATTATCAATACGCTTGCGGATGCATTCCACTATGCCAATAAGCTTGAAGCCAAACATAAAGTAAAAGCATGCTTTGCGACCAAGCCGATAGGAAGACCACCCAGACAAGAAGGCACCAACCAACTTCGACAAGTCAAGATCTTCTCAGCCAACTATGCCAAAGCAATATCATGGCAAAAAGAATTCTCAGAAATACAAAAGGGAATGTAGCAAACAACCTCCTACCGAGAAATGGTGTGATTACCACAATTCATCATGGCATGATACGTTTGAATGCAAAGCTCGAAAGACATTTTTGGAAAAAGTGTCGACATCTAACTTGTTCGACAAAAATCTTGTAGAATCTGACCCAGAAGCAACGATCCTTTTGACATCGACATCGACCACTCCAGCAACCTCGACTATCGTCGATGAGGAGGAACAAGAGTGCCTATTCCATACACATATATGGGTTCAAAATAATACATTGCATCTGATTGTGGATAATGGTAGCCATAAGAACTTTGTTTCTGAATATCTCGTGAAGAAACTAGGTCTTGTTACCACTCCACATCCTCAGCCTTATAACATCGGTTGGATGAAGGATGGATAGGAACTAAGGATCATTCGACAATGCAAACTCACCTACTTCATTAAGATTTTTGAAGATGAAGTACTCTACGACATGGCACCTCTCTCCGTAGTCGACGCCTTGTTTGGGAAACCTTACTTATGGGATCGACATGGAAGTTACCATTCATGACCTGAGAAGCTATTATCAAAATTCAAAATCAATGGTACGACATATCAGAACGACAACCTACACCAACAGTTGCAATAATATCTGCTAAACAGACGAAGAAAGTCATCAACCATGCTCAAAAATTCGCATTGATCATGATTAAGCCGCGACATTCCAGGAAGACTGCAGCAACCGGTTGACTCACCGACTAGTGCAACTCTCGACAGAAGAAGCAAATCGACAATATTCTTAATGAGTACCAGAGCCTATTCCAAAAGCCAGACGAAGTACCTCTACATTGCCAAGTAAAACAATCTATTGAACTTGCTCATGGTTCTTCATTACCTAACGCATTTGTTTAAAGAAGATCCATTATTGAAAATGAAGAGATTCATATACAAATTCAAGATTTGATCAACAAAGGTCATATCCGACCCAACTCCTCTCCTTGTGGAAGTCTAGTCGTCCTCGTTCCAAAGAAAGATGGGACTTGGCGCATGTGCATCTACTACCGGGCCCTCAACAAAATTTCGGTAAAGAATAGATACCCTCTACCACGGATAGACGAGGTCATCGACTGTATAAAAGGTGCTAAATTATTCACTAAGCTCGACCTCAAGTAGGGATATCACCAGATTCCAATCGAGCCCGTAGATGTATGGAAAACTACTTTCAATACCAAGGAAGGATTGTTTGAATGGTTAGTCATGCCTTTCGGCTTAAGCAAGGCACCTGCAACCTTCAGGCCATATATGGACAACATTCTTCGACCTTTAATCGGAAAATGGGTCATTGTTTACCTTGACGACATATTGATTTTCAATCGATCATGGGAAGAACATGTTGGACAACTTCGAGAAGTCCTCGACACTCTCTGACAACATTGAATCTACTTGAACATGGACAAATGTTCCTTTGCGATGAACAACATCAAATATTTGGGCTATGTAATTGACTCTACAGGCATTCACATCGATCCAGACAAAGTGTGAATCCTCAAAGATTGCCCCATTCCTCAAAGCATTCATGAACTAAGAAGTTTTCTTGGTTTGGTGAATTTTTATCGAGGATTCATACTCGGCTTCAGTCACATAGCCTGGCCTTTGAATCAATTGAACAAGGGAAATGGGAAAATTGTCTTCAAATGGACATCAACACAACAAGAAGCTTTCGAACAACTCAAACACAAGCTTTGTACTGCACCAGTAGTTGTGTTATCTAATTTGCATCAGCCCTTTGAGATTGATACAAACGCATCGGACTATGCCTTGGGCGCAGTGATCACTCAGTCTGGTCACCCACTCGCTTTTCATTCCAAAACTTTTAACGACACTGCTAGAAGATATTCGACGCATGAAAAAGAACTGTACGCCATTATGCAAGCTCTTAAGCGAGACATTATATCCTTGGCAAGGAGACGATCATTCTCACTAACCACGAGCCTAATTTATAGTTCGCCCCGTCCCAGTCGAAGTTACAAACAACTCAACAACTCAATTGGATTAATTACCTGCAATAATTTCAGTTGGTAATTAAGTATCAAAAAGGTAAATCCAATGCCGCCGCTGATTGCCTGAGTCAACCACCCATTACTCTCCTTCTTACAGTGATGAGTATGTAGGGTTATGACACCACCACTTGGCCTCAATTGTATCAGGAAGAACATGACTTTTCATCAGCCTATCGACAACTTCAGACCGACAAGTCGTCGACCTCCGACTATTTCTTGAAAACACCTTGCTATACAAGCTTGGACAGATTTTTGTACTGACATGTGAGCATTGACAATAGCTCATTTGGGACGCGCACTACAGCAAGACTGCAGGACACGTTGGAGTAGTAAAGACCCTTGCTATTCTCCAGAAGTATTTCTTTTGGCCTTCACTTAAAACTGACGTCAACAAGTACATTCGATCATGCGTGTTTTGTGCCATTGCTAAACTGCCTAATCGACGACAGGGATTGTACACACCGTTTCCAGTTCCTAGTCGACCACGGGAATCTATTTCTATGGACTACTTGACGGGATATCCTACTACCAAACATTAGCATGACGCGATCTTAGTAGTAGTCGACAGAGACCATTCAACTCTTCTTTGAACATGTCTGGAAACACTATGGTTTACCAACAACCATTATTTCCGACCGAGATGCCAGATTTGTTAGCATATTTTGGAAGACTCTCTGGCAACATCTCAATACAAGACTCTCCTTGTCGGAAACTTTCCATCCTCAAACAGATGGACAAACGGAAGTTGTGAATCGCTTGGTAGTACAACTACTTAGTATGTACAACCACAAGCATCGATGAACATGGGATGAAAGTCTTCAATATATACAACACAACTACAATCGTTCTCAACACAACTCTACGGGAAAGAGTCCATTTGAGATCTGTTATGGATTTCAACCCTTAATGCCTATTGTCTTGATTAGTTCCTCGACACAGTCGACCGATACCGACTATAACCAATGAGAAGTTGACAAAGCATTGGAGTTTCGAGATCAAATCAGTGACATGCAGAAACAAGCACAAAAAATGTTGCAATGAGATAATGCGAAAGCTAAGGCCCGACACGATAAGCATCGTATCCCTCATTCATTTCAAATTGGGGATTAGGTCTGGTTGCATCTCAAGAAGGAATGCTTCACTGGTCCATATAAGAAGCTGAAGCCTTTGCGATATGGTCTGTATAATATTCTTGAGTAGATTGGAGAAAATGCTTTCTAGCTCGACATTCCTTCATGCCTGGGTCTGCATCCAGTATTTAATGTGGATTTAATTTGACCATACCATGCACCACTATTGGAAGAGAACGACTTGCAGACAGCAGAACCTGAAGACATCCATCCAGATGTTCAGGAGCCTCTTCCTTGCGACACCATTGTGGGACGATGAGTACGCCATACAAGGACAAATACAATTCCCTTGTTTCAAGTGGCCAAAGTTAGACAGATCCCAGCACAAGGAAAATGGTACTCTGCTACTGAACTGACCGACAAGTTTCTGCATCTGTAAAAGCAAACAATGGGGACCATTGTTTCTTAAGGAAGGAGGTATGATCCACCCAACAGTTGGCATTATTGTTGGATGCCAACATCGACTTCGACAAGTTCATCAACTGCGACAAGTTCATCGACTTCGGCAAGCTTAGTGACTTCGACTAGTTCAACAACTTCGACAAGTTCAACAACTTCGACAAGTTCATCGACTTTGACATGCATCATCAACATTTTTGACTGACGAACTACGATAGATTGTCTCTCTATCTTCCAGTAGACCGTAACAGTTGAACTTTTGAAATCGTTCTAACTTCTCTTGTAACTGAATGTAACGGGCAGATAACCCAAGCGTCTCAACACTCTATTTAAGCATGTAAAATATCGTAATATATAACAAGTGATAGAGAAGAATTAAGATCAGTTCGTATTCCTACGTATTTGTCTGCATGTGTATGTTCATGTGCGTAGTGTATTCCTGCTTTGCTTATTCTTATGCTTCCGCCATAACAATACCGATTCATTCACTTGAACTGTTGTCCCCATCGTGCACCTGGGTGTGTATGAATCAGTGATAGAAGCCTAATAATTGGTTGCAAGATACCTCTTCCATTAAAAGCTTCTCATAATTTCTTGAGGATCAAGTAATTCTTACAACCTTCACAAGGTCCTTGCATTTTCCTTGCTTGGGCACAGTAACAGTATATCATCCTTGCTAAATATTGTCACTATCATTGTTCGAGTTGTAGTTGATGGCAATGGCAAGGATAAGTACATTAAGGGATCAAATGTCACTGATAAATTATTACATATTGGGCACACCGATGTTGACTTGAACTAACCCTAAAACTAAAAATTCATTTTTTGTTAATACATTCACCTTGGGCTTCCAACTGGACACCAATATAAAACAACCATTATACAATAGGAAGGCAACACAAAATTAGAGTATGAGCTACAATCAAGAGTACTTGCATATTTCAAACTACAAGTACAGAGATGAAAAATCTGAGTTGAAGCTTTTGGATATATTGTGAAAGGATTCTGAGATAAACTAAGGTTAAACGCAAATTTTCCATCTTCCTTAGGTGGTGACATACATAGACTTAAGCACCTACAAGGATATCGAGGCACGATACCAGTGTGTGCAACAGGAGTATTTTATAATGCATCATAGAAAAAATGAAAGCATCGTGAGAATGATTTACATAAATAAATATTAAACTCTTATTGCTTTGTAGAAAGCATTGAGAAAATGATGACTCTAGCCAAACTCCAATGCCATCATGAAAATATTTATGCTAATGTTGGAATACTGAAAAGGAATAAGAAGGTAAGTGATATATGTAATCATTTCATTTTATTGGTTGTTTTGAAATACTTCTCTTCGAAGATAATACTTTTCCCAAAACATTATTCCTTTTGTTATATAAGACAATTGGCAGTAAATCCGACACTGCTTCTTTTCCAAGTTCTGAAAGTTCACTAAGTGTATCATAGTCCGTGTCTCTTACTGTCAACTCTTGTTCATGATCAACGAATGGTATGACTCCGCTTTCATTAGATCACCATTAGGTACAGAGCCTATACCCACAAATATTTTCTCATTATGCTCTTGATGCTTAAATTGAAGGCTGTGAATGAAATATTCCCATATTTTATCATTTGTAGATGGACAATTTATTATGGTTGCATTCTTTCTTTGCCATGAACACTTTGCACCTTGCCCAAAGTGTTGTTAATGGATCTAGTTGTAATAGATGTCCCGAATGCATGGGGTATGCTCTTATAAATAAAATGGGTTGCTAGTCCAAGAAGTAGCATCCAAATATTTTATTACGCCGCCATACCCACACGCGAGAATACTTATTAACCTTGTATAGAGAGCAAACTGAGAAGTATCATGTGGCAGATATGCTGTCAATTTAGTCTAAAAAAGCACCATAAAACATTATTTAATTGAGCCATCCATACTACTTGCCATATTTGGTTACAATTGACTGCCTTTGGACTATCCTTTGGAACCTATGCCTCCCTCCTTTGGTTGGTGGTGTGGGAATAGCCTTAGGAACCTATGCCTTTGGACCTTACAATCATCCGTACCTTTTTTTTCTACACTGCGTCACTCAATTGTTTGGATCCATACTTATTTATATAATCAGGCAGAAGGAAGCAAATAAATCCAGGCCATGAAATTCATGCCTAAACAGCTAGAAGGAAGCAGCCAGTCAGGCAGGTTAATTCAACAGGAAGAAAGCAAAGAAGGAAGGAAGCAAGGAAGGAATGAAGCCAGCCTCCTAGGTCAGTCAGTCGATATTTTCCAATTTTAATAGACTCACAGCCTAGCCTTCTTATATAAGTCAATCCACTTAAACCCCGGAGAAGGCGCTCAAAGGGGAACCTGGCCATGACATTGGTCCTCGAAAGAGTGCATATGAAAATGTTAAACACCAAGTGAAGTTGGCCATTGAATCCCTCAATGAGGTTAAAATCAAGAAAAAGGGGATAAATGCATAAATTGCATTAACCAAAATTGGCCAATCTTCTTCTAATATGCTCTCCTAGCTCATTCTTTTATAATAATTTATAATAATAAGTTCTCTAATCAATATCTGTAGAGGAACCCACCAAAATAATGTCTCCAAACATTGGAGATTCTCAAGGACGTTAGAAAACTTCAAATATATACTCACTATCCAATTTTGTCTTCCAATTCATGTCAAGAGAGAGGTCAATAAACTAGTTGATTGTTTGGTTAATTGGGGGATCAATTTAATGGAAGGAAACCTGGAGATCAATTACAATGACATCTATGACATCATATTACAATACTACCAGTAGATAGCCACAAATGATTCACCATCCTTCACTCAAGAAGATGGCCTCATCGAAGTTCTAGATGGAATGACACTTGGTTCAGTAAAGGACAAGAGACTTATGGACAACCAATGCAATACCTTGATGAAAATAACACAAGTTAGGAAAGTGGAGGTGTTGTAGTGAGCTTAGTACGCTCGACTGATATGAATACCTCTCCTCATAGGGTTTTGAATAGTCAGTAAACAATGGTATTGTGAAAGGTAGTGGTAGGAAGCCTCAACCTTAAGAAACTAGTACACTCCTCTAATTTTTCCATTATTATCATTTAGGAAATTGCGATTCCGGATGGACCTCTGATCAGGTTGTGTATTTGTCTAAAGAATAGGTTAAAAGACTTGTCGATGACAAGAATCTAATGAATATTCTTAGTCTTTATAATAACAATATAGAGGATTTTTTATGCCCTTGTTGCACCAGTTGTAAGCTAAAGACGAAGGTTTGGGAAATAAAAGACAGAAGCTTAGTCTGCACCCATCAGTTGCACTATCACCTCCATTTTTAGTGCAAGCAACATCCTTTCATTGATTAAATTTAATCTATTTATATGCCATATTACATACACAAATCTAGCTTCCTAATTTCTTCAATTTAAGCAAGAGGTCCTAAAAAAGTGACTACTTACAGAAATCTAGCTTCCTGATTTCTTCAATCATCTTATTTTATAAGATAGAGAAACCAAAATAAAGTAAGATCATGCACTTACCTTAATGGTCTCGCAGCTTTCGGCATTTCCAATTGTACATCCGAGCAATATATCCCTCCATTTTTGGCCTTGACACCAGTTAATGTCGGTCGCACTTCCAGGAATTGTACAGTCAACCTGATGATCATCTTGCTGGGAATTCATGGCAACTACAACCTCAGGAGGAATCTGATCATAAAACCCTACATTATAATAATACAAAAACCCTACATAAAAAAGTGAAGTTATATGCTTCAAAAAAATGAAGTTGTATGCTTACCTCTTGCATCTAGTCACATAGTGATCCCTCCTGTGTAGTGCCATCGGCCCTAAACACACACACACACATATATAAATATTGGCAAGGAACAATTTTGCATACACATCTCAATTAATTAAGTGGGCATTAAGATTATAAAACAATATTACTATAAGTGAGCAACTTTCCTTAACCAAAAGATTGTAACTGGATCTTCGGCAGGAAGAAAAAAAAGCTACGAGTGATTGAAGGCAAATATTGTAACAACAAAGACATCTCGATCAAAGAAATCTAAGCATAGGGTAAAAACCCTAGATCTCTAGACCTTGGCCATACCAAACAAATAAAAAGTGTGAAACATGGGTTTTGTCCATGTTTCCTTTGGTATGGATATGTTGGATTTAGGTACACTCCTCATTAGGATCAAAGGTAAACATTGTAACACTTAATTGTAACAGAGACATTGTGATCGAAGAATTGAGCAGCAATCTAGTAAGAAATCTGAGCCTAGCGGTTAAAAACCGTGGAGCTTTGAACCTTGGCCATAAAATTCAAATGAAAAGTGAAAACAATGATTTTACTAGCGTTATGGCCATTCCAAACCCTCCCTCTGTGGGAACAACCAAGATCTGTGCCATTGCAAACCCTCCTTCCGTGGAAACAACCAATATCTTATAGTTTGCGCCATTACAAACCCTCCCTCCAAGGCCTCTCATGTGGAGCCTTTCCGGTCAATGCTTCTTAGTTTCAGTGTGTTTATCCGTCTCAAGCCTTTTAAATTTTCACAGTTTGGCCAAAGCCTCTTAATTTTCCAGTATTCAATGTTTTTGTTTCTTGTTTTTATTTGTTAATACTATATATATATATATATATTACATATAATATAATATTTAATTATAATATGTTTATATATATTAATACTATTACATTTATGGTATAACACATCAATATATATTAACTTATTAACTATAATATAATTAATATATAATTACTTATATTATATAAAAATAAGTAACATAATATATTAATATTACATATTAATTAAATATATAATAACTATATGATCCTGGCTAGTTCCAGGGTTGGTTGACTTTTACCAATGCCATGAATTTGAATCATCTCTCTCTACTAGTTTCATTAAATAGGGTATTTTCACCAAATTTCATAGTCCATTAGGTCGAAAAGTAGATATCTAGAGACCATAAATGAGCAAGCATCCTTTTGAAAATCAACTGTAAGTATGAGAAAAATTCGAGTTAAGGCCACAGGGCTTGGTCTAAGGGAGGGGGATAGCAGGGCTATGTAAGCAGATCCTATTGTCTCCCTCCTTGGGACCAAGCCCTCTATAACTAACTTGGCTTTGCCTCGTACTTGCGACCTCTGAATCCATCTACAGTGTTGCAATTTACTAAATTTTAATGTTGTAGATGGATTCAGAGACCCCCATAGTGTTGCAATTTACTAAATTTTTACGTTGCAAATGGATTTAGAGACCCCCTAGAAAGGGGTATATGAATCCATCCGCAACATTAAAATTAGATGGATTCATAGACCCCCTAGAAAGGGGTCTTTGAATCTATATGCAAGGTTAAAATTTAGTAAATCATAACAATTCATTGTCAAAATTACAATTTTCCATTGCCGAGTGACACAATTAACATCACTCGAGTCTCTAAATCCATCTACGATATTACAATTTACTAAATTTTAACATTGCAATTGGATTTAGAGACCCCCTTACTAAATTTTAACACTACAGATGTATTCAGATACCCCCCTCTGAATCCATCTACAGTGTTAAAATTTATTAAAGGGGTCTTTGAATCAATCTGCAGTGTTAAAATTTAATAAATTGTAAGTTCATTGTCAAAATTATAATTTTCCATTGCCGGGGTGACAACTAAAAATGACAAACATAAATAACTAATTCATATTCTTAGTCGTTGTTAACTAGACATATTTATATTCATGTGATTAAATTAGTCGTTTACATTAGTCATTTTTATTTTAGTCACTTGTTATCTAGTCGTATATTTTATTCCGTGACTAAATTAGTCGTTTATCGTAGTCGTTTTTAGTTGGCTCCCTTAAAATTGCTCAATTTTGGTCGTTTATCCCTTGAAAAAACTATGGTGACTAAAATTTGTAGTTGTCTAGTCACTAATCTCTCATTTTGTACTAGTGTCGATGTGTTGTTCCATGTGGTCATAGAGATGAAACCTTAGGGGAGCCAACATGTTATAGGTTGGCCCCCATTTTTTAATGCCCCCTTGAGGTAAAAGGGCTACTTCATTTGCAAGCTTATCAGCTATTGCATTGTTTTCCCTTCGAACATGAAAGAGCTGAGTGCTCGGAATTTGAAGAAGAAGACCAAAAATGTGCTTGTGTAGGCTTAACATGTTGCAAAGGAATAACATGCCTCTTTTCCCTCCACTAGTACAAAATGAGAGATAAGTGACCAAGCAACCAAAAAATTTGGTCACAACAATTTTTTCAAGGGATAAATGACCAAAATTGAGAAATTTTAAGTGAACTAACTAAAAATTACCAAGATAAATGACCAATTTGGTCACAGAATAAGAATTAAACTAAAAATAACCAAGATAAATGACCAATTTGGTCACGGGATAAGAATTAAACTAAAAATGACCACATAACAATTGGTCATTTATTTGGTAATTTTTAGTTGTGTCACTCCGACAATGGAAAATTACAATTTTGACAATGAATTTGTACAATTTACTAAATTTTAACACTGCAGATGGATTCAGAGACTCCCTTGAATCCATCTACAGTGTTAAAATTTAGTAAATTGTAGACCTTAGCTCAACATAATGCATGAAGTAGATTTGCACCGCTTTAACAACCTTATACGTAGTCTTTTGTTCTTGGAGCATAAGCAATTTGCTTATAAGCTTTACATCCTTCCCAAGGTATCATAATTAATTTCCAATACATTTGTGGTACAAGCATTAATAAAAACAATCCTAAGCTGAGATATCGCAAGTACCACATAACAAAACTAAAAATGACCACATAACAATTGATCATTTATTTGGTCATTTTTAGTTGTGTCACTCTGACAATGGAAAATTACAATTTTGACCCTACAAAAAATCAGAGAGTGCATCTCTTAAAACACCATAACTAATTGAACCCACCAAAATTGCATTCCTCTTACCCTTAGTAATATCATAAGAGGGTCTTGACTTTCAGTTGCCTTAGTAGCGCACATAAGTAATATTGAAAAAACATAATATTAAGAACAATTGATTGCTTCATACAGAAACTAGAACCAAAACCTCTTACTAAATCATGGGAGATGACCTCAAAACTGAAAGGCAAAAGAAAAGAAATTGAAGAAGAATAGCCTTAAGTTTAAATGGATTGAAGAATTGTTGGCAAATTAGCGGTGTTGACCCTTCTATTTGTGCTTGTATGGGATATATACCACATTCAATGGGTGAGTGAATATTTATGTGTTTAAAGACATGATCCTTCCATTATGTTGTCGACACGTTGAGCACAAGATGGTCTCCATGTGATCCTTTAGTGGACTTGCTTGACATTTATTTATGCGTTGGCCATTGGTTTGATATGGTACGTGTAAGTAGATTGTTGACTTGGAATAACATGAACATATAATGTCAGCTTGGATTATGCACCCAATTAATAGGATAAGCAACCAATTCACATTTAAAGCAGTGGATTTTGTCAACCTCACAAATATTTCCAACCTCACAAAAAGGTAAAAGCCCTACACTCTTCTTTTTGAAGTAGAACATGATGCATATGTTCCTAAATTTTCAACACCAGAAGGTTGTTCACGAGCTTCTGATGTAGAGCATTTGCATTCTATAGAATTTCCTCCATCAGATTCAACTACTAAATTTGAAGATTAAGAACCTAGAACCATGGGCTTTCCTCCATTACTTTATGATAAACATCAATGTTACAAAAACATACAATAAAAAATACCTTAATGGAGCATAGGGATATCTCATAATTTGTTATCTAGGTTAAGTGAATCCACCTGTGAAGCCCTTAATAACTTGTTGGTTCTAGTAATACCTTCTTATTACCACAAAATCCAGCCTTGGTCACCTTAATGGTGGGAGGAGGTCTAATTGATTTTTATAATTAGTGTAGGAAATTTATGCTAAATGTTCAACATATTGCAAAGGAATAATGGTTGCCATGGTGTGTCATTTATTATGCATAGGCCTATCTAGGGTCTTTTTTTAAGAACTATTATTTGAGTGACTAACATTCTACCATCGATTTCCATTGCAATGTCAATGGGTTTTCAAAGGTATTGTTTATGTTTGTACTTTTTGTGATTTAATGTTGCTTCAAATGCATATCGAAAGAACCAATTGGTTTGCACAAATTGAAGAAGTATTAAAATCCAAGGAAACTCTACACGCAACCTTTTGAGCCATTATGCATTGCATGTGTTAATTGCTTGTAATTTTATGGACATTGTCATTTTCTCAAATTATGATCAATTTTCCATGAAAGTCCATAATGGTCCCTAGTATTTTTTGGTTTCTCTACATTATTCAACCTCATAGCTTGTATAAGAGATATTGATTTAGCACTTGCTTATTCCACTTTGACTCCAACATAGTCAATATTTATCATTCTTTTCATCTCGACATCTATCTTTGTACACATTTGAAGATAAGAATGATCATCGTAGTCCACTCCAAATGTACCTGCATCTAATGTTAAGATAACACTTTCAAGATTCCGACGAGCACAAGCATGGAAAACTACTTTCACAATAGATGAAGCATTCACAATTGTCCCAAAGATATCCTACCCGAAATTTCATGATCTAACCACCCATGCGTTATTGAAAATTAGGTACACAAACAAGTGGTTATATGCATCTCTCAACAATTAAGTGAAATGTAAATCAATTTGACTTTACAACTCATCTTGGATAGTCTACATGCTAAAACTTAACTTACGCTGACTTTATATAAAACCCTACCTCTATATTCCAATTCTATCAATATTTTATTTTGAAAATATGACAATCATCCTTAGCTCAATATCATGTTTCCACATAATATTTTAAACATTCTATTACAATAACAATTATCTTAATTGAGTTTTATGTACCGACAATTTCGTCAAGCTTTTCCCTCCTTTTCTCGTGATCTCATTCAAACATTTTGTGTTCAATCTTAGACATCTGGTTGGGCAGATTGGTTTACCTCTTCAGTTCCGACTTCCGAGTATCCCCTCTCTCTTTGACAAGCTGGAGGAGTCTTCATGGATCTAGCTGTGTTACCTCCTATCATTGGTGCTGCCTTACCGCAGTTACATGAAAGGGTATCCAAATTTAAATGTTGAGAAATGGGTTTAAATTAGATTGTTTTGCAATGACTAATTTTTAGTATATATGTATGCAAAATGCTAGTTTAAACTTTGCAAACAAACTATTTGAAAAAATGCATAAAAGAAATGTGCTCTCACGTAGTGCAATGATTGTTGGGTATTCTCAAAATGGACAAGGAATCAAAGCCTTGGAACTTTTTAATCAAATGCAATGTTCATGAGTGAATTTGGCCATGATGCTGAGCTTTCTTTCTACCTATGTTGATTTAGGCCGGCTTGCAATAACGTAAGTGGATGCACTATTACCTTGTTTTAGTGACTTATGTCATGGACATGTATGCTAGTTTTTGTCTTTCGTGATATCTGAGTCAATTTTTAACTATCAATGAAAAAAGTAGGTCAGTTTCTCTTTCACCTTGAAACAAGTCTTAAATGGTGAAGCCTTTAAGGTTTTTGATGGACTAGGTTATCATGATAATTAATTATATTCCATTGGTATGAAATTTTTTCAACACTTAGCTTCAAGTTAAATTTGATACGCAGTCCTTTTACATTCTTTGATAGAATTATGTTTTATTACTTCTCATCCTCTCACTTCAAGTTGAATTTGGGAATCTCCTCTTTACATTCCTTCAGTATAATTCTAATTCTGATACCATCTAGCATTTTCTCAAGAAAAAAACTAAAAGCTATTATTCCTAGAAATCGAAACCACTTAAGCTTGAGTCTAAGAAATATGACATAGGTACAAAATTAGTAACCATCTGCCTGCTAACCATTACTACCTTGGAATCCATATTTGATTGCGTATGCTGCCCTGAAACCATTTTACTGCCCTGAAACCATTTTGTGCCAGTGTTTGAGCTACTTCCATTGAATTTCCATCATAGTTGTATTCTAGATTGTCTTCGCACACATATTTTCCATATGCCAAATTCCCAGTCGAAGTTTATATTTAGATTTTTAGAATAGGATGAAATCTCAATATGAGCTGGGATGCTTACATGTCAAGAATGTAAAATGTCATTTGAGATGGTTCCTTTAATATTTTCTACATCTCATGCAAAAATGCATCCTCGTCTCCTATGTAGGTCACATATACAAAATTTTTGTTGGAACTTGAAAAATATGGAGAGCCCACATCTTTAATTTCACCTATACCTCTGATTTCTACCAACTGTGGTTCGATTTCGTTCCTCAGATTCAAATAAGCAATTTCTGCTGAAACCCATTTCCTTGATATATTAGCTAGATCTGATACTAAGGGAATCACCAACAACACAACAAAAGAAAATACAAATACTTACAAAGGATACTTGTCCAGAAAAGCAGCCACTGCATTCACAAGACCTTGTGCATCAAAAGTCCAAGAAGGTTCGTGTAGTAACTTCCACTACAAGAGCACTTGAACACATTGAATTCTTGTATGACAAAAGCTATCTACCTTACATGGACAAAATCTTCAATTATCTTTGCCAAAGACATAAAATACTCATGCCCAGACCCAAAGATTGGTTGATTTTGTTTTGCAAAAGGATTGCTATTTAGATAATGCACACTATAATACTATTCTTGATGGCCTTTGCGTTAGTGGTAAAGCCACGGAGGCATTTTCGGTTTTCCCCTTTCTATAGAAAGACAGAAAAGGTTAGGAAAATTGATCTTAGATGTTATGAAATGTTGCTTATCAACATCCAAGAGAAAAGAAAACTAGTGCCTAATGTTTCTCTCATAGTCATGCATTAGTGGACTGGTACATGCACTACAAGAGGGACTTTTGTCATCAAACCACTAATGAACTCTTCTTGTGTACAATCTTTACTCAAAATAAACAAGAATATTGAATCTGGATTCAATGGACGGATTAAAGTGCATAGCTGCTACAAAATAAAACAATATTTCCTCCTCTTCCTCTCCTTCTTACAAATTTGTAGATCTAAGATGCTTTCCCATATGAGATGACACTTTTTCTCATCATTCTCAGGTAGGAAGGAAATCCAAAAGATCTCTTAATAGGTGATTGCAATCAACCGATTGCAACAAATTTTTTTCTACTTTCACAAGCAAATTCACATTGAAAAAAAGTAACTAAAACAATCGTAAAACAAAAATAGCATGTCCAGGAGTGAGGTTGTCATAATTTCCAATGAACATAATCCCCGAGAGGAACATTCCTAACTAAAGGATGTGAAAAAAAAATTAATACATTTGACACAAAACTTCTCCCCATATTTTGACGACAATGATGATGCAAACTTCAAACACCCCCATGATTTTAAGAGTTGCGAACATTACGACTGGACTACCTAGTGAATGTCCATACAACACAAGCCACTAATACATTTTCTTTGCATGTATTTATAACTCCAAGGTAAGACAACCTTTATAATTGCTTATGAACCCTTGTCTACAACAAGTTTGGGCCCACATTTCTATATTGTAGTTTTAATTTTAGCTTTCCATGTTTGGGTCTTGCTTGATTTCCAACTTATGTTATATCTTCCCAATTAGAAGTAGCATAACTTTCTTCCCTTGTGTCTCCATGAAATATAGTCTTTTTGCAGTGTGTTTGCATCTACTATGATATCCTTATATTGCTTGGTTCCAATGAAAGAATCAAAAGGAACATGATTTGCTTCAAGTAGTATGTACCTAGAAGCGCATGATCTAAATAAAAAAAAGGTGCACATCTGAGTTGCAAGAAATGTCACCCTCATGTTTCCTATGCTGAAACATTTCAGGGGCCATTTTACAAAAAAGAAGTGATGCAGTAATTGTACTTTGAGTGATACATTTCTCATTATCTACTGTGATTTGGATTTTATAATACCATGAAATGCATTTATAACGAGAACTTATGGATGCTAATCCTGAAGGGATACGGCCAATGTCTGGGCTTCCTCTTATTAGTTATCATTGGTGCATGTTTTTTTATTGGAGAAGCAGTAAAGATGTTTTACAGATTGTAAAGCGATTGCTCCTTGAGCTTCTTAAACAAAATATACAAATCATCACAAGAAGACTGCAATCAAGAAAGCTTTTTTTTTCAATGTTGTTTGATCCGGGAGTGAATTCTTCCAATACTTGCTACAAGGTTCAAACATGCAAATCTCTTTTATTTACATTTGGTACTCACATTTTTGTTCATATTATTTGTACTATCTTTTAGGAAAAGGTGTATCTTGGTGATGTTAAAATTTTATATGTCTTGCATCATTTAGAGGATTTTTTTAATAAAATGCTTCTTTCTATCAATATTTACAAAATATCACATGCATTTTATGCAACAACACAAACTAAACTTGATAGGCAAGAGAACCTAGCTAGCCATACATTGTCATGTATGGCATCAAAACCAAAGGGTCTTTTATTACTACGTCTACCAAGACATGCAAACATTCGATGTGCATGCAGAGCATTCTACTATACTATGATTAGGACATGCCTCATTATATACTATGATACTTTTACCAAGATCTAAAAAACAGGTCTAATATCATCATTGTTGGTTTGTGTACATGAAATCTTTTATAATCACAGGGATCTTATTGATAGTTTCCTTCACTAATTTTTTTGCCACTTTATTACAAAGATTTTTTTACCAGGTCCAGAACAAGACGCTTGATATCATCATCATTTGTTTGTGTCCCTACAAACTTACTCTTGTAATCACAAGGATTATATTCATAGCTTCATTCAATAATTTGTTTTCCATCTTATAACTTATAACCAAGATGTTTGATGTGATGTAAAGAATTTTTGTCAAAAAAATTGAAAAATATTTATATCTTTTTTTTATAACTAAAGCGGTAATTTTTTTATTTAATAAGGTACCGGTTGGGTTGTAGCCTAATCGACCAAAATTACATGGAATCTTGAGCGTGCTTTTCCTTATTACCACCTAGCCGATTCTTACTCTTGCTGAGATCCAAAGCAAACCAAAACTACAGAATGGAAATCTTTGAAGGTGCCTCTGCATTCTTTTTTATTACTCCTTGTGGTAAGCTACAACCCTCATTTGCCTTTGCATCTGCTTCCTTATTCGAGCTGCAGAGAATGTGAAAAAAGGCGGTGGAGGTGAAGTTGTGCTGAATACCCCGCAACCTCTGAATAGTCTTGTTGAGAGCCGGATTGCTGAATTGATCCTCTGAATTTAAAATCTTTATTAAGATTTCAGAATCGCTGAAGACTTGGAGAGTCGTGTTTCCATATTCCTGAGCGAGCTCACAGCCTTTTAAAAGCTCGAGGATTTCGGCCTGATTATTTGTACTCTATCCTAACCCCCAACTGAAGCTGTCTTCGCGATATCCGTCATGGGGGTAGATCACTCCACCTGCTCCTGCTGTCCCTGGATTTATTTTGGAAGCATTGTCGAAGAAGACCGTTACCTTGCCTTGATTTCTCCACCATTCTTGGAACTCTGCATCCGATGTTCGTATACGCCAAATGGGGGTGAAGGAGGGACGAGCTAAGGTCTTTTTTCTATCCCGAATCAAAAGGGCTCCCAACCAACTTCTTTCTTCAGTTATGTGAGAGGTATCAAGATTGGAGGAGTAATTTCCAACTGATTCCATTAGGAGCATCTTGGCTTTAGCTACTACTGTCAAGGGAGAATGCACAGTGTTGTTGAAAATCAGTTCGTTTCTTGCTAGCCATAATTTCCAGCAAATGAACTTGGGGATGGAGAGCCAAATCCAATTCCACAAAGACTTGCTTTTTAGCACTCGGGGGTACCTTGCTTTCCATGAGGAGAAGAGCGAAATGATTGTGACATGCGAGGGAGCAGGAACATTGAGTCCTTGGAGCGCTATCGACCAGATTGATTGGGCAAAGGAGCACTCCACAACTAGGTGGTTCGAGATTTCAAGAGCCATACGGCACATAGTGCACTTGTGCGAACATAAGATGCCTATTTTAATTAGATTTTGGCTGGTCAACACTTTCCTATGCAATAGCACCCACGTAAAAAAATTAATTTTGGGGAGTTCGTAAGCGTCCCAAACCTGCTTCCAAATCGAAGAGTTTAGAGTAGGTGCTTGGTGAGGTTGCAGAGCTACGAAGCCTTGCACCAAGGTGTAGATACCATTCTTCCCCCAACTCCATTTATCAGCAGCGTGAAAGTGGACATGTGCCAATCTCGTCAGGTCATCGAGGAGAAGGTGCTTTGGTGGTCTAGGGATGACCCAATCCTTCTAGTTCCCGACTCTGTCCCAAGAAGAGAGATCGGCAAGACTGTGTAACCCGAGCTGAGAAAGCCACTCTCGGATCTCTGCTAAATTGTCAGTGTTTTCAAGAGGCGGATTGCCCATAATTCTGTCTTTCCATAACAAAGTCTTTTTTCCAATCCCCAGGACACGATACAACTGCTTTTGAATAAATTCAATCCCTTTTCTACAGAGGTTCCAAAGCAGAGTGCCTTTGGGAACACTGTCGATATGGAGGTTTCTCATAGATGCCCCTTTGAGGTATTTTTTTCCGGAGAAGTTGACTGATTGGATGGGTGCTGTTAGAGTAGAGTTTCCATAGGATTTTTCCACCTAAAGCAGTATTGGCCAGGCGTGGGTATCTTACTTGGAGTCCGCCTTCCAGCATTGGTCGTTTTACTATTTCCTAACTAAATAAATGGAATTTTTGCTGGTTTCCTTTTCCTCCATGCCACAGGAAGTCTCAAACAACTTCGAAACCTGCTCCGTGATTGTCTTTGGAGCCATAAGGAAGGAAGCTTGGTAGATAGGAAGGGAGGATATGACTGATTTGATAAGTGTGAGCTTTCCAACATTGTTAAGCCACTATCCTCCCAAGCTGCTATCTTGGTTTTAATATTGTTGATCACTTCAATCCAGAGCGAGGGTCGATTAGATCCCAGTGTTAAATGTAAACCAAGGTACTTGATTTTGTCCCAAGAATCCAAACCAGAGAAGCCCAAGAATTGGGAAATTCGAAGGATGGTTTGTTCGTCTGTGTTCCAGCCATACATCACACTTTTTCTTTTGTTGACAAGCACTCCTGAGATGCTACAGAAGCTTTGCAGAATCTTGTTGAACACCCTTGCAATTCTTAAGGAAGCTCCTCCTAGAAGAAGAGAATCATCAACGAATAATGCATGGTTGATTGATTCTATTCCTTTCATTGGTCGGATGCCTGGATTGTCCCAACGTTCTTTTCAACTATCAATTTCCTGCTCAAGGAGTCTGCCGACAGAATATACAGATAGTGAGACATCGGGCAGCCTTGCCTTATATCCCTTATGGCTTAAAAATAATTGGCAGGTCGGCCATTTGCAAGCGGAGCTATCCAAGGTTTTTCAGTGCAAGCTTTAATCAAGTTTATGAAATCTGGACTAAAACCAAAAGAGAGAAGAACTTTGTAAAGAAAGGACAGCTTTACCCGGTTGAAGGCGTTGTCCATGTCCAACTTTATAAGCATCCCTTGCTCCTTCCTCTGGTAGCTAGAATGCATAGCTTCCTACACAAGTATCACATTATCCAGAATATTTCTCCCTTTGACAAAACCACTTTGGATGGGAGAGATAAGTTTACCTAGCAGGGGTTTGATTATGTTTGCTAGTAACTTAGAGAGGATTTTGTAGGAGGAATTGCATAACGAGATAGGTCTGAATCTATCAAAGGTGGTCGGGTTAACTTCTTTGTGAATTAAGGCAAGAAAGGTGGAGTTAGTGCTGCCTCCCACTTTGGCCTTTTGCTGAAAAGCTTTTATCATTCTTAGTAAGTCGACCTTAATTATTGTCCAACAAGCTATGTAGAAGTGGATAGAAAAGCGGTAAGGTCCTAGAGATTTGTCGGGCTCCATGGTCCATACTACATTACTGATTTCTTCTTCTGAAAAGGGCTTCATGAGACTTGCATTATTCTCCTCACTAATAAGAGAAGGTATATGAGAGAGGAAGTCAGAGGTGAGCTCCTCACTTCCTATCCCATCCTCTTTGTAAATATTCTTAAAATGTGTTTCTGCAGGTTCTTTGAGTTGGGAAAGACCTTTAAAGACAGTCCCATCTGCTGAAGAGATTTCAGAAATGTGATTTCGAGAGAGGCAGGCTCTGAACTGTTGGTGGAAGAAGGCTGTGTTGCGATCTCCAACTTTTAACCACAGGCTTAGAGACTTAAGCCTCCAGAATTCTTCCACTTGTTGGAAAGATCAGAAAGAAATAAGTTGGGCAGTTTGTTCCTTCTCCAATTCTAGGGTGGTTATATATTCCTTGCTCTCCATGTCCATCTGCAAATTTGCTAACTGTTTAACAACCTCTTTTCTCTGTCTAGAGAGGGTATTGGAAGGTGTTTTGATCCAATCTTTCAGGGCTGATTTGGTGGCCTTTAATTTATGCTCCCAAACATAACTGGGTGACTCGGTGACCAAAGTGGACCAAGCCTTTGCAACAGTTTCCATGAACCCTTCCTGCTCAATCCACTGAGGTTTGAAATGAAATGGGATAGGGCCCATGTTTTCTTCCTCTTCCAGCTGCAAGAGAATGGGTTTATGGTTCGAGGTAAGTTTTGGAAGGATTTTAGAGGATACTATTTTCTTATCCAACAAAAATGTGCTCTGCACTAGGAACCTATCTAGACGGGCTGGAATATGTGCTACCCCTGTTCTATTATTCGTCCATGTATAGAGGCCCTTCTTGGGTTTAAAGTAAAGGAGATCCCACTACTGAATCAAGTCCTCAACAAGAGGGAGCATTTGGTCTCTGCGGCTGATACCTCCTCTTTTTTATTTTGGATCAAGTACAATGTTTAAGTCTCCTGCTACAATGTAGTTCATGGGAGAGTAGATTTATACAAAATCTAATAAAGATTGCCAGCATTCTTTCTTCTCAAGGAAATAGATAGGCACATAAAGATTGAACAGAGCGAAGGTAAGCTTGCTTGCAGAATGGCGAAGCTTAGTGTAAATCCAGTGCTGAGTCTTGAAAGAGCTTTCAAGCTGGAACATATCATCCGACCAAACCGTGGCAAGCCCTCCTGAAGAGCCCCTTGCACTTACGGTCTTTCCTGCATTTCGTTTCCATTTTGTTCTACTTAGATCAAGAAGGGATTCCCCTTCGATTTTTTGTCTCTTGGAGCATGAGGATCTCTGGAGATTCGATTTTCAAAAGATCTTTAGCGGATTCAGATTTCAAAGGATTCCCCAAGCCTCTGTAATTCCAAGAGACTATGCACATTATTTATTGGGAATGGAGGAAGAGGGGCCTCCGTTAGGTGGCCTTGCTTTGGTATTTCGTCCAATGGACATTTCAAGAGTGGATTGGATTCCTTGCATTTTTTGCCTCTCCGCTTCCTCCTCTCTTGCTTCCTTGAGGGATTTCCTCCCTGCCCTTTTCGTGGGTCTCTCGAATGTCTCATCTTCCGATGATCCATACATTTTCGCTGGTTTCTTCCTTGCCATATCTGCATAAGAGGGAGAAGAAGAGCCTCTTGTTGGTGAGTCGGGTTGAGAAGGGATTGTCCCTGTGTTGCCTTCCACATCTACTGACATAAGAGTCTGTTGTTCTGCCTCAATTACTGTGTCGGGAGGCTCTTCCTAGGTGCTGAGTAGTTCAAAGGAATTCGTGGATGCCTCTACCCGTGAAGGAGTTGCATCCCCTTCCACTTGAGTCTGCTCTATGATGGGCGCACTAGACCTCGAAGGAGCCCCTTTCGCTTTTAGCTTGCTAGTTTTCTTTGATGAGGCCGACTTCTGCACCTTCGTCCATTGCTCTCCTTTCAACTTATCCTCTTCTTCCTCAGCCTTCTTTTTGCATTGTCTTGCAAAGTGCCCATAGCCATGGCAGTGCCTACACTTGAACGACAACTGTTCTTAGTCTAGTTCTTGTATATGAGACCAATCTACCACTGTTAATTTTATGGCTTCTGGGAGCCCTATTTCTAGATCAACCTCTACGCATATTTTTGCACAGGAGTATTGATCCTTCCTTTCTGCTCTTTCGATGTATTTTCCAAGGGTATTCCCAATAGATTCTAAGGACTTCAAGTTCCAACAATGCAAGGGAAAATGAGGGAGGCGCACCCAACTGGGACAACCTAAGGCACATCTTGAGCTGGATCAAAGTTCGACGTCCACTTATTCTAATACAGGCCTTGGGGGCCCATGAAATATGGTTCGTTTATGAAAATAAGGTTCCTGTCTTCTATATTTTCAAAAATGAAAACGAAATAACCCTTACCAACGAAATGGCTTTTGATTCCTTCCGATACCAGCAGTCTCCAGTTTCTATGCACCCACGAATCAATGGCTTTTGGGGATGGCCATAGGCCGGTAAACTGTCCGATGAGGCCCCTTTCAGCTATGTTCAGAGCTGCATGGCATGATTATTCAACAGGGAGAGCTAACGTCGGAATGTTGTCCAACTTCTTGACAAATTTTTGTTGAGAAGCAATAGTTGGGCATTTATTGCAGGCTGCTACTAGCTTCTTGAACGCAGTGAGCTTAGGCGGAGGAGGAGGGGGAGGCTCGTAGCCCCCTCCCGAGGCCATGGTGGCATTGATCAGAACGCAGAGGGAGGGCGCGCACAGGGGCAACGAGGCAGCGCGCGCGATGTGTATGACTGTAAAAAAATATTTTATATCTTTAATATTGGCTTTGGTTCCCCATATAAATCCTTTCTCCAATTTTTCTTAATTAATAGGGAATTAAATTAGTATTTGTAGTCTCCCTCGACTTCAAGGTTCTTAAAATCTTTAAGGATTACCATAACCTGTTTTCCAAATTATGAAGGAATCACTTTAACCTATGTTTTGTGGTTGGTGGTCTAGCCAAAAACTTGGCATAAAACAAAAGGATTTAACCCTCTTCCACTAGCCAAAAAAAAAAACACACACACACAAAAGAACCCAAAGGGCATAAAATTCAGCTTGATTATTTGAACCTTCTCCAGCAGCAAGCTTCAGCATAAAACGGTGTGATATTTAAGAGAGTGGTTTAATTATTAATCATTTGTTTAGTTTTACCTCTATATCCTATTTATTTTTACATGTTTCCTTAATCCAAGATGTCTTTTTTATGTTGCAAGTTTGCAATTGCTCCTCTTTATGCACTCTCTAAATGTTCAAATTTTTTTGTTGCAAACCATTTTTATACTTCAGAATAATTATGGGCTTCTGCACCTATGTTTTTCATTTGGTTCATAACAATTTGTAGTAGCGTATTCCTAGTTTCTTAATATCATGTTTTCTTGTTGAATGCATGGAAGTAGTTCTCATAACCTCCATGATTGATTGCAACTTCATTGAACATGGAAATTGTCTTTTTCTTAGTTTCAAATTCCTTCCATTGATGATTCAGTTCTCATATCCTAGTTATGTTGATCGACTTCGTCTAGCAATTGAAATAACTCTTCCTGCAACTTGTGGAAATCATAGACAATGCAATCTATAGTGTCATCAAATATATCATTTAGGGCGGGGGGGGGGGGGGGGAATTCAATGGGGGTGCTGCTATTAAATTTGGTAGAGGGAGAGGGTATATTCTCTTGGTAAATATTTCTCAAGTGGTGGCTAGTAATATTTAGGTAAGGTTTCCCTTTGTAGCATCAACTTTACTATCTTTTGATATATCATCATCTTCCTTCTCCTCCAAAATGTCCTCAATGATTTCTAGTTTCTCTTCTGATAGGGTATTCTTTCTTTTAATCTATGTTGAACTTGTTCCTTGTTCCAAATCAGTATCATAGGCTATAAGAATTATAATGCCCAAACTTTTCCAACAAAACATACTGGGTTTGATAAAAGCAATATCATCTGCTGTGAATTTTGAAGCCTTGTAAAATAAACTTTGAGCATACAATAAAAGATTAAAATCTTCCCGGGCTTAGTAAGAGCTTGTTCATCAAAACTTTCAACCCAAGCAGACAAATGGGCACCAATTGAAAAGTAATAATTATAGAAGTCAAAGGATGTATGGTACAAGCCAAATTTCCATAGAACCATGCGAATAATGTAGTAGTATGTAGTAATAATTATAGGTCATATCCTCTTCTTCAAAATTGATTCTTCTAATTTCTACTTCTACTCAACTGTGGAAGGGGTGAATGTAGATTGTAGGCACTTTTTTATTACATGAGGGGCATTGAGATCATCCCCTAGCCCAATCCCTTTTGGACTCTTCTCCATTGAAGAGGATCTGTTGGTCCTTGCTCCTCTTTACCCAAACCTCTTGTGCCCTTGTACCCCATAGTGGTAAAAATTGGTTTTCCTTTTGGGTACACTTGCTCTATGGTCTGGGACTGAATTGGGATAGTTGGGGCAGGAAGAGGTTGGACCTGGAGCACCAACTGTCATTTCTACATATGTTCTTTCCAGTTTCTAGCAATTCTGGTAGTCCCTTCCTCTTCCTACTCTTCTTGGGCATGGACCTGGTCATAAAGTTCGAATAATTTTTGGTTCTATGGGAGGATGCCATAGGGTTCCTTTTCTTCTTTAAATTAGATTATAATCCTCCATCATGCTCCCATCTTCTTAGTGAAAGCATCTTCAATTACCTCTTTCCTCCTTGCTTCAGTAAAGGACACAAACTTAATTTATTCTCAAGGTACTACCTCATTTGGTGCTCTAGAGTCTATATAAAGTGGAATTTTAGGGTCTATTATTTTTTAAATAATAGAAACAACTAATTTGAATTAAAATAAAGTTGTAGGCAAACCATCTAGCATATCAATACAAAATTTATAGAAAGTCTTCATGTAGAAATAGAGTCCAAAATTTGGGTTTAAATTTCAAAATGATTACACCTCATTTGGTGCTCTAGAGTCTAGACTCTTGCATAGAGAATTTTATGAAAGTCCCATCTGAAATAGTAGAAGTTGGAGATATTTGTGTTGTCTGTGGTATCAATGCCGTCCTTGTATGTCTCAATATTGCTGTATTTACCTTTTACAAAACTGTAATGCTCATGTTGTTAAGATTTTTGCAGGCTTAAATTTATCTTAAGTTCCATTTTGGCATGGTCAGTGCAGATTGGTGACAGATAAAGTTAATGGCCCAGCTTTGTCTAGAATCAAAGTTGAGGAACTGATGGTTAGGATGTCATTTTCAATAAAAACTTCGCCATTTCCTGGTTGCAAGGTTTGTTTCTGGGTTTTGTCATATTTATTTAAATCAAACTGTTTATTCTGATAGTACCTTTGGCTGACATTAATACTGGTCAAGCTTAGATGTTTTTGATTTTGGTTCCTTTTCAGGGGAAACACATGTCAAGCAGAAAACTTCGTGAAAGGATTTATCATGAACACGAGAGAAACTTGGCAATGAAAGTTGAATATGGGAAGATGGTTGATACATTCATTATTAGTTAGTTGAACAATGCAACTCATGCCTGAAATTTGAGCCGAGATGAAAACTTCTCTTGTATGTGCAACTTCATGCCTCATGCTCATCTCATATTTTCTATTTTATTTTATGTAAACAATGATGTAAAAACTAATATAGAAATACATTTCATTTTAATCAGTTCCTTATAATTTCGGAATATGCTCACCTATCAGCTTAAGAACATCTTCTTGCAAACGAGTTCATAACAAGTGACGATTAGAAGCTCTAACAAGTGATATTGGTGATCCCATGTATCCAAATCCAAATATATCCAATGAATGTTAAGGATTTCAGGGATGGACTATTCTGATTGCTTGAAATGGGTGGTTCCTGCATTTGTCAAATGTGGTGGATGAATAGTATAATCTCCGAAAACATATGAGATCTATAGTTGATGATGGTATGGACTATAATGTTTTGGATCTCTTCTTGGCTACCTCTTAGTTGAATTTGGAGATTAGCTTTGTAAGAACTATTATCCTTTCCATATCTTATATAATCTTTCTTTCCGTGAGTTGTGGAAGCATTGATTATAATCAACAATATTAAATACTAATGGATTACAAGCCTAAAACTTGAAATTAGTCTCCTTTTCTCCCTTTTGAACCATCCCACTATTTGAAAAATTATTATTATAGATGCATGCTTGTGGCCTTCCCTTTTCAATGATCCTTTATCTCACATCTCTATCCAAATTTTTAATGCTTGGTGATGTATCTAGAGGTGGTAACTTTGGCCATTTATTAAGGGAACTTGAGAAGCTTCCTCTTGTGATGCTTGAGAATTCATTGTATTTCAAGAGGACGTCACTTACATATACTTCATGTTGGGGACTTAATAACCATGGATTTCCCACAATCAATAGTTCCCTAGTGATTCTCCTCTTGTGGCTATGGGGTCATTGTTTAAGATTAGTTGTCAATATCTCTTATTATTAGAATATTTTGTACATGGGAATTTCTTCAGCATCCAACCCCAATATTTCATTGAGATATCTCTTTTTTGTCTCCTATTTTACTGCTTGTCTTGTTAGATGTCATAACTTGCATTACAAACACAAGCTCATAAACTAGAGAAATATTTCATAAACTTGTAGGCTTGTGTTGACACCTTGATCCTCCTCGACACCTATAGTATCAATTACCACGGGAAAGGTGTGTGGACCATAAAAGTATCATTGCCAAATAAGTGGGAAGCTGGTTGCTCAGAGTTCTAAGAAGCACACTAGGACTAAAGTCTAGAGGTGCAAAATTCATGATGTGATACAATACCAGAGCTTGCACAAAACCTAACCCTCATACCTTATTCTCTCTCACTCCCCTTAGTCTTTGGTTAGGCCATCATAGTCAAACTTTTGTGCATCTAGAGATCATACATGTACAGAATAAAGCATGTGTCTTATTTTTCACTTAAAAAATCATAAAAGTTATATCATAAGTACTTGCTAGATCACTACATGGTATCCTAGATGGCACACTCTTCCAAGATAAGGGAGTACTACCAACATGTTTGCCTTAGCACCAATATTTAGACATGCTTGTATCTTTCCTATATATTTTTATCCCAGTTGAAACTGTGCTTCTGATGTAGATTTAAAACTAATATTTCTTTGCAGCAAAAGTTAACTACTTCTTCATTAAAGGTGGTAATGCATCTTCTTTTCCAAAGGAAGGTAATTCTATTCAGCATGTTAATATTCCATATCTCTCTACCATGTTGCCTGACCATTCAAACATCCCTTGATATTCAACTGAGATGCCTAATTGAGCGGTCTGCATATTTTGATGAGATCCATTCCCCCAATGTATGAGCCACTCTACATTGGTAGAAAAACATGCTTCACTATCTCCTCGTCCTGACATATCATACAAAACTTATATGTTAGTTCCAAATTATAAAGCTTGAGATGCATGAGAATGGAGTTTGAATCATCAACCATACTAGGTTTGAACAAATAGATATGAGTTCGGGCTTTGAGTTGAGAGAAATGCGCTCCCATGGCGTTGGTCTGGCGGTGATGTGAGTCTCCTAGGTCGTCTGCTCTTCTTTTGAGTAGATAGGGCCTGATGTTTGTTGGGGTGGGCGAGTTTGTAGTCGGCCATCCGTGCTGTTTTTTGTTTTTTGGGTACTCTTTTAGCTTTTCTCTCTTTGTGGATGCGGGTGTTCACCCTTGTTCTTATCTTGGGGCATGTGGGTTTTTGTTTATTTTCTATCGTGGTTCCTGTGATTTTTTGTTTTCGTTCCTTCTAGGGTTTACCGTTTGAGTAGTGGAACCTGGAATCCAGCAAGTCTTTTCAAAGACCGGCTTAGTACCAACCAGTAAAAAGTGGGAATTCATATTTTACTCTACTCCCAGTCTTGAACCTTGCTCTTTATCAGGGTTTTTCCAGTTTTCATGGGTCAACCTACGTCGGAGTCTTGGGGTGGTGGTGGGTCGATGAGTCCTGGCCACTTGTGTTCCGATCACCTGGGCACTCCCATTGGGTCAACGTCTGTGGATACTCCACGCTGTACGGGGGTTAAGACAAACCCTAAACTCTTCGTTTCTTTTTTCCCCCTTTTCTCTTCGAAGGGGATGTCAGCTATTCTGTCTTCGACGGTGACCCATAACCCTAGGTTGAAGGGGAAATATGGCTCTATTAAAGGTGTGGTCTCTGATGGCACTCAGTCTCCTCCCCTTGTAGACCTTCCCTTTGAAAAGGTAAAGAAGGGTCGCCTGGTCTGCGTTCTGGGCAGGGACATCACCTTCGACATGGTTTCGACTCTCAGTCAGCGGGCGGTTATAGGTAAGTTTGAATTTTTAAAACTGTCTCGGTTGGAGCTTCTTTGTTGGGTTCGTGAATGTTGGAAACCCTTTATTAGTAATATGCCCAAAGTCATTACTTTGGTTAATGGCTGGATTGTCTTTCTTTTCCTTTCTGAGGATGACCGGAAGTCCATTAAGAGTCATTTTTGGGTGGTTGGAAAAGGCTCTCTCATTCTTAGCCGCTGGCATGTGGGTTTTGATCCCAAGCGTGAGAAATTGGTTAAGAGGCATCTTTGGGTATCCCTACTAGACTTTCCTCTCCACTATTGGAACTTGCAGGGATTTATGGCCTTGGCTAACTCTATTGGGAATTTTATCCTTATTAAGGATGAGTTTCTCTTCGGTTGGTAAAGGAGTACGCCATGATTCCTCGTCGAACTGGATGTTAAGGAAGGTTTTCCTGAGGAAGTGGAGGTAATTTGGGATGGAGGGTCTTTCATTCAGCCGTGGGATTACTGGAAGATTGCCTTCTGGTGTTTTCATTACAAAGATACTGGTCACTCAAAGGCGGCCTGCCCTAAGATTTGCTCCAGGTCTCTCTCCACTCCTGATGCGTCTTCAGAACCAAAGGTGGACTTGGAGGTACTCGCTGGAGGTACTTTGCTTCCTCTCCCTTTGGATCTTGACTTGGTGCATCAGGCTATTGGTAAGTTCCTACAAAATCTACCAGTGGTTTTAAAGTTCATTTTGGTTGAGGAACTCTGCCATTCCCTGGAAGATGTGCTTTTGAGTACTTCGGGACCAACTCAGGGTTTTGATGGGTTTTCCTCTCCATCTGGGTATTTAGGGAACATTTCCCCCTCGGTTCCCTCGGAGCCTATTCGCTTTGACTCGTTGGAGGGTGCTATTATTTCCTGTCCTAGTGCGGTGCTTCCGTTTTCCGAAGCTCTTGTCATAGAGGATGACGCTTCGCTTAATCACTTACCTTCCCCCCCATTTCTATGCCTGGTTTTTTCCCTTCTACTTTGGACATCGACATCTCCTCTTCCCCCTTGTCTGATATATTAGCCTCTCTGTCATCTCTTGCTTTCCTGCCTGCTCCGGTCAATCATCCTCTGCATGTCCACTCAGCCTCTGACTTTCAGCCCTCGGGTTCCATCCCTATCTCCTCTATCTTCAATGGTAATGTTACCATATGTAAACCTCGTAGGGCCAAAAAAGATTCTTCAATTCCCCCCAAGGTGCGTTCGGTGTATGATGTTGACTCTGTCAATCTGCCTATTTCTTCCTTATTTGACAGAGGTTTACCTCTTTCTTTGGATGTTCCATATTCAGTTCGGGCTCTTAGAGGAGAGACAACCCTTGACGTGGTTCTTTAATGAATCTCTTGTCTTTCAATATACGGGGGTTTGGCAGTGGCCTGAAGCACACTGCGCTGAAGCGTTTGTTGGAGGTGGTCAAGCTTGCTATTGTCTATTTACAAGAGAAGATGATTTATACGGAAGAGGCATGCAAATTTATTTATTTATTTTTTTTCCTGAAAATTAAGCCCAGTTGGAGGGCCTGTGCTTTGGATTCTTCTGGGCTTTCTGGGGGGGATTTTGGTGGCTTGGAATCCGGCTGTAGTTGAACTTTTGGCCTTTTCCAATTGTGCAGGTTTATTAGTGGAAGGTAATATTAAAGGTTGTGGGCATGTGCTGCATTTGCTTAATATCTATGGGCCTTACAATTCTTGAAGGCCCTTCTGGGAGAGAGTTTTCTCCTCGGGTTTGCTAACGGAGAAACCTATTATCATGGCTGGCGATCTTAACTTCACTGTCTCCCTTGAGGAAGTTTGGGGTTCGGGGCAGACATTGGATCCTTTGGTGGACTTTTTTCTTGGCTTTGATTCTTATGGGTTGGTTGAAGTGGTGCCTTCCGTTCCCACACCGACCTGGGCCAATGGGAGATGTGGGTCGGCGGGTGTGGCTAAGCGCTTCGATCGTTTCTATATGACTGATTCCTTGTGTGATTTTTTTGGGCGTTTTCGTTCTTGGTCCTACTCCACTGGTTTTTCGAACCATCGTGCAATTATTCTTCAGGCTAAAGTTGACAAGTCCTTTGTTCCTTATTCGTTCAAGTTTAATTCTGTTTGGTTGGAGGATGGGGACTTTAATCAGTTTATCAAAGATCAGTGGGGGTGCTTGGTTGTTCAGTTGGGCAGTTCAAAGTTGGTCACTTTTACTCGGAAGCTCTTTATTTTGCAGGAAGTGGTGGTTTCTTGGGAAAAGGAGAGGAATCTTGATAACGATAAGCTTCTTTCGGAGGTTGAATCTGAGATTCAACGTTTGGATGGGAGGGTGGATGGTGACCTCTTCTTAGAGGCTTAGAAGAGTAGACTTGCTGACCTAGAAGGTGTGAAGTTAAATTTGATTAAGATTAAGGAGGAGACTTGGAGGCAGAAGAGTCGGGCGGTCTGGCTAAAGGATGGGGACAATAACACAAAATTTTTCCATCGCTATGCCAATCAACGTAGGTTGAATAACTTGATTTGGGAGATGCATAATGCTGCGAATGAGGTCTGTTTTGACTCTGCTTCTCTTAAGCAAGTGGCTGTTGAATATTTCTCTGATCCACCCATTAACCAGTAGTTGGAGGTGATTAAAATTTTCCCGAGGTATTTCTTTGAGGAGGATTGCTTGCTCATTGGTAGTCAGATCACTGTGGAGGAGGTTAACAAGACTTTGAAGGCCTTTTCCATTGACAAAAGTCTCGGTCTGGATGGGTGGACTGTCGAGTTCTACCTGCATTTCTTCGATATTTTGGGGGATGAAATGATGAATGTGGTTGAAGAGTCTCGGGCTAAAGGGTAGATTCCTTCTTCCTTGAATGATACTTATGTTACTCTCATTCCTAAAGTTGATCAGCCGTCCTCTTTCTATGAATATCGGCCTATCTCTTTGTAATTTACTGTACAAGTTAATCTTTAAGATTATTGCTGACCAACTGATCGTCTCAAGCCTTGTTTGGGTAATCACATCTCGGAGGAGCAGTTCGACTTTCTTCCTAATCACCAAATACAGGATGCGGTGGGGATTGCGTAAGAGTGCATCCACTCTATCAAGTAGAAGAGGTTGATGGCGTTCATACTTAAGTTGGATCTCAATAAAGCTTATGACCGACTTGACTGGACATGTCTTTGTCTGATTCTTCTATAGAGTGGCTTGACGATGGATATCACTAATTGGATTATGGAATGTGTCTCTACTGCTAGCTTTGCTATTTTAATTAATGGGTCTCCCACTCATTTCTTTGGGGGTAACAGGGGTATTCGGTAGGGCTAACCTCTTTCTTCGTATCTGTTCATTCTTGCCATTGAAGGATTGAGTCTACTCATAAAGTCTGGGAAATATTTGAAAGAAATAAAGGGGATCAAGGTCGCTTGTGCATTATTCATCACACATATCCTCTTCGTTGACGATGTGCTCATATTTGGTGAAGGTTTGGTTATTGAATGGAATCACCATCGGTCCTATTTGGCACTTTTCTATGGAGCCTCGGGCATGATGATCAGTGAGTAGGAGTTGGCTATTATATTTGCTTATGTTGATCCAGATATTTCTTGTCTTTTATCTCAGCTCTGTCCTTACAAGGTTTGCTCTCTGGACTCAGGTTTTCATTATCTAGGGTTTTGGCTTAAGCCCAAAGCATATTCGCCCACTGATTGGAACTGGCTGCTTATGAAGATTTGAAGGAGGATCATTACTTGGGGGCACAGGTTTTTATCTCTTGGAGGACGTTTAATTCTGGTGAAACATGTCATTCAATGCATTCCTGTTTATTGGTTCTCCTTATTTTCGGTTCCAACATGTGTTATTTCTTCTATTCGGCATCTCATGTTCCATTTTTTATGGGTAGGTTCCCTTAACTGTTCAAAGCTGCACCTAACCTCTTGGGAAAGCATCTCCCTACCTACTTCATATGGAGATTGGGGGATATATGGAGATTAGGGGATTAAGAACTTGGATTGGTTTAATAAGGCTCCGTGTGCTCTCAACCTTTGGCGTGTTCTGTTCGACTAGGGTCTATGGGGTCGTGTGATTAAGTTCAAATATTTGAAGCGGCTAGACGTTTCCCTTTGTATTAGATGCTTTGGTTTTTTGAAGTCATATAGTTCGTATATTTGGAGAAGTCTTTTAAAATCATACCCAATCATAAATCGTTGTCTTTGTTGGAAGGTGGGGAGGGGTATCTAGATTTTCATTGGCATTGACCCTATCATCGGTCTTGGTGAGCAGTCTTTTCTATCAGCTGAGTTAATCAGAACCTTGCATTGCATGGGTATCTTTGTCTTGAAGCAAGTTATCAAGGTGTGCTCCTCTGATGTTGTTTTGTGGAAGTCTTCATCTGATTTGGGTCTTTCTGGTTGCATGGCGACTGAGTGGGACTCATTTGAGTGCCTTTTGTATTCGGCTGGCATTGTGTTGACCCCTTCCTCCGACGAACTGGTTTGGGGTTTTAATGGGAAGCTTGGTACTGTTCGGGCTAACTTGACTTATAACCTCATTTTGTCCTCTGAGCTCACTCCTTCGAGTCCGTGGTGGTATAAGTGGTGTTGGTCGGCAGGTGTTCCACTGAAGATTAAGAGCTTCTTCTGGCTGGTTTGTTGGAGTAAAATTCTTACTTGGGACTCTCTTCAGAGATGGGGTTTTATTGGTCCTGTGCAATGTGTCTTATGTGGCAGTGATAACGAATCTATTGATCATCTTTTTGGATGTTGTCCGTTCTTTCAACAGGTTTGGGAAGGCCTGCGGAGGATGTCCCTTCACTCTTTTCTTTGGGATGTGTCGGTCTATATCACGAATATTTCGCATTGGTGGAAGAGCAAACCTTTGTGGTCTGATCTTCCCTTGTTAACGTTCTGGCATATTTGGAAATCCTGGAACCTTGCGATCTTTGAAGGAGTGACTCTTTCACCGACTCGAGTTTGTATTTCTATTCAGGCTCTTCTTGGCACTTTTAGAAAGTCGGTTAGTCTCGGGAGGACTAGGAGGATTGGTTTCCCGATTTCTATGTCTTCCACTCCGGTTGGTTTCTTTGACGGGGCGTCACAGCTGGGTCTCTACAGGGCAGGTATGGTCCTGCGAATGGCTGTTGGTAAATGGTATTCTCTTCAGTTGAAGGCTGGCCCGGGCTCTAACACTCATGCCGAGCTTCTGTCTCTTTGGGGTTTGCTAGTTTTTTCCAATCATTTGGGATTTAGATCTCTTTGTGTGTTTGGTGATGCGAAGATCGTTGTTGACTGGGCCTCTGGAGCTGCTTTTATCTATTCGCTTGCATTGGGCCATTGGCTCTGCCGTACTCGTGCCTTGATCTAGGTTTTTCACACTATTACTTTTCAGCATGTGTACCAGGAATTCAATGCTTTGGTTGACCATTTATATAAGCAAGCTATTGGACATATGGACGATCTCATTGGTTTTGGGGAGTTCCATTCTGGTGTGTGTGTGCAGAAAGACACAATCAATTTCTTTTAAGTGACTGTTTTTTTTTTCTTTTCTGATTGTTTTCGTCTTTTGCTGTTAGCCTTCATGTGTCTTAGTGTTAGACTAGAAGAATAGTGTATTTTTACACTGATATAAGATGGAATTAGCCTTCAGATATATGTTTTGATCTATTGATCATGTTATTGGTCTATGTCGACTAGTGCATCATTTATTATTTGATCTTCCATGTGGATTACAGACTTGTCAGGAGCTATGTATATATTTTGACACAACTTTTCTTCTAATAAAAAGTTGGACTTTTTCTGTGTGAACAAATAAAATTATAAAGCCTAGCCTTAATTGCTAGACATGAAAGAAGCTCTTACATTCCATGTAGCCTAACACATTATATCCATTTGTCCTCTATGTTATGAATTCTCCACTTTTTGTTAAGACACTCTGTAATGGGTGGTGTAAACTTTGTCTTTCATAGAATCTTTGTCACATTGAAGGATAAGGATTTTGATGGCTCCCCCTTCAATATTTCCAAATAGGATCTTGTACTTCCAACTATTTTAAAGCTTAGATTCCATAAATTTTTTACAGAGATCAAGATAGATAGTTTTGTTTGTGTTTGAAAAATATTGGGCCCTGTTACAGTTCTCCATTCTATCCACAAACATCTCTCTCAATCCTTATTTTCCCTGATAATTGGAAACATCTTCTAGAGAATATCTCCATGGAAGAATTGGGAAATTAAGATATATGTTGAACTCTGGGGGAAGTCCAGATAGATATGAGCTAAATTCCAGGCACTAGTCAAATTCCCAGGACAAATGCCTTGAAATAGTCTTTTGCAAGCATGCCAAATTATCCTCAGAACTTCTAGACCTGGCACCTTAAAGGATTTATCTCCTCCAAGACTTCCATCGCATTATAATTTGCAGAAGACACCATAATACCTATTGCATGTAAAGCATTTTTTCTTTCAGAATCCAACTATATATGCTATGGTGCATCTTCACTCAATGTTGTTACTTCCCATTTCTCTGCCCAAACTCCCCCCTATGCTCAAATATATGTCAATCCAAGCACCCCTTTTTCTCATAGGATAGTGCACACATCCCATGCATGAAGTGGAAGACATCGTTTTTCCCCCTGCTTTTCCCATAAGATTCTCTTTTAAGGATCAATTCCAAATTTTTGTAGCTTGCTAAAAAGGGGGAAGACACAAGGAGCACAAAACATTTTTGGCCACTAAAACCTTGTCCGGGATGGTTTTCCTTGTGAATTAAAAAAAAGGTTTCTTTGCAATAATATGTTAAATTATATTCTCATATGATTAGTCTGAATGGCCATTTGATAGGACTGAAATACGTAAAAATATTCGATTCCATTACCGACTTTGATAGAATAAAGGTATCCCAAGTTATGGTAGCTTCATTAAGATGCAAGAGAGTTTGTGGAATCAATTTGAATTGATAAATGCACACAGGATCACAAACATGCTGCATAATTTGATCAATTTGATGATATGTAAACTAAAATCTATTTCATTTCCTATGTTAATACCTTTAATTAATATAATACAATGTTATCGTCATTTTTGGCATAAAAAATATAGTCTTGGAAAGTGGTATTTAGTTGTTTAATTCATTAAACATGACACATTATACCTGTTATCACACCATAGCAGCTGGGCTACTATGCTTGCTGAGCAGATATCTGCACTTTCCAGAGCTTTGCTTTTACAGAGATTAGTTATGATGAGCAATGCTATTTGAGATCACTCACAGATCAGAGTAGTATATATCGGACATTGAATAGACCTTGTGCCAAGGCTGAGCCTTGAGAGCTTAGATTTGATGACCGATGTGACCTTTTGTTTCATACAGTTTCAGTTCAGTGCCTAGAGTTCGAGATGTTACTATTGCAGCAGTGTTTTAGTTGGTTATGGATGATGATTATTGATATGATATGATGTGACCTATGGACTTGTGATTGTTATCATGGATTATTATCTTGTTATTTTAGTCATCTTCATAGCATTGACTTAGTATATGACTCATGATGTGGTAGTACCATCTAAATAAATAAAATGAAATATCTTGGATGATTTTATAAAATATAAAATTGGATGTATTACTTGCACTCTAAGGTTTTTTGACAATACTCATTGGTTTCATTACCCTCCCGTGAGCATGGACATGGTTTTTCCTGACATCTTTGTCTGCTAGCCTATGCACCACATCCACTTGACTCCATCCACCCATGACCTTCCTTATTTGGCTTTCACCTTGACTTGCCTTCTTGACTGCTTGATATGGAGGACTTCCCCATTTCTACCTCTGTGTTGGACTGCATCCATGTTTGTTGTGTGTCTCGGCTCTGAGTTGGTGACAGAACTTGCCTTTGGAGAGTTGGATTTTATGCCTAAATCACTCTAGCCAGTTGCCCCGATGTTTGGCTTAGCACGGCATTCCCTCTAGTGACATGAGTTGTTGTTGGCTAAAACTGAAAGCACATGTACTACTTATATTGGAAATCTATTATGAAATCTTGTGAACTTAAAATTCTAGAATGTGTTTTTCAACACACATGAATAAAGGCTAAATCAATGAACTGCTAAAATACCCCGTGAAGGTAATAGAAAGTTCTAAAAATCAATGGTTAAACAAATGCTATATCTAAATATTGATGACCTCATAAATGTAAATATGCCCCGGATGCAAGCTACGATTAGTTGTGCTTCTTAGCGCATGTGAAATCCCAGAGGGGTCATATAGGCCAAAAAGGCCATGGAAATGAAATGAATGATCCTAATGAACCTGGATCAACTTGATGTAGACATGATGCCTAGGTTGAATAAGCACTTTCTAAACAACTTATCCATTTGTGAGGCACTGCCATTCCCTTTTTCATTTTGTCCATCACAGAGTTAGCTTCCCCTTTCCCTGTCCAAAGTGTCACATAGTTGAGTTGAGCAAGTCACCCCTTTTGCCTAGCCTTCTTCTTAGCCTTCACCCTTTGCTAGCAGTTAGGCCATGTCTATTGAATGAGTATGTCTTTAAAGCTTTTGTGCAAGTGAACTATAAACAACATTAAAATATATATGTATTAATTGCCACTGAATGATGTTTATACTTTAAGTTAAGCTATGAATATGATTAAAGGAACATGTCTTAGTCTTTTGTTATAATCTAGTATTTGGTTATATTTTGACCTAATCAAACATAGTTTGACCATGGTCATTCTTGGGATCTGTGATGAGATGGACCACTTGTGCTTATGGATGTTGATTTATGGTCCCACATACACCTATTGATGATTCCATATGTTGGACTTATGCTTCAGATGCTGATTGATGCAGTTGATCAGTTTTATTATTATTTCCATATCATCATATTTTACACTGTCCGGGTATGGTGGACCCTTCAGATGACCCCACAGGTTATCACATGGTGTATGAGTACTCATCTCTAGTGGATTTGGGTCCCCTGGATCCATTGAGACACTTATCTTTCAGTTCCGGGCACTCATGGGCATGATAGCAGTAGTTATCCACCTCTTGACCAGTTTGGGCATGATGATCTAGCCTGTGCAACAGAGGCATTGGAGGCCAGTCATTGCCTAGGACGCTATAGAGGAAGGGGGTGGTCCAGCCACTTATTTTTACCATTATACCCCCCTTCTAGATAGCCCGGTACACTCAGTTTGACAGTGCAGGCACCCTGGATGGCATTTTGGGGCACTTTCAGGGTTTCGAGGAGGATTAAAAAATGGAATAAAAAGGTCACTGAGGAAAATTCAATTTGGGAAATTGAGGCAAGGTTTTGGCACTTGATATTCTCCGAGATCATCCATGGTGAACCCCCCTTCTTCTAGATCAGTTGGCATCAGTCAGTGGGGTACACAGTGGTTACAGGAGGTCTTTTACTACATGTGTCTCTCATATTTTGGAGACAGGATTTGATCATTTGTATATTTGACATGTCATAGACTTATATTTTATATTATTGTGCTATGGGGACATGCTAGTGAAGGAGATTAATACCTCCTAGTCCCACCATGAGCTCCTAGTGACTTGTCTTGGTCTTATTATGTGACACATGTGTTTCTAGCCACCCCTCATGTATGACGTCACCCTCATTGAGTCACTTTAGGCTATGATGTCATCACTTCGTGAGTGATCCATGTGATATATTATATTGACTCATATTAGCCGTTGATTAGATTGTTATATCTTTTGATCTCAACCACTAGTTTTAAAAAGTGGTTTTGTAGTTTAGGGTTTTGGTCTTCCCCTCTTATAAAAAGAGAAGACCCCCTCATTTGTAAAGTACCTTTGGAGCTCTTGAAGATTGGAATAGAATACTATTTTGTGGATCTACTTCTATTGTCTTGACGGATTCTTTTGCAAGTTGAATATACAGTATTTTCTCTATGTATCATTGTGGATCTTGGGCTACTAGTCGTTTTTCTGCAGGGAGGACGAATTGATGAGGAGGACGATTTGAAGGAGGCTATTGTTGGGGGGACCCACATATCTTCTCTTGGGTTGATCCTTGTGACAGGGAGTATCATTATTGTATCTTTGTGACATAGTTGATGCTTTCTATTACATATCTTCATCATTTTCATAATTATTTTACTTGGTTTGTTTCTAACTTGATCTTGTCTTGTAGGAGGAGGACGATTTAGCTCTCTTTGGAGGAGGACGTTTGGGCTTAGAGCACTAGATATCACTCTTGGATATACACATAGGGGGAATGCTATCAATTTGCAAAGTGGCCACAAGCAATTGAAGTATGTTCTACAAGGTATGTACCTAGATCCATTCATTCTTCTTCATTGGTCATAAAACCCTCATAATCAAAACCCTTGCATTTTTTATTTTTTAGATCTACTTGGATCTAGCATGATTTTGGGGATAATTTTTAAAACCCATCTCTATAGCATCCACGACAATTCAGATCTATAGTTTGGTGGTGATTGGCCTCCATTTGACCCATTTCCCAAGGTACATTAGCCTCTCCAAGGTAATTCACATTCCCTTGAAGAGGCTAGTTTGTTAGGTTCTAGTACGTGGGTAGGTGATGTTCTTGTTTCATTGAAGAGATCATCCCTCAAAACCTACCTCTAGTGCTTCACTTTTGTGTTTTTCACCTTGTGGGCCCTATTCCTCATTTTGAGGGTTGTGCCCCACTTGGGTCACTTAGTGATGCATTAGATCTAGTGAGATCTAGCCATGGTGTGCCCTTGATCTTCAAAACCCACCTTGCTTTGCACCTTGACTATCCCAATTTACATTTTGGTGGACATCCGACTCCATTTTCCCCTCCATCCAAGGAACTAGTCTTCCCTAAGTCAAATCGCACTCCTTGGGGTTGGTGGCTTTTGCTAGATCCCACACTTGGGTGTTCCTAATTTTTTTGCCAATCCATAGATCCATGCCATAGAACACCCCTAGTACCATTTTCCTTTAACTTTGACCAAGTGGACCCAACTTGGACCAATTTCCAATTTTTAAGGAGTGGTTCCCACATGACTAATTTTCACGGTACTAAATCATCCGATAGATCTATTAAATAAATCTCATAAGTGGTCCTTGTGACTCATTGGTTGAATCATAAGTCACTCTTTAAGCCTCTTCAACCACACTTTAACCCTTGGGCCCACTTAACTCTCATAGATCTAACTCACCATTGGTGTCCTTGTTTTACCTTACACATTTCCCTAGGAACCTTTGGGTTAGCTAGCCTTCCTTGATTGGCTAGGGTCTCCCCCTTGTTGACTCAAACCCAGTCGACAGGGGTTCCCATCACTATCGGCACCAACCCACCACAATCTCCCTGAGCATCGGCCCAAACAAGTTTTACCCCGTCCGGCAACACCTGCAGAGCAGATGAGGTCTCACCCGAGATGTTCAAGGGAGAGTTGAAGGAACCATGTTTCCGCCCAATGAAGGAGGATATTGCAGCATCTATCACTTAACTTGTTGCAACATCTCAGAAACAAATCTATGCATTTAACTCAGACATTATTTGTATTCATAGCATCATTCAACAAAACCATTCATCATCACATCAAACATAACAGTAAAGCAATTATTGCAGCAGGGAAACATTACACCATTCATGGATTCATATTGCAACATGCATTACCATAGATGAACAGAAGAAACACAGCGATTGCGCAAAACAACTCTGTCATATCATATTAATTCCGCAAAACCCAGATACAATATCTCCGCAAAACACAAATCTCGCAGATAACCCTTGATCTCCAACTACAAACACATATCTCCCAGATCCTTCCTCCCCCCTTCTACACATACAACTCTATGACTTTATATAGGCTTCTGCCTTTACATTGCTTGTCCACTTACTAACAACTTCCTAACCAACACTTTTAGCAAATGACCCAAAACTAACTGACATGGTCCAAATGACCCAAAAACCCGCAAACCACGGTACAATTGACCCAACCATACAAAAAGTAACATTATTTGTGCTCATCTTTCCGCCTTTCGTGGTATCGCAGCACTCACGGTGTCACAATACTGACCCATCCTAACCGCTTTCCAACAAGCCCCCAACACAATCTTGTGGCTTGCCCTCGAGCCATGTCAGCAGGACATGGTGTACTCGGACTCTGCTATGGCTGACCTATGTTTCGAAAACTATTCTTGCTGTATGGATCGCGTGATGTTGTCCTACTCCTTCTGCTACACTGATCATCGACTCACTGCCATGTAATTCTCACCCGAAAGTGGTCATCCCCCGACTTGTTGTCATGTACCTCTCAAACTCATCCTCCAGTCTCGAGGAATTGAGTGCAGACGGAGAAGAAGTTTACGAACATCGCCGAGGTGCTAAACAGGCCAACGGCTCTGGCACATCTGTTTCGCACCGGTAAGCACATACTACGGGGACCAGGGGGCTGCCACCCCCATCCTTTTTGTGGTCATAGGGACCACGAAGCTTCGAACTATCACCACCTTCCTAGACATCTTGGAAAGGACTTCATACTTGTAACACCCGAGTGTCCGCGGTGCGGCTTGCTCCAGGCGCTCATGCACACTCGTCGTTCGGGCCCTCAGCGCGCCTGGTGTGCTACCACATGAAATGAAGTGGATCATTTCCACAGCTTCCTTGGAATTCCTAACTTAGCTAGATTCCTGACCCTCTCGTAGCATAACTACCTCTCGACTGGAAATACCTCTATGCTCTGCTATCCTCGGGTTCCTATATTTATGCATCGCCTTCGTCTGATCGGCTGCCTCGACAATCATTTGCACAAATCGTTCACGTAAGATGCTAATCATATCATTTTGCTGTTCTTTGTGAGTATGAACTAAACTTTTGACGTGCGGCATGGAAACCATACTTCTGCCGGCTTCCATTCGTGCGAAAGTGTGCAAACCATCACCCTAGGTGCTGTTGGCCGTGCTGCTACGATGTACTCTTTGTGCAAATCGTGCGTGCTTCTGGCGGCAATCTGAGCCGACTAACTATCATACCTGCCAAAAGAAAAAGTTCCATTTTCTAATGATTCGTAATGATTCCTGATTTGACCCAGTTGGGACCCTACCACTATCCCGGAACACTCATAACTATAGCATAAGCTTCCCTGCTTGCACATTCCTGTGCCTTTCGGTGCGCCATCCTACCACTGTTCAACCTGCCATTTTTTTTTTTTTGGGCCGATGCGACTCAGGCATCGCGCTGCTCCAAGCCTGACTGATAGGGATTCAATGTGCTACCATTGATCAACTTGGGGAGCATCACCCCATCTAACTGCTGCAACTGTACCGCTCCTCCTGAGGTTATGTGACTGATGCGATATGGACCAAGCCAATGCATCTGCAACTTTCCTGGGTATTTCGTAAACTTACTGTCATACAACAACACCAAGTCACCCTGCTGAAACTGTTTGTTTTTAATATGGCGATCATGCCAAGCTTTCTGGTGATCCTTCTCTACACCCTGGTGGAATCTTGTAATAAAGCGATCTTCTTCCAATTGTACTAACTGCACGAGACGTTCTTCTAATGCTACCGCAACATCCATGCATGTCGCTGCCTCGATGTGCAGACTCGAAATAATGTACTCCATAGGCATGATCGCTTCCTGTCCATACACTAGTTTGAATGGTGTCTGTCCTATCAATCTCTTACATGTGGTGTGATATGCCCACAACACTGCTGGGATTTTTAGATCCCAGTCATCGCAGTTCACATTGCACACCTTTGTCAGCGCATGTTCCAATACCTTGTTGAAAGCTTCCACCGTGACATTTTCCTGCGGATGATATGGGGTACTCTTCTTGTGCTGTATCTACAGTTCCTCCATTAATGCGCTGATGGTGTGATTAAGAAAGTGGCTACCTTAATCACTCAACAATATCTTGGGGCAGCCAAATCAAGTGACAATATTGTCGAACAGGGAATGCGCGGATGTGGCCGCGAAACAATCAACGACTGGTGCAGCCTCTGCCCATCTTGTCAAATAGTCTCTCGCTGTGATGATGTATCTTGCACTAGTGCGATTCCCAGGTGGGTTGATTGGGCCCAAGAAATCTACTGCCCATTTGTCAAATGGCTGTAGCGTTAGTTGAGGGATCAACGACATCTCATCCCTCCTAGATGGCTTTCCAGTTCGCTGACAAACATCACAGGACCACGCATAGTCGGTCGCATCATTGTGCAGCGTGGGCCACCAGAGCCCTTCATGAAGCACCTTCCTGGTAGTCGCATGACCGCCATAGTGCCCCCCAACCACTCCTATGTGCGCTTCCAACAATATCTGTCCCTGCTCATGAGGTAGAACACAACGCCTCAATATCTCATCTGAGCCCAACTTGTACAATTCTTTGGCAATCAACTGGAAATCTGCAGCCTTAACCACCAACTGCTTCTTCTGTGTGGTGGTAAATTCTTTTGGTACGGTACCGGTCATCAAGAACTGCATGATTTCTTCAAAATAGTCATCAGCGACCTCGACCTTAAAGAGTTGAGCATCTGGCAATCCATCTTCAATGTTAGTCAACTCCTCTCCTATCTCAATCCGTGATAGATGATCAGGTCCAATATTGAAACGTCCTGGCTTCACAATTACTTCAAAATCAAACTCCTGAAAAAGAAGTAGCCAACGACATATTGCCCCCCCAACACAGGCTTATTGACCAGGTATTTTAATGCAGAATGGTCTGTGAACATATTAAAGTGTCCTCCCAATAGGTAGTGCCAAAACTTTTGTAGTGCATAGACCATCGCTAAGACTTCCCTTTTTGTAGTGGTATGGTTCCTTTCAGCCGACGACAACTTCCAACTTGTGAAAGCAATCAGATGATCCAGGTCCCCTTCACCTGGTTGTGCCAGCAGCACCCCTAACGTGAGTGATCAAGCATCCACGTGGACATGGAATTCCTTACTCCAGTCCGGAAAGACCGGTATCGGGGCTGAAGCCATATTAGCTTTTAGCGTCTCAAAACTGTCTTGACATTCAGGGCTCCATTGAAAGATTGCATCTTTCTTCAATAGCTTCTCCATAGGGATGGTAATTGATGCATAACCCCTGATGAACTTGCGATAATACCCCGTGTGACCCAACGTTGCTCTCAACTGTTTAACGGTAGCCGGCGGTGTTAAGCTCAAGATAAGTGCAATCTTTGCGGGTTCGACTAACAAACATTGCTTGCACACAATGTGACCCAGGAGTATGCCAAATGGTGCACAAAATATGCACTTCTTCAAGTTCAGCGATATCTGATGTTGTCGACAGCGCTCCAGCATCAACCGTAGGTTCTCCAAATGATCGCAGATCAAACCATAGACTGTCCAGTCATCCATGTATACCTGCAAAAACTTCTGAATGAAATCCTTAAATGCAGCAACAACAACCCGCGAGAATATCGCAGGTGTATTCTTCAACCCAAACGACATCACTGTGTACTGAAAACAACCCATTCTGTCACAAAAGTTGTCTTGTGGTGATCTTCCTTTGCAATGCGGATTTGATGATAGCCTGAAAACCCGTCCATGAAGGAATACATCTCCTGGCCGCCCACACCTTCGAGTACCTCATCAGTAAATGGTGTTGGAAAGGGATCATGCAAGTAGGCATCATTTAACTTCCGCAGATCGACACAAATGCGCACCTCGCCAGTCTTCTTGTCCTGCACCACCATAGGACTGATCCATTCTGACTCTTCAACCGGTTCAATGATACTGACATCCAACATGCGATCAAGTTCTAGCTTGACCCTCTCCTTATGGCACGAATTCAGTCGGCAGGGTCGCTACCTAATTGGTTTAGCTTCTGGTTTTAAGGGGATCTTCATCTCCCCTAAATCACTCTCATCTCACAAAAATTCATCGGAAACAAGTCTTGAAATTCATGTATCAAGTCGGTGACTTTTCCCATCATCTCATCATCCCAATAATCTCCAACATTCACGAACTTGGGAGTGGTCTCCGTCCCAGTATTAATCTTATGAAGCTTCAAAGGCTGGCTGATCGGATCACTTGGCGCATCAGGGGCTACCACATCGCGACTCCCTTCAGATTCCAGAATATTGGCATTCCGCGGATCATCACCGTCTTCGGACCCACCAATGATATTATAACATTCCATCATGGATTGCATCTGACAGTGCGTATGGGGATCCGCAACATATGCCACCGGAACAACCTTCAGGACTACATCGCGGATGAGTTGTAATGCATTATGGACATCTGGGTTAGCATCCGCGAAGCTGAACGTATGAGTGAAATAGACTGTCAATTCCAACCAAGTTGTGATTTCCCCTTGCAGTTCAGCGATAGTGTACCAGGATCTTGGCATCTCATCCAAAGTATGAATGAAAGCGTGGACCCACTCATCTCGTGGTCATGAGGCCCACAGCGCCTAACACTTCATCAAATGACTGGTAGGATCATTTCGACCATCATATTTTCTAGCGTGGTAAACTTCACTATCACCAAAGTGAACCATCATCAATCTTCGGCACTTCGCCCATTTCGTGATCGACTTCTTATGTGTCTCCCACCAGTGTGCTGGAGTGGCCTTTAGTGCTTCCTCCAATGCCAGCAGTTGCTGTGGTTCGGAAACTCTTTCCTTGAACTTCGCCAAAAATTCAAACAAACCAGGCAATCCTTCATACACTGGTAGGGTAACCGTTTCAGTCGCAACCCGGTATAATGACTACATGATTAACCCACACTTGCAGAGTGACACCTCATGCAAGCGGTTCTGCAAATGTTCTAATGCATCATCAGAGTCGGAAGACGCAAATTTGTCACTGCGCCATTCCATCTCACCCTTGGTAGTTGAATGAATATAATCTTCAAAAATGTTGAATGCATGGTCCCATCCACTGGGATCTTCATCCTTCACTGGTTCAATGTATCTGCGTCCTTCGGTCGGATCCAACGGGTCTATGACTCTGAGATCGTGATTTTCAAAAGTCATCATCCGCCTCTTAAAGTTGATTACTGCTCCACTATCGTTAGCCCATCCAATCCCCAGCAATGCAAGATAGGAGCTTCCCCCCTCAACTACTTCGATGACATCAAAGTTAGTGTAAGTATTCATTCCCTCAATGTCCACCACCAGTCGTGGAACTCTCCCAATCGGCATTACCTTGGCGTGATTAGCTAGTCGGAGCTATACAGGAGACCATCTTAATGGGGGGATCCCCATTTTCTGCCATGCTTGCTTGGTTAAGATGTTGACATCCGAACCAAGATCCAGAATAATTGAATCAACGTCATAGTCTCCAATTTGAATGTTCATCTGCATCTCCTTCCCCGTCTTTCACCGCTGTAAATAATTTACTGCAGACTCTTGCCTTCCTCTTGTCAATTGCGGCAACAACCCCTCAATCTCAGCAAGAGCAGCGGGATCCCTTGCCAACAGTAAACAACTTTCAAGGAATTCTGCAAATTTCCAGGCTGCGCTGATGGGCTGACCTTTGATGTGTCATCAAAGATGGGAGGCATATCATAGATGATGGCCTTAGCTTGAGCCTTTTCCATCAGTCATCGCGCCCGAAGGAATGTATTGCGCTCTGAATCAATGTCAAATGACACCTTTTTCTGCCCTTCTAATCGAATGAGCAGATGTGGGCTATCCTCTCCCATTGTTGTACCACCCTGAGTGATAACTGCGACAGTAGCATCTTGTGGCCTTGGCTCCGCAGAAATCGTCGCAACACTCGCACCTTGATTCTGGTTCAGCGGTGGATTCCCAGGTTGGTTGACATTCTAGTTAGTATTTTGATTTGTGCGTTGATTCTGGTTTTGTGCCAGTTGCTGCACCTGATTCTCTACCGGCGGCTACACCTGGTTCTAATTCTGCAACTGTGGAACATTTCCTGCTTGCCATCGCACAATCAACTGTGGGAAGTTCTCCACTGTATGATCTGTAACAAAGAAAAATGTACACTGTGTCTGCAATAGTGGGAAATATCGCCGATAGTGTCCCCATACCGCACAATGATAACACTATACAGGTCCGCGACCTCCTCGTCCTCCTCCACGACCAAATCCTCCACTGCGTTCGCCCCAGAATCCTCCATGAAATCTGCCCTGCTGTTGGTACCGCGGTTGACTAAAATGTTGCTATATAGGAGTTGGTTGCATGCCCTGCCCTTGCTGTGCATACTGCGGTTGTTGAACGTACTGTGGTTGTTGTGGAGCCATTTGCATCGGAGCATACTGTGGCATAAACTGCTGTGGTTGTTGCTGCGGTACAAACTGTACCTGCGGTTGAGGCAGCAACTCGGCTACTTGCGGTTGTTGTATGGAATGCTGGTCATCCTTTACATAGAATGCATCGTACGTTCTCTCATGAAGCAACCCATATGCCTGACAATATTTGTCATCGTGTCCCACAGATTTACAGAATGTGCAACACAGATTCATCAGTTTTGTGACCATATTCTGCATGTATGGGCATTCCTCATGGTGGTGCCCATATACCTGACAAACGGGACACCACAGCATGCCACCGCCATTCAATGGATTTGGTGCTCCTGAAACCAGATAATTGCAGAAGTTTGGGCAATTATCCTTAGTATGCCCTTCTCCTCGACATCACGTACACCATACTTCTTCACGCTCCTTGCCCTTCTTAAGATCTTGCAGCTGTATGGTCAGGTTAGCTAGCTGTGTCTGAATTTGCGACATCTCGGCTGCGTTTTCACCAATTGGCGAGGCTTCCAATCGCATTACAATCTCCAGAGCTTCACTAGGCGTTGTAATGTTCTGTTGCATCAGCGGTAGTCGAATGTGTGGAAGCAGTGCCGCGATGAACCATTCTTTATGTTGGACAGTGCTCATATCAAAACTAACCCTTACCATCAACGTTTTGAATCACTGGTCAAAGTCCCACACCGTTTCATTGGGATACTGCTTAATCTCTTTCAGTTATGTACTATACTGTGCTTCCGACTTGGATTTTTTGAATTCTGCAATCAATCTGTTCCTGATATCGTCCAGTGTCTTCTCCGGAGCTCCTGTAGGGACTAGAACAAACTTCATAAACCAATCTAATGTGTGACCTCGCAGAGTTGTCGCTAGCTATCCCTTCTTAGCATTATCATCAGTAGTCTGCTTTACGGTCCATACCGCTTCACATAAAAACCAGTACTGTTTAGGGTTGTTCGTTCCATTTCCATGGAACATCGAAAAGTTCGCATCCTCGCCCGCCATCCTAGGCTTCCTTCCCGCAGTTGTTGAACTACTAGCAATCAGGTTTTGTTGACACAGTGATGTCGAGGTTGTGTTTCTCATTGGTTGACAGATAGTGAGTGGAGGTGTGGGTATGCTGCCGCTGGGGTTTGGTCATGCCTCTATCCTGGGCGTAGCCTGGTTTTCCTTGTCCGGACTGTGAGGTTGCTTCGTCCCATGTGGTCTTCCTTCGCGGCCTTGCGGTTCGATCACAGTAGGACCTTCTCCTATCCTCCGCCTATTCTCCTGTCGAAACCTTGCTCCTTCCCTTGTAAGACCACTCTCTTCCTCGGCTTCACTCACAGTCTCGTCATGACCTGCACCCATCTACCCCTTATTATTCCATGTACCGCCCCCTTGCCGTCACGATACCCATGGCCTCCGCCCACCAGGCTGTTTACTGATCCAGATGCATCTTCAATATACCCTTTTCACAAATAAGCATTTTAATGGACATTTGAAGCGACAACAGAAACCTTCCCTGGGGTCCGCGGAAGAAGTATCTTTCAGCTTCACTATAAGACTTTAGGGTATCAACCACAAATTCAGTGATATAGCCTTCCAATATGCTATCGAGCCAAACTTCGATAGCCCACGACGCCTTGTTGTCAACTCCCTGCAGATCCTGGATCAGCTTTGGGGTCTAGGTTGTCGGTTCACCGCCTTGGAAGTTCCTCTTCTGGAAGGTCAATTTTGCCAACCATTCAAACAAGATGACTAGAAATTTGCAAAAGAACCATTGATGTGGACCATCGTGAATGTACCTTTCTACCCACCGATCCACTGTCAACTGAGTGTTTCAACTTTCTTCTTCAGCAAATTCTTGCTACTTTTGGTCAAACCAGCTTTGGATTTCCGGTTGTGTCGGATGCCACATATCCTCCGGTCACTTCAAACAAGGTCCCGACAATGGAACCATTTGTTGAATCAAACCCAGTCAACAGGGGTTCCCATCACTGTCGACACCAACCCACCGTGATCTCCCTGAGCACCGGCCCAGACAGGTTTTACCCCGTCCGGCAACACTTGCAGAGTAGATGAGGTCTCACCCAAGATGTTCAAGGGAGAGTTGAAGGAACCATGTTTCCGCCCAATGAAGGAGGATATTGTGGCATCTATCACTTAACTTCTTGTAACATCTCATAAACAGATCTATGCATTTAACTCAGACATTATTTGTATTCGTAGCATCATTCAACAAAACCATTCATCATCGCATCAAACATAACCGTAAAGCAATTATTGTAGCAGGGAAACATTACACCATTCATGGATTCATATTGCAACATGCATTACCATATACGAACAAAAGAAACACAGGGATTGCGCAAAACAGCTCTGTCATATCATATTAATTCCGCAAAAACCCAGATACAATATCTTTGCAAAACATAGATCTCGCAGATAACCCTTGATCTCCAACTATAGACACATATCTCCCAGATCCTTCCTCCCCCCTTCTACACATACAACTCTATGACTTTATATAGGTTTCCGCCTTTACATTGCTTGTCCACTTACTAACAACTTCCTAACCGACACTTTTAGCAAATGACCCAAAACTAACTGACATGGTCCAAATGACCCAAATACCCACAAACCGCGGTACAATTAACCCAACCATACAAAAAGTAACATTATTTGTGCTCGTCTTTCCGCCTTTCGCGGTATCACAGCACTCACAGTGTTGCAATAATGACCCATCCTAACCACCTACCAACACCCCTTGATCTTGATTAGTCTTGATCTAAAGCGAAGAGTGCCTCGATTGACGTGACTCCCAGCTTGCATTGGGAACCGTGGCATCTCTTGGGTCACCTCTTTAGTTGTCCAACACCTCTGCCATATTGGATGGGATAGCTTTAGGGACAACTACAAGTTGTGTGATAACAATACCAAAATTAGATTCAGACATCTCGGGCACTAAATATCATTTTTGTATGTCAATTAGTGAGATGAAATATCTTCATGCTTTTTTATTGTTCTTTGGGTATACATGGTTTATTACTTGTGACATTTTTTTGAAGAAACATTTATTTATTATAGATTTGACCAATGCTTCTATTTAATGTATAGGTTAACTCATTTGCATATCTACTTCCAAACTTTGATCATTCTTTGAAGAGTGATGTCTCTGCAGCTATTGTTGTATTTGAACGGAGGTATGTTATTTCTATTTAGGGTGCTCACCAGCCAACTATATTGTTTGAAATTAACAGTTCACTATGTTTATTTAGATACTCCCTCATAGTACAGGGCATATAAGGTAATAATATGTTTCTTTTTGTACATAAAACTTGAAAGTTATTCATACCTTTTTTAAGAGACATTTTATCATTCTATGGTTGTTATATGTAGGAAAAAGTAACAAGTATTCAATTTTACTAACAGAGAGTTCAATATTATTCATATGCATTACCTATTTTAACTTGAATATGATTCACAATAGATGAAAAATTTGTAGGAAGTAGTGATTTTTATAGGAGATAAATCTTTGAAACTGATGGTCAAATGAATTAGGGTTCATGTTCTTGCTAATCATGTGATATTTCTTTTTTTTATATTGTTCTTAAGAATGCCACGTTAATGTTTTGAGGGGGCTACTTTGTGTCCATTGTAGATATCAGAGACTAGGAAATGAAGCTCCTCACATATGTAATGCTTCCTTAACTCAGGTTCAGTTTTTGTATCATGCTTCCCATTATAATGGCCATTTCCTTCACTAGTATATTGAAAATTAAAAAAAAAATGAAGGCAAAGGAGAATATGGCAGTGTGGCATTATGGATTTTGGACTCCTACATTATAGCTTGATCACACACTTAGCATTAATGGATAGTTCATTGCCTCAACTGCTCACATTTCAAATTTCAAATTTCAATTTCTAGTTTTGAATGATTCGTTTTAAAGATTTTGTTTCAAACACAGTGCTTGGTTCATGGATTCAAAGCATGAAATTGAGTTCTATGTAGTATGTACATCTTTAGTGGATAATATCCATCCAAAGTATAGTTTCCATTTTTATTCAAATTTTGCAGGGAGAAAGGATAAATGTATATGTTTTGGACCTTTTTCAACCATAGTGCAAAGGAGATGTTTTGGACCATACAAATTCAATCTATACACTTAATTACAAATTACTTGAAAAATTCTAAATTAGGTTTTGATTGTGATGATTGCCAATCACAGATTCAATTTCTTTCTGCAATCTCTTCATTGCATGAGGATTTCTGAACAACTCACTCATTTCCCATTCTATTGATGTAGTAAATGTTCCTGCTACTCCACCGCCGAATATGTCCTGTCTGAATACAATATGATCATTCTTTTCTTACGAAAGTACAACAAAATGTTATGATCATTCTTCTTTTATTGTGAAAGCATAAAAAAATGTTAGATTGACTGAAAGTTCAAGAACTAGAATAGAAACATCTTAATTTGGTTTTTAACATTAAAGAAAACCAGAGACAAACCCTCCGTTTAAAAGAATATAGAGTAAGATATATGTATGTTGTTTGTTGAGCTTTTCATGAACTAGTGTAGAAATATCTTAAATTGGATTTTAACATGAAAGAAAACTAGAGACAAACCCTTTATGTTTAAAAGAATATGGAGTAAGATAGATGTATGTTGTTTGTTGAGCTCTGGTAGAGTGGTATATTAGTGTAAACTTACCTTTTTTTTGCCCCAATTCTATTCCTAACACAAGGTGCTTATGGAATTTACTTAGAGGGTTCTTTAAGTAGTCGTAAGAGTGACATGTTGAAGGGGTTAACTCTGGCTCCAAACGCTATCAAGATTATGGATTAAGATAGATGTATGTCGTTTGCTAATTCGTGGTGCAATGTAAGTTTACTTTCTTTCACCCAAATTCTGTTCCTAATAGATGGTGTATATGACATTCACTTAGGAATCCTTAGAGTGACATGTCTTGGGATTAAATTTGGATCAAAATCCTGCCAAGTTCATGGATTTAAAACATAGATACATGATGTTTGGTAAGTTGTAATGAAGTGTGTAAGTCTATCTTCTTTTCCCAAATTATATTCTATTCTAATAGGTGTAATGTACCCACCCTTGGACCCAATGCAAGAAAGGGAACATGCTACCAATCTATGGGGATTTTCATAAAACTCAGCCCATTCATTAGATGCATACAATTAAAAACAAAAGTGTGTAGATGTAAATCAAACAAATATGCACAGCAGAAATAAATTCATCCACACACATATTTTCATATGCACTCAATATATCAGTAACAATCATCAATTAATTAAAACAATGTAGAAGTAAATACACATAAGAGAATATACTCATCTCACTATAATGCGGTCCCAAACAACTAGCTATGTCGCCGCAACGTTCCTCCCAACCATAGGCCAGTTGTGTTCATCAATCTCTCAACACAAATGCCACCCCCGAGCTGGGCATGATTCTTACAAGGAACAGGGGACATTCAAGCTCACACACAGCCAATTAATCATTCCATCTGAGCCAAGCCAGTCCATAGCTGGGTTTATCAGGCTACAATTGAGCCATGGATGCTTATTGTCAAGCTCAAGCCAAAACAATGAATACCCATACCCATACCCCAACATACTCTTTTCTCACATAGCAAGCACAACATTGGGCATAGATACACATTTTAAACAATGGGATTTACAAATAAGATGGCCATGGGTTTTCCCAAAAACGTTCCCAACCAAAAACGGATTGTGGGATGGGGCAAACAACCACGGGGAGGAAAAACGATTTCTTCCCCAAATATCTCAGCCTTCAATAACCCAAAACGGTCTCTATTGAATCCCCGTTTGATTTCCCCTTCTTCCCCATTGGTATACAACACAAAAACGCCCTTCTCCCAGCTGAGGATCAAGGAAAACCATAAAAACATGGCTGGAAAACGCCCAGGTAGCTCCCAACTCGTGAGGAAGAGGAACTGGTTGATGGGTAATGGCTTGGGGAGCAATTCATGGCTCTTTTTCTTGCCCCAAAAGACAAACATGATTTTCCATGAAGGGTGGCTTGCCCATACCCGAATTTGGACAGCCATACCTCTCCATTTCCAAGGCATTAACTACCTCAACCAACTCTTGGGAGAAATCAATGGTTGGGTGCAAAAGTCAACATGGGTAGTTGAGGGTTTGATGGGTTCTCTCATTGACACTTGGCTTGACTTGAGTGGCTCAAGGGTTTGAATGTCCCCCCCCCCAATTCCTTGTAAAATCATGCCCCCATCTCTTGTTGCATTGCATAGCTAGTTGTGGGTATTTATTAAAATGCATATTTACAATTTCAATGTGCTTGGCTAGCACATAAACCATATGCATCACTAAATCGATGGCGGGGGCCTTGGCCTTGAGCTCCTCACCACGATTTTATAACAATATTACATCATTTACAATTTAATGCCATGGGGTCAAACTGGGGACATTACAATAGGTGGTGCTGATGGCACCTACTTAGGGGTCCTAAGAGTGAAATATCCTACTAGTTAATTCTGGTTCCAAACGCTGCCAAGATTATGGATTCAAATATAGATTGCATGTTGTTTCTTGAGTTGTGGTGGAGCAGTAAAGTAGTGTAATTTTACCTTCTTTGGTCCAAATTTTACTTATAAGAGATGGTACTTGTTCCATAGGGTTAGGAGTGATTATGTCATCTAGTTAGGACTCATAAAAGTGACATGTGAGGGGTTAACTCTGGCTCCAAACCCTTCCAACATTATGGATTAAAAGATAAAGGTATTCTGTTTGCTGAGCTTTGGTGCAACAGTAAATCTAAAATTCTATTCCTAACTGATGGTGCTTATGTCATCTACTTAGGAGTCCTCAGAGGGGTTAAATTTATCTCCAAATGCTGCCAAGACTATGTATTAAAAGATAGATGTCTGTTGTTTGATGAGCTATGGTGCAATGTTAATTTTACCTTCTTTAGCCCAACGATCAACCTATGTTCCTAACAGATGGTTTTTTATGGCATCTACTTAGGGGTGTTTATGGTATCTAGTCAGTAGTCCTAAGAGTGACAAGAGTGACATGCCGGGGAGGTTAACTTTGGGTCAAAACATTGCCAAGATTATTGATTAAAAATATATTTACATTGTTTGTTGGGTTCTGGTACAATGATAAATTAATTTAAATTTACCTTCTTTGAACCAAATTCGATCTATTTAGGGATCCTTGCCAAATGTCACAAGCACCATATGTTATGAATAGAATTGAATCCCAAATTCTACTCCCACTAGATGGTGCTTATTTCATCTATTTAGGGATCCCTACCAAATGTCACAAGCACCATCTATTATGAATAGAATTGGAGCCAAAGAAGGTAAACTTACACTGATTTATGATTGCACCATAGCTCAACAAACAATAGGTTATTTGTTGAGCTGTGGTGGAGTCGTAAATCATAGTAAGTTCTTAGTTTACCTTCTTTGGCTCGAATTCTATTCATAACATAAAGTGTTATGGTATCTTCTTAGGGGTATCAAGATTATGGATAATAGTTATATGTACATAGTTTGTTGAGTTGTGGTGTAGTGGTAAATCAATGTGAGTTTACCTTCTTCAGCTCAACTTCTATCCATAATAGATGGTGATTATGGCATCAAATTAGGAGTGTTTATTACATCTACTTAGGTGTCCCTTCCAGGATTATGGATTAAAAGATAAATATATGTTGTTGCCTAAGTTGTGGTGCAGTGGTAAATAAGTGTAAACCTTTTTTTCTTCAAATTCTATACCTAACAAATGGTACTTATGGAATCTACTTAGGGTGTGCTTACTGCATCTACTTAGGAGTTCCTGTCAAAATTATAGATTGAAATATAGATGTAACATATATGGATTAAAAGATAGATAGGTTTATCCTACATATTTAAAGGTACAAATCATGGATTTGTACAGAAAACAAGTTTTAAAGCACAATTTAAGTGTAAATATGCACACTTTAGATGGTTGTTTGCTCTTTGATTTCCCATAAATCTAATTTATAGTGAGCTATTTTTGCAGATCTGAGTTTGTTTTGGCAAGTTAGCATTCATATCTTGAGTCAAATTACCCAAGAAGTCTCTCATGACGCTAGCACACACTAGCAGACCATGGTCACACTGGTCCAATTCCTAGTCAGTTGTTTTCATATGGTTTTAGGTGTTAACAGGTCCTTAACAACACTAATTCACCAAAAAAAAGGGTTGAAGAGAATGGGTATGTAGTGGTAGGTTCCTGTAGTTTTCCTGCACTATTTATCTCAAAGTGTGGATATGTTATACCTGTAGTTTTCCTGCACTATTTACCTCAAAGTGCGGATAAGTTATACCTATAGTTTTCCTACAACTTTTTCCATATTAATAGAACTGTGAGGTATAAATTGAGAAAATTTGGATATTCTACTAATCTACAACATAATTGATACTTGTATGGTCTCATCCTTATAGGGTCTTTTGTTAGAGCCAAACCTTTTGGTAAGAATATATAATATACCAAAATGAAGAGTACATGTCAATGCCACACTACACTAATTTCACAACACCACTAGAAACATCAAATTACTGCCAGGAGAGTGAAAAATGTGGGAGTCCATGTCATACTGCACTCATATAGCAAGCCATGTGACACAAAACCGTCACCAGAAGACAATGAAGAGAATTAGGTGACTATGTTGTGGTGATGCACTCATTTCACAATGCCACAAGACAGAAATGCTCTTAGAAGAAAACAAAGAGAAGCTAGTGTCTACATCATGATGCATTCATATCATAACAACAAAATACACATCAAACCACTATCAGCCAATCATAAATGCAACTAATGCATTGATATGGCTATAATAACATTTCAAATTCTAGCGATGATTATATGACTTGTTAGACAATCAATATAGGAAACTATTTTACTTGTGAAGAAGATTTTGTGACTAAGATGTGAACTCACAAATGAAGAATTGATAATGACACTCGCTGAACAAACTCTATTACTTATAATACTCATAAATAACACAAAATGGGAAAATAAATAGGAGACAAGAGATACCATGAACTGAGAATATTATTAGTTCTTAAAAAACATCAAAATTCAAGAGTTGGCATTTGTAAGACAAGCAACCATCAAATAAAGCAAGTATGTCCTTTTAAAAATATTCCACTGAAGCAAAACAATAGTTAACATAAGTCGAGATAGACCCCAAAGTATTATATATAGGATCTTTTAGTACTAAAACCTATTAAAATTCAACTTTTGCTTATGCTAAATCACAAAGGTTTGTGGCATGGATACCTAATACAACTTTTCTAGCGCTTCTTTTAGATCTAAGATTGTAAGCAAAAAATGTAGACTTTACTAATTTGTTTAATATTTGGAGTACGTTTATTCAATTCACAAGAATTTGTAGAGGATAAAATCTAAAGACAAGTTTCTTAGCTACTTTATTGTATTTTATAGGCCATTCCACAATATTTGTCCCTCAAGACAGTTGGAGGCTTAGGGATTAATCGAGTCTTGATAGAGGAGACTCAACTTCATATAGATATTGGTGCATCATCTAATATATTAGAGGTGGATGGTTAAGTAGGCATGATGAATCAAATAAATTGGAAATGAAAGATTAGTTTTTAAACTTTGGAATATGCGATTTTAATTTCAATTTTCTTTTCTTTTGAGGATTTGTCCTTCATATAGTATGATTTCTGAAATATCTAATTGTTCCAAACTAGGATTATCACTTGATAGACAAGCTATGGTGTAATCCTGATAGTAAAGAGTTTGTATAATGCATTAATCGTCCATGGCATCACAAGAGTATGCTATTGTTTTTCGTCACCAAAGACTCCCCTTTTACAGTTCCTACTTTTCAGTGAAGCAATTCACTGCAAATTTTTTAATGAAGTTTTTAATTTGCAGAACCAAGTGAGTGACATAATGGTTATATTCTTTTCAAGGCCAATGGAGGATTGAATTAGATGCAGATAGTAGTAAGTGACAAAAAGTCTATACATGTAGCATGCTTTATAAATGTTGGTTCTAGCATGTTGTCTTGTTTATTTATAAAAAAATTCTATCTCGTAGATTTGTGTTCTGGTTGCCATTGCAAAGATTATAAAATGCAGTACTTGTTATACCAATTCTGGACAACAATTCATTTTGGGCCAATCTGAGGTGAATTTAAATTCTCTACCAAGCAACCTGAATTGATTTAGTTTCTTGAAATATAAAATCTCCCTACATTTATAATTTTTAGTAATATATGATGCTTTTTCAACAGTACAGAAATGTTAGATCTCACATTTGTTTTAAACTAATGTGATGATCCAGTGAATTCAAAGACATTTTTAATCTCCATCACTTAATATTCTAAAGGAAAACGTGTGCATTGTTGAGTCTTTACCACCATCTCATAAAAATGTTAAACCATTGGAGAAGGACCCAGTGTCTTGGTCAAAGGTGTGTTAGACACTAACCTTATTCTGGTCCATAGTTTTTGATAAATTTTGGAAGAAATATTTTCCATATACTAATATTTGTTCAAATTATTGTTTTATTTTGTATAAATAGAGTATTGTACAGTGTTTGATGTACATGTATCTTTCTACAAGCATGAGATGCATTCTTTTATAAAAGGGCACAATGTGTTATATTTCACTCATGATGATTCACGTCTTGCAAATAATGACCTTCCTAATTCAATTCAGGAGATCCGTTGTGCCAATTATCAAGCTCTAAAGTTTGTTGATTGCATTGAGAAACTTGCATGAACTCTTCTCACCAAAATTTAGGAAAGGGCACCCTTCATTGCACTCCATCTCAGGTATCTCATGTTTCAAATTGGTGGTGTTAAAGAATGTGAATAGGAGGCACTTTGGTTATTGCTCTAACACTAGGGATTGATGGACATGATGCATGCTTTTCTTGATGTGTTTAGGTATGAGAAATATATGATTGCATATACAGAATGCACACATGGGCTTGCATTGGAGGATGGACTTTCCCTTTCTTCTAATTTTGAAGTAAATCTGGATATCATGCTTCTCTCTCATTTTTTAATGCCTACTCCCTATTGTATGAAAACTTCATTGACTCTATTGTGCTAGCAAATGCAGTGTTTTCCCAAGAAGTTAAGAAGTTGTAAAATGAACAATTTAAGCCATTCAACCAGGTGACCTAGGACCTTTTTAAAGAGACCATGATTGTCTATTAGTTCACTGCTGTAAAATTATATAATATATTCTATTTAAGGGTGTTAGCTCAATGAAAGAGCACCTGCCTCATTGGCAGGAAGTTTGTGGTTCGATTCCTCCATACCCTATATAATTAGCGATTAAAAACGACTAAATTAGTGACCAAAAAATGAGAGATAAGTGACCAAAAAATGAGAGATAAGCGACCAGAAAAATGGCCAAAATTCGCATATGAATAACCAAATGGCGGTTTTGGTGGCTAATTTTCAGTCTCTTATCACATGACAAAAAATGTGGTCATATTTAGTTTGGTAATTTATAGCTTGTTTTGTGCTCATTAATTTAGTCAGATTTTTTGTCATTAATTTGGCCTTATATTTGGTCATTAATTGTGACAATTAATGACCAAATATATGACCAAATATACAACCAAATTAATGACAAAATATACAACCAAATTAATGACCAAAAGACAAGGTATAAATGACCAAACTAAATATGACCACATTTTTTGTCACGTGATAAGAGACCGGAAATTAGCCACCAGTGATCGTCAAATCAAAAGTGGTCATTTATATGCAGATTTTGGTCTTTTTTTGTTACTTATCTCTTATTTTGTACTAGTGGAAGAAGGAGATTATGGAAATGAGTGAGAGGAGAAGGTTTGGTCACTGTATAAGATCTATAGGATGGCTCTGAGCTGCTGGCTGCTCTTGAAGTGTGCACTGGCCTTCTGTGTCTTCTTGCAAGCTCTCAAACTGACTACTCTTTCTTTGTGAAACTCTACAGAACCACCTCAAGAAATCTAGATCTTTGCATCAAATTATGAAGGATGGATCTTCACATGAAATGGTTGGATCATATCTTCAATGTGGTATCAATGGTTGCATTGGATCATGTTCAGAAGAGTGGAACTGGAACTATGGGGCACATCTCCCATAGGTTGGCTAGGGCACATCTCCTTGCCTTAATAAGCTAAAGTGCTCACACACAAATTCAATAATGATAAAATGTTGTGAAAAGGAGTTGCTTGGCTTATTTTATAAACTTCCTGATGACCTGCTGAGCAAGTTGACGTGCTTGGTGACTTGTGAGAGCCCTTCCAAATTTTCCCTCCTTGAGTGGATAGGATTTCCTGCTTTTCCTCTCTTACAACTTTTCATCCTTTTAGAAACTGCGCCCTCCTTGATTTGAGATGTTTCCTGCTTTGTAAAATAGTTTCCCCTTTGTAAACTGGCCTCTAATTTGGAAACTGCGCTCTTTGGTATGTTTCCTTATTTGTTAACTGGCTTGCTTTTGGAAATTGTGCCCTCCCTTGGCTTTTCTGGATGTTTCCACTTTTCTGCTTTTGGCAACTTCTTACACCTTCCCTGCTTTTCATCCTTTGCTATTTTCTTGCCTCCAGTTCCATTTTAGAAACCTTATCCTCATGAGGGCGCCCTCTTGGCCCACTTGCTCAAAATTTAGGAATAATTATTTATAAAAATAATTAAAATTAATAAAATTATTGTTTATACTAGACTTAGGATAATATTTATTCTAAGCATAAAAAAATGAAATAAATTTATCTCCTTAGGGTTTATTTTGTCCCCTTTACCCATGGGGTCTAAATGAGCCAAAATTGGGGACATGACAGTTCTCCCCTCCCAAGCTTGCTTGTCCTCAAGCAAAAAAAAAACTCCAACTCTAACCAAAAGTCCACCATGTTTTTACTGCACCACTCTGATTATAATCATTCTACTAATGACTAATTCCTTTTTCAACAAAATTTTCAACCCAACTAACATAGCTGAGAAGAATGCCTGGATCCCACTGTTTGTGCTACATGTATCCCAATGGCACGGTTACTTGTGGAAAACTGTCATTCCAAATAATTCCAGGGTCCCACTGCTTCAGCCTCATCCTTCCAAACATTAGGATAAACATGCACAATATATCATCATGGAGGATGTCTAGATCACTCCACCATACTGGAAGTTTATCATTTCCAATGCAAAACTGGACCTCAATGAGTCCCTCCAACCAAGTATGGAACTCATCATGTTCCATGTGCAAACCAGCACATAGACTAATACCTATGCTAGAAAATGGACATAGGTGGCAATCCCATGTCTTCAAAGCATCATCTAGAAACCATAGATGTCCATGCAACATCTCAAAACAAATGTATGATGTGTCATTCAACTCTCCCCTGATGCAAATAAAAAACTCACCCTTGGGGGTGCTTAGCTCCAATATGTATCCATCCACCCAATCAATGGATGAACAAACACTCCAACTGAATGAAATATTATGCATGATGGAGACATTAGATAGATGTCTTTGCTGCTGCTCATCAAGCTGGAAAGGAAATGGTGCACTTGTCAGGCCACATGGCTTGACCTTGAAGTCATCAATGGAATATGTTGGAGCCTCCTGCTCCTCATGTGGAACCCATAGGAAAAATCCTTTTATCCAAATTTCATCCCTATGTGTGTTGGTTGCCATATGTATGCGGGGTAAAGGAAAGTGAGCCAACTCTTGGAAGAAATTATCCATTAATCTTGTGGTTGGTTCAACTGAGATGAATTCAAGTGCCTTCTCCAAAAATCTGCAACTTTCTCCATGAGGCAACTTATAATCTTTCTGGCAATGGATAGGTGCTTGGCCTTCATCTTGCTTAACTCCAAACTCTCTAAGCTCATGCACATTAGATTTTACTCCATGTTCCCAATGCACACAAGTACTAAGAATAAAATCATTGTTGTTCCAATGACAAGGGTGAGGGTCCCATGTCCAATCACCAAAAGGGTAGGCATCATGAACATTCCATGGATGCCCATGCTGCTAACCGAAGGTATAAAATGTATCAAAGGTCGACTCTACATTTCTGCAAGCAGGAATATTACTCATGTCTCTTCTCTCCCAAATAGGAAATGAAGAGACACAACCCAATGGTCTAGATGGAAAGCAAGATGCTTCCCCATGTGAAAATTTCCAATGGCTCAACTCTCTGCCAATGGTCAAAGGATGCCTGCAACCATCTTGTGTCCCACTTAATGAAGTCAAATGGTAACCATCTGCATCTTTATGTGATGTGGCATCAAACATAGTCATGCGATGCCTCTGCAACTACTAGGTAGGGAATGGCGCTTCCCTTAAATCAACTGAAGTGAATGTGGGAGCCTTCTGCTCCTTTTCAAGCTCCATCAAAATGAAATTCTTGATCCAAACTTCATTCTCAAATGTCATAGAAGAAGTAGAAGGGTCTGATGTGGGATCATGGACCAAAATATCTTCTCTGCAAACTTCATCCACCCAACTAATAGATGCATCAACTCCATCACAGGTTGGTCCATCACACATGAGCTCTTATGATTCCTTAGGGGAGGAATGACTTACTCCATGCAGAAGCTCAGTTTCGCTCTGGGAAACTGTACGTGCTTGGAACTTTTCCTCTGTATCTAAAATTTACTCAAGCACATGCATTTCATCATGCACCTTATGAACCACCATCACATGAGGTTCTTACATAGAACTCCAAATACAACCAACCATAAGAGACTGGTTGAATGGTATGAGTGATCTTTGCAAATTTTGATGAAGTTTCTCTATTTGGATCTTGGATTCTAAGAGGGCACCTTGAGTGCTTCTCAAAGAATCTTGGGTGGCCATCAACTCATCATTGAGCTTGCTGATCTCTTCATCATCCTTCAAGGATGCTCCCTACAACATATACACAAGTTCATGCAAATAATTTTTATCAAAAAACATATCTAAAAAATTACCTTGGATTATAGACATTTCTCTCTGAATATTCTCCATGGCTTCAAGGAAAGATGAATCTTCCAATGAAGTAGCTCTCCAACAAGACTGTGACACTGAAACATGCATGTCACAGAGAGTGTGTAAGGCATCCTTGATACTTCTTTCATTCATCTTAAGTGGCCTTTCAAAAGGGGAAGGTGGAGAATAACCCTCTTTATCATCTACCCATGGATCAACCTCTTGAAGCTCAGGTGGTGATATTGAGATTGATCCTGTGACTTCTTCCTTGAATGCAAGGATCTCATCTTATTTAGTATTAGGGAAACTTGTAATTGAAACAACCTCATCAAGAGGTATCTCTATGTCACCCACATACAGAGATAGACATCCATCATTAGATGTCTCCTCATAACTTAGGCACCCATCAGTAGGTACCTCTTCACAACATCCATTAGTAGATGCTTCTTCAGAATTTGAACAACTGTTAGTAGATGCCTCTTCTTGGCACCCATTCATAGCTACAGCTAGATACTCCTGGTAGTGGTAGGGCAATTTTTTACCTGCAGGTATCCTCTTTGCTAACTCCTTCTTAGGATTAGCCATTGGTGGTTCATCCCATTGATCTATGTACATATGGTCATAAATGTAACCATCCTCATCTTTTGGTAGTCCTTCATCAATGTAAATTATCTCTTCTTCCTCATACAAATCAAAACTTCCATCTTCCATGTCAGTCATTGCTTCCACAATTTCTACTTGAAAACACTTCTGAGATATATTCCACTCAGAATTACTTTCCACAAGATGAGGCAAGGAAAGTGCTCTAATACCACTGTAATATCCTTGATATTATATCAAATATATTATCTCATTTTCAGAATTAAAAACATCAATTGACACAAGAATTAACTTATACCACAGATGGTTGAGAAACTAGTTGCAGAAAAAACTAGTTTTGGACACAATTGGATTTCCCCCCAGGGTTAGGACTGTGTAAGGTTTATGATATTATAAATATATGGGTGTATATGAAGAAGAAAAGGTATCAGGTTCAAGAACAACTATTGATTCCTATGCACAAAGTACTGTGGCCATTTACATTTCAACAACAACTAGGCTGATGTCTACTTTGATGCTTCCTGGGCACACCTACATATGAAAACTAAACTCATTGCTTACACATGAATGAAACCAAATGTAATATATCAGAAATTAAACTCTTGATTAGGTTTTGGACAAGTTCTTCTGATAATTTGGGAGTTTCTGGTTGAGTTTGGGAGCAAAGAGAGGAAAAATGCTATGTAGGACTACTTAACTAGTAATTTTCCAAACTCTTCCAAATGGACTGATATGATCTCAGATTTGCAATATGAATGTGATATGGTATTAACCAATGTCTCAGGGACCCAACACAACTGACATAATTGAATTTGGGCATACATATACTTGTTAATTGATCAAACTGTAAAACTAGTCAAATTCGGGTGCCCAATGAGCTAGTCTTGATTACTGAGGACTCAAACAACCAGAGAGCGTTATTAAACTCTTATTTTTGGATGGGGATGGATTCTACAGGGAGTTAAAAAATAGAATCAACCTTCAGAAATATAGATAGTTACTTTGAGCTCTGTATGATGCATAAACTGTAAAACTAGTCAATAAAAAGTGTACATTGAGCTAGTCTTTGAAAGATAGGACTCAAACTGGAAAATGATGATATTTAATTCATCTTATGATATCTAATGGGGATTTGATATGTTATGTAAATCAATAGCAAATAATGCTGAGTTCATTAAGCTTAAACATTAAATGGTATAGCCTCAGACATCATAGATAATCTTTGTACTTGAATTATTACAATGATAGAAGAAGGAGATTCCAGAAAGGAATGAGAGGAGAAGGTGTGGTCACTGTATCAGATATGTAGGATGGCTCTGAGCTGCTGGCTGCTCCTGAGGTTCCCACTGGCCTTCTATGTCTTCTTGCAAGCTCTCAAACTGACTACTCTTTCTTTGTGAAACTCTATAGAACCACCTCAAGAAATCTGGATCTTTGCATAAACATCTGAAGAATGGATCTTCACATGAAATGGATGGATTTGATCTGCAATGTGGTATAAATGGTTGCACTAGATCATGTACATAAGAGTGAAACTGGAACTATCAGGAACATCTCCCATAGGTTGGCTAGGGCACATCTCCTTGCCTTGGTAAGCTAAAGTGCCCAGACACAAATTCAATAATGATCAAAGTTGTGAAAAGGAGTTGCTTGGCTTCTTTTATAAACTTCCTGATGACTTGCTGAGCAAGTTGATGTGCTTGGTGACCTATGAGATCCCTTCCAAATTCACCCTCCTTGAGTGGATAGGCTTTCCTTCTTTTCCTCTCTTACAACTTTTCATCCTTTTAGAAATCACGCCCTCTTTGACTTGAGATGTTTCCTTCTTTGTAAAATGATAGTTTCCTGCTTTGTAAATTGGCCTCTAATTTGGAAACCACACCCTTTGGGATGTTTCCTTATTTGTTAATTGGTCTGCGTTTGCAAACTGCGCCCTCCCTTGGATATTTTGGATGTTTCCACTTTTCTGCTTTTGGAAACTTCTTACACCTTCCCTGCTTTTCATCTTTTGCTATTTTCTTGCCTCCAGTTCCATTTTAGCAACCTTATCCTCATGAGGGTGCCCTCTTGGCTCACTTGCTCAAAATTTAGGAATAATTATTTATAAAAATAATTACAATAATAAAATTATTGTTTATACTAGACTTAGGATAATATTTATTCTAAGCATAAAATAAATGAAATAAATTGATCTCCTTAGGGGTTATTTTGTCCCCTTTACCCATGGGGTCTACATGAGCCAAAATTGGTGACATGACAACAAAGCAAGGTGTCAGAAAAAAGAAGGAAACTGACAAAAGTAGTGCATAAAGAAGGAAAGTGCAGAAAAGCATCGAGTCTTGAAAAGTAGGAAAATTATCAAAATAAAAAAAGAAAGAATTTTCTTGATTTGTGCAACTCAAGAAGGATTAGAAACATCTAGAAAAGCTACAAGGTCTAAGTTTAGTAAGTGAGGACACATCCATGAGGCTAAGTTGGCCCAAACCCAATCCAACTAATCAATGAAACATCCATGCCTCCTCAAATTCGAAGTTCTAATATGATAAGCTCAACCATGAGAAGAAAAGTCTATAAAAGAAGGAGGAGAACGCCATTTCACATCTTTTGACAGTTTATTGTTTGTATGAGAGTAAGCTCCGACTTCTCTAGGATTTGGTGATGCACCCTTAGCCACCTATGGGAGATGTGTCCCATAGTTCCTATTACATTATTCTGCACATGATCCAATGTAGCCAATTATGACCAATTTGTAGATCTGATCCAGCTCTGTGATTACATCCTCTCTTATTTCTATCTTCTGAAGCATTCTTCTCATTTGGTGGAAATAGTGTTGGAGGGCCGAAATGAAGGTTCTGGGTTTTACATTTATGATCTTTTATGGGTTGTGAGACCTGTTCCATTGCATCCGGAGGGATGTTTACAGTAAGAAAATCCTTCTGTCTTGTTGAAAAAGGTGTCTGCATGACCAAGATACAACCATTCTCACTAGAGCCAAGGTTTTAGTGTTGAAGAGCGCACGTGTGCAATTTGGAGAGGTTTCAGTTGGTGAATGCACCCCCTGTGAGAAGTCTCTGAGGCATGGAGAACCATTAGGATAAGCCACCTATTCTATAGTCATCCTCATTGCAGATCCAATGCAGATCTATACTCTTCTCTCCTTCTTAAATTCTTCCACATATCATATTGTAAGAAATTGATGTGATAGAGACTCCTTGAAAAGTATGAAAGTAAAATACCTTCAACTTGCTGCTCAGAATTCATCATCTTAGTCATATGTTTTTTGTTCATATGTTCAGTCTTGATTCATATTTCCTTTCAGAACAAGTCTCATGAATTCTATGGTTCAAATCTTCAATATTTCTAGCTATTTTCCAGTGAGCTAGTCTATTGTATTGTAAAGGATTGAATATTTGGAATTTTATGGGAATCCTCTTCGCTCCCATATGATTTATTTACTACTATATTGACCCTCTTATATCATTCATAAACTTTTATAATGTTGAAGTCTTAAATATTATGAGTTTTCTACACCCCTTCTAGATTTGCATAGATTTGAGCTAGTTTCCAGAATGCATTTGATATATGAATGAGTCTTGATCCAAATGAAGTAATTGTTGTTCCTGGAGTTGTTTAATATGTCATATGAATTATTCCAATTCTCGTATCAGAATTTAGTGAACCTTCATTGATTGTTTGGAAGTCCTCAATTCCAACTAGTTGTGCAATCCTAATAGGCATTTTTTATTGTATCTTTGTGAGAATTTCTCAGAACCTTATATAAATTTATGGAATGAAACATGACTATATATTTACTTTAAATTGATGTTATTTATCCTCCTTAAGTCAGAATCCTTTACTAATAGCTTCCAGTTAATGAATAGTGAAGTACTAGTTTGCATATGTTGGGGTGCCTAGGAGCATTGTAGTAGATTTCAACCTTGCTTATTTCGAACCATCAATGGTCCCAATAATTTTTGCAAAGGTATTATCATCTATCATAGTCCTTCTCCATCCATAGTACTTGATTTTGCCTACCTCCAGTAAAACTAGCCCACCGAGTCCATTGTTTTTATCTGAGTCTTGTAGTAGATTGAGTTAGTGTATCATTAGCCCTTGTTGGTACATTACATAATGGATTCAACCCAATTTTGAAGACTTAGTCCCTTATCTTGGAGCATACAATTATCCATTTCTTTTAATGTGTGATTCTTTATCTCAACAACACCATTTTGTTGTCGTGGACATGTAACCATATGTTGCATTTGAATTCCCTATGTAGTGCATAAATTAGTAAATTTTTTGTTTACATAATCACTTACAATATCAATTCTTAACTTGTGTATTTGGTGTCCAGAATATTTCTCTACAAGGTCCTTATAGGCCAATGTCTTGTAAAAAACATCACTCTTAAGTTTTAAGAAATAAACCCAAGTGCATCTTGAGAAGTCATTAATGAAAGTTAAGAAATACCCGAAGCCAAGGAAACAAGCAGACAACACAAATCACTACGAACAAGTTGCAAGGGGTTAAGGTGTTCCCAGATGCACATTTTTCAAAATAGTCCCGATGATGTTTTCCAAGAACACACCCAAGACAAATACTATCTTTGCAAGAGATGAGAGGAAGACCATCCACCATTTTTTATTACATAGTTGTTGCAATAAGTGATAGTTTAAATGACCAAATTGCTCATGCAAAAGTTTACTCAAGCCATCGCCGTGACAATAAAAACTGAGGGAAAAGGTGATGACCGAAAGTTTTTTAATTTGTACAACATAGTAATATCATCAACAATTCTAGTAGCTAGGACATGCTTAGGATCTTTGAAATCCTTGATTACAACTTGGTGAGGTGTAATCGTTGACCTCATGTAGTGATCTCGAATCTCATTGTGTTTACCAATTCATTTTCAAGCTAGTGACCTCAAATCTCATTGTGTTTACCAAATACAGTTTCCAATTTTCCCAAGCCTTATCTCGTTCACCAATTCCATAAAGGTGGAATTGTAGCTAATTAGGAATTGACATACCGATTAATCCATATGCTTCATCCAATTTATTGGCCCATTTTATTTTTTGATCATCATTAGTGAGTTCAATTCTTTCCCCAATGTAATCTGGTAAAGTCCCCTACTTCATAGGGCATCCTCCATATGGGATTTCCATGAGAATAAGTTGGTTATGGTAAGCATAATATCACATCGGGCGGACATATTATAATATGTAGGTAATATGGCTTGAAAATTAGAAACTAATGGTCTATATGCAAAGGTCTTAAAACAATAGGAATTTTAAAGAAAAATGGCTCTTAAAACAGACTTCGGATGCCAAAGTTATGTTTGTTTAAAAATGGTTGAAGTTGACTCCAAACATACTCGTGGCAGGTAAAAGGTTAATCCATGTGGGAAAAAAGAACCCCCCTTTCCAAAATTAATCTATTAAGCTCACTTTACAATGATGTTGTTTTATGTGACCCACTTTTATAATATAGATGGAGATCACTTTTACAATAAACATACTTTAAATATTGCATGCAAAAACTAAAAGACTTTACAATTTTAAGTGACTTACTTTTATAAAACAAGATCCACTTAGCGATAATGTCCCTGCACTTTGAAGTAGAGTTGGGAAAAATCAATGAGTTAAAGCAGAGTTGGGAAAAAATAATGAGTTAACAAGTAAGGAGGAATGGAAAAACAAATATCTTAACAATGATTTTTAATCTGGTTAATGAAGCACAAAAACTCGCTGCACAACAGATGAAATAACCATGAAGCTAATTGCTAATGAAAGCCTAAGTTAAGTGCTACATGATAAGAAAAATATTGTTAACTCAATGATAGAAATTCAATTCCTAGGGAGCACGTCACATAAAAGCAGGAAACCACTCGGCCTAAGGAAGTAGAGCATTCTTACTAACTAATCCGAGTAACTTGCTTACAAGAGAAGAATAATAATAAAAATAGGCTATGTGTAACATCCACTGATGAATTTGAATAAGACAATTTGATAAATTAAATAACACATGAAAAAGTCTCAAATTGATGAAAGAACTTGGAAGCCGGCCATTGATCAAAAGGTGACTTACCTTTAATGCTAGGGCACTATGAGTAGACAGATTTCTTTAGATTTGACCTTGGAGAAATTCAAGAATCTCTATTACAAATGATTTTACCTAAAGAAACACTGCTATAATCTGGAGAAATCTGGTCTAACTACCCAATAATCATAGTGAAATTAAATCTTTTAATAGACATTAACTGAAATCTACAAAATATATATTGTTTTGCTTTTTATCATAAACTAAGTATTTTATAAACCATCCTTGGCCTAAGAGAAGCAATTGCTATTATGACCCTTGTTGTGATTTATACTACATTGATATCAATATTAGCAAAGATCGTTTGCACCAAAAAAATAGTTTTTATTGTTACCATTTTTTATATTTCTTTTACATTGATAATAAATTTTAAAGCAGTTTGTTTTTGCAAAGCTAACAACGTTGCAAAAAGTGCAATATATGTATATATAGAATTTTTTCTAAAACAAGAAGAACCCTTGCCAAAATAAATTAAATAACAAAACTCGAACACCCGCCAAAATAAATTAAATAACAAAACTTGAACACTCGCCAAAATAAATTAAATAACAAAACTTGAAGTCTTACTTCCTCAAAAGTACAAACATGTTATACAACTTGACGAGAATTTTATACTCAAAACGAGAACTCTAGCCAGAAAAACTCATATTTTTGCATAAAAAACACCAAAAACCACCTCGAAACAAAAAGTGGTTCTACCGGTAGCAACACTTTTTTTGTGGTTAAAAGTATAGACATGGACCAGAATAATCCTTGTCGTTTACAAAAGCCTTAAAATCAAGCCCTAAATTGAAAACTAATGCTACTGGTAGCATATTTAAAAAAAAATGGCATTATTATATCATTGTATCATAATTTAAAATCGTATTTATTAATTCTCTTAGTAACACTATATAACACTAACACCTACTTAAACACAAATTATTCAAGAAATTATTTCACCTCTCTTTCTCTATAAAATAAACGAATGATGTGGCGACTATCAATGCTTTGGCACTTTCTTCATGGATGGAGCAGATTTTATTGCTACTTGGCCGCTGTCCCGAGTTCTCTATTATTCACTTTTTTAGGGAGCACAAATCTATTCCCGATGCTCTCTCTCGTCGTGGTCTGGGTGTGGAGGTTGGTAAGATTTTCTATGAGATTTCTGAAGGTTCCCAGGCTCTTTTTTGAGGATGCTGGAACATTTTTGCGGTTTAGTCTATTGTTTTTTGTCTCTTTTTGTATATATTTTCTGATACTGTTTTGGTTGGTCGGGTTGTATGCAGTGGTGTCACCCTTTTGGAGGGTTTTGTTTTCACTCTATTGGGGGATTGGTATATCCCGGGTCCTATTTTATTTTCATGGGCTATTTTTATGGGAGACATGTATGGTCTCGTTTATGTCTCTATCTGTTTCTTTGGGTTATTTCTAGATGTAAGTACTTCATACTTTTAATATAAGTATTGACTTTTTCTTATGAAAAAAATATAAAATAAACGAATTTATGATATTATTCATAATAAAACCATACATTAAACCATAAAACGTAAAAATTGTGATATTTGGGCACACAAGGGAGGGAACACGATATATTATAAAACAAAAAATAGAACTCTAGCCATAAAAATTCATACTTTTACATCTAAAACACTAAAAGACTACCCAAAATACCTCTTAGAATTAAATAAAAAATTCAAAAAGCTGAAAATTAAAAAATGCAAAAATTATTAAAAATATTCAAAAATGAATTTAAAAATTATTTCAAAAATTATTTACAACCTTAAAAAAATTATATAAAAAAAAATCCAAAAAAATTAAAATCAAATGAAATAAAAATTTTGGAAATTCAAAAAAGAATACGAACTTAAAAAAAGAAACATTTAAAAAAATAAAATCACTTTCAACTATATATATATATATCTCAATTTAGAAAAAAAATTAAAAATATCTCAAACTAAAAAAAATATTTAAATTTTTTTAAAGAAAATTTAATAAAAAATCAACCGAAAAAATACAAAATTTAATATTTAAAAAACAAACAAAATTAACAACATATAAAAAATTCAATTTAAAAAATATATAAAAAATTTCAATTTAAAAAGAAAATTAAAAATATATATAATAAATTTCAATTTAAAACATAAAAAATTTAAAAATTATATAAAAAGCTTCATTTAAAAAAAATAAAATTAAAAAAAACATTTTAAAAATCTATAAAAAGTTTCATTTGAAAGAAAAATTAAAACAATTGAATTTAAAAAAAAACAAAAAAAACAAAAAAAACTAACCTCTGCTCCCCCCTTCCCCCCTTATAAATATGACCTCTCTCTCCATTGAGAAGGGGGAAAGGACTATTGTACTGTCATGCTGGTGGAATTATCCTAGGTGATCCCTGCTCATCCTTTGGGAGGCACACATCATCCCTTGGAGGCTTGGCTTGGATTGTTGGATGGAATTGACAACGTTAAGGCTTAGGTTGTGACTATCTTTCTTCTATGTATTTCCCATTCATTTACAGTAATACAAACTCTTTCCATAAATATTGTTGTGTTGATAATATTTAGAGATTTCTTCCTTAACTGTTAGCTTAGATCAGTTCATGTTTAGATATGCTTTTACTGTTTGCTTGTTTCCATATGCTTGGCAAGGTTTTGCAGCTCGAGATTTGGAGGCCCTGGAGCTTGGAGCAACAAAGAGGAAATGATTTGTAGATCTGAGGTAAGTCATCTACCTGTTCTATCGCATCTATATTGATCTAGGAAAGTAGGTTGTATTATGTATTTATTTGTTCTAGATCCACCTGGACTGGGAGATCTTGCTTGAGTCTGCTTGAGTAGATTGTCCATAAACAAATCTGGTGACCATACTGGGGATCGAACAATCATAGATTTGATTTCAATTTAGTTTGATTTCATTGATTCTTGTTGATTCATTTTCTAGCCTCCTAAGCCCCTCCCATCTTTGGATCTTGTTGTTAAAGAGTCTGCTGGCTTTCCATAACTATGCCTGGGATCAATATTAGACCTCTTACCTTTCATTGCTAGAGATATTTGAATTTTCGCTACTTGTTATTCACTTGGCACCCATGGGTAGTACATTTCCTGTGCCACTGTGCCCTTGGCGCTCATTTCCAATGAGCATCTTGCGCCTCGGGCGTCCTTTACCTGTTTGCAGACTGCGCCATTGCCGCCATTAGCCTATGTATAGTGTGCACCTGGCGCTTTGGTGCATAACAATAGAGTGCGCAAGCATCTTTTTCTTGGTGTCCAACATCATTTTCTCCATTTTTGGTTATTTGGTCTGATTGATAGAGCTCTGTGTGCTGCATGATATAGTCACAGAACCCCTAGACACAACATACTGTCATTTCCCTCTATTTTTGGGTCTTTTTGAGATTTGGATCCATGTTTGGCCCTTTGAGTCAAAACTAGTGTTTTGCTTGCATTTTTAAGCGAAATGGACTCTATTTTTGAAAAAAAAATCCCCAATTGTGTATCTTATAGTCGTTTTGACCATATTAAGGTTTTAATATAAATTTTGGTTTGGTGTGATTGGCTTGTTTTAAAGACTTGAAAAGTGTGGGATATCTATGTCTTTTTGAGCCTCTTTTTCTTGGGTTGTGCATCTTGTTTCCCTTACATGCTGAGCTATCTAATGATTGTTGGAAATGATTTGATTCTTTGTGTCAACTTTAGTTCAAAGAAAAACTTACTTTTGTCCCTCTTTTGGTAGATTCACAAATTGGATAACATAAATATTCTTCTTGCTTCAATTTGATCATTTGACATTCTTGGTCTTACACTCATAAGAAGAAGAAAGGCTTGTTTTAGATTTGTGTGCATTTGAGTTAGACAAGATTATTGAGTGTTTTTCTTTCTCTTGCATTTGATTGGAAACATTTGTGGAATCCTTCTTTCCATAGCTTAGATGTGTCTTTTTCGAGTGTAAAGAGATAGGAAATGGATTATAATTATTGCATTTGGTGTTCATAAAAATATATCTTTTATCGCTTCAGGTTAGTTTTGGGCGTATCTTTTACTTCTTTCTATCATTTTGAAAAGAGTTAAAATTGCATTTGCATAGGGTTGTGCATTTGGGAAGAGAAAATAGATCTCTCTCCTTCTCAAGTAGGACTTCATAGAAGAGAATACTTGCATTTTCATATAGATCAGATTTGCCTCTTGTTTAAATTCCAAGTCTTCACTTCATGGATTCACTTAACCATACAAGATAAAACCAAGCGCTAGTTTAAGTTAAAAACTTTTAGCAACTTGTGTGTTAGGTTAGAGATGTGTTCCGTCGTCTTTAAGCGTGGAAGCTGTTGTTATTTGCCTGCACTGCATCCCGGGGGCTTGCAGTTCTTCCACATACCAACTGGTATATCGAACGGCCTTTCACGTACCATTGGGTATATTGAAAGGTACTTCACATACTCAGTAGTATACTGGAAGGCTCTTGTCACACGATTGTGCATTAGACATCACCACTACGGATTGACACTCCCACGTACCTTGAGTATATTAGGGTACCCCATTAGGATTCCTGGAACCATCCAAGTAAACCTTTTGACCATCTTGTTGTTGCAATACACCCAGAACATCACTCGGGGAGATTACTACACACGTATTGTTAGGTAGTCGGGTTATACGGCCAAGGGTACGGTCCCAATCCTCCTTGGTTAGTGCTCTGAAAAATTGGGTTGAGTATAACTATTGGACCCTATAGTATATCGCGAGTTGTGACAGCTTGACACATCCGTGAGGATCCAGCGTTTACATCCTTCCTATTCACAAGTTTTCCTGTTGCTTTTAGTTTAAGTAGCATTTCTTGTGCGTGATAATTAGAAGGATTTAGAGAGTTTAGATATGGAAACCTCTTTTGTGACTACCAATCAAGAGGCCCCTTTTCAAGGGGTACCTTTTGTCTTTCCTCCACTTGGAGATATTGGTCCTTGTTGGAATATTCTCACCATAATTTTTTATATTTGCATGCCTGCCTGCATTTCTACATGCATCCAGTCATCATGAATGCATCTGCATGCATCCAGTCATTAGTATGGTAGTATCCCAGCACCTAGTCCTTATTTTGCATCCCCCAGGAGCCTGTTTCAGCTCAGTTCTAGCCCTCCTAGCCACAGATGTGCCCTTGTTTTCATCACTGGAGTACAAGTGCGCCCTCTTCCACCTATTTAGGAGATTCTTCAGTTAGTTCCATGATTAGTGGATCTGTTCCTTGATCTAAGGACTGATTACTAGTTTAACTGACTAAACCACTTAGATAGACCTCTAGAGGGACTCGATCAGCGATACTGACTACTGACAGCTCCTCATGCACCCTCATTGGAGTCTCCTTCGCTAGATTAGTGCCCATGCACTCAGTTAGACTTAGTTAGACTCATTTGACTGACCATTTGACTATTGTGACTACTGCCACTGGTTTGGATGATGTATCCAATGCTATCCAAGCCACACATTGAGGAGAATTTGAATGACCTTAGTGGAATTTGAATCCATTTGATTGTATTCAGTTATTATTCACTATTTAGAGTGCCATCTCACAACTGATGTATGATACAACAGTTTTTGTCATTTCTCATGTATGAGTGATTATTGAATCTCCATTTCTTCTTCTTCTTTATGCACTTCTTGAGTGAATTTTAGTGAGGTCTGCTACTGCTGAGTGATCCTACTTATAAAATATCACAGTCCTCCCTTTATTGCCACTTTAAATCTTCCGAGATTAACCATAGAATTACCAGTATTGTTATTCAATCCGGTGATTCCGGCTGTACCCAATGTTTCAAATGTTAACTCTCCACCATGAGAGTGTCAATCCCAAACTAATTTTTCCCCTTCTTCGTCAGATGCTTCTTCTTCCGTTTCTTCTTCCTCTCCTGATCAAAGCAGTAATTTTAGTAATAAGGAGGATAAGAAGAAGAATAAAAGGAAGATAAAGAAGAAGAAGGATGAGAAATAGATTAAGCATCAACCACTTGCCTCCGATGGCACTCATCCTATTTGAACACCTTGTAGAACCAAGTTCCCTTGCAAGCTTTGCAAGGGTGATCACCTTCTCAAGGATTGTCCAGGTCTTTCCAAAGTGTTAGAAGAGTGGTCTAAATCCTCCAAACCACCTATATCATCGGCCTTTGGACATCATATTGATGATACCCCATCAACTAGTGACTCTATGATTAAGGGTCAGGAAGGTAAAGTTAAGAATCCTTGATTGTTATGCAAGGGGATGCACCTTACTTACCTTTGTCTACGCATGGATGAAGCCTCACAATTGTTGGAAGACATTACTGTATCTCAGAAACACCTTCCAGATGGATGTCATAAGTCATCCCTTGAACCCCCATTGGTTGATGAAACAGTCGATCCAGCTCCATCCTCGATCGATCGCACTCTTTCTTCAAAGAGTGAAGTTGAAGTTGTCAAGTCGATATCACCTCCACTCGATCCCACTCTTTCATTGGAGAATTCCTAGACTGAAGTAGTCACCATGATAAAATCTTCGTCTCATTCTAGTCTTCCAGTTGAGAGTGAATTGGAAACCTCTGATGTTTTCCTAGTCAGTTCAGATTGTTTTAGGCAAGGGCAAATCCTGTCCATTTCCAAAGGACCCCCTCCAAGTACTGAGGTCATTTCCTTTGATTGGAATGGTCTAACAGAATCTCATCTTCCTTTGAGTGTTCCTTTCCAGATATCTGTAGGAGTTTCTGATAAGGAAATCTTTTGCACTATAATTGACGAGGGATCTTTTGTTAGTATTTTATCCTCAACTGCTTGGAAAGCTATAGGTTCCCCTATGTTTGTCCCAGTCACTGATCAGATATTGGATTTTAATAGAAGGCCTAATGGACCTTTAGGGATCCTTCCTCAATTACCTATCACTTTAAGAGAAAAAACTGTCTATATTGATGTTATGGTAGTCCAAGGTCCCTTAGAGTTTAATCTACTCCTTGGACAAGACTATGTTTATGCAATGAAATCTGTAGTGTCCAAACTCTTTCGAGTGATGTATTTTCCTCATCATGGAAACATAGTGACCATTGATCAAATTTCTTTTGTGACACCCACTCATCGCATGACTCCTAGTCATCAGACTTCCCTGAATGTTCTACATGTTTTAGTGGTTTCTTCCCCCCAGAGATGGGAGGCATGTCTCCAACCTCTAGACATCATGATGGAGTTATTAACCTAGATTATTATGCTATGGGGCACAATACCAACCTTTGGACATCATGTTGGGTAGGAACTAGTCCCAAGCATAATTTTCCTTTGGTTTCAAGCTTGTGTAAAAATGAAATCAATCCTAAGCATAGTTTCCCTTTGGTTTCGAGCTTGTGTAAAAATGAAACCATTCAAGAGCATAGTTCCCTTTTTGTGTCAAGCTTGTTAAAAAATGAAACAAGCTATCATGATCATAGTTTCTTTTTGTTTTAAGCTCGTTAAAAAATAAAATGGGTCCCTTCAAGCATAGTTATTGTCTATTTAAAGCTTGTGTAAAAATGAAATAGATATTCCTCCCATTGAATCGAGTCTCCCACTAGATTTAGGACTTGAACCTTCATTTCATCTTCCTGTGTCACTTGATCCTCATTCTTCCTACCCCCCCTGGTGAACATATTTATATTAGTATCTGGGATTTCAATTGGGTAAGGAAGAAGAGTAGTCAAACGAAATGAAGCTTGGGGGGTATGTTAAGCCGCTAGCAATCATGCTGGGGGCATATACCAACCTCTGGATATCATGTTGGGAAGAAACCTGTCAATGGGTCTTAACCATGAGCATAGTTCCCTTTCTTTGTCAAGCTTTTTAAAAAATGAAACAAGTTCCCATGAGCATAGATTAGTCTTTGATTCCAAGCTCGTTAAAAAATGGAATAGACCCCTACAAGCATAGTTTACCTTTGGTTTCGAGCTTGTGTAAAAATGAAACCGTTCCCAAGCATAGTTTACCTTTGGTTTCAAGCTTGCATAAAAATGAAACCAACTTCATGAGCATAGTTCCTTTTCTGTGTCAAGCTCGTTACAAAATGAAACAGGCCATTACGAGCAGATTTATATTCCCGTGTCAAGCTCGTTAAAAAATGAAACAAATGACCACGAGCAGATTTCTATTCCTGTGTCAAGCTCGTTACAAAATAAAACATATGACCATGGGCAGAGTTCTATTCCTGTGTCAAGCTCGTTAAAAAATGAAACAACAATCTATGATCATGGTTCTTTTCCTGTGTCAAGCTTGTTAAAAAATGAAACAGATTCCCTCCCTTTTAGTTGAGTCTTTCATCAGATTTAATATCTGAACCTTCATTTCATTCACCTATGCTATTTAATCCTCGTTTTTTTTTCTCCCCTGGTGAATATATTCCTATTAGTAACCATGAGTTTGATTGGATGAAGAAAAAGAGTAGGAGAACGAAAAGAATCTTGGGGGGCATGTCTCCATCCTCTGGACATCATACTGGAGGTAAGCCATCAACTTCTTATGCTGGGGGTAAAATTCCAACCTCTGGGTATCATGTTAGGAAGAAATCTACCAATGGGCATTATACTGAGCATAATTTATTTTCTATTAAAATCTCATTAGAAAATGAAGCAGACATCATGAGCATTCTTTTCACCTGTCTTCGAGTTTTTTAAAAAAAGTAAGATGGTGTTGAGCTTACTTTTTCCACTTTTTCATGCTCTGGTTAAAAACATGAAAAATATGTGTCGAGCTTCCTTTTCACTTTTTTTGTGCTTAGGTTCAAACATGAAAAAGATACCAAACTTACTCTTTGTTCCTTCTCATGCTCGTAAAACGATGAGAATAAGTCATCGAGTTGTATTTTATCACTTTTTCGGGCTCGTTAAACTCCCATGAAAAAGGAACCCCTCGGAGTTTCTTCTTTAAGCTCTTTTCAGGCTCCCTAAATATGAAAAGATTGCCAAGCGAACTTGATGCTTTCACACTTGTAAAAGTATATGAATGATCGTCTTTCTGGTGATAAATTACCCCTTTTTCGGACTAGGAAGTACTATTTAAGAAAAAGGAGCGCTCTAGACAATCATGATTGGAAGAGTTCTCTCTCACATTGTTTTATCCTTTTTCGGGTGAAGAGACTAAATTTTACGAAAAAGAGCATGTGGAGTCTTCTTTAGTTCCTTTCAGACTCTCTAAACATGAAATGACACCGATTTTACCTTCTTTGGACTCATTAAAATCTAGCATCTAAGGGACCGTTTTGGGATGAACCCCTCCTATCATAGGTTCATAAAACATTTGGGATTGGACTCGTTGAAAGGATGAGCTATACCGAGCATTTGTTACCCTCCTCAAGCTCATTAAAAAACAAAAGAGGTACTCATCAATCAAGATGGGGATTAGGGAAGAGTTTGTGTTTCATTGTAGTTACGGTAGTACATAGTCACTCTTGAACATGGCACTCATCTGCATATGCATTCAATACTTGGGGCATCTGTTTGTCATTGAGGCATTGATCCCATGAGTCTTGCCACTCCTTTGGGTCATCCAAATAATGCTTCCAACATCAGTTACATTAGGGGGTTGGTATCTATTCTCGTCATGTCAATACTACCAAGTCATTCCATGCCCATTTTCAAGAGGATTTTTGGTCATTCATTCACTGTTTGCATTCATGTTCACCTCCCATCATGTTGGTCGTCCTTGAGTTAGTCTCATACACTACTGTCTGATTCACTCCAAACATCTGTGATCACGTTTCGTGTCGATGACGGGGGATTCATCATGGGCCTCCTTTGATGGATTCATCCTTGTAAAATTCAACACATCATCCGAGGATTGAATCTAGAAACCAATCAAGTACCTTGGGCCTGCATGCCTCAATGGCAGGTTACCTCACTTTCAACATGAGTTCACATCATTGGATCTTGCTTGAAAGATTCCATCTATTGTTCGACCTCATCTCATTGATTCATAGTCGATGGTATGTACATTGATACCTTGGAAATCATTGACATTAATGATGATTTCCCTCGCGCTTGTTAATGGTATACATCAATGACTGGTAATCAAGTGGTTTCTACCATGTTCGAGTCCAAGACATTGTGATCACATGGTTAGATTCGTATCATTGCGGGTTCGGCTTGAAGACCCTGGGGAAATCATATCTTACCTAGGTTGCGATGGAGATTGTTTGAGTCATGCATGGATCCACTTTGTATTGGTTGTGGCTGTGTTATCATCTCATCATGGATCTACGGTTGTGTCCAATAGCCATGATTGTGTTAGTGAGTCTCTACTACCATGGATCTGCAGTGTATTGGTCGGCAACCATGTTTTGAGTCCTATGATACTTGTATCTCAGAGTCGGTTGTACTGCAGTAGCTTCTTCCAACCAACAAGTCCTTACCATCAATCCTTCATATTACAAATCATTTCACCTATCTTATTTTACCAGCTTCATGCTTTGGGGGGCATTCTGTTACACCAAAATATCGTCATCATGAGTCATGTGTCAAATCTGTGCCTTAATCCATGAAGTTCCCTTGGATGAAAAATCCAGAGAAATTTGTTGTCCTTATGTTTCCACAGTGTCTAGTTGCACTCGCACATCCTGCTTCCTAACAAGAGGCGCCATACCTAGGCTGGCACATGATGCTCTCTGGTAGAGTGCGCTAGTGGCTCTTGTTTCCCATTTACAAGCTGTGCCAACCCCTTCCTGGCGCAAGTTGTCTTCATGCAGAGTGCACCAGGGTTGGTTAATGTGGATAACAAGGAGCTTCGAGCGACTTCTCAAAGCTTGGTGACATGGAGTTCTATCCCTAATTGGTAGGTAGGTTGGTATTCGGTCCCCTAACCTAATGGGAAGATCCCTTAGACCTCTCCCCTCAATCCTCAACTTACTCTACCCATTTAGCCTTATAAATATGACCTCTCTCTCCATTGATAAGGGGGGAATGACTATAGTACTCTCATGCTGGTGGAATTATCCTAGGTGATCCCTACTCATCCTTTGGGAGGAACACATCATCCTTTGGGAGGCTCACATCATCCTTTGGAGGCTTGGATTGGATTGTTGGATGGAAGTTACAACATTAAGGCTTAGGTTGTCACTATCTTTCTTCTATGTATTTGCCATTCATTTACAATAATACGAACTCTTTCCATAAATATTGTTGTGTTGATAATATTTAGAGCTTTCTTCCTTAACTGTTAGCTTAGATCAGCTCATGTTTAGATATCATTTTACTGTTTTCTTGTTTCCATATGCTTGACAAGGTTTCGTAGCTCGAGATCTGAAGGCCTTGGAACTTGGAGGAAAAAAGAGGAAATGATTTGTAGATATGAGGTAAGTCATCTACCTGTTCTATTACATCTATATTGATCTAGGAAAGTAGGTTGTGTTCTGTATTTATTTGTTCTAGATCCACCTGGACTAGGGAGATCTTGCTTGAGTCCGCTTGAGTAGATTGTCCATAAACAACCACAGTGAATCATTTTTCCACACAAAAGTATCTGATACACTAGGATCATCTAGTAGATTTTGAATGAGCGTCCACATAGATAGGTCATTTTTCCATTCTTCCCTTGTTGCTAATACCCAATTGGGTTGTAGAATGGAAATTGCACAAAGTAATCCCCCGACATCTTCATCTTTTCTAGAAAGCACATGTGCCACCACATTATGTTTCCCTTTTCGATAGATGATTTCAAAGTCATATCCCAACATCTTGGATACTAATTTTTGTTTCTCTTTTGAAGATAATCTTTGTTCCAAGAAGTATTTAAGACTCTCATGATCTGTTTTGACCTTGAAGTGTCTACCTATTAGGCAAGGACGCCATTTCTTAAGAGCATGTAGAATTGCCAACATTTTCTTCTCATAAATGGGATTCTGTAAGTGCTTTCCCTTGATTGGATGACTTGTGAAAGCAAGCGAGTCTTCTTATTGCATTAGAAAAACACCAATGCCATTTCCTGAAGCATCACATTCCACAATAATGGTTCTTTTGAAGTCTGGTGTGGCCAAAACAGGAGCTTTGCACATTTCCTCTTTAAGTTATCGAAAAGTTTGAGATGTCTCTGGAGTCCACAAAAATCCCTACAATGAGAGATAGTCTACCCAAAAGTGTGATTTTCAACAAGCCTAGGGAAAATTAGAACAACAATTTGGAAATATACTCTAAACCTGGAAATCAGAAACCAAGTAGCAAGAAGACACCTCCTTTCTTGCTTACTTTTGAAGTCTTCAATAGAAATGCCCATAATTGTATGATTGATTCAGGGGCTTCATCAAATGTGATGCCTCTGTCTGTATGCAAAAAGTTAAATGCCTCTTGGGAGCCATGCCCTACTCAAATTGTCCAATTGGACAGATCCAAAGTAAGGGTAATGGGAGAACTAAAAAATGTCTTGTTAACATTATCTGCTGACCCCAGAATCCACCAGACAGTGGATATTATTGTGGTTGACATCCCCGAAATGTATAGCATGTGCCCGAGCAGAGATTGGTCAGAGAAGATTAAAGGCTACTTTGCTATTGACTGGTCTCACCTATGGCTTCCCTACAATGGAAGGCCAAACATAATTAAAATCAGTAGGGAGCCTTATATGAAGCAAATTGTCACAGACTTGAATGATCCCAGTGAGCCTGCTGCATACTTTAGCTCACATGTCGAACATTACACTTTTGATACTTTCTTTGGGGATCTGCCTGCAGATTTTTCACCAGTTGAGAATATACAGAATCAGTCTCAAATTGTCAATCTCACTTCTGTTTCGTTCTCAGGTACTGTTGTCCATAATGTATATAATGTGAATACAAATTTTAGTTTAAATTTAAATGCATGGACTCTATTTTTTGATGGCTCCAGATATAAAGATGGAGCTGGTGCAGGTTGTGTCCTAATTGACACAAAAGGGACCAAAACTATGATTGCCTACAGACTTGAGTTTGAATGTACCAATAACATAGCTGAGTATGAAGCCTTGGTTCAGGGACTCAAGAAAGCCATTGACATGAGTGCACAGGTAATCAAATGCTATGGAGATTCTGAGATCATAGTAAAACAGGTGAGAAACAAGATTCATTTTTTGTCTCCTCATTTGATTAATTATCAAAAAATGGTAAGAGATCTCACTAACTCTTTTTTTGCATTTAATATCAAGTCAGTCCCAAGATCACATAATTTTGATGTAGATTTTCTTGCTAACACTGCATCCAGGTTGATCCCACCAGAAGGTTTGTCCCCTAAATTTTTTTCAATTGAACTTATGTGCAGGCCTTCTATTCCCGATAATTTGACAAATTGGAAGGTATTGGATGATGATCAACAAATATTAGACTTTCTCACAGCCTAGGACACTTTTCAAGATGTTGCAATAGATGAGGCTGAGCATGAGAAGTCTTTGTCTGATCTCTCCAACCTTATCCCTAAATTAGTTATAAACCTGGAGAAATTTTATGATCTGCAAGATAAGTTCAAGCAAAATACCAACTGCAAGACCCAGAGTTCATCCCTCAACTATGAGCCAGTCAACCTAGGAACTGAATAGAACCCTCGTTTCATCAATCTAGGGTTTGATTGCTCTACTGAGGAGAAGAGGGATTTTGTCAAACTCTACAAGGAGTTCAAAGATGTCTTTGCATGGACATACGATGAACTCAAAACTTTTGACACTAGTATCATGCACCATAATATACCAATGAAACCAGAAGTAAATCCTAATCAACAGAAGTTAAGGAAGATGCATCCTAGTCTAGAACCCTCTGTAAAGAAAGAACTTGAGAAGCTACTAGCAACAAGAATTATATTCCCTATCAGGAATACACAGTGGATTGCCAACTTGGTACCTGTTTGGAAGAAGAATGGGGAAATCAGAATCTACGTTGATTTCAGAAACTTAAACAAAGCTTCTGAGAAGGACAACTACCCTGTTCCACCAATGGAGTAGATTCTACGGAAGGTAGCAGGGTATGAGATGTTTTCTCTCCTTGATGGCTTCTCAAGGTATAACCAAGTCCTGACTGCCCCTGATGATCAACTAAAAACAACTTTTAGGACCCCTTGGGGAACCTTTTCCTATAGGAGAATGCCTTTCGGGTTGATTAATGCAGGTGCTACATTTCAGAGAGCTATGGACATAGCTTTCAGGGGTTTGTTGCACAATTCTATCGTTGTATGCTTAGATGATGTTACTATTTATTCCAAAAAACTACATGAACACTTGTCTGCTTTAACACAGGTTTTCGAACGCGGCAGAAGATATGGAATCTCATTGAACTCGAAAAAATCTATATTTGCAGTCACCGAAGGTAAGTTGTTGGGTTTTATTGTTTCAAAAGAAGGCATGATTATTGATCCAGAGCGCATAGAAGCCATTGCGAAGATCGTCCTGCCTGGTTCACGTAAGGCCATGCAATCTTTTCTTGGTAAGATTAATTTTGTTCGTAGATTTGTTCCAAATTTTGCTCAAATTGTTAAGCCATTACAACAATTGGTTAAGAAAATTCCTAGTTTAAATGGTCTGAGGAACAAAGAAATGCCTTTGTTGAAATATGAAGGGCCATTGCAGAAGCCCCCGCTTTGATGTCTCCATATTTTAGCAAAGATTTTATTCTGTATACGTTTGCTACTAATTTTTCCTACGCAGCTGTCTTGACACAGAAACATGATAATGATGCTAAGATCCCTATTTCATTCATGAGCTCCACTTTCAAGGAGCAGAACTCAATTACTCCCAGATTGAAAAACAAGCTTATGCAGTCTATAAATCTGTGAAACATTTTAGACCATATTTATTGAAATCTCGGACTAAAGTTATTGTTCCTTATGCATCTATCAGAAATGTACTGGTTCAGAAAGAACTAGGGGAAAAGAGAGCTCACTGGATGACAACTTTGCAAGAATATGATTTGGAGATCAAACCAACAAAGATCATCAAAGGCCAAGGCTTGTGTTTGCTGACCGCTCAATCCAATGATCCTGTACACCAGCAGCTTGAGTGGGAACAGGAGGAGAGTACAACAACATGTTCTATTAATGCTATCACAAACCAAGCATATGAATTGTATGATGACATTAAGTTCTTCCTTACTCATGGGTTTGCTCTTGAAACCCTGGACTTTAAAAAACGCATAGCTTTAAGGTTGAAAGCTTCACCTTTCAATTCATAGATGGCGTTTTATTTAGGAAGAATTATGATGGTGTTTTTCTTAGATGTTTGGAGAAAGAAGAAACTGATAATATTCTTTTGCAATTTCATGCAGGACCCGTGGGAGGGCACTTCTTAGGGGAAACCACTGCACATAAGATCCTCAGGGAAGGATACTACTGGCCTACTTTGTTCAAATATGCATATTCATATGTCAGTAGATGTGAAGCATGCCAGAAGTGTGCTGGGAAAGTAAAAAAACCCGCCTTTCCTTTGCAACTAGTGACTGTTCAGTTTCCATTTCAACAATGGGGATTGGATTTTGTTGGACCCATCAACCCTGTTTCCTCCTTGTAGCACAAGTATATCTTAATAGCTACAGACTACTTTACTAAATGGGTAGAGGCAGTCCCCCTCAGACAATGCAATACAAACCAAGTGATATCATTCCTTGAAAGCCAAATAGTCACTACGTTTGGTGCCCCTAAATTTTTAGTATTTGACAATGCGTCTTATTTTTATTCCATTGATCTTACACAATATGCCCTTGAAAAAGGGATAAAGCTGAAGTTTTCTGCCAATTATTATCCACAAGGGAATGGACTAGTAGAGTCTTCCAACAAGAACTTGATTAATATCTTAAAGAAGACAGTTGCTACTCACCATAAAGATTGGCATACCTAGTTATACAATGCTCTTTGGGTAGACCGGGTCACTCCAGAGGCAGCCATAGCAAATTCCCCTTATTGTTTAGTTTATGGTAAATAGGCCATCTTGCCATCCAACCTCATGATTCCTTCACTGCAGTTGACACAGTCCATACAAGAGGATGATTCTTCCCCACTCCAGCACATAATTGATATGTTACTCAAGCTGGAAGAAGATGGGGAGAAGTCCAAAAACAAGCTTTATCAACATCAGCAGCTGGTTAAGAGGTGGTTTGATGAGAAGTCCTCATCTGAAAGGGAGTTTACTGTGGGGGATTTAGTGTTGAAGTGGGATAAGAAACACAAGGACACAAATGATTACACTAAGTTCCAATGCCTCTGGTTAGGGCCATTCATTGTTACAGAAAAGATTGGTCCTAGTACTGATCGGTTGCAGACAATGGAGGGTATCATAGTGTTATAGCTTGAAATGACACCTCTCCATCCGTGACGACACTTGCTTCCCTTGGTCGCATGACGACACTTCTTGAGATCAAGTTCAGTCACACAACAGGACACTTGTGGATTGAGGGGTCATTTGGGACACTAAAAATGGTTGAAATTACCTCATTCTTGACCAATTTGATGATTACAACCCTTGGGAACATTTTTCCAGACCAAACCATCTCCTGAAAATGAGCAGAAAAGCTTGTTTTTGGCCATTTTTTCACATGGACGCTGGTACACAGGCATGATAGTAGAGCCTATACCCTACTTTGCTTCATTAAAGTAGCGACCACCTCCACATGTACGCTAGTTTGTCTACTGTAGAGTAGGGTACATTCCTGTACAAGTCAAAATCTCAAAATTTTGGGAAGTAAGTTGGTTGGGGAACCTCCTACTCGGTTATAACTTCTTTTCCTCTCCTTCACTGACTATATAAGGAGGGTAGAAGGGCCATGTGAGGGGACCAAGCCTATAACATTGTTATGCTGGAGGAATGGAGACCCTCATCCCCCTCTCTTGTGCCTCAGTTTCTCATAAACCCTAGCACTACTGATTAGAGGTTGGGATCCTTGGAGAACAGAAGCAGGAGACCTTGAATCTAGGTTTCATGAAGTGCCAAGCTTGAAAGAAGGTATAACTTTATGTACTTGCTTTCATTAATTAATAAAGATCATACGCTCTTCTCTTTCCAAATATGACCTATTAATGTGTCTTAGATTTGATTACTGTTTGATTATAGTCTGATGTCTTCTTTTGTTATGAATATCAGTCTTATATAATTAGTCAAATGTATTTGAGAAAGGTATCAAGTTGTTTTGCAGGTCTGGGCATTGCAACACCGGATAAGCATTGAAGAGCAAGGGAGGCAAAGCTAGGATCGACCTTCTGAATAAGGTGCCTACATCTCTAAACCCTAATCTCTTCATTTATTTGTTGTACTTGCAGAATGCTTGTAAGTCTATCTTTATCACCGTAAGTTGGTAGTTTCTCCCCTGAACTATAGGTGCATTTTCCCCACAACACATAGACACCTACCAAGTGAATGTGCAATTGCTTAAAAAGTATTTTGTTTGATTGAGAAGATTCACTTGCTGTACATAAAGTGTGGTTTACTTTCTTTCTCTGCTTTATTTTCATTTTGATTTCCCTTTTGTACATTGTTTTTATTTTTGAATAATTCCCACACCTTTTGGCAAAGGCTATTGATCAGTATGTCTCAGGATAATTTAAGTCTAAATTTCTAAGGTAAACAGTGTCAGCTTTTATTCCACTCAGCTTGTAGTTGAAAATGTTTTCCATGAAATTAAAACAGTCAGTATTTGCAAAGCCTTGATTGATACCATCCCACCTTAATCAAATATCTTTATGGATGTGTTATTTGATTAATTGAAGTTGAGGAAGCAATTAGTTTTTCTTGCCTTATGTTTGATTAGTGAATGGCATCATATATTCATAGCTCTGTCAGCCTTACCCTTTTGGTATCCCATTCCGATCACCTTAAAATAATTTACCTTAATAATTATAGATTGTAAGATGGGGGGTCTTATCACAAGCCATCCCATTATGTTCATAGATGTTTAAGTGGAATGACATCTCCACATCAAGCCACCAAACTTGGGGGAAGACTTTCAGCTATTGCTGGAAGATACTATCACAGGTCGGTCCATTCATGATCTGCAAAACATTGGTGCGTAACACTGCTGTCATATGGTCACCAAGCCATGGTAGTGTCTTGTAACCTATACACTAATAAATTTTTCTTTTCTTTTGTAAGACAGTTTGTTGTATATAAAGATAAGGGGGGTCTTTTACAAGCCATCCCTACCATGATCATGGGTCTGAATTTGGACTGAAATTACCCCAGTATGGTCACCAAGCCATGGTAATTGCTTTTAGTGTCAAAATATAAAAGACAGCGAGTCTCCTTACCGAGCTATCTTGTTCAGTTTCCAAATCAATTCTGTGAATGGCATTGTCAACATCTGATCACCAAGTCAGGGCAATGGCCTTGTATCAATAGAAGTCTTGTTTGTATATTTCATTCTGTTTCAAAAAGAGAAAAAAATGGCGAAAATAAAATGTATACATTGAGAGTAATATGTTTGTACATAAATCAATAATTAATAAAGTCAAGGTGATTCAAGATTTGGTAACCTAGAATGGATTTAGGTTTTCCCTAGAGCTCATAAAAAAATGCCTTCCTAGGATTGCATAATGGTAAAGGATTCTTGTTTACTTCTGAGACTGCTTTGTCATATGAACATCATTATTACATGGTTTTGGATGGGGATATATCGATCATATGACTAACTTTGCTATTTTGATTGTGCTTGTTGACATGTCTTCCTTGTAATTATAGGTTTCATTTTCAGAGATAATTGGTTCTCCCCAGCCAATCTCCATTTGTTGTAGGTACAACATATCCCATGTTTTCTACAAAACATGAGAGCCCCAAATTTTTATATGCAAAGAAAATGATTAAATTCCTTGCTCATTTTGGGGTTCTTCATCATGCTTTCATTACTTTGCTTTGATTTGATCAAGTTAGTAATTTTTCCTTTTAAAAAATTCCCTTGATTTTGAGTGTTTTTGAGAGTTACGGAAAGCGCAGGTTTTTCCAAAAGGTCAGTCCTTCCACAACCCGCAATGTGGATTGCGGAAACTTGGTTTTCTGGTTTTGGAACGCTTTTATTCCACAACCCACACCCTGCAATGCAGATTGCGGATTCTGAATTGTTTGTCTAATAATCTCGGTTGTTTGTTCCACAACCCATAACCCGTAATCCGCAAATTGCGGATTGTGGGGAATTTTTGTTTGATAATGTTTAGAGTTGATATCCCACAAGCCACAAGCTGCAACTTGTGGATTTTGGATTGCAGGAAGGATGCATATAATTGCAAAATAAAACTTCCGCACTTGTCCCCCGCAGCCTGCATGTTTAATCTTGACCGTTGATTTGCCTCGATCCCGCGGCTGATATTGGATTGTTTTTGTTTTGAATAATCATTTTGGTTCTCCGTTTTTCTTCACCGTTTTTTTATTATTTGCAATCGATTTTCAAGCTACAATTTTCACTTGTGGCCACTTATGAACTGATAATCATTGATTCAACTAATTTGTAATTGATTGGGTGTTAATATTTGACATTAATCATACGTGAATTATTACTATCTTATCCTGTCTTAACCCAATCCCAGTCGACGCATGCTGTGCGTTATTTCAATACATACGTGATAATTGCAAGTTCTAGATTGTAAGATTTTAATCATGGCAATTCATTATGCTCAGTCACTCCTGGAATATTTATTGTTCTCTATTAAATACAAGCTTCAACATGGGAAATTGGTTGTTCACCATAATGTAATAGAAAAGTCTTGTTAGTTAATTTTCATAAGTTTTTCTTCTGACAATTGTATTGTGAGAAATATGCAGAGAGATCATAAATTTTTGGTCACGTTTTGTGAAGGGAAAGAGCTTCAACCTCTTATATATCAAGAACCTGTGTCGCCACCTTTTGATGCAGGTGTTCCCAATGAAAGCAACAGTAGTGAAGAATAACCTGAGATTCAATCCATCTGCATACACCTCCCTCAGAAGAAGAGAAGGAAGATCACTGAAAATCCAGCTGATCAAGACAATACCATTATCCAGGATTTTATAATCAATGAGGAACCTGTCACTCCATTAATCCCTTTGAAGGAGGAACAAGTGGCTGACTTTTCAGTTTTTGAGAACGTTGTTCATCATCATAAATCTTCTAAGAAAGATTTTCCATCTCCCTTACTATCCATCACAGACAGCTAGTAGTCTGTGGTTAACCGCCACAGTTTATTACGGGATGTTTCCCGCAATTATGTGATGAACATCTTTTGAAAATTTTGTGAACATTCGTTATGAACCATTCTCTACGATGATATGATTAGAATAGTCTGATTTTTTAAATCCCCGTTTTCATGGGAAAGCTATCCTTTGTAACCATTTTTGTAATTATTATTTAAAGGGATAGAAGTCTCATGGGGAAGGGGGGGAGATAATCGCCAGAGAAGGACCGGAGAAATGTTGTTTCACTTGTGATCATGTAATTTTTTACAGACCAATGAATTGAAGTTAGTTTCTTTTGGCATCTTCTTTGTGTAAGTTATCAATTTTCATTGATGATGTCTGGTTTCTTCACCTTAATTATCAATTAATACTATTTATTTTGTAGCCAATCATTAATGCATTGGTCTAGAATTTATATTTGTCTTAATTCATGATATTTGTGTATTTATGTTTTAATTGAATTTATTTAATTAAAATCTTTATCTATTTCTGCAAATGATTCACATAAATGATTAAGTTCATGCTATTTTTTCAATTGGAAAAAGAACAACAGGATAATCTTGGATATGCTTAATCTTTGAATTATTATCAGTAATTTTCATTGCCTAATTGTATTTTGAAGTAATGAGTTATGATTCAATTTCACATTTCTGTCAAGTTGATGAGATAACTTATTGGAACTCAAACCAAGTTACCCTGCACACAAACAATACACTCCCTTTAGATTAGATTTGACTTAGCTTAGATTTCTTTTGAGGTAGAGTTGTCTTAGGTTTAGATCCACTTTAGAATCAGGACACTTTTTTTCTTCCATCTCAGGAAGACAGATCCTTCTAGGATCAAACCCCATAAGTGCTAGCAAAGGCCTTTGTATCCGTGGTAGATTACTATTCCAAACAGGCTGGCAATAGAAATGTCCTTGCGTAGGACCTTTTGAAGCCTTTAGTCTGGGTTTTCCCCCTCTGTTGTTATCATTAGAACCCATTCTAGTACCTAGAAATCCGAGGCTTCAACATGGCCTCTTCTGCTTCTTGTTGTACCTTCTTATGGGATGCCTCTACTGCTTGTTTTTCTTTTCGTGCGTGAGCAAAGTCTGTAGTTTAAGTCTTACCCTTCTTAATAATCCTGGATAAATATTCAATAAAATGTGATCACCTATAGATTTATTCCTCTATGAAGAACTCATCAGTGTATGGCTAGGTGAATTTCACTGTTGCATAGTGATTTGCTACCTTCTTATGGCTATCATTTCTCTAGAAATTTTCCTCACCAAAGTGGAAGATGTTTAGATATTTAGTTAGCTCCTAAAATTCCTTTACCTTGGTCATCCAATATGCCCTAATCACTATCGATAGAGGTGGCCAAGATGATTTCTTGGCCTTGGCCAAAGAGAATGCAATCCTATTCATGGATGTATGTCTTACTATTTCCCTTAGGACCATATGATATGTGACATATTTGGGCAATGTAAGGGGGTTGTGACCCTCCATAGATCTACATGTATTTTCCTCTTTTTGTTAGGAACCAATCCCCTAGCTTTTTCACCTCATCAATAACATGATTTGTCACGCATTAGGTTGTTTTCCCATGTATAATCGTTTAAAGAGGCATGATGAACTCCTCACATATTTGTTTTTAATGACTAGTGTGATTTTGTGCCCGTAAATATTGACAGTAAACATGCATGGGTGGCTTTGAGAGATTCTAGCTCCATCCCATTCCGAGAAAATTATTAAAAGTGTAGACCGCAATTAACAGGTACAAGGACATGTGGAAGCATGACTATTGTGTGAGTAAACCTAACTGTGCACTCATGACTTCATCCTCCATATTGGAGAAGAGTATTGTCACCCGGTTTAATCTTTTGTCGAGCTAGGTGACACGATAGAATAAGGGGATCCATCCTATCTTGAAGTGAGAAGCGTCTGGTTCCCTATACAATCTGTACAAGAGGATGGTTTATATTTGGTATGGACGCTTTATCCATTTAGTTTCATATACACCACTCTCTTTGCTGCAGAACTTCTTGCTTGGACCCCATGCTAGTTTGAGGAACATTGTATAGACAATTTCGAGTGAGCCAAACCACTCATGTATCATGTTGACCTTTGGTGCTGGGCACTTGTAATAATCATTCATGTTGGATGATTGAAATGAGGAAATTGAAGTTACGAACAATATGTATGAGCAAACTCAAATAGATCTCCCTAGTCTGAATGGTTCAGATCTAGAACAAATGTATACATAACACAAATACCTTTCCTAGATCAATTGAAATGCAAGATAAATGAAAGAGATGGCTTACGTCAAGTGTGCAGTTCCTTTCTTCTTGCTGCTCCAAATCTTGATCTTCAAATCTATAGCTGCAAAACTAGACAAAACATGTGGAAACAAACAAGTAATAAAAACACATGGATGTGAATTGATCTAGATCAACATTCAAAGAAGTTAATCCTAAACATTATCAACACAACAAATTTTATGGAAAAAAATTGTATTAAATTTAATAATAAAAAGTACAAAGGGAGAGATTTTACGACTGATTCTTTGATGTCATAACCTCTTTCCAACAATCCTAGCCTCCGATATCAAATGCTTAGCCTCTTAATGGATGAAGAGGATCACCTAGGGAAATTCCACCAGCATAAAATTACTCTATCCTTCCTACCTTAACAATGAAGAGGGGGTTCATATATATATATCTAAAGGGATAGGATAGGTTAAGGATTTAGGGGAGAGGCTTAAGGGATTCCAATGGACAAAGGGATCGAATGCCACATTTCCAGGTAAGTAGGTATAAGTCTCCACGCCACCCAAGCTTCGAGAAGTCGCTCGAAGCTTCTATTTATCCATTTTAACCAAATGCGATGCACCTTGCACAAGGGAAACATGCGCCAAAGAGAGATCAATGCACCTTGTACAAGAGCAAACTACGTCACCGACACACTCTACTAAGGTGCAGAGCACGTCACCTTGAACCTGACACCCCTTGCTAGAGAGCAGGGCACATCGGGGTGAACACATAAGGTTAAAGGAAATGACAACAACTTCTTTTTCAATGTTTTAGCTCAGGGATGTTAGGGATCAGGGCATACAGAGGACACATAACTCATGATGACTAGATTTTGGTGTAACATAATGCCCCCAAAGCACGAAGTTGGAAAAATAAGGTAGGTGAAATTCTTTGTAAATAGGAAAAAATTGAAGTAAGGATTGTTGCTTGGAGTGACAAACAAAGATCTTCTTGTAGTACAACTGAGTCTGAGATACATGTTTCAATTGACTCATAACATGGCTGCCGACCAATACATTGTAGATCCATGGTAGTAAATACCGATTGAACACAATCATGGATGCTAGACACAATTGTAGATCCATGATGAGATGATAACACATCCATGACTAATACAAAAGTGGATATGTGTAATATGACTCAAAATAATCTCCATCACAACTTAGGTGAGATACATGACTTAACCCAGGGTCTTCAAGCCGAACCCATAATGATACAAATCTAACCATGTGATTACAATGTCTTGAAGTCGAACATGATAGAAACCACTTGATTACTGGTCATTTATGTATACCATTAAAAAGTGCAAGGGAAATCACCATTGATGTCAATGATCCCCAAGGTATCATAGTACATACCACTGAATGTGAATCAATGATCCGAGGTCGAACACTCATTGGAACCTTTCAATCAGAAGTCAATGATGTGAACTTACTTTTGAAAGTGAGGTAAACTGTCATTGAGGCATGAAGGCCCAAGGTACTCAAAGAGTTTCTAGGTTTAATCCTCAGATGATGTGTTGAAGTCGAGAAGGATAAACTGGTTGAAGGAAGGCCACGATGTTTCCCCCATCATCGACATGAAACAAGATTGAAAATATTTTGGACTAGATCAGACTGTAGAGTGACACTTGATACTGACTCAGGAATGACCAACATGATAGAAGGTAGAATAACTGCAGGGATTGATTCGATGAACAGACCTCTCTTGAACATGGGAATGGCATGACTTGGAAGCATTGACGTGAAAATAATGACAACAACCCCTAATGCAACTGATGATGGAAGCATTCTTTGAATGACTCAAAGGAGTGAAAATACTCACGGAATTGGTGGGACTCAAAGACAAGCAGATTATCCAAGTGTTTGAATGCATATGAAAATGAGTGCCATGTTCAAGAGTGACTAAGTACTACTGCCATAATTACAATAAAACACAAACTCTTTCCTTTTCCCCATCATGATTGATGAGTACCTATTTTGTTTTTTAACGAGCTTGAGGAGGGTAATAGATGCTCGGTATAGCTCATCCTTCGGATGAGTCCGATCTCATATGTTTTACGAACCTGAGACAGGAGGTGTTCGTCCCAAAAAAGGGACCTTTAATGTCAGATTTTAATGAGTCCATAGAAGGAAAACTCGGCGTCATTTCATGTTTAGAGTGTCTGAAAAGAACTAAAGAAGACTCCAAATGGTTATTTTTTGTAAAAGTTAGTCTCCTCATCCGAAAAAAGTATAAAACAAGATGAGAGAGACTCTTCCAGTCATGATTGACCAGAGCGCTCGTTTTTCGTAAATAGTCCTCCTGGTCCGAAAAAGGGGTGAACTATCGACATAAAGACGACCTTTCAAATCTTTTACAAGCGTGAAATAATCAAGTTCGCTTGGCGATATTTTCATATTTAGGGAGTCTGAAAAGAGTTTAAAGAGGACCTCCACAGGGTTCCTTTTTCATGGGAGTTTTACGAGTTCGAAAAAGCGATAAAATATAACTCGGTGACTTATTCTCATAGTTTTACGAGCACGAGAAAGAACAAAAAGTGAGCTTGATGCCATTAATATTTGATTTTAATGGGCAGTATGATAGCATAAAAAATGCTTGACGACTCGTTCACACTTGATAAAAAGTATGAGACATCAATGATGGTCACCAATAAATCCAGAACACCACTTTATTTCATCTGCAAACTCCAAAAACTAAGTCAGAATTGACAATAAGGTGTTAAGACGTAAAAATATTACCAACTATAGAAAAAAGACCCAAAAAATAAATATTAAAAAGGAAATATGCCATCTATTTTATATAAAAAGTCAAATAGTAAGAAATATTTACCAATTATTTTTCTACCAAGTTGGAATAGTAAAAACACCTCTTTGAAGCCTGATTTTCAAACGTTGATTGTGAAAGCTACGGTCAACTGTTTCTCGCCTCGTAAGTCACAGGTAGGCCTTAACCTTGCTGTTTACCTTTCTAGTGGATTAATTTCTAGTTTAATGATCATTTTTGAGGTTTTTTGGCTCATTAAGGAGGGGATTGCGTGCACCCTGGGCGACACGCTTTCCCCTTGCGGGAAGTGTGTCGAGGGATCTCTGATGTGCTTCTCCCATGGATAAAGTTCATCATCGGTGCACTGTCTGCAAAAGAGGGGTGCGCCGGTGCAGATACTTAATGAAAAATAAAACATGGGTCCAAAAAATCCCTAACCAAAGCCATGGAAAGGTTCTAATATTCATTTATTTGATTTTTACATAGGTCTTGGCTTACACAATGGTCCAATGGAAAGAACGGGAGCAAAAAATGGAAGATTCCCAAGCGGAAAACAATCCACATTCGATGAAAGCTTTACAAAGATGTGGATTGTTGAAATTATTTCATGTACAGGGAATGAGGGACCAGGTACAACTGTTGGATTATTTGATCGGATTATGGGATTCGGATCAACAAAATTTCCGTGTTGGTGCCCACATCCTTACCCTAGATGTGGAAGATATCTACTTTTTGACAAGGTTGTCTAGGCGGAGAGCTCTAGTTTCACTATTCGGTCCATGTGGTAGTGACCAGTTGACGAAGAGCTTGGTGGCTCAGTTTTGCACACCACGGACGCAGATGCTTGCTGGGGAGATTCCCATCAAGAACGTTCGAGATCAAACCTTGCGTACTGTTCTCTTTACCATAGAGTGGGTGGTGGGAAACATAGATTCTCATCAGGCCACAAAGGCCGATATGATTTATGCCATCGAGTGTATGGCACCGACGGTTTTCAACTGGTGTGAGGGAATATTCACCAACATCAAGGAAAAACTCACCAAAGGTCACAGGGGTGAGCTTAAGCAGTTTAGATATATATCCATTGTGGTCTCGTTCTTCCTGGAGAGAGTCCCATTGCTGAGACCACATGTAGAGTTAGATGATATCGATCTGCGAGATCCTCATATGGTTAGATAGTCAGAGGTCATGGCCCACCATGGAGGCAGGGGTCCCATTATCAGTTATGGTCCCACCTTCTTTAGGTGGATTCATGGCAATCTCCTCATGATCTAGGATTACATGTATGCAGGTACTGAATTTAGGGGAGACCTAGACTTATCTCTTCCCGAGGGGGAGCAGTGGGGAGACCTAGGTAAGAATGAAACTCTTGTTGTGTTTATGCATTTTATAATTTTTGTAATGTTTTTGGGTAGTATTGATGATTCACACATGTTTGATGCAGATGTTGGCCCATCTCGCCTGATAGTTTCTTCTCCTATTGAGAGAAGACAAGTGGTACAAGATATAACGGCTGCTCATCAGGATGCAACAGAGGAGTTGAACAAGATGGAGGAGAACCTATAGAGATTGAAATTGAATATTCCCGACGTATCTATCGATGACTTGCTTCGCCGCTACCAGCGTCGGACAACTGGAGTCTCAGGGTGCTTTGGTCGGCTGCGCCATCGAGTAGCTAGGGCTATTATCTGCTATCATGAGCGTCCACGAGGATAGCTCATTGTATGATATATGTACTGAAAGCCATAGGATTCAGATTTTTGTAGCTAGGACTTACTAAAATCTTATGTGCTTCATATTTTGTATCAGTACCACTTTTTTGTACATGATGATATATATATACAAAACACTATTTTGTGGTTTTATACATCGTGTCTTCTTATGATGATTTGAGATCTTATGAATGTTAGCTTACACACTATGAGTAGTTTACATGTTATGACATTTTATACATCTTTGATGGAAATGATTATGAATGTGCAATGTACCAATCTAATATGAAATTAGCTAGGGAATCAACAACTGTGTTCATGTTTCTCAGAATGTGTAGGTATTGAATTAACTCAAAGGACCTCACAAGAGATGTACTCGTCGAAATAGATGAAGTAATAAGGATTCGCAGATAGCGTAGATACGGTTGAGATGGGATACCAATGATTGTGAATCGATATAGATAACAAGATGGTCCACACCCAAGGAACAAGCGTCGGTCAATAGTCCAATTACCTCATGATACTCAACAACATTGTTGGTTGCAAACCCTAAGCAAGTTCCTCCTGAACTAATCAGTTCACCGGTATGTGAATAGAGTACCCAAGATGCCGAAGTAAGGTTATGGGTGTGCTAGATAGCACCGTCCACGAATCCAAAACAAGTTTCCATCTGCACATCCAGGAAGAACATGGTATAAGCGTAATGATAAGATCCTAACACACTAAAAATAAAGTGTTACACCAAACAAAACACACATCATGTACAATATATACAAAGCACTAATGTGTAAATTATTTAGGCATAGTACCGCTTTAGGTAGATCCCATTGCGAGGTTCCCCCAAAGATATCCCGTCGTAATCCTCAAGTTCATATGCTCCTTTTTCCAAAACATGTTTTACCACATATGGACTGTGCCACATAGACTCAAGTTTTCCTGCCCCCAGCTTTTCATGTTTTTTGTCATAAGTAAGGACCAAATCTCCCTTGTTGAAGATACGAGGTTTCACTGATTTATCGTACTAGTCCTTGATGTGTTTCTTGTGTGCTTCATTAGCCATAGATGCATCACGATGGGTTTCATCGAGTTTTTCCAAGTATAGAAATTGTTCTTCCTTGGCAGTGGTGTTTGGTAAAAGTTCGACAACAAGTTTTAGTGACAAAATCTCACACTCGATAGGTAATACTGCCTCTAGTCCGCAGACCAATTGAAAAGGTGTAAAACTAGTGGCAGTTTTAACGAAAGTCCTATACATCCATAGGGCTAAAAAAAACATGGTATGCTAGTTGGACTTATGTGTTCCCACCATATGCTGAATCATGGTTTTCAAGACCTTGTTAATGGCCTCTACTTGTCCATTTGACTGAGGGTAGTAGGGAGTTGAGCTCTCATGTCGAAAACCCAATCTGACGCTTAGTTCATCCACCATATTGTTTTGAAAATGTGATCCATGGTCAGTGACGATGGATTGAGGGATTCCAAATCTCACAATGATATGGTTGAACATAAAGAGTGTGACAGTTTTGCTCTCTTATTTGTACGTAGGCATAGCCTCATCCCACTTGGTGAAGTAGTCAACTGCGGCAATAGCATAACCATGCCCCTCTCTCGAGGTAGGATTACAGTGCATGAAGTCGATGCCCCATTTGGAAAAGGGACCGACGACGATAATTGGATGTAATGGGGCAGGATGTGAGCACTTTTGATAGTGAAAAAGATGGAAAGGAGGAAATTACTTGACGGCTTCAATACAATATTTAAAGATGGAAGGCCAATAGTATCCAACACGTAGGAGTTTCTGGGTTGTATCCATCCTAGAAAGATGACCACCACATTCCCTCGAGTGACAATAATTCAGAACATGCTCGGCCTCCTCATGAGTTAAGCAACGTCGGAGGATAGAATCGACACCACGGTGATATAATGTGTCACCAATGATGAGGTAATACTTTGCATGGTGACAGATACGCCGACGTTCATCACGATATAGTTGAGGACTGAAGTGTTGGGCTTGGATATATAATGTGATATCTACGTACCATGGGTCATAAGTACTGATGAGAAACAAAGACTTGTCGGAGAGGGAGTCCATGGGATCAGTTTCCTAATCAATACGGGGAAGATCGCAAATAAGTTCCGCAAAAACCAAAGACTTCTTTGATCTGGCCTTCTCAAATTGGAGGTCGAATTCCTAAAGAATTACTATCCAGTGTGAATATTTTCCCTCGAGTACATGGCGTGTAAGGACGTGGTACATGGGTTTAGAGTCGGCGATGATGGTGGCAGTGCGGAGGAGGATGTAATGGCGGAACTTCTGTACAACAATGACTGCTGCAAGTGCTAGCTTCTCTACATGCGAATACCAAGTTTAAGATTCAATGAGAGACTTACTAAGGTAGTATATCACATGCTCCTAGGAATGACTATCTTCTTGTACCAAAACCATTGTGATAGTGGAAGTGGAAGCAATAAGATACAGGGTATAATACTTGGTGTAATTCAGCGGTTGTAACACGAGTGCATGAGTGATGGCATGTTTAAGGTTGTCGAAGGATTTTTAAGAATAATCATACCAAATGAATGGGATGTCCTTCTTTAGCAACCGCATGTACCCCTGTGTTTTCTTTGCAAAATTACACACGAAATGCCTCAGGTAGTTTTCCTTCCCCTGCAAACGTTGAAGTTCTGTAATATCTGTAGGGGGTGGTAGAGAAACGATGGCTTCCACCTTGAGGGGATCGATGTGGATCCCATCCTTGGAAATGATGAAGCCTAAAAGGCGTATGGACTTGACAAAAAAAATGAACTTATGAGGATTTAAACGGATATTATACCGTCGACACCTGAGGAATACTGCCATCAGATGATCGATGTGGAATTCACGATGATTCAAATGAGAAGGGAGATCGTCTAAGCAGGGTTCCACAAAATCCTTCACATCGTGGAAAGCATACAACATAGCCTGCTGGAATGTAGCACCAAAATTTTTAAGGCTAAAAGGGAGTTTATGATACGTGAACGTACCCCATGGGCAGATGAAAGCCGTTTTGTGTTGGTCGGTAGGATGGATCTCAATCTGATCATAGCTGGAAAATATATCCATGAATGAGAAGATGACGATTCTGGCACAGTTCTCGATGATTTGGTCAATGAACGAGGTAGGGTAATTGTCCTTGGGACAAGCCTTATTCAAATACCTGTAATCGACACAAACTCTAATGGTTCCCTATTTTTTCGTAACGGGGATGACATTAGAAACCCAATCTGTTAAGGGAACATGATAAATGAACCCATGCTTCAATAGATTTTCTATCTCTGCCTTAATAGCCACAGTTTTCCTAGGGTGCACAGGGCGGAGTTTTTTCCGAACAGGTTTTGCATTGGGATATGTTTGAATCTCGCGCATAACAATAGCAAGATCATTCTCGGTCACTTCCTTGTAGCTCCATGCAAAGACATAGAGGAATTGTTTAAATAAGGTCGTGAGATTGGTGACTTCTTCCAGAGAACAAGTTTGGCCTAGATGAATTTGTTCCACGACTCCAGGTTTTACCGAGATGTTGATCAGAAAGGTAGGCGTGATGTTAGCCAGGTTTCCCTCTGTTACCATATCAACTATCAGGATATAAGATTGAGGGTAAGGAAAGACATCTTGTGAAATAATTGTTTCAATGGCATTCTCTACCGAATCTAATAGAGGGAGGAAGGACGATCTATGGTGGAGGTCTTCCCATGGGGGTTCATCCACACTCATGATCTCCATAATGGACTCGTCATAATGAAAATTCTGGAGCAGGGGATTAGATAGGGATGAGGTCTGCTGGAATGGCAGAGAACGTGAGGTAGATGCCATGGAAGAGTGGACATTTGGTAAATCAAGGGCGGATTGGATGGCCTTGTAAGTAGCTTTTGCAGGGATGAGAGGCATAACATCGCCAATCAAAACCAAATTATCAGGATTGGGCACAATCCATTGGCTCGTCGAGTAATGAGAGGACAAAATCATGTTCATCATGGCAACATGGGCAGGGGGATCTGGTGTTGGAAAGACTCCCATGAGGGATTAATATTTAAGGAATCCTACCCCCACACTCTCATATATCTATGTAGAGTGTCCTAAAAGAGGGACATTGTTCGCAGGATGAGTAGTGGTGTCAGGTGTACATAAATCTAATTGGTCTATAGTGACAATCTTCCCTTGGTGGGGAAATTGCACAATGCAAAAGACGGATGATGCAACCGCGGTCATGGAATAAAACCAGTTTCGACCAAGTAATAGGTTGTAATCCAATGGGGCAGCAATGACTTCCACATTAATGGAAACGGTCTTACTTCCCAACTCGACGATCAAATATTGTAACAGCCCATGAGGTTGAAAACCACGTCCATCAAAGGATTTCAATGTGGTGTGGGAACGGTTCAACTTGGGGAAGACAATGGCTCGCCAATAGGATAACGACATAACTGAGGTAGAGGCTCCTTTGTCTAAGAAAATACAATGGATGCTTTTCCCAAAAACGTTAGTAACACTATTTGAAACACAAGTTGGTGGGAAAGCCTCGGCTTGAAATACTCTAGCTTAAACATGATGGTATTGGAGGAATCTTTATCTACAACTCCTATTGTAGATAACAGGGTCTTACGTTGAATGGGAAATTTTTGTAAGACCTCTAGTGTCAACATAGCACAAGGAGCTTGCGCTAAATTATCTACTATATTATAGTTTTGAGTAGCCCGAGTATTTGGATTGAAAATGGATTTTCGAGTCGTGCTCTTGTGTGGATGCAATACTGAATCCAGTAAATGTTTCTCTATGACGAGAGGACCTTGAGGTAAAGGAATCCTGGATGTAGACACGAGGGATTTTTCAGGGTTACTTCCATTAGATTCCTTGTTATAAGTAGAGTCATATGATCATGATCGAGTATTTAAGTTGACTGTTTCACTCTGCATCATGAGAACATGAGCGGTTGCGGACGGTTCTCCTTGGGAAGGAGATGGGTTTTGTGCAATCATTTGCTGTTGTTGTGTGCGGAAGGGATCGATTAAGACTGCAGGTGTGGGGTTCCCTTTAAGGAACTTTTGCACTTCTTCCTGATGTGGGCATTCTTTGGTGAAGTGATCATCACCACATAGGAAATAGGGACATTTTACCTTCCGCTTTTGTTTATTGTATTCGAGATTGTGTTTTGGATTTTGCTGGTTAAGAGAATTTTTAGATTTATCTTTGTTATTCTTTTTACCAATGGATTTTTGAGGTGAAGTAGATTGAAATGAATTCACTTATTCAGTGGAAGCAGGGATGGGTGATTGTTTGGCGTTGTTTCCATCCTATATTGAAGGTGGAGTCGAGCTATGATGGTTTTATGATCCACCAGATTGTGCAGCGGGCTGGGTATAAATGGAACCAATGATACCATCGACACGAGGTACCATATGTGGTTTTGTTGGATCATATGTAGGGTGGGAGGAATTAGGAATGATATCATTTAAGGTGCCAGATTGGGCATAAACCAAGTATAAATATTGATCACGGGATATGGCTTGTTCTTCTGCAATGATCCCACCCATAGTGACATCTTTATCTATGATAGGAAGTAGTGACTTCGTGAACCAATTGACCCAGAATGGGGGATTTAATAATACATCATCTCCTCCGCCACTCGTGAATATGATCAGAAATGTGAGTGGCATTAGTTTCGCAGAGAGAATTCAAAAGATCTGTACCGGTTTCATAGTGAATTGGTAGCTGGAAATGAGTAAAAAATGACATAACTAAAGATCAAAAATCAGCAAAGGAATGTGGTGGCAACTCAATGTACCACTTTGCGACAGTACCAGTAAGGGTTTGTTGAAATAACCTTAGACAGATGGAATCATCCATCAAGGAATTGGAAGAAAACCACAGATGATAAGTCATAACGTGGTTCTTGGGGTCCTCACCGGGCTTGTCGTCAAACTTTGGAATATCTGATGGTAACTTCACATGAATCATAGGCCAATTTATGCCATGTTTAATGGGATCATTAGTCAACCGATACAAGTATGGAAAATCAAGTGTATCCATAATTGGTAATTGTTGGTTCAGCTGTGGATACTGGTAATACTGATAAGGCATCTGTTTACTAGTAGGACCATGGATGGATTGATCGTAAGGTTCTCCCATAGGAAATTGGCCATATGGAGGTGGGACTCCTAGGTTGGGAGGTGGAACTAAAGGAGGTATTCCTCCAGAATAAGGTGGTCCTTAGCTAGAAGGTGGGGGTCCTCCTCCTCCAGAATAGGGTGGACCTCCGCCAAAAGGTGGGGGTCCTCCTCCTCTAGAATAAGGTGGTCCTACGCTAGAACGTGGGGGTCCTCCTCCTCTAGAATAAGGTAGTGGTGGTGGTGGTGGACCAGATGGTGGGGGAGGTGGTGGGACAGGTGGTGGGGGTGGTCCAGAGGCTGGAGGTCCAAGTGGTGGAATATTATGGTTCCCCCATGGGGTGTTTGTGTTTTCGGGATAGGGTAATCCAGGAAAAAGGTTTCTTAGATAATGTTTTCCTATAGTAGCATTATGATTTCCCAGATAGATATACCCCCATGGGGATTGGGTCCAAGTAGGTGGTCCCCCCCATGTGATGTGCCCACGTACGTTGTCCCATGGTTGGGAGAGAAATTCCAAACATACTATAGTTCAAATGTGAATAATGTCCTCCACTCATGTTATGTCCACTAACTGGGTGATATCCCCCAGTTAGATTGGGTCCACTAGCTAGGGGTTGCTCCCCATTCAAAAATTGTCCACTTATAGGAGTGTGCCCAAAAACCGAATGTTGACCACTAATGATAGGTTGACCCGTAGCTAATTGTTGACTAATAAATAAGGGATGAGTTCCGCTCAATTGTTGTCTAACAAGTAAATGATAACCTCCCCTTGAATTTTGGGGTGGGGGTGGTGGAGGTAACATTCCAGTAATGTAGTTAATAATCGCTGAAGGTTTCCCTCCAGTGGTTGGGTTCAGACAAGATGTTGAACCGGTCTCCTAAATCTGAGGTGTACTCGTTGGTAACGATGGTTGACTGGTTCGTAAGTGGTCATGGTAGGTGTAGATATTCCTGGTGAAGAAAAATATAGAGAATGGATAGGGGAATGTTGTTCAATAGTTGGTACTTCTGGATTGGACCTAGGTGGGAAAATATGTCATCTAATTTTTTCACCGAATGTTCATAAACAGTCAATAGTCATGTAAACAGGTGCAAAATACACGTCATTGGGAATCCATGGGGGAAACTGATGAAGCGGAGTTTCCACTGTCGGAAGTGACTCAAAATCAGAAACATGTTGACCTAAAGAAGTGTCCCAAAATGATGTAGTTGGACCAAAAGCTGTTGATACCTGGTCATCCTAGGGTGGACTGAAAATCCAGTTTGTGGCTCCAGGATGTCCTTCCATCGAATGATGAAAAGTTGTGCCATGTGAAGGAGTTTGTTCCATAATCAAAGGCCCCATAGAATCACTGATAGGTGGATTTGAGAGAGGTGAATAGTTCATTCCTGACTCCATGGTAGAAGTATCTTTTTCATGTGACACAGATCCATAGTTTCTCCTGCATTCTCCTCCTAATTAAGGGGGTATTCAGGTGGCAAGTTTAATATCCCGCGAGATCTTCTTAAAGGTTGATCAACCAGAATGATCGAACCTAAATTTCTCCTAAGAGTTTTATACAAAAAGAAAAAATACACTCCAAGATCTACTCAAGTTAAAGTTGCAGGAAAAATTATGTGGTAGGTGCGATTCAATGGTCTGGAACCTCACGGGGTTATCAAGGCGTCGCAACTGGTGATATACCACAGGGTCTAACAGCTATACTCAACCCATTTTTTCATAGCACTAACTAGGGAGGATTGTGACCATACCCCTGACTGTATAACCTGACTACCTGATAGTACGTGTGTTACTGGACAATCTACCAAAAGCGGACTTAAGGCATGATCTCCCTAGTTCAAAGTGAATCTAGAACAAATAAAACATAACAAAACCTACTTTCCTAGATCAAATAGAAGTGCAAATAGATAGATAGATCACTTACCTCAGATTTCCAGATCCCTTTGCTCTTTGTTGATCTAATGCCCTAGTGTCATCAGATCTCAAGCTGCAAAACCTTGTTGAGCATATAGAAACCAACAAGTAGTGAAAGCATACATTTCATATGATTGATCTAAGTCAACAGTTAAGGAAGAAAACTCTCAGCATTATCAATGAGACAAAATTTATGGACAGAGATTATATTAACTATATAAAAGGAGTTACATAGAAAGGAGAAATATACAACCAAATCCTTAATGTCGCATCCTCCATCCAACATGTCCAAGCTGTTAAATTTTCAGAATTTACTTCAATCTGATCTAGGATCTTAACTGAGAGAACAACATGTACAACAAATCTACAGCATATCAATCATGGACACAATAATGCAAGCACACAAGAGACACAGAGTTTACTTGGGGAAAACCATAAAGGTGAAAAACCCCAATAACTTCCTCAGAGATAGATAGAGCAATGATACAACCAGAATACAAGAGATAGTCTTCTCCTAGCAGCAGACACTCCTCCTCCACAAGTGCACCACTCTCCCAAGTGTGAGTGAGAGAATAAAATGTGTAAAATGAGAGAGGCACACTCTCTATTTATACACTAACTTGACTTGACCTTTACTCAACTAGGTCGGCCTCAACTTAACCACTTAACATAATGCTGACTGGGCCGACCCCCACTAGGGTGGTCTAATAACCCTTTGACCCACATGGCCGACCCCCAATAGGGTGGTCTAATAACCCTTTGACCCACATGACTTATACAGGGACGACCCCAAAAAGGTGGTCTAATAACCCATCAAGTATAAGTTACGACACTTACAATATAAATGACGACAATTCCATATAGAGGAATAATAACATCTCTATAGGAATACAATATACATATATGTGAAATACATTTTGAAGTTACATATACATCAACACTCCCTCTTAACTAGGAAGGTATTTCTCGACACAGGTCTTCTAGCACAAGTCTTCTTCTTTGGATCATCGTCATTGGATAATCGTCATTGAGTCATCATCATCATCACTGCTGCTGCTATCTCAATCAATCTCTGAATCTACTCGTCATAGGAAGTTCTACAGAGCTAGTCCTTTTTCATACTGGATGTAGGCCCGCCACCTGCAGGTCTTCATCATCACTGGCCATACTGTGGAAATCTCAGGACTTATTACGTGCATCACAAAACCTTAAAAGAGTCTCTTGACTAGCAAGAACCCTAAAGAGCATCTGAGGCCTTTTTCATCCTGTCCATATCTCCAGGACTTATTACATGTGACCCCACCACAAAACCTCGAAAGAGAATCCCAGGAATGATTACGAGCATAAGGCTCAACCTATCGGATCTCCCAGGGCACAAATTACAAGTGGTCACCACAAAACCTCGAAAGAGCATCCCAGGACTGATTACGAGCACAAGGCTCAACCTATCGGATCTCCTAAGGCACAAATTACATGTGGTCATGGCAAAACCTCGAAAGAGCATCCCAGGACTGATTACGAGCACACGACTCAACCTATTGAATCTCCCAGGGCACAAATTACATGCCATAGGACAAAACCTCGAAAGAGCATCTGCCAGATATCCCAAGGCACAAATTACATGCCATTGGAAAAACCTCGAAAGACTATCTGCAGATCTCCCAGGGCACAAATTATATGTCCTCCCAAGCAAAACCTCGAAAGAGCATTTGCCAGATATCCTAGGGTACAAATTACATGCCATAGGAAAAACCTCGAAAGACTATCTACAAATATCCCAGGGCACAAATTACATGCTTATCTGCACAACCTGTTCCACGACCACATAGTATCAACCTGATACTCACCATACATCATCATGATGTACAAATGATCATCCTAATCATCATCACTGCAACATCTTGCTGCATGTCATCTAGAGCAACATCTTGAAGCTCGTCATCCATGATCATCCTGATCATACAATGCATCTACCTGATGCATACCAAGTATCTACCTGACACATATCATCATACATGATCCACCTGATCATACAGTGTATCCACCTAATACAAATACCAATACATGATACATATCACCATACGTGATCCACCTGATCATACAATGTATCCACCTGATACATATACAGATACATGGTCCAAGCATCCAACATGATGCGTACATACATATACATATAAATGATCCAACTGATCATATCCAGCATCCAACATGATGCATACACAGAGTAGTAACTAGAGCATCATCCTGATGCTCATCATCCATGATCCTCCTGATCATCATAGCACCATCCTCTTCATATCATCTCATCGTCCACGAAGCACAGCCCAGATGCACATCATCCAACACTTACACCACCGACATGGGAGAACACATCTACCTTCATTCAGGGAAGGCTCCAGCCCTTACTTTTTCACCATGGGAGAACACATCTACCACCATGTGAAAAATGGCTCAGCAATTACATCACGACCAAGGGAGAACACATCAACCATGTCATAAAAGCTCATGTGCATCTGCATCTTCTGGACTCATCACTTCCCTTCAAAAGGAACGCCGATCTGAAGTGCACCAAGCCTCTCTCTGAAGTACTCAAACTGCACTCTGGCCAAAGGCTTAGTCAATACATCTGCAACCTGCTCATCCATCGCAACATACTCTGGTTCAACTGTACTCAGTGCTACGCAGTACTGCTTCCTACTAAACCAAGAGTTCACACCTGATCCCATACTGAAACAGCACCCAAAAGTGCTCTCCCTATCTGTAGCACTGCATGCCCAATATAAATCAACATAACCCTACAAGTTAAACTTTTGATACACATCGTACTTGAGCCCATAATCAACCGGATCAGATGGAGCATCACACAGAAGCTTTAGGTTCGATTCCATAGGCGTGGCCATAGCCTTGTAGTCCATCATCCCGAACCTCTTTAGGATCTCTACTGCATACTTCCCTTGTCCAAGGAAGATTCCATTTGCACTCTGCCACACCTTCATGCCAAAAACAAATAGTGCATCATCCCCAAGTTCTGCACACATATATGACTACACCATTCAAGAAAGCTGTCTTGAAATCCATCTGGTGTATCTTCTATTTCATCACTTTTATATTTCTCTATGCTGCCATTTGCAGCATGCTTGATCTGATAGTTCCATTTGGACGTCACAACATACTTCCCTTCAGCTCTTGGGACCACATCCCAAACATCGTTCTTCATGATCGACGGATCATGGCATTCTTCCCATATCCTGGAAACTTCAATATGTTCAATAGATAACTTTGTTGCTTGAACAAATGTTGTAGTCCTTCTTTTGTAGGTGAAGGTATACGGTCTTTCCTACAAAACAATTTAAATTGCATGATTAGAAACATCTCATAATTTTCAGGCAAATTCTTACACATAAAGAAATATGTCATACAGTCATGCAATTATCTTAGCCAATGCTTCAATACAACATTCATCCATGTTCCACAACTTTCTAGATGCCTTCCAATCTCTACCAGAACATTGTTAAGAGTTTGCACTACTCCCAACATGTCAGCAAAGAGGTTTCATTCTAGATAAGTAGCACTGGAATGTTGTACAGTGCCATAGGCCACTTACCCATCACATGCATATTAGTAGTATACTGTTCATTAATGCAATCATTCTAATATGCACAATACATATCCTAAGTCTAGGAACATGAGCATATACATCATTGAACAATTTTATTTAAACAAACATATATGCAAGAAATGATAATAAAAATACTTATGTTTGTTTGATTGTTGGGTTGACTCCCTCTCAGTCTTTGCTTCTTTTTCTGCAACTCCATTTGGATGTGGATTGTGCGAAGTGTTCAACTCCCTCTGAATATTTGCATCCTTGCAGAAACTACTGGAGTGTGCTCCCTCTTGATCTTTGTTTATTGGATTACCTATTCTTGAACTTATATTCATTCTCGATCCCTATGCATGCTTGTTAGTATCATCATTGTGTTATCCTTGAGGACTCATACATAATCACACATTTATTAGTATAATCTTAATACTATCAAAACACAATAATCTTAAGCATGTATAGTCATGATCATTTCAAACAGAAATAATAAGCATTAGTATTCAAGGTTTCAGGGAGGTCTTCTTTTACTCATGCATATTCTTATTTAATCATAGAACTCTTCTGGTTAGTTAAATCATCAATCAAGATAAGAGATATAATATGCATAAAACCCGTGATTACTCAAACCTATACCTTCATGATTCTTCTGGTTAGTCATATCATCAATTATGGTAAGAAACATAATATGCATACAACCATGACTATTCAAACCTATGACTTCATGAATAATAATGATCAACAATGAAACAGTATAAGATCCTAACACAAGGTAGGATTCTAGCTTGATATAGGAAAAAAATACCTGGATTAGCATGCTAGCTCGTTATGTTGAACATACCCGCATAATGTCTACTAGTTCTCTTCAGTGACTTGTGCTAGTAACCTGCATGTCTCATAAGTTAACCATTGTAGAACCAAGTTATACATACCTCGTAAGTAGATCTTCTATGTGATCCATGACAATGGATGAATCTTTGTCTTCATGTCACCATGATCATATGTTCTTGAAGTAGAACATGATTTGTCTTTCTTGGTGTACCTTTTATGTTAGAGAACAACATAAACCTCATACAACATCACAATGCATTAGTACATTCATAACTATCAAAACCTTAATCAATGAACATCTTCTATTAAGGTGATACGACAAGTCTAGTAATTAATCAAGATTGTACTGTAATGATAAACATATGATAAACTTAACCATGAAACATACCTATAAGCCATACCTGTCAAGATTGCTTGTAATCTTCTTATGGAAGGCCTTAGCCTCATCTCCCTCTGAGACAGAAACTTCTTCACTTATGCAGGTGACCAATCCATCCTCTTCTAGAATTAACCCAATCCACTTGATTTGCAGGAACTGGATCTGGAGCTGTAATAGGGTTTGTCAGAGAAACCCCAAAAATTCAAACTTTGAATTTCAAACTTCCGAAAGGATAGAAATATGTGCCTTGATAAGATGATCAAGCTGGTATATTCAGAATTTGAAAACTGCAAAGTTTCACTCCTCAATTTTGCCTTTGAAACTTTCGGATTCCCTGGACGTGACCTCAAACTAGGGTTTGATGAATCCCACTCTTCTACCCAATCAAAAGATTTGATTCAAAGCTCTAAGATTCTATTTTTATGAGGAGCTTCCAGCCGTGGTCACAGATTTCAAAACTTCCCATTTTTGCATAAGCCCTAATTTTCCACTTTTCTGATCAAAGTCCCGAACTAGGGTCTGATCAAGCCCGGCCTTATGCCCAACCAAAAATTCTGATCTGGGTCTCTAAATTTTGATTTTGATGAGTAGCATTCAGCCGTGGTCTCCGATTACAAAAATTCCAACTTTCTCCGAAGCCCTAAATTCCGAAAGCCATGAATGAAGGTGCTCAAAAATAATTCTGATTTGACAGAAATATGTACCTGATTGTTTCTGGTGTAACTCCAAAATTTTCGATCCACAGGCTCTGAAATTTTTTCCTGAGATAGCCCGACCTGTTATCTTTCCATCCCAATAGGTCTGACCTCAATTGGATTCTCTGAGAGAGAGTTATGCCAAGAGTGGCAACGTGACCTGTTTATGGGATAATACAGGAGAGGAAACTTGTATGGCGTGCCACGTGTCACTGGTTCAACTTCGGACTCTCAAATTTTTTTTGAGATAGCCTGACCTGTTATCATTCCATCCTGATAGGTCTGACCTCAATTGGATTCTCTGCGAGCGATTTATTACAAGTGTCGCAACATGACCTGTTTATGGGATAATACGGGAGAGCAAACTTGTACGGCATTCCACGTGTCACTGGTTCAACTTCGGGATCTGAAAACTTTTCCTAAGATAGTACAGTCTGTGTACTACCTGTCACTTTTTGTGAAATTTCATTTGGAGCTTCCTAGCCCAAGTTATGACCTTTTTCCCAAGGTCACTTGATTTTGACTCAGATATGGAAGAGGCAGAAACCCTATATTGTACATATCATAAATCACAAAGTAAAACGAATTATAGGTTTTCCTTTGGACACAAGGTACATGGGGATCTGATATTCGACCTGTAAAAGTTTCAGATCCGAAAACTTCTCCAAAATGGATTTATAGTGAAAGTGCTACGATGATTGGTTTTTGCTATAGCAAGCCCTAGCATCGTAAGTGCAACAAGTGTCATACATGCCATATCATGCCTTCTTTCAGGCTAGCTCTGATTCCATGTTAAATTTTCAGAATTTACTTCAATCTGATCTAGGATCTTAACTGAGAGAACAACATGTACAACAAATCTACAACATATCAATCATGGACACAATAATGCAAGCACACAAGAGACACAGAGTTTACTTGGGGAAAACCATAAAGGTGAAAAACCCCAATAACATCCTCAGAGATAGATAAAGCAATGATACAACCAGAATACAAGAGATAGTCTTCTCCTAGCAGCAGAGACTCCTCCTCCACAAGTGCACCACTCTCCCAAGTGTGAGTGAGAGAATAGAATGTGTAAAATGAGAGAGACACACTCTCTATTTATACACTAACTTGACTTGACCTTTACTCAACTAGGTCGGCCTCAACTTAACCACTTAACATAATGCTGACTGGGCCGACCCCCACTAGGGTGGTCTAATAACCCTTTGACCCACATGGCCGACCCCCAATAGGGTGGTCTATTAATCCTTTGACCCACATGACTTATACAGGGCCGAACCCAAAAATGTGGTCTAATAACCCATCAAGTATAAGTTACGACACTTACAATATAAATGACGACACTTCCATATAGAGGAATAATAACATCTCTATAGGAATACAATATACATATATGTGAAATACATTCCGAAGTTACATATACATCAACACTCCCTCTTAACTAGGAAGGTATTTCTTGACATAGGTCTTCTAGCACAAGTCTTCTTCTTTGGATCATCGTCACTGGATAATCGTCATCGAGTCATCATCATCGTCACTGCTGCTGCTATCTCAATCAATCTCTGAATCTACTCGTCATAGGAAGTTCTATAGAGGCAGTCCTTTTTCATATTGGATGTAGGCCCACCACATGCAGGTCTTCGTCATCACTGGCCATACTGTGGAAATCTCAGGATTTATTACGTGTGTCACAAAACCTTAAAAGAGTCTCTTGACTAGCAAGAACCCTAAAGAGCATCTGAGGCCTTTTTCATCCCGTCCAGATCTCCAGAACTTATTACATGTGACCCCACCACAAAACCTTGAAAGAGAATCCTAGGACTGATTACGAGCACAAGGCTCAACCTATCGGATTTCCCAGGGCACAAATTACATGTGGTCACCACAAAACCTCGAAAGAGCATCCCAGGACTGATTACGAGCACAAGGCTCAACCTATCGGATCTCCCAGGTCACAAATTACATGTGGTCATGGAAAAACCTCAAAAGAGCATCCCAGGATTGATTACGAGCACACGACTCAACCTATCGGATCTCCCAGGGCACAAATTACATGCCATAGGACAAAACCTCGAAAGAGCATATGCCAGATATCCCAGGGCACAAATTACATGCCATTGGAAAAACCTCGAAAGACTATCTGCAGATCTCCCAGGGAAAAAATTATATGTCCTCCCAAGCAAAACCTCGAAAGAGCATTTGCCAGATATCCCAGGGTACAAATTACATGCCATAGGCAAAACCTCGAAATACTATCTACAAATCTCCCAGGGCACAAATTACATGCTTATCTGCATAACCTGTTCCACAGCCACATAGTATCAACCTGATACTCACCATACATCATCCTGATGTACACATGATCATCCTAATCATCATCACTGCAACATTTTGCTGCATGTCATTTGGAGCAACATCCTGAAGCTCGTCATCCATGATCATCCTGATCATGCAATGCATCTACTTGATGCATACCAAGTATCTACCTGATACATATCATCATACATGATCCACCTGATCATACAGTGTATCCACCTGATACAAATACCAATACATGATACATATCACCATACGTGATCCACCTGATCATATAATGTATCCACCTGATACATATACAGATACATGGTCCAAGCATCCAACATGATGCGTACATACATATCAATGATCCAACTGATCATATCCAACATCCAACATGATGCGTACATACATATACATATAAATGATCCAACTGATCATATCCAGCATCCAACATGATGCATACACAGAGCAGTAACTAGAGCATCATCCTGATGCTCATCATCCATGATCCTCCTGATCATCATAGCATCGTCCTCTTCATATCATCTCATCGTACACGAAGCACAGCCCAGATGCACATCATCCAACACTTACACCACTGACATGGGAGAACACATCTACCGCCATTCGGGGAAGGCTCCAGCCCTTACTTTTTCACCATGGGAGAACACATCTACCACCATGTGAAAAATGGCTCAGTAATTACATCACGACCAAGGGAGAACACATAAACCATGTCAGAAAGGCTCGTGTGCATCTGCATCTTCTGGATTCATCACTTCCCTTTGGAAGTAACCTCAATCTGAAGTGCACCAAGCCTCTCTCTGAAGTGCTCAAACTGCACTCTAGGAAATGGCTTAGTCAATACATCTGCAACCTGCTCATCCGTTGCAACATACTCTGCTTCGGCTGTACTCAGTGCTACACAGGAGTGCTTCCTGCTAAACCAAGAGATCACACTTGATCCCATACTGAAGCAGCACCCAAAACTGCTCTCCCTATCTGTAGCACTGCATGCCCAATCTGAATCAACATAACCCTATAGGTTAAAATTTTGATTCACATCGTACTTGATCCCATAATCAATCGGATCAGATGGAGCATCACACAGAAGCTTCAGGTTTGATTCCATAGGTGTGGCCATAGCCTTGTAGTCCATCATCCCTAACCTCTTCAGGATCTCTACTGCATACTTCCCTTATCCAAGGAAGATTCCATCTGCACTCTGCCACACCTTCATGCCAAAAACAAATAGTGCATCATCCCCAAGTTCTGCACACATATATGACTACACCATTCAAGAAAACTGTCTTGAAATCCATCTAGTGTATCTTCTATTTCATCACTTTTATATTTCTCTATGCTGCCATTTGCAGCATGCTTGATCTGATAGTTCCATTTGGAAGTCACAACAGACTTCCCTTTAGCTCTTGGGACCGCATCCCAAACATCGTTCTTCATGATCGACGGACCATGGCATTCTTCCCATATCTCGGGAACTTCAATATGTTCAATAGATAATTTTGTTGCTTGAACAAATGTTGTAGTCCTTCTTTTGTAGGTGAAGGTATACGATCTTTCCTACAAAACAATTTAAATTGCATGATTAGAAACATCTTATAATTTTCAGGCAAATTCTTACACATAAAGAAATATGTCATACAGTCATGCAATTATCTTAGCCAATGCTTCAATACAACATTCATCCATGTTCCACAACTTTCTAGATGCCTTCCAGTCTCTACCAGAACATTGTTAAGAGTTTGCACTACTCCCAACATGTCAGCAAAGGGGTTTCATTCTAGATAAGCAGCACTGGAATGTTGTACAGTGCCATAGGCCACTTACCCATCACATGCGTATTAGTAGTATACTGTTCATTAATGCAATCATTCTAATATGCACAATACATATCCTAAGTCTAGGAACATGAGCATATACATCATTGAACAATTTTATTTAAACAAACATATATGCAAGAAATGATAATAAAAATACTTATCTTTGTTTGATTGTTGGGTTGACTCCCTCTCAGTCTTTGCTTCTTTTTTTGCAACTCCATTCTGATGTGGATTGTGCGAAGTGGTCAACTCCCTCTGAATATTTGCATCCTTGCAGAAACTACTGGAGTGTGCTCCCTCTTGATCTTTGTTTCTTGGATTACCTATTCTTGAACTTATATTCATTCTCGTTCCCTATGCATGCTTGTTAGTATCATCATTGTGTTATCCTTGAGGACTCATACATAATCACACATTTATTAGTATAATATTAATACTATCAAAACACAATAATCTTAAGCATGTATAGTCATGATCATTTCAAACAGAAATAATAAGCATTAGTATTCAAGGTTTCAGGGAAGTCTTCTTTTACTCATGCATATTCTTATTTAATCATAGAACTCTTCTGGTTAGTTAAATCATCAATCAAGATAAGAGATATAATATGCATAAAAAATGTGATTACTCAAACCTATACCTTCATGATTCTTCTGGTTCGTCATATCATCAATTATGGTAAGAAACATAATATGCATACAACCATGACTATTCAAACCTATGACTTCATGAATAATAATTATCAACAATGAAACAGTATAAGATCCTAACACAAGGTAGGCATCTAGCTTGATATAGGAAAAACATACCTGGATTAGCATGCTAGCTAGTTATGTTTAACATACCCGCACAATGTCTACTAGTTCTCTTCAGTGACTTGTGCTAGTAACTTGCATGTCTCATAAGTTAACCATGAATGAAGGTGCTCAAAAATAATTCTGATTTGACAGAAATAGGTACCTGATTGTTTCTGGTGTAACTCCGAACTTTTCGATCCACAGGGTTTGAAAATTTTTTCTGAGATATCCTGACCTGTTATCTTTCCATCCCAACAGGTCTGACCTCAATTGGATTCTCTAAGAGAGAGTTACGCCAAGTGTGGCAACGTGACCTATTTATGGGATAATACAGCAGAGCAAACTTGTACGGTGTGCCACGTGTCACTGGTTTAACTTCGGCCTCTGAAATGTTTTTTTGAGATAGCCTGACCTGTTATCTTTCCATCCCGATAGGTCTGACCTCAATTGGATTCTCTGAGAGATATTTATGCCAAGTGTCGCAACATGACCTGTTTATGGGATAATACATGAGAGAAAACTTGTACGGAGTGCCACGTGTCACTGGTTTAACTTTGGTCACTAAATGTTTTTCCTAAGATAGTACAGTCTGTGTAATACCTGTTACTTTTTGTGAAATATCATTTGGAGCTTCCTAGCCCAAGTTATGACCTTTTTCCCAAGGTCACCTGATTTTGACTTAGATATGGAAGAGGCAGAAACCCTATATTGTATAGATCATAAATCACAAAGTACAACGAATTAGAGGTTTTCCTTTGGACACAAAGTACATGGGGATCTGATATTCGACCTGTAAAATTTTCAGATCTGAAAACTTCTCCAAAATGGATTTATAGCAAAAGTGCTACGATGACTGGTTTTTGCTATATCAAGCCCTAGCATCGTAAGTGCAACAAGTGTCATACATGCCATATCATGCCTTCTTTCAGGCTAGCTCTAATTCCATGTTAAATTTTTTTAGAATTTACTTCAATCTGATCTAGGATCTTAACTGAGAGAACAACATGTACAACAAATCTACATCATATCAATCATGGACACAATAATGCAAGCACACAAGAGACATGGAGTTTTCTTGGAGAAAACCATAAAGGTTAAAAACCCCAATAACTTCCTCAGACATAGATAGAGCAATGATACAACCAGAATACAAGAGATAGTCTTCTCCTAGCAGCAGAGACTCCTCCTCCACAAGTGCACCACTCTCCCAAGTGTGAGCGAGAGAATAGAATGTGTAAAATGAGAGAGACACACTCTCTATTTATACACTAACTTGACTTGACCTTTACTCAACTAGGTCGCCCTCAACTTAACAACTTAACATAATGCTGACTGGGCCGGCCCCCACTAGGGTGGTATAATAACCCTTTGACCCACATGGCTGACCCCCAATAGGGTGGTCTAATAACCCTTTGACCCACATGACTTATACAGGGCCGACCCCAAAAAGGTGGTCTAATAACCCATCAAGTATAAGTTACGACACTTACAATATAAATGGCGACACTTCCATATAGAGGACTAATAACATCTCTATAGGAATACAATATACATATATGTGAAATACATTTCGAAGTTACATATACATCAACACAAGCCAAACCTCCAAGATGGTACAAGCTTCCCAAGATGATTAGGGATCACCAATATGGATTCTACCAACATAAGTATACCATAGACCTTCCTCCCCTTCCCATGGAGAGAGGGGGTGTTCATATAGGTCTAAAGAGATAGGGTAGGTTGAGGATTAGGGGGAGATGGTTAAGGGATCCTCCCATTAGGTCAGGAACCGAAATGCCACCTCACCTAGAGTCTAGGGATAGGTATCCACCTCAACAAACATCTAGAAAGACCTCACCATTGATGTCAATGATCCCCAAGGTATCATAGTACATATCATCAAGTGTGAATAAATGATTTGAAGTCGAACGCTTGACGAAATATTTCAATCAAGAGTCAATGATGTAAACTCATGTCGAAAGCGAGGTAACCTACGATTAAGGTATGTAGGACCAAGGTACTCGATTGGTTTCTAGATTAAATCCTTGGATGATGTGTTGAAGTCGACAAGGATGAATCCGTCGAAGGAGAGCCATGATGAATCCCCCATCATCGACACGAAACTTGATGACAGATGTTTGGAGTGAATCATACAGTAGAGAGATATGCAAGACTGACTCAAGGTAGTTCGACATGATGGAAGGTGTACTGAATGCAAATGATGAGTAATAAATGTCTCTTGAACATGGGCATGGCATGATTTAGAAGAATTGACACAACGAGAGTGACACCAACCCCCAATACGACTGATGATGGAAGCATTCATTGGAAGACCCAAAGGAGTGACAAGACTCATGAAATCAATAGAACTCGAAGACAAATGGATTACCCAAGTACTGAATGCAAATGAAAACGAGGGCCATGTTCAAGAGTGACTATGTACTGCCATAAATAAAGTGTAACACAAAATCTTCCCTTTTTCCCATCATGACTGATGAGTGCCTCACTTGTTTTTTAATGAGCTTGAAGAGGGTAAAAATATGCTTGGTATAGCTCATCCCATGGATGAGTCCAATCCCAAATGTTTTATGAACCTAGGAAAGGAAAGGTTCATCCCATGATAGGACCTTCAATGTCAAATTTTAACGAGTCCATATAAGGTAAACTCGGCGTCATTTCATGTTTAGAGAGTTTGAAAAGAGATAAAGAAGACTCCAAAGGTCCTTTTTCGTAAAACAATGCGAGAGAGAACTCTTTTAGTCATGATTGGCTGGAGAGCTCCTTTTTCGTAAATAGTGCCCCCTGGTCCGAAAAAGGGGTAAACTATCACCAGGGAGACCATCATTCAAATCCTTTTACAAGCATGAATGAATCAATTTCGCTTGGCCATCTTTTCCTATTTTAGGAGTCTGAAAAGAGCTTAAAAAGGACTCCATGAACAACTTTGTCATGGTTGATAACCAAGTACGATAAAGGAAAAAGTAAACTCAACACAGTTCCTTTTCCGTAAATAGTCTAGCGAGGCCGGATAAAGTGATAAACCTATACTCATTAGACACACCTTTTTACTCAAAATTTTAACGAGCACGATAATGGTATCAAAAGCACTTGGAATCTTTTTCATATTTGAACCAGAGTGTTTGACGAACAATCCACTTGAGCAGACGCGAGCCGGATCTCCCTAGCTCAATGTGAGTCTAGAATAAATAGAACAGACTACAAATGGATTTCCTAGATCTACTTAAGGATCAGGTGCTAGATGTCTTACCTTTTACTTCACAATCCTTTCTCCTGAATGCTGCTCCACGTTCCACAGTCATTAGATCTCAGCTGCAAGACCTGTTAAGACACAAAGAACAACACAAAACGAGTAAAGAGCATCTATACAATAACTGATCTAAGTAATCAGTTAAGTAGATAAACTACTCAATATCATCACATGTTAACAATATTGGTGGAAAACCTTTGTATTATTGTAAATAGGGAAATACATAGTAGAGACATAGAACTACAACCGAGGCTTAACGCTGCAACCCTTCTCCATCCAAGCCATTTGCAATATCCTCCCAAGGAAGTATGAGTCTCCCAATAGATGAGTGGAGATCTCTCAAGGATGATTTAACCAGCATGTAGACACTATAGACTTCCTCCACTTGGAGAGGGGTAGAGCTTCACTTATATAGGACTAAGTGGATAGGGTATGGATAGGGTAGGTTGATATATGGTAGGAGAGAGATAGGGGATCCTTCCAAGAGGTTAGGAACTGAAGGCCAGCTCCCCCAACAGGTTATGGATAAGGATCCCAGTTAGTAACCTTTGAGAATGAGCTCGAAGAAGCTATTTTTTCCCATTAACTGACTTCGTCGCACCCTGTAATGGAGAAAGGTGCGACGTCGCAGGTTGCATGAGTGCAGCCTATGACAACCTCTCAAAACCTAGCAGAAGCACAATGATGTCCCTTCCAGGTAAATGACTTAGCCAATGGAACTTTAGGGATGTATACACTGACTGTAATGGTGTTAAGATTTTAGGTGTAACAGAATGCCCCCCAAAGTATGAAGCTGTTTAAAGATTGGACAGGTGAAATGATTTGATATAAAGAATGGCAAAATGGACTTGCTAGACGAAGGACGCTGCTGCAGTACAACTAACTCTGAACTAACAATCTCATATGATGTACAACATGGCTGCCGACCAATACATTGCAGATCCTGGTAGTAATGATCGATTGAACACAATCACGGCTACTAGACACAAGCGTAGATCCATGATGAGATGATAACACAACCACGACCAATACAAATGTGGATCCGTGTGGTATGACTCAATACAAACTCCATCGCAACCTGGGTAAAACATGACTCCCCAGGGTCTTCAAGCTGAACCCACAATGATACGAATCTATCCATGTGATTACAAATGTCTTGACATCGAACATGGTAGAAACCACTTGATTACCAGTTATTGATGTATACCGTTAATAAGTGCAAGGGAAATCACCATTAATGTCAATGATCCCCAAGGTATCACAATATATATCACCAAGCATGAATAAATGAGTTGAAGTCGAATGCGAGATGAAATCTTTCGATCAAGAGTCAATGATGTAAACTCATGTCGAAAGCGAGGTAACCTGCCATTGAGGCATGTAAGGCCAAGGTACTTGGTTGGTTTCTAGATTCAATCCTTGGATGATGTGTTGAAGTCGACAAGGATGAATCCGTCGAAGGAGGGCCATGATGAATCCCCCATCATCGACACGAAACACGACAAAGGATGTGTAGAGTGGATCGGATGGTACAGTAATATGCGAGACTGGCTCAGAGTAGACAGACATGATTGAAGGAGTACTGACTGCAAATAATAAGTAGTGAAAGTATTCTTGAACATGGGCATGGCATGAATTGGCAGTATTGACTTGACGAGCATGACACAAACTCCTAATGCAATTGATGATGGAAGCTTTCTTTGAATGACTCAAAGGAGTAACAAGACTCATGAAGTAAGCAGAACTTGAGGATAAACAGATGATCCAAGTACTATATGCAAATGCAGGTGAGTGTCATGTTCAAGAACGACTAGGTACTGCAACTAATAAAGGTGTAATACAAAAGCTTTCCTTTTTCCCCATCATGAAGGATGAGTGCCTCATGTGTTTTTTACGAGCTTGATGAGGGTAACCAGATGCTCGGTATAGCTCATCTCATAGATGAGTCCAATCCAAAATATTTTCCGAACTTGGGATAGGAGGGGTTCGTCCCATGGCGGGTCCTTCAATGTGAAAATTTAATGAGTCCATAGAAGGTAAACTCGGTTGTCATTTCATGTTTAGAGAGTCTAAAAAGAACTAAAGAAGACTCCAATGGTCCTTTTTCTTAAAGTTAGCCTCATCGCCCGGAAAAGGGTAAAACAACGCGGGAGAGGACTCTTCCAGTCATGATTGGCTGGAGTATATCTTTTTTGTAACTAGTGCCCCCTGGTCCGAAAAAGGGGTAAACTATCACCAGGAAGACGACCATTCAAATTCTTTTACAAGCGCGAATGCGACAAGTTCGCTTGGCAATCTTTTTGTATTTTGAGAGCCTGAAAAGAGCTTAAAGAAAGACTCCGGGGGGGTTTCTTTTCCATAGGAGTTTAACGAGCCCGGAAAAGTGATAAATTGTAACTCGGTAACGTATTCTCGTAGTTTCAAGAGCACCAGAAAGAAAAAAGAGTAAGCTCATCTCATTAAATAATTACGATCATGGATAATTTTAGGGGCGGATCTTAACCCAGGGGCGAATTTAAAGGGATTTCCAAATTTTAATGGACAAATTTTTATATGCAAAATAATTTAATTTTTTTTAAAATTTCATCCTAATTTTATTTAAAAAATAATATTTAACATAGCGATCGCCCTAGGAGAGAGAGGGCCCGAAACGGATTTCGCCCTAACAAATAATTGTAAAATCTTTCATTTGCCCATGTAAATCAATTAAATTTGTCTTGGATGCCTCAATCGCCCATGATTTATGGACATGGAGGTTAATAATAAGTGTTTCGCCCTTTATTTTGCTTGTAAATCCAGGGTACCACTATCATCGCCCCTAGATTATCCTTTTGGAGATTTTTTTAACATAAATGAGTCCATATATCATGGAATCGGGGCATATAGTAATGATTTTGCCCTTATATATAATTACAGAATTGGCTTTCAAAGGATAATAGGTTTCAAATCTCTTGTGCTAAGGAACTCTGTAAAAATTGGGTTTCACATTTCAATTTCAAAGGTTGTTCTAGAATTTGTGGAGTTACTTGAGCTTTTAGGTTTTTCTTGCAATCAAAGATTGCAAAGTGCCGGACCACAGGTAAGGATATTTGATTAAGTTGCACAATTTCAAAGGTTGTTCTAGAATTTGTGGAGTTACGGCTTGCCAGGCTTGAGCTTTTAGGTTTTTCTTGCAATCAAAGATTACAAAGCGCGGGACCACAGGTATGGATATTTGATTAAGTTGCACATGTCTTGGCACTTACTCATCATATCTTTTTTCTTCCTTGCTCGTATGTTCTAATATTCATCCATGTCCACTATGAGAATCTTTTCGTGATTGTTGATGTTGTCGACCAGAAGTGTATGTAGCCTTTGTCCCTTCTCCCTTGTTGGTATTCTACTCATATTGTAATTCTATTTGGTGAGTGTTATTTTAAGTTAAATTTGCACACATACCCTACTTTAATTCGACATAATCACTAGCTACGAAAACAGACCAGTACACGATTTGTTGATGTGAGGCACATCTCTGTGTTTGCTGAAGCCATGGGAACTGATGCCACCCAATTGGACTATATACACAATAGGGGTGGTACTATCGCACTAGCCAAAGGTAGCGTTAACCATAGCAGTAGCCTAAATCCCTATTTAAGTAGGAAGAATAGCAATAACCATTTATATAGTAGCTGAATTCAATCTTGTAGTAGTGCGATCTATACCGGTACCTAAAACTCTTATACTATGCCCTACTTCAACGGTGTGATGCTGCTGTATTCTCTGTCCACGCTCTCTCAATACCTGCATGATACTCCAATGGACGTTGTCAGTTGAGCAAATTAATTATATTAGTGTGTTACATTCTACTCAAGTGGTTTAGTTGAGCATCTTTTCTGTTTGTTGTGAATATTGATCCATTCAACCTATGCGCCTACTGTACATTGTATAATTTGCAATTATTATTATTGTTTTGATGAGATGAGAGACTATCCATATTCACCTTTGAACTCTATCCATCTTGTGTATTTAAATTGTCTGCCAAGGGCCATGAAACAAGATCATGTTCTCTCAAATGGTGCATGCAATAGTTAAGCGTTCGCATCTTGTTTTCAAAATTCAAGCACTTGATTCGCGGGACCTGGATCTCGTAGTACATCCAAGTGCAGTCTTACCATCCAACGAAAATTAAAGTAGGGCATCAATGTCACGCCAGCAAATGAAGATGACGAGCTGCAAGAAGCTGTTTTGGCATTTGGGCAATTTGAAGGAGACGTTTCATGTCTATAGAAGATAAGCAGCCTGGGATATGAACCAACACATCATATCGACTACATCTGCTTGATGTTGTTGATTGTTTGAAGTTGTGTTAGCTTGAAGCTGCGTTAGACTATTGACTGAGATGGAGTTGCGTTGATGCTAAGTGGAGAATGATGCCGAGCTAAATTATTGTGCGTGCAGAGACACTCTCACTCTCCATCTGTGCGTGGAGTGGTATAGTTGTGTGACTATAGCCGCGTATTGGTTTGGGTATTGCGTGGAATTCCCGATGATGACTGGAGCTACCTCACGAATTTTTGAGTTGATGATTAATTGCTGCTTATTGAATAGACTGGTGCTTTCAATGAAGAATGGAGAATAGACTGACGTCTCGGGAGCTGCATTTTGAGAGTTGAGACTCGAGAGTCCAAGTCTAGTATTGTGCCTGTCGTGAGCCAAAACCCTAATTTTTTGGCTCAACATTGAAGATCGTGGTACCTGTTGAATGCTTTACTGGATCTGCTGTGTGGAGCCTTCCGAACTTCCACTTAAACTATGGTTGTTGCGTGCTATTGCACCATGGAAGAGAAACCCTAATTGGGAGCTTATGTCCGTTGATACTTGTGTGCTTGATAATCACATTCAATGCATCTCTCTCCTCCAGTGAACGTTGCGTTGGAAAGAACCAGTGAACGTTTTGTTAGAAGACTACATAGGAAAGATCACTCTCCGTAATGCATTGAAGTGTTAAGACCATTACACTTCAGTGCCAATGCGTGAGACCATTTTGAATATCGTCTCACTCATTTTTGTGAGATGTTGCTATGTGAGGCTCGACCTGCGTGGGTGTTCTCTCGGGTGGTGAAACAAATGCGTGTACCTAAGACCTGGACTTTGAAGAGCTGTGATGTGGAGTCGTGGCATCAGGAAACACTTGGTGCCTCTGTAAAAGAAATGAAGGAACGTTGTGTGCAAATTTCCTTCTATTGCTTAATAAAAACAATCAAATTTGTTATTAAGTTTGTGAAGAGACGGTTATAAGTATTCCAACCGACAACCTGCCCAGGCCTCGACAAATGGTTTGCAATTATGAAACCCGAATATCCACCTATCTCGTGGATTTGGCTATTCACCTGGAGCATATGCAAAATCTTCGACGTGTGTCCATATTTTCTCCAGACCTACCAATTTTATTATAAATCATACACCCAAATATCAGTTTCGTTTCATTTGTGTGAAATAAATATTTCCCTAAACGAGGTAAATCAATCATTGTTGCGTTTCCTTTCCTTAAACACCTCCCTTCCATCGATATAATTTCGTAGCCTTGTTGAGTAAGACTGACGGGAGAGTGATTTCTTGATGCAGCGATGAAAGAAGAGTTCGGAAGTCTTTGACTTAGGAGCATGGTCGAATCCTCTCAGCTATTCCTTTAAACCCCCCTATGCCGATGCAAGCAATAAATCTTTATATTGCTTGATGCACTCACTTATGTATAGCGTATGGATGGTTGAATGTTATTTATGTCATTGGCTCCATCTCTGAAAATTATCTGTGGTTCGAGAGTTGCATGTGAATACGGATTGAGAGAGCATATGCGAGTTGGAGGCCATGCTTGTTCATATGTTGTACACGACTACTCCCAAGAAATTGGGATGGAAAGATCAAATTCTTTCTGCTTGTACCCAAGGTCGCGGTGGTGTTGCTGCACAAGGCTGAACAACTCCAAAAGTGTGAATGCCCTCTTGATGCTTAGACTCTCTCCATATCTATGGGTAGTGCGTTGATCAAATGAAGACCGTAATCGTGGGCGAACTGAAACAGTGACCCTGTAGCGTTGGTGAAGTGAAACATTGAAGACTTCCTCTTGAAGCAGAGTTGTAGTGTGATGAAGCATTGATGGAACTGATATAGAAAGGTTTTATATAGATGCGACCTGGAAGAATCTGTGAACTGTCGGAGCTGAGCGTTCTCTCCAAAGAACGAAACCCTAATCTCCTTACTCTCTACGTACTAGTGGAATTTCCACTTATTTTTTGAAGGAAAGATTGCTCTCTTGGAGCTGTGGCATTGTCTTTCAAATTTGAGGCTGTCATTGTGTCGAGATCCTGTTCCATGGTCTCTGTCAAATACTTTACGGATCCACCAATTCAAAACTCTATAGATTTTTCAACCATTCTCGGCTTCATGTACATCCTGGTTCGCATGGTTGAAATTCCACGTCTTATATGTCAAAATGTTTTTTAAATAATTTGTTCATATCTTTTAAAAATAAGCTTTGCTTTCATTTCACCTTTTTATTTTCTATAGCATGTAATTTTTTTTACGTGGACGGTCTACTAAAATTCAAATAAGCTTTGCTTTCATTTCACCTTTTTATTTTCTATCGCATGTAAATTTTTTTACGTGGACGGTCTACTAAAATTCAAATTCAATCATTAGCCTCACAATAATATGTTATTCCTTATGTCTAAATATTATAATTTGTAAAACCTTAAGAGAATTTTAGTTGTTTACAATATTGTCTTTTATAAGGTTTAACTTTTTAAGACTTTTTTATAATATAAAAAATAGTGATGTGTGCATGTAAGGTGCATTTCAGTGAAATCTTTTTATTAAATATAAATTTAGGATATCTCATTAAAAACTATCGATCTTTCTTTTAATAAATTAATAAATTTAGAATAATGATTTTAAAAAAGTAAATTTTGTTATGAGATTTTTAACTTTTTTCTAATAAATTTAAAATAATGATTTTAAAAAAATAAATTTTGTTATGAAATTCTTAATAGCTATAATTTTTTTTATAAGGTTTAACTTTCTAAAACTTTTTATAATATAAAGAAAATTAGTGGTATGTGCATGTAGGCTATTCAAGTGAAACCTTTAAAAACTATAACTTTTTTATCAAATCTAAATCTTGTATATCTCATTAACAACTATCAACCATTCTTCTAATAAATTTATAATAATAATTTTTAAGAAGTAACCCTTGAGATTCTTAATGGCTATAAATTTTATTAACAAAAAATAATTTAATTTATATATAAAAAGAAAAACTAAAATCTAAATAGGATCAAACTTTTGATGTCCCTTCTTAAATATTAATTTCATTAGTATTCTTCTACAATAAAAAGTGCATAAATATTTGAAAAAATGGTGTTAAAGATTATTAAAGAAAGGAACTAGTGCATAAACCATTTGCAAACTGTGGAATATGACTAGTTAATGTGGTAGGACACTATGAACTATGTTTTATGGGCATAATTTTTATTAGTATTTGACATAATAAATGTTTTTAATAAACTTCCCTATAAATTTAGTAATGAGAAAGATTAAGATCATATAGGTTTCTCAAATGTAAAAGTACAGAATATGAAAGAAGACAAAGTAAAAATAATCAAGGATGCTCTCCCAATCAAAATGACAATATTTTGGACCATGAGAAAGGATCATAAAAAAATTACTTAGAAATAGAGTCATAAAATATTATTTGGGGTGTTATACAATAACATTTTTAGTAGCAAGCAAGAGGATCACATCCAACTAACAATGTGGACCAAACCTTATCTTATAAAAGATTAGAAAATTATTCAAATGAGAATAATATGTTGTTTAGACTAACATTAGGGGGGACGAAAATTCCTTAGTTAAATGATGGAAATGTGTGGTAAAGAGAAACATGTGATCCTTTGTCTTATGCAAATGTCTAAGTACCTAGAAGTCATGAATGCAAGCACATATATCAAACTCTCATTAAATTTACTCTTGTTTTCTTTCATCTCATTATAAGTATGATTATGTAGGGGTAGTATAATTTTATTTTTAAGAGTTTAAGCCCATTTTGTACAATTTTCACCAATTCCCGATAGTATCAGTGAATAAATCCCCACTCCACAATAAATTTGCTAATGGAATTGAAAGCACTTAATTTCCCCTCCTCAGTTCAGTGAAGATTGTGACCTTGTCCTTTGCTCTCAATCTCATGCATATGCTTTTCAAAAAAAGTCAAAAGATTGGATTTTATAGGTAGCATGTTGTGGACCCATTTTGATACTAGAAAGCATGGTTGGATCATCATGATCTCTATCATGGACCATGGTTGTACTAGATGGATAAATTGTGACTCCAACCATGCTTTCTAGTACCATATGGCCTTCTGGAAAAAAACACCTGTCATATGCTTCAATATATATGGCCTTCATCAACACTATTGTCTTTGCATCGTTTTCTGTCAATCATTTTTCATCCCACTATATCTGCCATGCAGTTCGTCTTTCATTTATTGCTTCACTTTAACAATTCATTATTCTTTCACTTATTTCTTGTTCAATATTTCCTTTGTTATGGGACAGAGGGGAGTGCAAAATTCATCCCCCTAGTCATGACTGCTTAGCCAAGATTTTCCATCACAAATATGTGGGTGCAATTCCTTTGTTGATATAAGCAATTCAAAAAAATTCATCTCCCAAGACTATTAAATAAGAAAGAGAATAAAACTCGACTAATTGTAGGGAGAAAACTACATATCTAGAAACTCAAGTAGTAGAGGAAAAAACTGTAAGTAAGAAGAAGAGGCAATTGCTGTCGTCATCTAAGCTATGAATGGCAATATCCACCCCAAGAACCCCTATGATAATGTTCCTCCCTACAATGTCCATGTTGAGCATATTCTAAAAGCATTGCATTCCATGCAACTGTATTTCGCTCTGGCACTTGGTCAAACACTTTACGTGCATCCTCTAAACACCCACATTTAGAATACATGTTTACAAGATCCACTCGGATTTGCTTGGATATAAAGGCATCATTAAGGTCACTACCATTTGGTATTGATACCAAAACTTGAAATAGAGCAATTGAACCCAACATTTGAAGAAGCCTTGTTCAACTCAGAATTAACAAGTAGAGTGCCATTTAACGTGTTTTATAAATCAATGAAATATTCACCAAATTTTTACAAAATTTTATAATTTAGTGAAATATTTGCCACGTTTTTACAAAATTTTATAATTCAATGAAATCTTCGCCAAGATTTTACAATATCTTATAATTTAGTGAAAGATTCACCAATATTTTACAACATCATATAATAAAATGAAAGATTCGTCAACAAATTATTATACATATTATATTATTGATAAAATCGCCTTAAATGTTTCCTATATATCGGGGAGATTCACCCATTTTTTATATATATAAATTTGGGGGAGGTTCTTAAAATCATCCCTGATTACGATCTAATGAATGAAAAAGATAAATGACAAAATACACAAGGGGTATCCATACCTGAGATGACTGTTCCAATGCGAAAATGGCATAGAAAGACACTTCACAACTCCTGCACACTCGAAAACTAGGTCAAACAATCAACCGAACGTTCAAATATAATAAAATCGATCCAAACTATAGCAAACGGCATAACGACATCAAATATTTGAATAAGGAATATTCCATTTTGTTTATAAATAGAAATAAAAACCAAATATAGTCACCGTTGTTCTATTTGCCAAATTTGGGAGGAGTAGTGCCATTTGGAGCTAAATCTTCACTCGTCGATTCCAGGAGCTACCAGCAGCCATTTCACTTGCCGTCAGGAGGAGGTAACCCTAAACTTCATCAAGCATAATTGTAGTGGTTTACATTTTTGAATTTCAGTCATTTTTTTGGGTTTTAGCTTGATTTGGGAAGGGCCATTGCGCACTCGGCTTGTCGCAGTTTTCCCTTTCAGGAACTGTGATGAGACTAAGTCGTTGTAAGGGTCTCACAACTGGAATGTGACGACATTGCTATGTTTGTAAAAATGGGGTGCGACGACGGCGATGTCCATCCCCAAACTCAAGCCAAGCTAAAAAAAAGGACTTTCAGTGGTTGAAGCAAGTTCTAACAATGTTAAAATTCTCCTGTTGACAGGTTCGAAGCATCCAAAATGGTTTTGGAATGGCGAGAAAGGGAGCATGAATCAGATGACATGCATGCTGCAAATGATCCAGAATGCATAGAAGCATTGAGGAACTGTGGGATTCTCAAGTTCTTTCACATCTAGGGGATGATATCCCAAATCCTACTATTGACTCATATGCTTCGATGCTGGGATGTGGCCAAGCAATACTTTGTGATCGGTGAGCATGAGCTTACCATAGATGTCGAGGGCATCTACTTTTTGACTGGATTGTCCCAAAGAGGGGACAATGTGCTACTTACTGGATCACATGGGAGGGATCATACTGTGGGTGATATGATCCTACAGCATTGTACTCCCAACAATGCTGCTTCTAGTTGGAAGATTCCCATTAAAGAAGTGCGAAAGTGACCATTGCACACCATACTATTCACCATTACGAGGATGGCAGGGAGCCAAGCTCCTCACCTAGCCACCAGATCGTAGATGTTATATGCGGAGGACTGTATGATTCCGAAGATTTTCAACTGGTGCGAGGGACTCCTTGCAAACATGCAAGCTCAGCTGACAAAGTGTCTGTGGGGAGAGCTCAAACAGTTTAGCTATGGATCAATAGTGATCTCATTCTTACTGGAATGGGTTCCCATTTTGCATCCTCAGGTACCATTGGAGGATAGGGATCCTAGAGATCCTCACATGGCTAGGTGGACCGATGTAATGGCCCGACATGGTGGGGGCCCCATTGTTGGATACCCTCCTGAGTTTTTCACTTAGTTGGAGGGCCAGTTATTGATGGTGGAGGACTTCCCGTACAGTGGTACGGACTTTAGAGATGACCCGAACTTGCCGTTACCAAAGGGAGCAGCATGGGGAGACTTGGGTAAGAACAAATAACCCTTGTACTTTTTAAGTTTTGTGCATTTATGATTTTTTTTTTTGATATAGTGATGACAAGTAAACAACATGTGTGTGCAGATGTGGGGCCGGTACGACTAGTGGGAACCTTTCTTTTGGCTAGGAAAGAGAGAGGAGAGGGAGTAGTCGTGGGTCCAGCTGTGCACACTTCCATTGCAGAGATGGATAGAGTTTATGCCAACCTGAGTGGGTTGACACTAGATGTACCTGAGCCGATGGTAGATGAGGTACCACGGCCCATGTAGGTGCACACAATTGGATCTATTGCACGTTTCAATGTGCTGCTTCGTAGGGTTGCGAGAGCAGTGGACTGTTTCCAGACTTAGCAGGCTAGAGCTGTCAGACCTCCTAGGGCTGTACGGGCCAGGTGATAGGCCATATGTTGTTACTGTGTGTGTACTGAGAGCTTAGAGGCCTTAGATTTTTGTACTACTGAAAGCTACGAGGCTTCAAATTTTGTAGAGACTCACTGAAAGCCGTCATGCTCAGACTTCTGTACCAACACTACCTTTTGAGATTATATATATATACAGACATTCCGACGATTTATACATTATGTGTTTCAAATGAGTGAATGATGTGGTCTTGATTATATGTTTTCTTATAAAATGAATTAATTACATGCTATGTCTACTTTTAACAGTTCATGAATATGCTTATGTGTGTGTAATGTACCAATCTAAGATGAAGTTGGCCATAGAGTTGGAAACTGTGTTAACATCTCATGGAATGTGCAGGTACTGAATGGATTCAAAGGACCTTTCCAGAAGATGGGCTCGTCTATAGAGACGGAGTAAAAAGGGATCGCGGATGGCGTAAACTCGATTGCGATGAGAGACCACTAGTTGAGAGTCCAAGTGGATGACAACGTGGTCCATATCCAAAGAAATGGTGTCAGTTAGGGTTCCAATGACTGCTTGATATTTTGCAGCATTGTTGGTCGCGAAACCTAGACACATTCCCCCTGAGCTGATAAGCTTTCCCATAGGTGAATAGAGAACCCAGACTGCCGAAGCAAGGTTGTGGGTATGCCGACTGGCGCCGTCCATGAATCTGAAACAAGTTTCCATCTGCCCACGTAGACAGAACATGGTATAAGAAATAAAACAAGACCTAAACACGTAAGAAATCAAAGCATCACACCACACAGAAAACACACATGCACGCCATGTACAGTATATACAAAAGTACTCATGCATGAAAGACTCAAGCATAATACCTCTTCAGGTAGAGCCTGTTGCGGGGCTCACCCAAAGATATCCCATCATAGTCTTCAAGCTCATAAGCTCCCTTCTCTAAGACGCATTTCACTATGTAAGGTCCATGCCACATGGACTCAAACTTGCCTGCCCCCGGCTTATCATGTTTTTGGTCGTATGTAAGGACCAAATCTCCTTCACTGTAAGCGTGGGGTTCTACCGACTAGTCATACTGCGCTTTGATGCGTTTCTTATGAGCCTCGTTGGAAAGAGAAGCATCTTGGTGAGTTTCATTAAGTTTAGCTAGGTAGAGGAAATGTTCTTCCTCGGAAGTAGTGTTTGGGAGAAGTTTGATGGCGAGCTTGAGAGATAAAATCTCACACTCTATAGGGAGGACTGCCTCCAATCCATACACTAGTTGGAAAGGAGTAAATCCAGTGGCAGTTTTAACGGAAGTCCTATAATCCCAAAGTGCAGAGAAGAGAATATTATTCTAGTTGGACTTATGCATACCTACCATTTGTTGGACCATAGTTTTCAAGACCTTGTTAATGGGATCAACCAGTCCATTCGATTGCAGGTAGTATGGTGTTGAGTTTTCATGGAGAAAACCCAATCTATCGCTCAACTTGTCAACCATGTGGTTCATAAAGTGAGAACCATGGTCGGTAACTATCGCTTGAGGGACTCCAAACTGCGCTATTACATGATTAAACATGAAGAGTGCAGTGGTATTGCTGTCGTTCGTGTATGTAGGCATTGCCTCGACCCACTTTGTAAAGTAGTCCACAGCTACAATGATGTAACTATGCTCCCTGGCCGAGGTAGGCTTACAATGCATGAAATCTATGCCCCATTTAGCGAAGGGGCCAACGGCAATAACCGGGTGTAACGGGGTGGGGTGGGTGCGCTTTTTCGTTTGAAAGTGTTGACATGGAGGACATTTTTTGATGGCCTCAATACAATCTTTGAAGATAGTAGGCCAATAATATCCTGCGTGCAAAATATTTTAGGCTGTAGCCATCCAAGAGAGGTGACCGCCACACGTCCTAGCGTGACATTCATTTAGAATGCGTTCAGCCTCATCATGAGTGAGACAACATTGGAGAATAGAATCGACACCACAATGATACAAGGTATCACTGATGATCAAGTAATACTTTGCATGGTGGCGTATTCAACGACGGTCGTCACGAGACAGTTGAGGAATGAAACGTTGGGTTTGAAGATACAATGTGATATCTCCATACCATGGGTCATATGTACTAATAAGAAACAATGACTCATCCAGAAAGGAGTCATTGGGCTCAGACTCTTCATCAGTACAGTGGAGGTCGCAGATAAGCTCAACAAACACCAAAGAATTACTTGGACTTTTCGAAAAGAAGATCAAATTCTTGCAGTATCATGATCCAACGTGAATAATTTCCCCAAGCACCTGACATGTCAGAACGTGGTACATGGGGTTCAAATTAACAATGATGGTGGTGGTGGGAGAAAAATGTAGTGTTAGAACTTCTGCACGAGTACGACGACCATGAGAGCGAGTTTTTCAACATGTGAATACCGAGTTTCAGTATTAATGAGACCTTTACTGGCATAATATATCACATGTTCTTGGGCATCTTGGTCTTCCTGCACCAAAACCATGGCGATAGTGGTGTCGGAAGCAACGAGATATAAAATGTAATCTTGATTGTAATTCGATGGTTGGAGCACGAGGGCATGTGTGATTGCATGCTTCAAACTATCAAAAGATTGTTGAGCTTGGTCGTCCCAAATGAACGGGACATCTTTCTTCATCAATCTCATGTAACCCTGCATCTTTTGCGCGAAATTACAAACGAAGCGTTGTAAATAAGTCGCTTTTCCTTGTAGACTCTGAAGTTCTGTAATATTGGTTGGAGGTGTAAGAGCGACAATGGATTCCACCTTCGAGGGATCAATGCGGATCCCATCTTTCGAGACAATAAACCCTAGGAGGCATCCATACTCGACACAAAAAATACACTTATGAGGATTCAGACAGATATTGTACCAGCTGCATCTGAGGAAAACAACCGTCAGATGATCAAAGTGGAACTCACGCTGCTTCGAATGGGAAGGGAGATCGTCCAAGTAAGGTTCCACAAAGTCCTTCACATCGTGGAATGCGTACGACATGGCCCACTGGAATGTGGCACCAACGTTTTTAAGACCAAACGGAAGTTTGCGGTATGCAAACGTTCCCCAAGGACAGATGAAAGAATTCTTGTGTTGGTCAGCGGGGTGAATCTCAATCTGGTTGTACCCAGAAAAGGCATCCATAAATGAAAAGATGACGCTTCTGGCACAATTGTCGATAATCTGGTCAATAAAGGGAGTCGGGTAGTTGTCCTTCGGACAAGCTTTGTTGAGATCTTGATAATCGACACAAACACGAATAGTACCCTATTTTTTAGTAACAGGGACGATGTTAGATACCCACTCTATCAATGGGACAGGGTAGATGAAGTCGGCCTTCAAGAGTTTCTCAATTTCTGCCTTGATCGCCGCAGTATTCCAGGGGTATACCGTTCGTAACTTTTGGCGGACAGGTTTGATGTCAGGATAGGTTTTTATCTCATGCAAAAAAATGGAGGGGTCTATCCCAGGCATCTCCTCGTAGGTCCAAGCGAATACGTCTCGAAATTGCTTGAATAAGGCCGTAGCAGAAATGACTTCTTCAGGGGAACAATTCTAGCCTAATTGAATGTGTTCCACTACACCAGGTTTAACCGAGATGTCGATCAAAGTGGCAGGCTCAATGTTGGCTAAGTTTCCTTCAGAATTTGTTTGACACACGAGTATCAAAGACTGAGAGCCAGAAAGGACATCCGGTGTAGAGATGGTGCGAATGATGTTCTCTACAGCATCCAAAATGGGAAGGGAAGACGAACGATGATGGAGGTCTTCCCACGAAGGATCATCTACACTCATGATTTCCATAATGGACTCATCAGAATGAAAAGTCCATAGGAAGGGATCGGATGATGTCTGCTGCAGAGAACTAGGGGTGGAGGTCACAGCTAAGTGATCCTCCAGGGTTGACTGGATAGCCTCGTACATAAGTTTGGCGGGTGACAAAGGCATAATGTATCCAATCAGATCCGTGGTGGCTTCATCAGGTACAAGCCATGAATCAAAGGAGTTGGGAATAGATGAAATTTGTGAGGAGATCATGTTCACTGTGGCAACATGATTTGGGGGATGAGAAGTAGGAAAAACACCCATAAGGGATGAATCCTTAAGGAGGCCAACCCCCACGCTCTCATACTTTTGCAAATATTGTCCAATGGATGGAACGTTATCACCTAGGTGAGTAGTGGTGTCAGGTGTGCAGAAATCCAATATGTTGACCATGACAATTTGGTCTTGATGGGGGAATTGCACTATGCGGAATACTGGTGAGGAAACCGCAGTCATTTCGTAAAACCAATTATGACCAAGCTTAATGTTGTAATCTAACGGGGCAGCAACTACTTCCACATTAATGGTTGTGGTCTTGCCCCCCATCTCAATAGGTAAAGCTTGTAACATCCCATGAGGTTGAAAGCCACGTCCGTCAAAGGCTCTCAAAGTGGTAGGAGAACGATTCAACTCGGGAGAGCCTATGGCTCTACAACATGAGATCGACATGACTGAAGTGGAGATGCCCTCGTCCAAAATGGAATGATGGATTGTCTTCCCAGCGATGTTTGTGGCAACTTGAAATTCCAATTGATGGGAGAGCCTTGGTTTGAAGTATTCTAGTTGGAACATAATAGTATTCGATGAGTCTGGGTCAACTGCACTGATGGCAGCGAGGAGAGTTTTGCGCTGATTAGGACAGTTTTGAAAAACCTCTAGTGTCGACATAGCACAAGGATCTTGTGTTAGGTCCTCTACAATGTTGTAGTTTTGAGCAGCCTGAGCATTAGGATTGAAAACCGATTTTCTAATCGTGCTCTTGGGTGGACGCAATACTGACTCTAGAGAGGACTTCTCTATGGTGAGAGGAGCAGTCGATATGGTGACTTCAGGCATTGAGGTGGAAGCTTTTTCAGTATTACTTCCAACATGTTCTTTAGCTGGAACAGAGTCATACGAACGAGAATGGGTGTTCAAGTTGATGGTCTCATTGCGCACCATGAGAACATGTGCGGTGTTGGATGCTTCTCCTTGGGAAGAAGAAGTGTGGGCGATCGATTTCTGATTTTGAGCAGGGCGAGGATCGTTGAGAACTGTGGGTGTGGGTTTTCCCTTAAGAAACTTTTGAACTTCGTCTCTATGGGAGCACTCCTTAGAGAAATGGTCATCACCACATAGTAGACAAGGATACTTTAACTTCCTTTTTTGTTTGGTATCATCAGGGGTGCTCCTTTGTTCTTGCTGGGTGGAAGACTTCTTAGGTTTCCCCTTGTTCTTCTTCTTACCACCAGACTTTTGAGGTGAAACTGATGAAACATAATTCACTTCTTCGGTGACAGCAAGAGTGGATGATTTGGTGGTGCTGTGACCAGCCTGTGTTGGTGATGGGGAAGAACCCTGAGGGTTCGACGAACCAACGGTTTGAGAAGAAGGCTGGGTGGTAAGGGATCCAATGATGCCATCAAATTGGGGTCCCTTGGGTGGTTTCGTGGGGTCATAAGTGTTGTGGGGTGCGTCAGGAAGGATATCAAACAACGTGTCGGAATGAGCATAGACTAATTCTAGCAAATGGGCATGTGCGATGGCTTGTTCTTCAGTGACAACACCGCCCATGGAAACATCTAGTGCTATGGTGGGTTGGAGATATTTCGTAAACCAATCTGCTAGGAGTTGATCTGGAATAGGAGCCTTAATGAGACATCGTCTCCTTCGCCACTCATGTATATGATCCGACATGTGAGTGGTGGTATTCTGACGGAGCGAGGTTAAAAGATCTGTACCAATTTCGTACCATATAGGCATCTGGAAGTGAGTAAAAAAGTTCATAGCAAGAGAACCAAAATCGGGAAAAGAATGCGGTGGTAGTTCAATATACCACTTGGTAGCCAAACCGGTAAGAGTCCTTTGAAACAATCTAAGATGGATTGAGTCGTCCATCAGGGAGTTAGATGAACACCATAAATGGTATGTCATCATGTGATTTTTAGGATCCTCACCCAACTTGCCATCAAATTTTAGGATATCAAACGGAAGTTTCACCGGAATAGGTGGCCAATTAGTTCCATGGTAGATGGGGTCATGGTTAAACGAGACAGGTCAGGTAGGTTCAAAGTAGCCAAAAAGGGCAGCTGTGGATTAGGCTACGAGTACTGATAGTACGGATAAGGTGTATAAGGACCTTGCATTGACTGACCATAAGGTGTACCAGGAGGAAACTAGCTGTAGGGGTATGTGCCGCCTGGACCAAATGTAGGTCCGCCGCCATAGTAAGGTGGTCCATTACCATAATAAGGTGGTCCATTACCATAAGGTGGCGGCCCACCTCCAAATGGTGGTGGTCCGCCACCACTGCCAGGGTAGGATGGGCCTCCATCGCCTCCACCGGGAGGAGGTGGTGGTCTACCACCGCCACTAGGATAGGATGGGCCTCCATCGCCTCCACCAGGAGGAGGTGGTGGTCTGCCACCGCCACTAGGATAGGATGGGCCTCCATTGCCTCCGTCAGGAGGAGGGGATGGTCCACCACCGCCGCTTCCAGATGGTTAAGGACCTCCTCCGCCGCCTCCACCATAGTAGGGTGGTGGTTCGCCACCACCGCCACCAGGATAAGATGGTTATCCACCTCTTCCGCTAGGATAGGATGACCCTCCACCACCACCTCCAGGGTGGGATGGTCCTCCAGCATCACCTCCAGGGGGCGGTGGGCCATGATGACCAAAATGAGGTGGACCACTGAAAGAAGGTAGAGGTCCGCCTCCTCCAGAATTATGTGGGGGCCCGCCGCCTCCAACGGGAGGTGGGGCTGGACCAAATGTGGGTGGAGGGACTGTAAGTGGGGGTCCATGTTGTAAAACATTTTGTTGTCCCCAAAGAGTGTAAGGATTACCTGGGTATGGTACCCCATAGAGTGCGTTTCCTGGATTATGTTGATCTGACACAGGGTTAAAATGACCTGGATATGCTTGAATCGATGGAGGTTGGATTATGTTGGACAGTCGCCCAACATGGGATAGTCTTGAAGTGGAAGGTCTGGGAGGTAGGGAAGTTCCAACGGAAGGGCCGATGGGAACTTCTGCTGCGATATTATGGTTTAGAGACGAGGGTTTCTCCCCAGCAACAACTTGCTGACCACTAGGTAAAGGTTGACCCAACACTGGTTGTTGATTATCCACCGTAGGTTTGATGTTATCTAGAAAAAAGGTAGGGGGTAAAGAGTATACTCCCCGCGAAGTTTGGGGTGGGGGAGGAGTAGGTAACGTAAATGTGGTGATCATAGGTGTGTTGGACTATTGTTGTTCAACAGGTTGGGTAGTAGGAAGTACCGAACTGGTCTCTTGTCTAGGAGATACATGTGCAGGGATGGATGGTTGACCAGTTTCAGTAGCGGTCACGTGTTGCATGGATGATTCTGGTGACTCGAAAGATAAAGAGTGACTTGGGATCGATTGATCATCGAATATTATTTGGAATTTTTGACTTCGGAACTCCTCACCCATGGCACGTAAGCGAGCCAATTGCTCACGATAAGGTGTCAAGTGGTCGTCGGGACTAACCTGACTGGGTGGGGGTGCAACGGCAAAATGGGCCACTGGGTGACCGGTAGAAGATTTCCAATAAGCTGTTGAAGGACCAATAGCTACTGTGGGGTCTTCCTGGGGTTGATTTATCCATTCCAATGATCCAGGCTCTCCCGATGAGATGGGAGGGAAGTCTTGTGAAGTGGGAATTTGTGATTCTTCACCCTGAGGGGATGAGAGGAAAGAGAATCTGGAGGAGTATGTGGAAAAAAATGTCCTCCAATATTCAAAGTGGGGTTTTCCACTTCATGTGACCCGACCCTGGCTTGTGGATCCATCCTTACCCCCGAAATTACCTCCTGGTTAAGGGGATATTCGGGTGGCAAGTTTTGGATTCTACGAGACCTTCTCCAAGGAAAGTCAGCTAGAGTGACTGAAACAAAATGTTTATCCTAAGGAAAACTAAAAGAAAAGAAGAATAGACAAAATCCTACACAAACTAAGGCCATAAGCAAACTTATGTGATAAGAGTGGATTCAAATTTTGGATCCTCACAGGATTGTCAAGGCTTCGCAACTCGCGATATACCACAGGGTCCAACAATATGGTGCGATAAGGAGGATTGGGACCGTACCCTTTCCTGCATACCTGATTACCTGGACGGTACATGCATAGTAGCTCCCCGAGTGCTGTTCTCGGTGTATTTCTCCACCAAGATGGCCAAAAGGTTAACTCAGTTGGTATTAGGAATCCTGGTGGTGTATCCCGATATACGCAAGGTACGTGGGAGCTCAAATCCGTAGTGGTGTTGTCTAATGCACAACCGTTTGGCAAGAGACCTTCTGATATACTACCAAGTACTTGATACACCCTTTGATATACGCCAAGTACTCAAGGTGACTTGGTGGGTACGTGAAAGAGCTCAATATACCGATAAGTACGTGGAAGACTACAATACCCCCAGGATACAGTGTTGGCAAATAATGACAGCTGCCACACTTAACGACGCCGGAACACATCTCTAACTTACACACAAGTTACTAAATTTTTTTACCCTAGTTCTACCATTAATTTTATCTGGACGGTTAGGTGAATGCATGAGGTGAGTACATAATCAGAAACATAATGCAGGCCCTAACTACATGCAAAAAATACGCTTTTCTTTTGATGAATGCTACCTATGGGAGAGAGAAATCTTCTTTTTCTTTCCAACAATTTTACCGAAAAAATGCAATGCAACACAATCCCAAATCTACAAAAACTAATATTGAAATATTCTTTTCCTTTTTTAGCGAAACACGAAAATTTTCACAACACTACTAAGCCAAATCAAAACACGTTTTTCTTTTTCTTTTGTCTTTTCAAAACGAAAATGATGCTAAGTGATGAAAAGAGAGAAATTCCAAGTAAAATATGCAAGCTTTTCACTTTCACTATGATGGCCTAAAAGCATAAAAATCAAAGGATACAATGCAACTTTCCAAGCATGGGACTACTTTTGCAAAACTTGATGTCTATTCAATTTTTTCAAGAAAATGAGCAACTCATAATTCATGAAAAACACAAATAATGCAATTTTCTTTCAACTTTTCCAAAAGATTCATAAATGAGACGTTCCAATGCATATGCAATTCTTCAAATGATCTTGAAAAATAATGGAAGCAAAGTACTTTTGATCTTTCAATGAGTGCATCAAAATGACAATTTGATAAAAACTATCTTTTAAAGATGGGTACTTGAATTGAAAAGATGACTTGCAACACTCTAACAACTTAGAAAATTCTCAAGAGAAAGCAAGCACTCAATGAACTGAAAATACATTCAAACACTCAAAGTCAAACAGTAACAAGCAACATTAAAGCAAGCAAGACTCACAAATGAAATGCAAAATGAGGTCTGGAACTGATCCAATGCACTTGATCAGATCAGGATAGGAGAGGAGGGAATGGAAAGGTGAAAAGGATGAAGGTGGGGAAGACCAAAGTATCCACCACTACAAAATCTCAGATTTGTCCAATAATGGAACCCAAAACAACTCCAACAAAACCAAACAACTCAGTCACGCAAAGCAAAAAAGGGTTCTATGACTGGATCATACAGTACAGAGGGAGTTTGCATACAAACCACACTCAAAATAGAAATGGAGAAAGGGTGCCTGTATGGAAAAAAATGGTAGATCGACACACTCTGCGCTTGTACACAGTATGACATTGCAGCTCACCAATGCGGGGAGTGCGACGATGTTGCAGAAGGATAGTGACAGGGATGCGACAACAAGCCAACATAAAAAGAACAAAGACCAAGAATGACACAATGTCGCTCTGTATTCATTAACCAGGTGTGACAGGCAAGATCTAATTTCAAAAAAGAGCCAAATCTCCAAGTAATGAGCAATAAACAGGTTTGGGAATGGGAATGCAGATCCAAAGGAAGTTGATCAGAGTCTTCAAAGTGAAGATCTGATGGTGAAACCAACTCAAGAAGTAAATGACAAATACAAAGGCTTGGCAAGAAATCAACTGAAAATATCATTCAACTTGACAACTAAAAAGCAATGGTCTCCCCAGTATGGTCGCCAGATTTGTTTGATGGACAATCCACTCGAGCGGACACGAGCCAGATCTCCCTAGCTCAATGTGAGTCTAAAACAAATAGAACAGACTACAAATGGATTTCCTAGATCTACTTAAGGATCAGGTGCTAGATGTCTTACCTTTTAGTTCACAATACTTTCTTCTGAATGCTGCTCCACATCCCGCGGTTGTTAGATCTTAGCTGCACGACCTGTTAAGACACAAAGAACAACACAAAACTAGTAAAGAGCATCTATACAATAAGAGATCTAAGTAAACAATTAAGCAGGTAAACTACTCAATATCATCACACGTTAACAATATTGGTGGAAAGCATTTGTATTACTCTAAATAGGGAAATATGAGTCTCCCAATAGATAAGTAGAGATCTCTCAAGGATGATTTCACCAGCATGTAGACACTATAGACTTCCTCCACTTGGAGAGGGTTAGAGATTCACTTATATAGGACTAAGTGGATAGGGTATGGATAGGGTAGGTTGAGATATGGTAGGAGAGAGATCGGGGATCCTTCCAAGAGGTTAGGAACCGAAGGCCAGCTCCCCCAATAGGTCAGGGATAAGGATCCAAGTCAACAACCTTCGAGAATGAGCTCGAAGAAGCTATTTTTTCCCATTAACTGACTTCGTCACACCCTATAATGGAGCAAGGTGTGACATCGCAGGTTGCATGAGTGCAGCCTGCGCCGACCTCTCAAAACCTAGCAGAAGCACAATGATGTCCCTTCTAGGTAAATGAATTAGCCAATGGAACTTCAGGGATGTATACACTGGATCTAATGGTGGTAAGATTTTAGGTGTAACACAGAGCATGAAAAAGTAAAAACTAAGCTCAAACCACTTTTCATGTTTTAACCAGAGCACGAAAAAAGTGAAAAGTAAGCTCAAACCACTTTTAACGTTTTAACTAGAGCATGAAAAAAGTGAAAAGTAAGCTCGAATACCATCTTACTATTTTTAATGAGCTCGAAGACAGGTTGGAAGAATGCTCATGATGTTTGCTTCATGTTTTAATGAGCTTGTAATAGAAAATGAACTATGCTCGGGATGATGCCCATTGGTAGGTTTGTTCCCAACATAATGGCTAGAGGTTGGAAAGTTTGCCCCCAACATAAGAAACTGACGGCTTACTTCTAGTATTATTTATAGAGGTACTGTTTCATTTTTTAACGAGCTTGATACAGGAAATGCTCGATATTATTTTGATGTTTTAATGAGCTCGAAAACCAAAAAGGAAAGTATGCTTGAAAATGTTCCCATTGGTGGACTCTTTCCCAACATGGTATCCAGAGGTTGGTGCATACCCCCAACATGATTGCTAGAAGTAAGTGACTTAGATCCAACATGATGTAGAGAGGCGATCGAGTTGACTTCAACATAACGTCCAGAGGTTGAAGACATGCCCCTCAAGCTTCATTTCATTCGCTTAAGGCATAGGCAGATGAAAAGAAGGTCAAGGTACTAAGTCTATGAGGAGACTCGACTCAAAGGGCAAGGATTTGTTTCATTTTTTAATGAGCTTGACACAGGAATAGAACTCTGGTCACAGCAACCTATTTCATTTTTTAACGAGCTTGACATAGAAAGGGAACTATGCTCATAGGATACTGTTTCATTTTTTAACGAGCTTGACACAAGAATAGAACCATGCTCGTGACCTATTTTCATTTTTTAAATAGCTTGACACAGAAAGGGAACTATGCTCATTAAGCTGGTTTCATTTTTATGCAAGATTGAAACCAAAGGTAAACTATGCTTGGGGGGTCTATTCCATTTTTTAACGAGCTTGGAATCAAAGACTAATCTGTGCTCATGGGAACCTGTTTCATTTTTTAACGATCTTGACACAGAAAGGGAACTATGCTCCTAATTAAAGGCACTTATCCAACATGATGTCAAGAGGTTAGTAGTGTGCCCCCCAACATTATGTCCAGAGGCTGGGGATATACCCCTCATGATTAAGGGGAAGAGACCACTAATACGTGTGGAACGTTCAGAGAATTTTGTTGAATGGCAGCCATGCGATGATTGGGTGTCACAAAGGAAAGCTGATCAATGGCCACAATCCTCCCATCACAGGGAAAATACATCACTCGAAAGAGTGTGGACACCACGGCTTTCATAGCATAGACATAAACACGTCCAAGGAGTAGATTGAAATCTAAGGACCTTGGACAACCATGACATCAACATAAATAGTTTTACCTCCCAAGGTGACAGGTAACTGTGGAAGAATCCATAAAGGTCCGATAGGCCTTCTATTAAAATCCAGAATCTGGCCGGTTGCCGACACAACCTGAGGAGACCCTATAGCTTGCCAAGCACTTGAGGATACAATACTAACAAATGTTAAATTTTCAGAATTTACTTCAATCTGATCTAGGATCTTAACTGAGAGAACAACATGTACAACATATCAATCATGGAGACAATAATGCAAGCACACAACAGACACAAAGATTTACTTGGGGAAAACCATAAAGGTGAAAAACCCCAATAACTTCCTCAGAGATAGATAGAGCAATGATACAACCCAACCATAAGAGATAGACATATCCTAGCAGCAGATCCTCCTTCTCCATAAGTGTGCCACTCCTCCTTGAGTGCATGTGTGAGAAGTGAGTGAACAAATAGAGTGCCTCCCGCACTCTATTTATACTTGACTTGACTTGCCTTTTACATAAATCATGTAGGCTCGAACTTAACCACATAACATAATGCTGACTGGGACGACCCCCAATAGGGTGGTCTAATAACCCTTCGACCCACATGGCTGACCCCCAATAGGGTGGTCTAATAACCCTTTGACCCACATGACTTATACAGGGCCGACCCCAACAAGGTGGTCTAATAACCCATCAAGTATAAGTTATGACATTTACAATATAATTGATGACACTTCCGTATAGAGGAATAATACCATCTCTATAGGAGTACATACAACATACATATATGAAATACATTCCGAAGTTACATATACATCAACACTCTCTCTTAACTAGGAAGGTATTTCTCAGCACAGGTATTCTAGCACAAGTCTTCTTCTCTGGATCATTGTCACTGTTGCTGCTATCTCAATCAATCTCTGAATCTACTCGTCATAGGAAGTTCTATAGAGCCAATCCTTTTTCATACTGGATGTAGGCCCCCCACCTGCAGGTCTTCGTCATCACTGGCCATACTGTGGAATCCTCAGGACTTATTATGTGCGTCACAAAACCTGGCTGCAGCATCCCAGGCTATTACGAGCACACAGCTCTACCTATAGGATCTCCCAGGAGCACATTACATGTGACCCATCACAAAACCTGGCTGAAGCATCCCAGGCTGTTACGAGCACACGACTCTACCTGTCAGATCTCCCAGGAGCACATTACATGTGATCTCACCACAAAACCTGGCTGAAGCATCTGAGGCCTTTTTCATCCTGTCAAGATCTCCCAGGAGCAAATTACATGTGGTCATGGCAAAACCTGGCTAAAGCATCTGAGGCCTTTTTCATCCTGTCTAGATCTCCCAGGAGCAAATTACATGCCATAGGACAAAACCTCGAAAGAGCATCTGCCAGATATCCCAGGGCAACGAATTACATGCCATAGGCAAAACCTCGAAAGACTATCTGCAGATCTCCCAGGGCACAAATTATATGTCCTCCCAAGCAAAACCTCGAAAGAGCATTTGCCATATGTCCCAGGGCAACGAATTACATGCCATAAGAAAAACCTCGAAATACCATCTGCAAATCTCCCAGGGCACAAATTACATGCTTACCTGCACAACCTGATCCACGGCCACAAAGTATCATCTAATACTCATCATACATCATCCTGATGTACACATGATCACCCTGATCATCATCACTGCAACATCCTGCTGCATGTCATTTCGAGAAGCTCGTCATCCATGATCATCCTGATCATACAATGCATCCATCTGATGCACACCAAGTATCTACCTGATACATATCATCATACATAGGGTATCCACCTGATACATAGATACATGATCCACACAATGTATCCATCAACATACATGATCTACCCGATCATACCTGATACATATCAATATACATGATCACCCTGATCATACAATGTATCCACCTGATACATAGATACATGATCCACACAATGTATCCATCAACATACATGATCTACCTGATCATACTTGATACATATCAATATACATGATCTACCTGATCATACAATGTATCCACCTGATACATATACATATACATGGTCCAAGCATCCAACATGATGCGTACATACATATAAATGATCCAACTGATCATACAAAACATAAACTAGAACATCATCCTGATGCTCATCATCATCCAGCGCTTACATCCACATCCATGTGAAGGATCCTCCTTCTAACATGCTTGGAATGGCTTCATAAAATGTGTCCATCACTTCTTCCTTGAAGTGTCCTCGATATGAAGAATGCCAAGCCTCTCTCTGAAGTACTCGAACTTCACTCTGGCTAGTGGCTTCGTCAGCACATCTGCAATCTGCTCGTCCGTCACAACATACAGGAGCTTCACAGCTCCTCTCTGCACCATATCCCTGATATAGTGATATTTGATCTCTATGTGTTTCGACCTATCATGAAACACCGGGTTCTCAGACAGCTTCACACAACTCTGGTTATCACAGAAGATACCAGTAGCATCCAACGGGAGATCAAATAACTTAGACAGTAGCTTCCGTAGCCATACTGCCTCACAACTAGCTGAACAAGCTGCAACATACTCTGTCTCAGCTATACTCAATGCCACGCAAGACTGCTTCCTGCTAAACCATGAGATCACACCTGATCCCATACTGAAGCAGCACCCAGATGTGCTCTTCCTATCTACAGCATTGCCAGCCCAATATGAATCAACATAACCCTGTAGGTTAAACTTTTGATTCGCTTCATACTTGAGCCCAAAATCCACTGTACCCTTCAGGTACCTCAGAACATGCTTTACAGCAACCAGGTGAACACTCCTCGGATCAGTCAGGAACTGACTCAATGTGTTCACAGCAAAGCAAATATCTGGTCTCGTGTTCGTCAGGTACGTCAAGGACCCAATCATCTGACGATACATAGAGACATCAACTGGCTCAGATGAAGCATCACATAGAAGCTTCAGATTCAATGTCATAGGTGTGGCCATGGCCTTGCAATCCATCATCCCGAACATCTTCAGGATCTCTACTGCATACTTCCCTTGTCCAAGGAAGATTCCATCTGCACTCTGCCACACCTCCATGCCAAAAACAAATAGTGCATCATCCCCAAGTTCTTCATCTCGAACTCAACAGTAAGCTTCCACTGCGTGTCGGCAATCAATCTATCTTCACCTGTAACAACCAGGTTATCTGCATACAAAAGTAGTATCACTGGATTTCCTTCCTCAACCTTGTAGAAAAGGTTGGAATCCGCTTTATTCTTGGTAAAGCCCAAACTGGATAGAAAGTTGTCTATCCTACCATACAAAGTTCTGCACACATATATATGACTACACCATGCTGTCTTGAAATCCATCTGGTGCATCTTCTATTTCATCACTTTTATATTTCTCAATGCTGCCATCTGCAACATGCTTGATCTGATAGTTCCATTTGGAAGTCACAACAGACTTCCCTTCAGCTCTTGGGACCGCATCCCAAACATCGTTCTTCATGATCGACAGATCATGGCATTCTTCCCGTATCCTGGGAACTTCAATATCTTCAATAGATAATTTTGTTGCTGAACAAATGTTGTAGTTCTTCTTTTGTAGGTGATGGCATACGATCTTTCCTACACAAGAAGTTAAATTGCATGATTAGAAAACATCTCATAGTTTTTAGAACAAATTCTTACACATAAAGAAATATGTCATACAGTCATGCAATTATCTTAGCCAATGCTTCAATACAACATTTATCCATATTCCGTAACTTTCTAGATGCCTTCCAATCTCTACCAGAACATTGTTAAGAGTGTGCACAACTCCCAACATGTCAACAAAGAGGTTTCATTCTAGATAAGTAGCAATGGAATGTTGTACAGTGCCATAGGCCACTTACCCATGCATATTAGTAGTATACTATTCATCAATGCAACTATTCTAATATGCACAATACATATCCTAAGTCTAGGAACATGAGCATATACATCATTGAACAATTTGATTTAAACAAACAAATATGCAAGAAATTATAATTAAAATACTTATCTTTGTTTGTTCGTTGGCTGGACTCCCTCTGAGTCTTCGCTTCCTTGTAGGAGTTGCTGGAGTCCTAATCTGAAGTAGCTTCTTCTACACCTTTATGTTGTGGAATGTAGAGAGATGGTTAACTCCCTCTGAATATTTGCATCCTTGCATAAACCACTGGAGTGTACTCCCTCTTGATCTTTGCTTCCTGGATTACCTATTCTTGAACTCATATTCATCCTTGATCCCTATGCATGCTTGTTAGTATCACCATTGTGTTATCCTCTAGGTCTCATACGTAATCAAACATTCATTAGTATAATCACAATAATCTCAAGCATGTATAGTCAGGATCATTTCAAACACAGATAATAAACATTAGTGTTCAAGGTTTCAGGGAAGTCTTCTTTTACTCATGCATATTCTTATTTGATCATAGGAATCTTTTGGTTAGTTAAATCATCAATCAAGATAAGAGATATAATATGCATAAAATCCGTGATTACTCAAACCTATACCTTCATGATTCTTCTGGTTAGTCATATCATCAATTACAATATGCATACAACCATGACTATTCAAACCTATGACTTCATGAATAATCATTATCAACAACACAACGATATAAGATCCTAACACAAGGTAGGATTCTATCTTGATATAGGAAAACATACCTGGATTAGCATGCTATCTAGTTCTGTCTAACATACTCACATGATGTCTTCTTGTTCTTCTTCAATGACTTGTGCTAGTAACCTGTATATCTCATAGGTTAACCATTATAAAACCAAGTTATACATACCTCGTAAATGGATCTTCTATGAGATCCATGACAATCGATGAATCTTTGTCCTCATGTCATCATGATCATATGTTCTTGAACCAGAACATGATTTGTCTTTCTTGGTGTACCTTTCATGTTAGTAGACAACATAAACCTCATACAACACCATAATGCATTAGTACAATCATAAGTGTCAACACCCTAATCAATGAATGTTTTCTATCGTGCATTTATAATTTTATTAAGGTGATATGACAAGTCTAAAATCAAGATTGTACTAACCGTAATCACATGAAGACAAACATACCATAAACTTAATCATGAACAAATCTCAAAACATACCTCGATGAGTCATACCTGTCGAGATCGCTTGTAATCTTCTTATGTAAGGCCTTAGCCTTATCTCCCTCTGAAACAGGAACTTCTTTACTTATGCAGGTGACCAATCCATCTTCTTCTAGGATTAACCCAATCCACTTGATTTGCAAGAACTGGACCTGGAGCTGGATATGGGTTTGTCAGAGAAACCCCAAAAATTCAAACTTTGAATTTCAAACTTTCGACGGGATAGAAATATGCGCCTTGATGAGCTGATCAAGCTGGTATATTCAGAATTTGAAAACTGCAAAGTTTCACTCCTCAATTTTGCCTTTGAAACTTCTGGATTCACTGGACGTGACCCTGAATTGGGGTTTGATGAAGCCCACTTCTGCCCAATCAAAAGGTTTGATCCAAAGCTCTAAGCTTCTATTTTTCTGAGGAGCTTCCAGCCGTGGTCACAGATTTAAAAAATTCCCATTTTTACAGAAGCCCTAATTTTCCACTTTTCTGATCAAAGTCCCGAACTAGGGTCTGATCAAGCCCGGCCTTCTGCCCAACCAAAAATTCTGATCTTGGTCTCTAAATTTCTATTTTTATGAGTAGCATCCAGCCGTGGTCTCCAATTACAAAAATTCCAACTTTCTCCGAAGCCCTAAATTCCGGAAGCCATGAATGAAGGTACTCAAAAATAATTATGTTTTGATAGAAATATGTACTTGATTGTTTCTAGTGTAACTCTAAACTTTTTGATCCACTGGGTCTGAAAAAGTTTTCTGAGATATCCCGACCTGTTATATTTCCATCCTGACAGGTCTGACCTCAATTGGATTCTCTGAGAGAGAGTTATGCCAAGTGTCGCAACATGACCTGTTTATGAGATAATACAGGAGAGCGAACTTGTACAGCGTGCCACATGTCACTGTTTCAACTTCGGCCTCTGAAAAATGTTCCTAAGATAGCTCGACCTGTTATATTTCCATCCTGATAGGTCTGAACTCAATTGGACTCTCTGAGAGAGAGTTATGCCAAGTGTCACAACGTGACCTGTTTATGGGATAATACAGGAGAGCTAACTTGTACAGCGTACCACGTGTCACTGGTTCAACTTAGGCCTCTGCAAAATTTTCTTGAGATAGTACAGTCTGTTTACTACCTGTCACTTTTTATGAAATTTCATTTGGAGCTTCCTAGCCCAAGTTATGACCTTTTTCCCAAGGTCACCTGATTTTGACTCAGATCTGGAAGAGGCAGAAACCCTATATTGTACAGATCATAAATCAAATAGTACAACGAATTAGAGGTTTTCCTTTGGACATAAGGTACATGGGGATTTAATCTTCGACCTGTAAATATTTCAGATCTGAAAACTTTGCCAAATTGGATTTATAGCGAAAGTGCTACGATGAGGGGTTTTTGCTATATCAAGCCCTAGCATCGTAAGTGCAACAAGTGTCATACATGCCATATCATGCCTTCTTTCAGGCTAGCTCTAATACCATGTTAAATTTTTAGAATTTACTTCAATCTGATCTAGGATCTTAACTGAGAGAACAACATGTACAGCATATCAATCATGGAGACAATAATGCAAGCACACAAGAGACACAAAGATTTACTTGGGGAAAACCATAAAGGTGAAAAACCCCAATAAATTCCTCAGAGATAGATAGAGCAATGATACCAACCAACCATAAGAGATAGAAATATCCTAGCAGCAGATCCCCCTTCTCCATAAGTGTGCCACTCCTCCTTGAGTGCATGTGTGAGAAGTGAGTGAACAAATAGAGTGCCTCCCGCACTCTATTTATACTTGACTTGACTTGCCTTTTACATAAATCATGTAGGCTCGAACTTAACCACATAACATAATGCTGACTGGGCCGACCCCCAATAGGGTGGTCTAATAACCCTTCGACCACAATGGCCGACCCCCAATAGGGTGGTCTAATAACCCTTCGACCACAATGGCCGACCCCCAATAGGGTGGTCTAATAACCCTTTGAACCACATGACTTATACAGGGCCGACCCCAACAAGGTGGTCTAAGAACCCATCAAGTATAAGTTATGACATTTACAATATAATTGACGACACTTACGTATAGAGGAATAATACCATCTCTATAGGAGTACATACAACATACATATATGAAATACATTCCGAAGTTACATATACATCAACAACAAAAGCTCCCTCGTCAACTATAGTGCAAAATATTTCCTTATCAGCAACACCTACAGAGATCTGGAAAGGAACATCTGAAGGAAGACGAGATTCTTCTAGACTATTCCAATCAAATGAAATAACCTCAGTACTTGGAGGAGGTCCCAGGGATGAGACTTCTCCTTTCCTAGAACTGGCTAAATCAACTAGAAAGATATCAATGGTTTCTAATTCACTTTCAGTTGGAAAAGCAGGATACGACGAATATTTTATGATGGTGGCTGCTTCAATCTGGGCATTTTCCAATGAAAGAGTCGGGTGGACCGAGGATAAAATGAGATCTACCGCTTGCGTTTCACTCTTCAAAGGAGGAGCGGGATCAACCAAAGATGATGCTCGATTAATCACTTGGATTTCACTCGTCATAGGAGGAGTGGAGTCAACCAAGAACGCAACTTGATTAATTGCTTGGGTATCATCCTTCAAGGGAGGAGTGGGGTCGATCAATGATGTTGTTGACTCGACCGCTTCGTTTTCACTCTCTGATGAAAGAGTGGGGTCAATCGAGGGTGGGGTTGGATTGACCGTCCTATAAACCAATGTGGGATCAAGGGACAACCTACAATATTCAGTTGGAAGGTGTTTATGGGATATGTCAATGTCTTCCAACAATTGTGAAGCTTCATCCATACAAGGAAAAAGGTAAGTACGATGCATGCCCTTGCATAACCAACCAGGGTTTGCAGCTCTACCCTTCCGACCCCTAATTACAATGCCACTAGTTGATGGGGTATAATTAGTATGATGTCCAGAGACTGATGACATGGGCTGTTCAGAGCGCGACCATATTTCTAAGACCTTGGAGATACCAGGGCATCTCTTAAGAAAATGGGACCCTTTACAAAGTTTGCAAGGGAATTCTGGTTTACGCAAATTCGAAACAGATGCATCGATGCTCCCATCATGATGATCAATGGCTGGTGAGTTCCTAGCATGATGGTCAGAGGCTGGGGTTGTGACCTTCTACTTAGTGTTCTTCTTCTTAGTCTTCCTTTTCTTCTTCTTCTCACCCGCCTTCTTACTATTGATGTATATGTAACTTTAGAATGTATTTCATATATGTATATTGTATCCCTATAGAGAGGTTATTATTCCTTTGTACGGAAGTGTCGTCATTTGTATTTACAAGTGTCACAAGTGTCGTAACTTATACAAGATGGGTTATTAGACAACCAAGTGTGGGGTCGGCCCTGAGTTGGGTTACCATGGGTTATTAGACTCTCCTAGAGAAGTCGACCCTGTTAGGTTTTTAGGAAAGTCAAGTAAAGTATAAATAGAGTGCGGGAGGCACTCTATTTGATCATTCACTTACTCATCTATCTCTCTCATTGAGTGATGCACACTAGTGGAGGAGGAGAAGCTGCTAGGAGTCTATCTCTTATGCTTGGGTTTTGTATCATTACTCTATCTATCTCTAAGGAAGTTATTGGGGTTTTTCACCTTCTTGGTTTTCCCCAAGGAAACTCTATGTCTATTGTCTCTTGTGCTTGTCTCTTATGATTGATATGTTGTGCTTGTTATTCTCTCAGATAAGATCCTAGATCATTTTGAATTAATGCTCAAAATCTAACATGGAATCAGAGCCAACCTGAGAAGAAGACACTGTGCAGTTACAAAAGCTAGGGCTTCTTGTTTTTTGGGTTTGTCTCCACAGATATTCAAAGGCAAGAGGCTATATTGACTCTCCTCAGCAAGGAGCATCTTTCTGTTGAAACATAATTCAATTCTAAGCACTTTCATCTTTTGACCTAAAAATTAGGGCTTCTGCAAAAATTGAAATTTCTGAAATCTGAGACCATAGCTGGAAGCTCCTTGGAAAAATCAAAGTTTAGAGATTTGGATCAAACTTTTTGGTTGGGTGAAGCTTCGGAAAACTCAAACCCTAATTCAGGGTCATGCCTAGTGAATCCAGAAGTTTCAAAACCAATTTTGAGGGGTGAAAACTTTGCAGTTTTCAAATTCTGAGTATACCAGCTTGATCAACTCATTAAGGCACATCTTTCTATCTTTTCAGAAAGTTGAAATTCAAAATTCAAAATTTTAGGGTTTCTCTAACAAACACTAATCCATCACTAGATCCAGTTTTCAACAAATCAAGTGGTAAGACCTAAATCTTTTCTATTTCCATTTGAAGTACTCTTTAAAGATGTCTCACCACAACAAGATTGAGGATAAGCTTGAAGGGGCTGATAACTTCCGAGCATGGAAGTATATGATTGGGTTAATCCTGGAAGAGAATGAGTTAGACACTTACATAAGTGAAGAGATCCATGTCTCAGAGGGAGAAGAGGCTAAGGCATTACACAAGAGGAACTTGGTCAAGGCTAAGAGGATCATTGCTGATTTTATCAAAGACCATCTCATACCACATGTGTCATCTCTGAAGACACCCAAGGAGATGTTTGATTCCTTGACCAAGCTATTTGAAGGGAAGAACATAAATCAGAAGATGACCTTGAGAAATCAATTGAAGAATATCAAGATCCAGAATGCAGAGACCATGCAGTCTTATTTCTCAAGGGTCTTCCAAATAAAAGAACAACTTGAAGCTGTGGGAGAAGATATAAAGAATGGAGAAGTGGTAATGACCACTCTTAATGGCCTTCCTACATCATGGGATTCCTTCATCCAAGGAATTTGTGCTAGGAGGAAACTTATCACATTCAGTAGGTTGTGGGAAGAATGCTCACAAGAAGAAGCTCGAATTGTAGCTCGAGAAGAGAATATGGGGAATGAAGACCAATCTCTCACAACACACTCCAAGAAGTATGATGATAAGAAGGGACATCACCATAGTAAGAAAGAAAAGCACCACCATCAGAACCAGAGAGGTAGCTTCAGATCTCGAAGAAACACATCCAAATACCGATGCTTCACATGTGATGAAAAGGGGCACTATGCCAGGGATTGTCCCAGAAACAATAAAGATAGCCCCCACAAGAAAAATAAGAACATCAAAAGAAGACATCATGCTCACACTGCAGAGGATGATGAACCTCCCAGGAAGAGGGCTAGGGAAGAAGTGAAGATTCTTCTAGTGATGAAGAGTATGTTTTGATTTCTTCCCTCACTGGTACCATTACTCATGGAAGTAATGATTGGCTTATAGATAGTGGGGCTTCCAAACATATGACAGGATTCAAGGAATCCTTTATGAACCTATCTGAACATGAATCACCCCACAAGGTGAAACTTGGGGATGACTACCAGTATCCCATAAAAGGAAGTGGTGAAGCCTCCTATAAGCTAGACTCTGGAAAGTCTATGAAGATGAAAAATGTACTATATGTTCCAGGTCTCAAGAAGAACCTTCTCTCCATATCTGCATTGGATGCAAAAGGCATGAGGGTTGCATTTGTAGATGGCCAAGTCCTAATGTGGCCAAAGGGTAAAACTATAGATGATGCAGTAGTGATTGGAGAACAAGAGGGAGGATTATACAAACTGAAGGGCCAACTAGAACAAGCCTTGGTCCATGACTCAGTAGAGACAAGTGAACTTTGGCATAGAAGGCTTGCACACATGCACTCTAGGGTACTACCAATTGCAAGCAAAGCAGTGGAAGGTCTTCCTGAAATCCAGGCAAAGCACGAAGGCATTTGCAAAGGTTGTGCAAAGGGTAAGAACACAAAGAATACATTTCCAAGTAGTGAAAGAAAGGAAAAAGGAATCTTGGAGATCATCCACTCCGATGTATGTGGTCCGATGTCATCCAGTTCTATGAGTGGGTATGTATACTATGTTTCCTTCATTGATGATTTCTCTAGAAAGACTTGGGTTTACTTCTTGAAGAACAAAGATGAAGTGTTTGACAAATTCAAGGAATTCAAAGCCTTGATAGAAAATCAAACTAATATGAAGATCAAGATCTTTAGATCCGACAATGGAAGAGAATTTACCTTAGGAGACTTCAAGAAGCTATGTAGTGATTCAGGGATTAAGAGGGAGTTGACTACTCCTTACAATCCACAACAAAATGGGGTTGCAGAAAGAAAGAATAGAACCATCATGGAAGCAGCTAGGGAAATGCTTCATGATCAAGATCTACCTATGCACCTTTGGGTAGAAGTAGCAAGGACAGTTGTATATGTGTAAAACAGAACACCTCATAAGATACTTGACAACAAAACACCAGAAGAAGTGTTCATAGGAAAGAAGCTAGAGGTTAGCCATCTCATAATATTTGGCTGTCCAGTGTACACACACATTCCAAAGGAAAAGAGGACAAAGCTAGATCCTTTAGGAAAGAAGGGCATATTCGTGGGTTACAGTGAAAATTCGAAGGCTTATAGAATCTACTTCCGAGGATTCAAGAAGATTGACATCAATAGGGATGTAAAATTTGATGAAGGCTCAACATACATCAAATCGAGGAAGACATATGTTGAAGACAATGAAGAACCCAAAATATCCAGAACACAAGACACCACTATGAATGAAGTAACTCTTGAAGAAGATCGTGAGATGGAAGATCCACAAGAACCTGTAGATCCACCCCGTGAGAAGAATCTCACAAGAGGAAACCAACATGGGCTAGAGAGCTCATTCAAGATGCAGAAAGGTATGGCATTCTAGAAGAGGAAGACAGAGAAAGGAAAAGGATTAGGTCACATACCAGCTATGTTGCCTTACTCTGTGATATTATGAACAAAGGACCTTCTAGTTATGAAGAAGCAATGGAAAAGAAAGAATGGAAGGATGCCATCGTCGAGGAATACCAACCGATCATGAAGAATGATGTTTGGGATGTGGTCCCAAGACCAGAAGGAAAGTCTGTGGTGACTTCCAAGTGGATCTATAAGATCAAGCATGCTGCGGATGGTAGCATAGAAAAATACAAAGCAAGGTTTGTAGCTCGTGGCTTCTCCCAAAAAGAAGGGATTGATTATGAAGATACCTTTGCACCTGTGGCCAGGTACACTTCCATTAGATCAGTACTTGCTCTGGCTGTAGTGATGAAATGGAAGGTACACTAGATGGATGTCAAGACAACCTTCTTGAATGGTGTAGTTGAAGAGGAAGTGTATGTGGAGCAGCCACTCGGGTTTGAGACACATGACAGAGGGACTCATGTGTGCAAACTGAAGAAAGCCCTGTATGGTTTAAAACAGGCACTCATGACCTGGTAGGGTAGGATGGACAACTTCCTATCCAGTTTGGGATTTACTAAGAGTAAAGCGGATTCCAACCTTTACTACAAGGTTGAGGAAGGAAATCCAGTGATATTACTATTGTATGTGGATGACCTGTTTGTGACAGGTGAGGATATATTGATTGCCGACACAAAGAGGAAGCTTGCTGCTGAGTTCGAGATGAAGGACTTGGGTATGATGCACTAATTTCTAGGCATGGAGGTGTGGCAGAGTGCAGATGGGATCTTCCTTGGACAAGGGAAGTATGCAGTAGAGATCCTGAAGAGGTTCGGGATGATGGACTACAAGGCCATGGCCACACCTATGGCATCGAAATTGAAGCTTATGTGTGATGCTTCATCGGAGCCGGTTGATGTCACGGTGTATCGTCAGATGATTGGGTCCTTGATGTACCTGATGAACACGAGACCAGATATTTTCTTTGCTGTGAACACATTGAGCCAGTTCCTGACGGATGCGAGAAGTGTTCACCTAGTTGCTGTAAAGAATATTCTGAGGTACCTGAAGGGTATGGTTGATTATGGGCTCAAGTATGATGCGAATCAAAAGTTTAACCTGGAAGGTTATGTTGATTCGGATTGGGCAGGCGGTACTGCAGATAGGAAGAGCACTTCTAGGTGCTGCTTCAGTATGGGATCAGGTGTGATCTCTTGGTTTAGCAGGAAGCAGTCCCATGTGGCACTAAGTACAGCCGAAGCAGAGTATGTTGCATCTTGTTCGGCTAGTTGTGAGGCAGTATGGATTAGGAAGCTACTGTCTGAGTTATTTGATCTCCCATTGGATGCTACTGGTATCTTTTGTGATAACCAGAGTTGTGTGAAGTTGTCTGAGAACCCGGTGTTCCATGACAGGTCAAAGCACATCGAGATCAAATATCACTATATTAGAGATATGGTGCAGAGAGGAGCAGTGAAGCTCCTGTATGTTGCGACGGACGAGCAGATAGCCGATGTGTTGACCAAGCCACTGGCTAGAGTGAAGTTTGAATACTTCAGAGAAATACTTGGTGTACTTCATATCAAGATTCTCTCCAAGGGGAAGTGATGAGTCCGGAGACACAGATGCACATGAGCCATTCTCACATGGTGGTAGGTAGGTCCTCCCATGGTGCAGATGTAAGGGTTGGGGCATTCTCACATGGTGGTAGGTAGTTCCTCCCATGGTGAGATGTAAGGGCTGGGAGGAATTTTCTGACATGATGGTAGGTAGGTCCTCCCACGGTGACATGGTGGTAGGTAAGTCCTCTCATGGTCATTGATGTAATTGCCGGGATTTTTTGACATGATGGTAGGTAGGTCCTCCCATGGTGACATGGTGGTAGGTAAGTCCTCTTATGGTCATTGATGTAACTGCGGTGCCTTTCCGACATGATGGCAGGTAGGTCCTCCCATGGTGACATGGTGGTAGGTAAGTCCTCTCATGGTCATGATGTAAGTGCTGAGACATTCCTGGATGGTAGTAGGTAGGTCCTCCCATGCTGGTGTATATAAGTGTTGTGTGATGTGCATCTGGGTTGTGCTCCGTGGATGATGACGATGATCTGAAAACGATGAGGTGACATTAAGGTACACAGGTTTTGCAGAGGCATATAATTGGTCCTGAGATGCTCTTGCAGGTTTTGCAGAGGCAGTGTAATCAGTCCTAGGAGATCTTGCATGTTTTGCAGAGGCAGTGTAATCAGTACTGAGGTGTACTTACTTGATGGCTTGCTCGCAGAGATGATGAAGACCTACATGGAGGCTAGGCCTACAACCAACATGAAAAAGGATTGGCTCTGTAGAACTTCCTATGACGAGTAGATTGGAGATTGATTGAGATAGCAGCAGTGATGATGACGATGATATGATGACGATGATTTGATGATCTAGAGAAGAAAACTTGTGCTAGAAGACTTGTGTTGAGAAATACCTTCCTAGTTAAGAGGGAGTGTTGATGTATATGTAACTTCAGAATGTATTTCATATATGTATATTGTATCCCTACAGAGAGGTTATTATTCCTCTGTATGGAAGTGTTGTCATTTGTATTTACAAGTGTCGCAAGTGTCGTAAATTATACAAGATGGGTTATTAGACCACCAAGTGTGGGTTCGGCCTTGAGTTGGGTTACCATGGGTTATTAGACTCTCCTAGAGAAGTCGGCCCTGTTAGGTTTTTAGGCAAGTCAAGTCAAGTATAAAATAGAATGCGGGAGGCACTCTATTTGATCATTCACTTACTCATCTATCTCTCTCATTGAGTGATGCGCACTAGTGGTGGAGGAGAAGCTGCTAAGTTTCTATCTCTTATTCTTGGGTTTTGTATCATTGCTCTATCTATCTCTGAGGAAGTTATTGGGGTTTTTCACCTTCTTGGTTTTCCCCAAGGAAACTCTGTGTCTATTGTCTCTTGTGCTTGTCTCTTATGATTGTTATGATGTGCTTTTTATTCTCTCAGATAAGATCCTAGATCATTTTGAATTAATGCTCAAAATCTAACACTTACTAACATCAGAGTTTTCAGTAGGAGAAGAGGGAGAGAGAGAAGTCGATTCAACATTCAACGAAGAAGGAGAAGGGTCACCATGATATTGATGCTCATGCGGTGAAGGACCTAGGTTTGACACAATTGGTGCACTTGGTGTAATTGGATTGGAGAATAACCATACTGGTAATACTATCGTCAATCCAGGAAGACTCAAAGTAGCCATAAAGGGAGGACCAATAGTTCCACAAGGAGGAATAAAAAATGGCATACCTTGGAAAGGGGTTTCTTGGTTGGTAGTCCTGGAAGAATCTTCCATATCTAAACTTCGTAAGAGTCTCCGAAGTACTACACAAATCAAACGCTACTCAAGTCTAAAAGAAACAAGCAAACTGTGTGAATGGGAGTGGATAAGGAGTCAGGATCCTCACAGGATTGTTAAGGCACCACAACTCGCTATATACCGCAGGGTCCAACAGTAAAATGCAACAAGGAGGATTGGGACCGTAACATTCCTTGAATACCCGACTACTTGGATGACACATGCGTAGTAATCTACCCGAGTGATGTTCTCGGTGTATTGCGATGCCAAGACGGACATATGGTTAACTCAATTGGTCTCAGGAATCCTAATGGTGTCTCCCGATATACTCAAGGTACGTGGGAGCTCAAATCCATAGTGGTGCTGTCTAATGCACAACCGTACAGCACGAGACCTTCTGATATACTATTGAGTACGTGAAACACCTTTCGATATATGCCAAGTACGTGAAGTGCCTTTTGATATACCCTAAGGTATGTGAAAGATCCTTCGATATACTAGTTGGTACATGAAAGAGATTCGATATACCGGTTGGTACGTGGAAGACTACAATACCCCCGTAATGCAGTGCAGGAAAGTAACGACAACAACCACGTTTTATGACGTTGGAACATGTCTCTAACTTACACACAGTTACTAAATGATTTTAACCTAAGCTAGCATTAATTTTATCTTATGTGGTTAGGTGGATGCATGAGGTGTAGACAGGAAATGTAAAAATAATGCAAATCCTAACTACATGACAATGCACATTTTCCTTTGTCTTTCAATGAACCCTACTTAAGGTAAGGAGATATTTTTTTTTTTATAATCAAAATGACCTTAAGCAGTAATGAAATTAAGAATTCCTATCTAGAATGCATACACTCTAACTTTCCGCTATAATGGGCTAAAAAGGCAAGGAAATCAAAGATGCGACAAAACCTTTATATGAAACAAAATATTGTCCTTGAAAACAAACTAACAAAGCACTTTGATTTTCATATGCGAGTATAAAGATGAAATTTGATAACTAAGTACTTTTCAAATCAACAAACAGAAAATGAGAGAATGTCTAATAGCACTCTAATCACCCAAAAATTCCCCCCAACAAAATGAGAGCACCCACAAACTTAAAAGCACTCAAGAAAGGCTCAAAATATACCAAATGCAATCAAAACTCAATGATTGAGTGGAGGAAGGGTTTGGAGATAAGATCTAATGATCCGAATAGGTCTAAAAAGATCAGTTAAGGTGATCAATGATGGCAAGATCGAACCAATCATTGGGGGATTTAAATTGCCCTCGACAACCGAGTCACTCACTTGACTAATGAAACATCCAAAATCAACAAAAACACTTCCAAACACAAGAAATGCTAGACCTAGTGGGTGTGTGTCTATAATAAACAGCCTACAAACCACAATCAATTAGACCAAAATCTGAAAAAGAAGGAAATCCCAGCTAAAAACTAGGCTTGAAGGGGCCGATGAAGGTTGTACACAGGCAAGGTACGCTAGGTAGGGTTCAAAGGAGGTTGTACACAGGCAAGGTGTGCCACAAGCGCAGTTTGTCTTTAGGCAAAGTGAGCCGGTCACACATGAGCACAGGGGAAACACTTCCTAGGTGTGCCAGTTGAATTTCGAGTAGTAAAAGTGTGAGATCTCCTAAGGTAGAAGGGTAGGAGGCCCGATGATGATCCCAAAGAGAATCAAGGACACATAAGAAACTCTTTAATGATAGAGATCTAATGGTAGGAAGGCTCAAAAGGATAGAAATGACTCATACAAAAGAGATGAAATCAATTCTATTGTAAGTCCCTAGTATGGTCTCCAAATTTGTTACGAGACAATCTACAAAAAGCAGACTTAAGGCATGATCTCCCTAGTTCAAAGTGAATCTAGAACAAATCAAATAGAACATAACCTACTTTCCTAGATCAAATAGAAGTGCAAACAGATAGATATATCACTTACCTCAGATTTTCAGATCCCTTTGCTCTTTATTGATCCAATGACCTAGTGTCGTTAGATCTCAAGCTGCAAAACCCCGTTGAGCATATAGAAAACTGACAAGTAGTGAAAGCATATATTTCATATGATTGATCTAAGTTAACAGTTAAGGAAGAAAACTCTAAACATTATCAATGAGACAACATTTATGGAAAGATATTATATTAACTGTATAAAAGGAGTTACATAGAAAGGAGAAAGATACAACCAAACCCTTAACGTTGCATCCTCCATCCAACATGTCCAAGCCAAACCTCCAAGATGGTACAAGCTTCCAAGATGATTAGGGATCACCAATATGGATTCTACCAGCATAAGGATACCATAGACCTTCCTCCCCTTCCCAGGGAGAGAGGGGTTGTTTATATAGGGCTAAAGAGATAGGGTAGGTTGAGGATTAGGGGGAGATGGTTAAGGGATCCTCCCATTAGGTTAGGATCCAAAATGCCACCTCACCTAGAGTCTAGGGATAGGTCTCCACCTCAACAAACATTTAGAAAGACCTCGAGACTCCCTAAAATAGCCTCTAACCGACCCTGGCGCACCCTAGTAGAGGAGACAGAGCACCAGAGAGGGTCAAGCGCATCTTGTAGGAGGACAAAGAGGGCCAGTGGCTCACCCTAGTTGACCAGGAATTGCACCGTCGCACCCTAGTTGAAGGAGAAGTGCGCCAGCCTACTCAGAGAGGGTCAACCAGGAAGGGATAACCCTTAGTTGAATGTGTTTTATCCCAGTATGAGTTTAGGGGTCATAGCAAAGAGTTTACACAATGGTCATGATGATGACACTAGGTCCTGAAAACGACATTTGCACAACGGTCATGGTGACGACACTAGGTCATGATAATGACACTTGCAACACTTGCGACACTTGCACAAGGGTGACGAGATTTTGGTGTAACAATGTGCATAGTAGCTCCCCGAGTGCTATTCTTGGTTTATTTCCACACCAAGACCACCAATTGGTTAACTCGTATGGTTATAGGAATCCTAGTAGGGTCTCTCAATATACACAAGGTACGTGGGAGCTCAAATCCGTAATGGTGTTGTCTAATGCACAACCACACGACAAGAGCCTTCCGATATACTATTGTTACACCTAAAATCTACCCATCATCATGATTTAGTGTATACATCCCTGAAGTCACCTGGACCAAGTGCTCATTTGGGAGGATTTGTACTCAGTTTGTACAACCTTTTGAGAGGTCGCCGCAGGTTGCACACTAGCAACATGCGACGTTGCAGGTTGCTCCATAGCAAGGTGCGACGAGGTCTGTTAATGAGCAAAAATAGCCATTTCGAGATCTTTCTCGAAGCTTGCCCATTTGGGGACTTATACCTGATCTCTTGGAGAGCTGGTACTCGACCCCTAACTCATTGGGAAGATCCCCTATCTCTCTCTTATCATCTCTCAACCTATCCTATCCATAACCCCATCCACTTAGTCCTATATATATGAAGGTTACTCCCATACCAAAGGGAGGAAGACTATGGTATCTACATGTTGGTGAAATCTCTCTTAGGACACCTTCACTCACCTCTTGGAGAATTCATGCTTTCTTGGAAGGGCTTGGAAATTGGCTTGTGTGGAGAAGGGTTGCTACATTAAGTCATTGGTTGTAGTTCTATATATCTATCATGTACTCCTGTATTTGCAGTAATACAAATGCTTTCCACCAATATTGTTCTTATGTGTGATGATGTTGTGTTGTTTACGTGCTTAACTGTTTACATATATCTCTTATTGTATAGATGCTCTTTACTCATTTCTCTTTTCTGTGTCTTAACAGGTCTTGCAGCTTGGATTTGACGACCTCGGGACGTGGAGCAAAATTCGGGAGAAAGGATAGCGAATCAAAGAGGTAAGACATCTAGTACTTGATCCTTAAGTAGATCTAGGAAACGTGTTTGTAGTCTGTTCTATTTGTTCTAGACTCGCATTGAGCTAGGGAGATCCGGCTCGCCTTTGGTCGAGTGGATTGTCCGATAACAAATCTGGCGACCATACTGGGGAGTATTCTTGTTTAGTGATCATTAATCTGAGTCATTTTCTGTTGATTACTTGTCACAAGCCTTGTTGTCATTTCTTTTGCCATTTTCCTTCTTAGGATTGATTCCATTGTCAGATCTTCATGTTGAAGATCCTGATCTTCTTCCTTTGAGTTTGTACAACTCAGTTTCAAACCCATCGGTGGTTCATTTTTGAGAGATTTGATTCATTTTTGAATCTAGAACTCGCCTGTCACACCTGAGAAGTGAAAACAGAGTGACACTGTGTTTTTCCGAGTCTTTGTTCTTTGACTGTTGCTTGCTCGTCGCGGCCTGTGTATTAGTGGACTGCGACATCATTGAAACTCTCGTGCAGGTAAACTGCGACGTTGAACTGTTTGCAAAGCCATAGTGCACCGATCTATCAAGACTTAGATTACAGGCATTGATCCTCCTGTTTGACAGTTTGAGCCTTGTTTTTATGTATGAACTCCCTCTGTGCTGCAACATTCAGCCAGAGATCCCATTTTTGATTTGTGTGTTGAGAGTTTGGTTTGTTTGGATTGATTTTGGGTTCTTCTTTGGACAAGTTTGAAATCGGTAGTGGAGGATACTTTTGTCTCCCCCACCTTCATCCATTGACTCTTGCATTCCCTTCCTTCCATCCCTGATCTGATCATTGCATTGGATCAGCTTCCGGACCTCATCTACTTTTGTTTTGAGCCTTGCTTGCTTAGTTTGCTTGCTGCTGCTTGATTTTGAGTTAAGTGTGTCTTTTTTCTTGGTTGAGTGCTTGTCTTTTCTTGAGTTTTCTGAGTGTATGAGTGCCACAAGTAACATTTTATTTTCAGTCATTTATATCTGAAAGCAAAGTTGTCTTCAAGTTAATTACTTTGATACGTCCATTGAAAAGATTAAAAGTGCTTCTTTCCCGTTATTTCTCAAGAAAGTTATTGAAGAAAGATCATTGTGCATTGGAATGTTTTGGAAAGATGGATGGAAATATGATTGATTGTGTTTTTATTGAATTATGAATTATTCATCTTCTTGAAAAGCTCTAGTACATTTCGTTTTTCTCAAAAGTAGTGTCCATGCTAGGGAAAGATAGGTGCATTTTTTATTCTTGTTGCCTTTAGATCATTGAAAAGAGAAAGTGAAAAGCTTGCATTTCTGTTTCAGAGTCCTCTCATTTCATTACTTAGTGTTGTTTTGATTTGAAAAAGAAAAGAAAAGAAAAAATACTTTGATTTGGATAGTAGTGTTGTGTACATTTGCATGTTTCGTCGAAAAAGAAAAGAGTATTTTCATTGTCAAATTTGCTTACATTGGGAATTGTGTTGCATTGAGTTTATTTTGGCAATACCATTGGAAAAAGATTTCTCCTTACCATAGGTAGAATTCATCGAAAGAAAAGAATATTTCATGCATGTAGCTAGGACTTGCATTCTATTTCCGATTATGTACTCACCTCATGCATTCACCTAACCGTCCAAGATAAAATTAACAGTAGAACTAGGTAAAATTTTTAGTAACTTGTGTGTAAGTTAGAGATGTGTTCCGGCGTCGTTAAGCGTGGTAGCTGTCATTACTTTCCAGCACTATAGTCCAGGGGTATTGTAGTCTCCCACGTACATCGGTATATTGAGCTCCTTCACGTACCCACCAAGTACCATAATCCATACTTGGCATATATCAAAGGGTGTATCACGTACTTGACACGTATATCGAAAGGTCTCGTGCCAACATTTGTGCATTAGACAACACCACTACGGATTTGGGATCCCACATACCTCGTGTATATCGGGAGACACCATTAGGATTCCTGAAACCAACCGAGTTAACCATTTGGACGTCTTGGCAAAGCAATACACCGAGAACAACACTCGGGGAGATTAGCACGCACGTCTTGTCCAAGAAGTCGGGTATGCAGGCAAGGGTATGGTCCCAATCCTCCTTGTCGCGTCATACTGTTGGACCCTACAGTGTATTGCGGTTTGCGATGCCTTGATAATCCCGTGAGGTTCCATACTTTTGAATCCACTTTGTCACATAAGTTTACTTGTTGCCTTAGTTTGAGTAGGTTTTCTTGGACTGCTTTTCTTTTAGTATACCTTTAGGAGAAATGTTGTTTCAGCCTTTTTTGGCTGATTTTCCTGATACTTTGGTGGATTTTCCCTGGAGAGGGTCCCGTAGGATCTTGAACTTGCCACCCGAATTTCCCCCTAATCCAGAGGTTATTTCGAGGGTATGAATGGATCAGCGTAACGCAGTCATAGTTACTGAAGTAGGGAACCCCACTTTGAATATTGGCGGACATTTGTTTCCACCAGATTCACCCGCCTCTCATCCCACGCAGGATGAAGGAGCAAAAACCCCCACTTCACATGACCTTTCTCCCGTCATCTCGGGAGAAACTGGATCATTGGAATGGATAAACTGACCCCAGGACGACCCTATAGGAGCTGTTGGTCCTTCAGCAGCTTACTGGACATCTTCTACAGACCATCTAATGGCTCATTTTTCCATCTCATCCCCACCTAACTGGACTAATCCAGATTTCATTAGGCCTTACTATATGCCTGACCTTGCCGAGACTTTCGGCCCCATCCATGAACGTTTGGAACAGTTATGTGTTAAAGGAGATGAGATTCGAAGACAAAGTCTTGAGTGACACTCTAAAGAGTTCCACAATCATCATTTCCAAATAAGACTTGATGACGGAAACATCCCAGTTCATTTGATATCTTTCGGATCACCTGAAGCACCCCACCAAGTGACCACTAATGAGACTGGTCAACCCTCACAAGAATCTAGTCCTGCACCTCAAGTGAACCAACCGGTGGAAGGACAACGGTCCAACACACCTGTCACTACCACGGTTAGTTTACCAGTTCCTCCCCCACCTCAAAATTCAAGGGGAGGGTACTCCATTCCTACGGATTATCTTATTGGTAATGTTATTACCATGGTATCTAGTCAACAACCCATGTTGGTTCAACCTTTGAATAGTGGTCAGCCTATTGTGGCTGGGGGGAAACCCCCGTTTCCTAACCAGAACATTGGTGGAGTCCCCAATGGGCCTTCCGTTGGACCTTCCCAACCCGCTATACCGTCCACCACGGGATTATCTCATGTTGGAGGGCCATCCAATGTAACCCAACCCTCACGGAGTCAAGCATATCCAGGTTCTTTTAACCTTGTGCCAGGTCAACTTAATCCCGGAAATGCGCCATACGGGATACCTTATCTTGGGAATCTGTACACTCTGTGGGGGAAACAACCTGTGTTGCAACATGGACCCCAACCAACTATACCTCAAGTACCACCACCCCCGATTGGTCCTCCCCCACCTCCTGTTGGAGGCGGCGGGCCCCCACCTAACGTTGGCAGAGGCCCCCCTCATTTTACCTACAACACCCCTCACCCCTCATGCAGTGGTGAGAATGGTCCACCACCTCCTCCAGGTGGAGGTAGCGGTGGACCACCTTATCATGGTGGTGGAGGACATTTCCCTTCGGGTGGCGGTGGTGGTCCACCACCCCCTCCAGGCGGAGGCGGTGAAGGACCTAATTACTATGGTGGTGGAGGTGGTGGTGGAAACCCTCACCCTTCTGGCAGTGGAGGTGCTGGGGGCCCCCACCCATATGGCAGTGAAAGTGGTCCACCACCCCCTCCAGGTGGAGGCGGTGGTGGGCCACCTTATTTCGGTTATGGACCCCCACCTCCTCCCGGTGGTGGCGGCGGACCTCCACCCCCTCCCGGAGGTGGAGGTGGACCCCCACCCTATTGGAATGGACCACCTTATGGTGGTAGACCTCCTTATGGCCCGGGCGGCACACCCCCCTACGGTCAGTTTTATCCTGCTACACCTCACGGTCAGTTTAGTCCTTACACATCATATCCGTATTATCAATACACGCAGCCTAATCCACAGCTGCCCTTTTTGGCTACTTTGGACCTACCTAACCTCTCTCGTTTAACCAATGATCCTATTTACCATGGATCTAACTAGCCACTGATTCCGGTGAAACTTCCGTCTGATATCCCCAAGTTTGACGGCAAGCCAGGTGAAGACCCCAAGAACCACGTGTTGACATACCATTTATGGTGTTCATCTAATTCCTTAATGGACGATTCAATTCGTCTTAGATTGTTCCAAAGGACTCTCACCAGTTCAGCTGCCAAGTGGTACATTGAGTTTCCATCGCACTCTTTTCCTGATTTTGGCTCTCTTGCTATGAACTTTTTGACGCATTTCCAACTGCCTATATGGTATGAGACTGGTACTGATCTTTTAACCTCGCTTCGTCAGAATACCGCCACTCACATTTCGGATCATATCCATGAGTGGCGAAGGAGATGACGTCTCATTAAAGCTCTTATCCCAGATTAGCTCCTAGCAGACTGGTTTACTAAATCGCCTCTTCCCACCATAGCAAAAGATGTTGCCATGCGAGGTGCTGTCACTGAAGAAAAAGCCATTGCGAGTGCTCATCTATTAGACCTAGTTTATACCCAGTCTGGCACTATGTTCAATATTTTTCCTGACGCACCCTCGGACGTCAACGATCCCACAAAACCACATAAGGGACCCCAAGCTGATGGAATCATTGGTTCCCTTACCACCCAGCCTGCTGTTAACACTGTTGGATCATCCAACCCAACTCCGGCTGGACACAGCACCGCCAAGTCCACTCCTCCCGCTGTAACTGAAGAGGTGAATTCTGTTCAATCAGCTTCATCTCAGAAGTTTAACGGTAAAAAGAAGAACAAGGGGAAACAAAAGAAGTCTTCTACCCAACAGGAAATGAAGAGCACTCCCGAAGATACTAAGCAGAAAAGGAAACTGAAGTATCCTTGCTTACTGTGTGGAGAAGATCATTTCTCCAAAGAGTGCCCCCATAGAGACGAAGTGCAAAAGTTTCTTAGGGGTAAATCGACTCCTGCAATCCTCAACGATCCGTTTCCTGCTCAAAATCAAGAAGATGATTGCTCAAACCCCCCCAGGCCAGGGGGAATTATCCAATACTGCGCATGTTCTCATGTTGCGTAACGAGGCAATCAATTTAACTACTCGCTTTCCATCTTACAAATAGGTCCCTTCGAAGGAACCCGTCGGAAGTAATACTGAAAAAACTTCTGACTCTTTACCTGATGTCACTATACCATCAACTTCTCTCACCATAGAGAGACCCTCTTTAGATTCGATATTTCGTCTGCCCAAGAGTATGATTCGAAAAGCTGTTTTCAATCCTAATGTTCGCGCAGCACAGAATTACAATATCATAGAGGACTTGGCACAAGCTCCTTGCACCATGTCTACCTTGGAAGTTTTGCAGAATTGTCCCAATCAACGCAAAAATCACCTTGCAGCTATTGTTGTAGTTGACCCGGATTCCTTGAACACCATCATGTTTCGCCTTGACAACCTTAAGCCGAGGCTCTCACACAAGCTTGCATTCCAAGTTACTGCGAACCTTGGTGGGAAGATTGTCCATCGCACTCTTTTGGACGAAGGAGCCTCCACTTCTGTCATGTCCATCGCTTGTTGGAGAGCCATTGGATCCCCTGAATTGAACCATTCTCCTACCACATTGAAAGCATTCGACGGGCGTGGCTTTCAACCTCATGGGCTCTTACAAGCTCTTGCAGTTGAGTTGGGCAGAAAGACCGTAACCATTAATGTGGAAGTGGTGTTGGCCCCGTTAGATTATAATCTCTTGCTCAGTCGCAATTGGTTTTATACCATGCAGGCAGTATCCTCTTCAGTCTTCTACATAGTACAATTCCCCCACCAAGGATGAATTGTTACTATCGACTAGTTAGATTTTTGTACACCAGACGCCACTACTCATCCTGGTGACCATTTTCCTTCCATTGGATAGACGTCAAAACAGTATGAGAGTGTAGGGGTTGGCCTATTGAAAGATTCATCTCTCATGGGAATTTTTCCAATCGCGGACCCCCCTAATCACGTTGCCATGGTGAACATGATCTCCACCGAGATTTTATCTCACTCAAACGATGCTTGGCTTGTACCGAATGAAGCCACAACACACCTGTTTGGAGATATGATGCCTCTTTCACCTGCTAAACGTATTTATGAGGCTATCCAAATAGCTCCGGAGGACCATTTACCTATGGCCTCCCCATCTTGTTCTCTACGTCGGGTGTCCTCTCTACCTGATCTCTTACTTCAGAATTTTCATTTAGATGAGTCCTTCATGGAAGTAATGAATGTTGACGACAGTCCGTGGGATGATCTCCATCATAGATCATCTTTTCTTCCTCCTTTGGAATACATAGAGAACAACATTCACACCCTCTTTTCACTAGATATCTACCCATCCCCTCAGTACCCCATCCTTACATGTCTTATGGACACGGAGGGAAACTTGGCCAACATTGAGCCAACCACCCCGGTAGACATCTCGGTGAAACTTGGTATAGTGGAACACATTTGCATAGTCCAGAAGTGTTCCCCTGAAGAAATCGCTGTTAGCATGGCCTTGTTCAAGAAATTTCGAGACGTGTTTGCTTGGTTCTATGAGGAGATGCCTGGGATAGACCCTGCAATGTTTTCTCACAAAATAAAAACCTATCCTGACATCAAACCTGTACGTCAAAAGTTGCGACCGGTACACCCTCGGAAGACTGCGACAATAAAGGCAAAAATTGAAAAGCTCTTAAAGGCTGGCTTTATTTATCCTGTCCCATTGATGGATTGGGTCTCAAACATCGTTCCTGTGAACAAAAAACAGGGCACCATTCGCATCTGTGTTGATTATCAGGACCTTAATCGGGCTTGTCCAAAAGACAATTACCCGACCCCCTTCATCGACCAGATCATCGACAACTGTGCCGGAAGCGTCATCTTCTCATTCATGGATGGCTTTTCTGGTTACAACCAAATTGAGATCAACCCAGCCGACCAACATAAGATGGCTTTCATCTACCCATGGGGTACATTCGCTTATTGCAAGCTCCCATTTGGCCTTAAAAATGTTGGCGCCACGTTTCAGAGGGCTATGTTGTATGCCTTCCACGATATTAAGGACTTTGTGGAACCCTACTTGGACAATCTCCCTACTCACTCAAAGCAGCGTGAGTTCCACATCGATCATCCGACGGCCATTTTCCTCAGATGCAGACGATACAATATCCATCTGAATCCTCAGAAGTGTATCTTTTGCATTGAGTCCGGACGCCTCTTAGGATTTATCATTTTGAAGGATGGGATCCGCATTGATCCCTTAAAGGTGGGGGCCATCATCTACCTACCACCCCCGACTGATGTTACGGAACTTCAAAGTATCCAAGGGAAGGCGACTTATTTAAGACGTTTTGTGTGCAATTTCGCGGAGAAGACTCAGGGCTATATGAGACTGCTTAAGAAGGGCGTCCCATTCATTTGGGATGATCAAGCTCAAAAATCCTTCGACAGTATCAAACATGCCATCACGCATGCCCCTGTACTCCAACCACCTAATTATTATCGAGATTACATTTTATATCTCACCGCTTTTGCTACCACTATCACCATGGTTTTGGTATAGGAGGATCAAAACGCTCAGGAACATGTGATATACTATGCAAGTAAGGGTCTAGCTGACGCCGAAACTAGATACTCACATGTCAAAAAATTGGCTTTCGTGGCAGTCATTGCCGTCCAGAATTTTTGTCACTACATCTTACTCCGCACCACCACTATCATTGCCGACTCGAACCCCATGTACCACGTACTGACACGTCAGGTGCTTGGGGGCAAGTATTCATGCTGGATTGTGATACTGCAAGAATTTGATCTTCTTTTTGAGAAAGCTAAGTCTAAGAAGTCTTTGGTGTTTGCTGAGTTCATTTGTGACCTTCCCCGTCCTGATGCAGAAGTTGAGCACAATAACTCATTTTCGGATGAATCATTGTTTCTCATCAGTACGACTGACCCCTAGTATGGAGATATCCTGTTGTATCTTCAAACCCAATGCTTCGATCCTCAACTTTCTCACGATGATCTTCGTAAGGTTCGTCACCATGCAAAGTATTATTTAATCATCAATGATACTTTGTATCATTGTGGCGTCGATTCAATCCTTCAACGTTGTCTCACTCATGATGAGGCTGAACGCGTTCTGAATGACTGTCACGCTGGGGCATGTGGCGGTCATCTCTCTGGGATGGCTACAGCCCAGGAGATTTTATGCCCAGGATATTACTGGCCTACTATCTTCAAAGATTGTATTGATGCCATTAAAAAATGTCCTCCTTGCCAACACTTCCACACGAAGAAGCGCACTCATACTGCCCCACTACATTTGGTTATTGTTGTTGGCCCATTTGCAAAATGGGGCATCGATTTTATGCATTGTAAGCCTACCTCGGCCGGGGGGCATAGTTACATCATCGTAGCTGTGGATTACTTAACAAAGTGGGCTGAGGCTATGCCTACATACCAAAACAATGGCAAAACCGCCGCACTCGTCATGTTTAATCATGTAATAGCGCGGTTTGGAGTTCCGCAAGCCATTGTTACCGATCATGGTTCTCACTTTCAGAATCACATGGTTGATGAATTGAGCGACAGGTTGGGTTTTCGCCATGAAAAATAGACACCCTACTACCTGCAATCCAATGGACAGGTCGAGGCAATTAACAAGGTCTTGAAAACTATGATCTAGAGGATGGTAGGGACACAAAAGTCCAACTGGCATAATATGCTCTTTTCAGCATTATGGGCCTACCGAACTACCGTTAAAACCACCATAGGATTCACTCCCTTCCAATTGGTATATGGATTGGAGGCTATTCTACCGATAGAGTGCAAAATATCGTCTTTACAGCTCATAGTCGAACTTCTTCCTAACACTACTGCCGAGGAAGAACATCTCTTACACCTAGCCCAACTTGACAAGTCTCGCTGTGATGCCGCTCTTGCTAATGAAGCGCATAAGAAACGCATCAACCTCGTATCTTTAACGAGGGTGATCTGGTCCTCACTTATGACCAGAAGCACGATAAGCTAGGAGCTGGGAAGTTCGAGTGCATGTGGCATGGACCCTACATCATAAAATGTGTGTTAGAAAAAGGTGCCTACGAGCTTGAAGATTATGACGGAATCTCTTTAGGTGAACCCCGCAATGGGCTTTACCTGAAGAGATACTATGCTTGATCTCTCATGCATAGACTTGCTTGTATATACTGTACATGGCATGTTTTTGTGTGGTGTGACGCATTTCTTTTCGAGTGTCTTTTGATCTTGTTTTCGCTTCTTATACCATGTTCTATCTTCGTGTGCAGATGGCAACGTGCTATGGATTCACGGACGACACCAGCTGGCATACCCTTCACCTTGCTTCGGCAGCGTGGGTACTATATTCCCCAACAGGTGAGCTCATTAGCTCAGGAGGAAGTTGCCTAGGGTTTGCGACCAACAATGCCGCGGAATATCATGCAGTAATCGAAACCCTAATTGATGCCCTTTTCTTGGGTATTAACCACATTTTCATCCACATGGATTCTCAATTAGTGGTTTCCCATCTGAACCGGATATACACCATCCGTTATCCCATATTACTCTGTCTCTTTAGACGAGTACATCTCCTGGAAAGGTCATTTGAATCTATTCAATACCTGCACATTCCAGAGAGTTAAACATAGTTGCTGACTTGATGGCCAATTTCATTTTGGATTGGTACATTGCACACACATAACATCCATAATATGTAAAAGCATTCATAACATGTAAATCTAATGTACAGAAGCAAACATGTAAACAAGATCACATCACTAATCATTCCAAAGACACATAATGTATAAATCGCCGATAATGTATAGATATATAAATCTCTCAAAAGTAGTGCTGGTACAAAATCTGAAGCACGATGGCTTTCAGTGAGTCTCTACAAAAATATGAAGCATCATAGCTTTCAGTAAGTACAAAAATCTGAGGCCTCTAAGCTCTCAGTACAAGTCTAAAAGTGCAATTAGGCTAGACGCCTGACCCGTACACCACCCCTGCCTCTAACATCTCTCTCACATTGGGTGAGAAAGCAGTCTATAGTACGAGCCACCTTGCGGAGTAAGGCGTTGAAGTGCATAGATGCTCCAACCCCATACCTCTGTATGGGCCTCGGTAGGTCATCGATGGTTGGCTCTGGTACCTCCACAGTCATCCTGGATAGGTTTCAGTACACCTCCTCCATCTCCTCAACGACGGGATGAGCACCAACAGGAACCACTGCCTCTCCACCTCTGTCTCTCCTCGCTAGAAGAGAGAGACCTACTAGTTGCACGGGACCCACATCTGCACACACATATAAATTACTTGTCAGCACTACATCAAATAAATAATATAACCCACAAAACTAAAAAGTACAAAGGTTTTGTTCTTACCGATATCACCCCATGGTGCACCCTCTGGTAGCACTAAGTTGGGATCCTCCCGGAAGTCCGTGCCACCATATGGGAAGTCCTCGACCATGAGCATCTGGTCCTCTAGCCAGCGGAAGAACTCGGGGCCAAAAGTGATGATGGGACCCCCACCATGATGGGTCATCAGCTCTTCCCACCTGAGCATGTGTGGATCTCTTAGATCCTTGTCATCCAGTACCACCTGCGGGCGCAAGAGAGGAACCCACTCCAAGAGGAACGACACTATGATCGATCCGCATCCAAACTGCTTGAGCTCCCCTCACCAACACTTGGTCAGCTGAGCTCGGATGTTTGAGAGGAGACCCTCGCACCAGTTGAACACCATGGGGGACATACAGTCCTCTGCATATAACATCTGGGTCTGAGTAGCCGTATGTGGAGCTTGGCTACCTGCCACCCTGGTAATAGTAAGAAGTACAGTCCTCAGTGGACGACTCACCACATCTCTGATGAGTATCTTCCCGTTGGAAGGACGAGAAGTAGCAACACAGTGCTGTGACACCATGTCCTCAACTGTACGATCACTGGCCTGTGTCCCAATGAGTTGTACAGCGTCCCCTCTTTGGGACAAACCGATCAGAAATTATATGTCCTCAATGTCAATATTGAGGTTATACTCACCTATGACAAAGTACTGTTGGGATGCATCCCAACTCTGTAGAATGTGTGTCAAGAATGGCATCTGGGCTCTCATCCCCTGTATCTGGAAGAACTTGAGCAACCCACAGTTTCGTAAAGCAGCCACACATTGTGGATCGTTTGCGGATTTCTCATCCTTTATCTCGTGTTCTCTCTCTCGCCACTCTAGTACCATCTCTGTGTGCTGGGAACCTGCCAAAAGGGGCATTTAACACATGTTAGGTCCTTTCCCAACTTGCACAAACTCATTTTTTGGAATATTTTTGATGTTTGAGTTATGGGTTTCCACCGTCACACCTCACCTTTAGGTACAGGGCGATGTCATCACAGGTCCCATTTTCGAGACTTGTGACAACTCAGGCTTGTCGCAAGTCCCGAAAGGGCCACTTGCGACGAGCCGAGGGCGCAATGGCCCCTCCCCAAATCATAAAAAAACTCAAAAAATGAACAAAAATGCAAAAAGTAAACCACTGGAAAGTTGCAAGACAAGATTTAGGCCTACCTGGTCTGGACGGCTGGTGAAATGGCGGATTGTAGCTCCTGAAATTGGAAAAAGAAGTTTTGGCTCCAAATTGGTACTTCTCCACCCAAATTGGCAATTTGAATAATGTTTCTATTTTTTGCCCATATTTCTATTTATAATATGGAATGGAATATTCCTTTTCAAATATTTTGATGTTGTTGGACCATTTACTATAGTTTCGACCGTTTGTCGTTATATTTGGGGCTATTTGACACTTTCTCTAGTGTACAGGAGTCGTAAAGTGGTCTTTTGTAGCGTTTCTCACATTACCAATGGTAATTACAGGTATGAACACTCCTTTGAACGTTTTGTCATTATTGTTTTTGGTTAAGTCGTAATTATGGCATGAGGATGAGTTTACTCTTCGTTTGTTCTCGTACTCACCAAATCATGAGAACAAGTGCCGAGTTATGATTTATCACTTTTCTGGGCTCATTAAACTTCCACGGAAAATGTCACCCCCCGGAGTCCATAGTTAAGCTCTTTTGAGACTCCCTAAAATTGAAATGATTGCTAAGCGAACTTGTCACGTTCACGCTTGTTAAAGTATTTGAATGGTCGTCTTCCTGGTGATAGTTTACCCCTTTTTCAGACCAGGAGGCACTAATTACGAAAAAGGAATACTCCAGCCAATCATGACTGGAAGAGTCCTCTCCTGCGTTGTTTTACACTTTTTCAGGCGATGAGGCTAACTTTACGAAAAAGGACTGTTGGAGTCTTCTTTAGTTCTTTTCAGACTCTCTAAATATGAAATGACGATCGAGTTTACCTTCTATGGACTTGTTAAATTTTCACATTGAAGGACCCGCCATGAGACGAACCCCTCCTATCCTAGGTTTGAAAAATATTTGGGATTGGACTCATCCATGAGATGAGCTATACCGATCATCTAGTTACCCTCATCAAGCTCATAAAAAACACATGAGGCACTCATCATTCATGATGGGGAAAAAGGAAAGTGTTTGTATTACATACCTTAGTGGCAGTATATAGTTGTTCTTGAACATGGCACTCGTCTGCGTTTGCATATGGATACTTGGGTCATCTGTTTGTCTATGAGTCCCCTCTTAATTTCTGAGTCTTGTTACTCCTTTGAGTCATTCAGAGAAAGCTTCCACTATCAGTTGCATTAGAAGTTTGTGTCATTCTCATGTCAATACTGCCAAGTCATGCCATGCCCATGTTCAAGAACACATTCATCACTCATCATTTTCAGTCAGTACAAACGTCGTCATGCCGTTGTCACTTTGAGTCAGTCTCACATGTTATTGTACCATCCGATCCACTCTACACATCTTTTGTCGTGTTTCATGTTGATTGATGGGGGATTCATTATGGCCCTCCTTCGACAGATTCATCCTTGTTGACTTCAACTCATCATCCAAGGATTGAATCTAGAAACCAGTCAAGTACCTTGGTCCTGCATGCCTCAATGGTAGGTCACCTTGCTTTCATCATGAGTTTACATCATTTGACTCTTGATTGAAATATTTCATCTTGCGTTTGACGTCAACTCATTTATTCACGCGAGATGATATGTACTGTGATACCTTGGGAATCATTGACATTAATGGTGATCTCCCTCGCACTTGTTAATGGTTTACATCAATGACCGGTAATCAAGTGGTTTCTACCATGTTCGACATCAAGACATTTGTATTCACATGGATAGATTCGTATCATTGCGGGTTCAGCTTGAAGACCTTGGGGAGTCATGTTTTTACCCAGGTTGTGATGGAGTTTGTATTGAGTCATATTACATGGATCCACTTTTGTATTGGTCATGGCTGTGTTACCATCTCATCATGGATCTACGCTTGTGTCTAGTAGCCATGATTGTGTTCAGTCGGTCATTACTCCCATGGATCTGCAATGCATTGGTCGGAAGCCATGTTGTACTACATATGATATTGTTAGTTCAGAGTCAGTTGTACTGCAGCAACATCCTTCATTCGACAAGTCTTTTGCCATTATTTCTATCAAAGCACTTCACCTGTACATCATTAACAGCGTCATGCTTTGGGGGGCATTCTATTACACCTAAAATCTACCCATCATCATGTATAGTGTATACATCCCTGAAGTCATCTGGACCAAGTGCTCATTTGGGAGGATTTGTACTCAGTTTGCACAACCTTTTGAGAGGTCGTCATAGGTTGCACACTAGCAACATGCGACGTCATAGGTTGCTCCATAGCAAGGTGCGACGAGGTCTGTTAATGGGAAAAAATAGCCATTTCGAGATCTTTCTCGAAGCTTTCCCATTTGGGGACTTATCCCTGATCTCTTGGAGAGCTGGTACTTGACCCCTAACTCATTGGGAAGATCCCCTATCTCTCTCCTATCATCTCTCAAGCTATCCTATCCATAACCACATCCACTTAGTCCTATATATATGAAGGTTAATCCCATACCAAAGGGAGGAAGACTATGGTATCTACATGTTGGTGAAATCTCTCTTAGGACACCTTCACTCACCTCTTGGAGAATTCATGCTTCCTTGGAAGGGCTTGGCAATTGGCTTGTGTGGAGAAGTGCTGCTACGTTAAGTCATTGGTTGTAGTTCTATATCTCTATCATGTACTCCTCTACTTGCAGTAATACAAATGCTTTCCACCAATATCGTTCTTATGTGTGATGATGTTGTGTTGTTTACCTACTTAACTGTTTACATAGATCTCTTATTGTATAGATGCTCTTTACTCGTTTCTCTTTTCTATGTCTTAATAGGTCTTGCAGCTTGGATCTGACGACCTCGGGATGTGGAGCAACATTCGGGAGAAAGGATAGCGAATCAAAGAGGTAAGACATCTAGTACTTGATCCTTAAGTAGATCTGGGAAACGTGTTTGTAGTATGTTCTATTTGTTCTAGACTTGCATTGAGCTAGGGAGATCCGGCTCGCCTCCGGTTGAGTGGATTGTCTGGTAACAACTATTGAGTACGTGAAGTACCTTTCTATATACCCGAAGGTATGTGAAAGTACGTTTGATATACCGATTGGTATATGGAAGAACTAAAACACAGTTTCTATACAATTTTAACCTAATGATATCGTTAAATTTTATCTTGACGTTTAAGTGAATGCATGAGGTGTAGAATGGATTTTAAAAAGATGAGAATCCTAACTACATGAAGATGCAAATATTTTCTTTTTCTCTTCGATGAAAACTAGATAAGGAAGGGGATTTTTTTTTTCTTTTTGATAATGAAATGAAGAAGTACCTCTATACTTTCAAAATCAACCCAAAAGACTCAAAAGCACGCTTTCAATAATCCAACAAAAATGAATAATACACCAAATCCAAATGTTTTTTCCTTTTTCTCTTTTCATGTTAAGCGAATCTACGAAAAAATGAAAAGAAGAATTTACTTTTGAATGCAATAACTCTTATTTTCCAAAATAATGATCAAAAGTGGGAAGAAAATAAAAAATGTGAGAATTTTTTACTATCTTTGGAATGCTTTGCAAAAGTTCAAATGCACTTATAATTTTCAAGGAAATTATGAATAACTTTTTCAAACCCAAGAAAATGCAAGCCGATAATAATCTTCTAAACTTTTCAAAGATCTTCTTAATATTTGTTCCAAAGCATAGAAATTCTATAGATCTAAGAATTATACCACTTTTCAAATCGATATTCAGAAAATCAACGAATATACTAGTGCAAACTTTGATTAATTGGAAATTCTCAAAGAAAAATAATCACCCAAAATCTCAAAAACACAACAAAACACACAAAGTTGGGAAAAATCACAATAATCAAATATTAGAGGGCTTAGAAGTCAGATCGAACAGATCAGATGGCCTGATAAGGAGTCACAATACTGAGTGTGCTCACGGGGGCTTGAAATTTCCCACAATGAGGGATACACCCGCTTGACTAGCTAGGACTCAAATCAATATTCAAAATTTAGAAAATAAGCCAACGATGAAGTATGTTAGGTCTATGAGGTTTTGTAGCAATGAAGGAAAAACACACAGAGCTAAAAAAACTAAGCCAAAAACCAACTCTGAGAACTTTTTCACTGAGTTCCAAATAATGAAGGGACGTGCCCTACAAGGATGCACAAGAGCATTAGGAGACCCAACAGCGTGCTCTGTACACTGGATAACCACGTCAGCGATGCAGGATTTAAACTGCCAGAGAGCGTAAGTGACGCAGTATTCTAACAAGCTAAGTGCATCAGAATTATAGTGACGCGAGTAATGAATGGCCCAGGTGCGTCGGGCGGGATCTAAACAACAAAAATAAAAATTCTCCATAAAAAAGGCAGAAGCCTCAATAAATATCCAAACATATTTTGGATGGCCCAGAGACTCTTTGATGGCCAGATCCAAAAAGAAAAAGCAACTTTGAGGCTAGAGGATAATTGGAAAGAAATCAAAGAAACCAAAACTGTAATGAAATAAAAAATCATGGACTAGTATTCCCCAGTATGGTATCCAAATTTGTTTACGGACAATCTGTATGAGTGGAATCAAATAGATATCGCTAGTCTGAATGGTTCAAATCTAGAACAAATGAATACATAACACAAATACCTTTCCTAGATCAATTGAAATGCAAGATAAATGAAAGAGATGGATTCCCTCAAGTGTGCAGTTCCTTTCTCCTTGTTGCTCCAAATCCTGATCTTCAGATCTCTAGCTGCAAAACCAGACAAAACATGTGGAAACAAACAAGTAATAAAAGCACATGGATGTGAATTGATCTAGACCAACAGTCAAAGAAGTTAATCCTAAACAATATCAGCACAACAAATTTTATGGAAATAAATTGTATTAAATGTAATAATAATAAGTACAAAGGGAGATATGTTACGACCGATGCTTTGACGTCATAACGTTCTTCCAATAATCCTATCCTCCAAGATCAAATGCTTAGCCTCCTAATGGATGAAAATGATCACCTAGGGAAATTCCACCAACATAAAATTACTCTATCCTTCCTCCCTTAACAATGGAGAGGGGGTTCATATATATAGAGCTCAAGGGATAGGAGAGGTTAAGGATTTAGGGGAGATGCTTAAGGGATCATCCCACTAGGAAAAGGGATCGAATTCCAGCTTTCCAGGTAAGTAGGGATAAGTATCCATGCCACCCAAGCTTCGATAAGTCGCTCAAAGCTTCTCTTTATCCATTTTAACCAACTGCAACACACCTTGCACAAGGAAAACATGCACCAAGGAGAGATCAACGCACCTTGTATAAGAGCATATTGCATCACCGACGCACTCTACTAAGGTGCACAACATGTCACCTTGAACCTGACGCACCTTGATGGAGAGCAAGGTGCGTCCGGGTGAAAACATAAGGTTAAAGGGAATGACAACAACTTATTTTTCAATGTTTTAGCTCAGGGACTTTAGGGATCAGGGAATACATAGGACACATAACTCACAATGACGATATTTTGGTGTAACAACAATGGCTTCGCAAGTGGCAACTTTGATAATATTCCATTTAAGATCTATGTGAGGGAGTAGCCAACCTATTACTATAGTATAGAGTAAGACTTCCGATCTTGCTGCTACCTTGTGCAGTCCTGGGTTCTTGATATTTTGTTAAATCAATATTTCTTCTTGGTTTTTCGTGCATAACACATGGTGCACTTCTGCCTTAAACAATTGATATATTTTACCCCAATGGTATTCAAGCTTTGATCCTAAAGTTCTCTTGGTATCATCATATTTCAATGTGAGAGCTAAGGTACCTGTTTCCTCTTCCATTTCATCTCCAGAGGATACTTCCTTGATAAATTTGGACTGCTGCTTGGTTCTCTAGTGCGACATTGAATTACCCTGTGATACATTGGACCCAATTTCATGTTCTAGGAAGGACAAATTACATTACTTTGATAGAAAAGAAAGAAACACCAATATTTAAGACTTTGTTAACACCCTTGATCATGATTATCTTAATCAAAACCCTATCTAGAATTAGATTCTATCAATAATGTAGATATGTTCAGAGCTGTTATAAATTTGAAATGTTATTCATGATTTTCATCTAAAACACAATGCTTAGGCATAAATACATTACTGGATTTAAATAATTCTTGATTTACAAATTTATTCATGATGCATGTCTAGATTAACATGGGCATGGGAAACTTATTAAAAAATGCGTGGGTTATATTAACAGAAAAAAATCTTTGATAGAGTGCAGTTATGTCTTGTTAATTTGTTTCATTCTCTTGGCAAGCAGTTTTGGGATGTTACCCAAATGTTTACCTAGAAGGGGAGATGGGGCTTAAGCATTGAGACTCAAGGGCGGTGCAATTTCTAAATGTTTAGAGGAATTCTACACAGGTCTCTCTCTTACCTCATGGATACTCCCCTAGCACCATTTGGAGTAAACAAAAAATGAAAGAGCCTCTTAGGTTCTGCAGTGTAAGCCCGTAGGTCAAAAGGTAACGAGTGTGCCAGATGGATTTTCCTAAAAGGGCTTCAATGACTGCTCATGCATTTAATACTTCCAACCCCAAAAAGGTTGCAGAGGTTCTCTTATCATCAACCCATCATCAATGGTAGGAAATGGTAAACCATATTATATTAATCCTACAGGCCTACCAAATACTAAGGAAAAATGGTGAGAGGTACTTACCTAGAATAGGAGTCCGTTCAAGGTTGGGATCACTAGTAATATTTTTCCCATGCTTCCTCCTTTGTTGGATTGGTTAGCATGATCCACACCAAATGGTATCATATTGAGACATAACAAACAAATGACTATCTTAGTGGAGGGGTTTTATTTTTATAATATGAGCTCCATCAATCTCCTTTTCGGGGCATCAACACGCTTTCAAATTTCCCAACCAAGATCTATCAACGAGAAACTTCAGTTTCCTTGCACAAACTGTCGGTAAGTTTGTTGACTTTGTCATCGGCCAATTTTCATTTTTGTGCTCATGGCATAAACGAATTTCTAGTTTTTGGGCGGGCCATTTCGGTGAACTTTATCACCGCAACGAGCTAGCGATTTATTGAGTTTTCTATCACACATTTCCGTTGTAACAGTCGGTCAATTTTTTTTCTTTCCTACCACCAATGATATGCCGAGATGAGCGGCATATTCCCATAATCTTATTGCAATAGTTGACGGTTTTCTCATAATATCAATGCATAGGATTATTGAAGCGGTTGACAAAAATGGTCAGTTGGTATCCAAGATTTTTTCCGCACAAAATTTTCCAAAGTGATCGATGACCTCACAAAAATTTCACTGCATGTTTCAGCGAGAAACCGAGTTTCTTTCTGCAACGTGTCAGCGTAAAACTCACTTTTTTGCCGAAACATATTTCATACTTAGCCAAATTTCTTATAAGAAGGGGGCATAAAATGTATACTTCTCTTAAAGGGGAGATCTTATTCTAATCGCTAGTACATGGATCAAGCCTTGACTTATACCATTTTTTTTTGTAACTAAATAAATATTATATTAATAAGAAGTGAAATTACGTATCAGTAGTATCAGGCATCCAACCATGAGCTATTATAGACAAAAAGCCCATATCCTCCCAAAAGAAAATGTCCTTACATGACAAATAATCATTTACATGACAAATAATCATTTTTCCCATTTGAGTACCCAAAACCACATTACAAGTAAGGCAAAACCAATCCATACTACTATAAAAACCCCCATAACCATTATACCTCAGCCACTTGATCCCATAATTGGACAGAAACATAGGAAGTTGTGAAATAAAAAACCCAGCCATGACAGGAAGCCCCCAGACTCATAAGTTGCATGGAAGAACACACTAATATTTAATGGCATAGGAAGAAACATGTGCACTCTCAGCAACTGGCATAACAAGAGGGACTTGAATTGTCACATTCTCTCCCGTCGATCCAATGCAAGGAAGGGAACATGGCACTAAAAATCTGGGCTTTTATAAAACTTAGCCCATTTCAACATTCATGATTCACATAAATATAAACAATTGCATTACAAATAAAATACATATGTGTGCAGATTCAAATCAAGCAGTCAACCAACAGTTTCATTTGTCAGGCGTCGTCATTTCCAACCCTCATTTTCCACTGTCCAGCTCTGAATGACAGGCGCACGCACTCTCTAGCCAGAGATATACAGCTAGAGGTAGGCACAAATAGCGCACAGCCAGGAAGGCTCCTGATACTTACATTTTCGTCTATGATAGCGGCAAGGGTGTGACCTCGGGGCCGATAGATACATCGGTATAGAAGCTCATTAAAAAAATTAGACAGAGGTACCAACCAGTTCGATAAAGCTCACGCGTCTACTATGACCAGTCAGATAAACCACCAGGCTCACATTCTAGTCCCTGGCTGGGGAGGGATACCCTGCTAATGGCAACGGAGCTGGCTTTAATAAGGCGGGCCGCCGTTAAATGACGGATGGAAAGTTCTTTACGTTCGTAATAGGTGTTCATCCAATTATGGAAAGGTTTGTTCATAGAGGTTAGATCTAACATAGATACATCGGTATAGCAACTTAGTACATAAATCGTACGGAGGTACCGGCTAAAAGCTCTCGCATTAACGATGACCAGTCATATAAACTAATGGACTCCAATTTGAGTACCTTAGGATGTCCTCATGATGTCACAGGAGCAGGCTTGGCCATACTAACACATGCCACGTTCAATACAGTGAGTAGCTGCTTTGTTTGACGTTGGTGGTGGTAATTCAGTTAAAAATTCTGATGATTAAGTTGCGTTTATAGAAGAATGGGTATGATGGTGCGGGAAGATGAGGGGTGAAAGGATAGGTGTTTATCGTGCAATGGGTGCAGTTCACAGGCGAGTTGACTCTGCTTACTCCGCTAAAGGATACAACGGCTCTTGACCGCTCAGCTCTTATGGCCATTGTGCTAGGTTATTACCCACTTCTTTCCTAAAAGCATGAGTGAGTTTTGAGAAATATATATATATATTTTATAAAGTTTAATGAGGAACCCATGATAGTGATTGAACAACTAATACTAAAAGGGAATGGGAAAAACCTCTCAGACAACGTATAACAGGTATGAGGTCACATAAAAACACATAAAGGACGAGAGATAAACCGTAATATGGTATCAATATTGGCCAATAACGTATGAAATAAATAAATAAATTTAGTATTATTGATTGCACAAGGAGAATTAAACCTACTTGACGAAGGAGAAAGGAAGGGGAATCCCGATGATCCGGGTGCCCCGGGAAGTACGGACTAAAGCTATACTGGGCCGGTATCCACTTACAACGAAACAGCAATGCATGAAGAAGGTTTTCCTACCTCTGTCGGAGTAAGGTGAGCTCGTACATGCTATGAATTGGTTGGTCCTAATTGTTTCCTAATAGATCTTTTCCTTCCGCTTATCGGAACCTCTACGGAGGCGGGTTTTCTCCCTCACTTGTTCGGGTGAGTGCCTATGGCGGCCCTCGATGCAGGGTTTCCCCGGGCAAAGGGCATAAGGAGAGACCGCAGATCAGGTGGTCTAAACATGCAAAACAGAATAAGACATCATCCACACACCTTTTCCACATGCATCCACCATATCAAGAACAACCATCCATTAATTAAAACAATGCATAAGAAAATACACATAAGATAATATACTTATCTCACTGCAATGCTGTCCCAAGCAACTAGCTATGTCACTGCAACGTTCCACCCAACCATAGGTCTCTTCCCAACCTATATTCTTTCAGCACTCAGAGACCACCCCCGAGCTGGGCATGATATCTACAAGGAAAATGGGACTCTCAAGCTCAACACATCCCAAAGCAATGGATACCCATCTCAACCCCAACATTCTTTTACACACAACAACTCAAAACTGGGCATGGATACACATTTCAACAATGGGATTTACAGAATAGGGTCTATGAGTTTTTCCCCAAATCATTGCACACCCAAAAGCGGATTGTGGGAAGAGGGAACCAACCCCAGGGAAGAAAACCGATTTCTCTCATAGATGTATGAGCATATAGTGGGCCAAAACGGCCTTTATAAAACCCCAAAATCATTTTATTATTTTCCCCACTCTTAGTCACAACAAAAACACCCTTCCCAGCTAGGAAAATGAAGGAAAACATAGGAAATCCATGGAGGAAAACGCCCAGGTAGTTCCAAACTTGTGAGAGAGCAAAACTGATGGGTCAATAATGGCTTGGGGCAATTTCGTGGCTCATTTCTTGCCCAAGAAGCCAAACACAAAATTCTAGGAAGGGTGGCTTGCCCATACTCGAATTTGGACAGCCATACCTCTCCATTCCCCAAGGCATTAACTACCTCAACCAACTCTTGGGAGAAATGAATGATTGAGCACAAAAGTCAACATGGGTAGTTGAGGGTTCATGGGTTCTCTCATTGACACTTGGCTTGACTTGATTGGTTCAAGGGTTTGAATATTTCCCTCCCAATTCCTTGGAAACATCATGCCCCCATCTCTTGTTGCATTGCATAGCTAGTTGTGGGCATTTATATTAAAATGCATATTTACAATTCCCATGGTTCACTAGCACATGGGTAGCATAATATCCAATACTTGCCTCTTCAAGGTCGAGCATTTACTAGCGGGGCCTTGGCCTTGAGATCCACGCTAGGAATCATACATAATATGCATACAATATTTACATTATAGCCCAAAATATTACAAGGGTCAAAATGGGGACATGACAGGAACCTGGATCCCCAAGGCCATCGTGATAGCATCAAGCTTGGTGTGCATCACTCGAGCTTCTACGTGATGCTCCTTCCAATTTTGGACTAGGACCTCCTCACCCTCCTCCTTATTCTGATGCTCCCACATAACCTTCTCCATCAGGTTCTTCATCACCCAATATAGGGCCATAGTGCATTCGTATAACCCCATCCAAGCAACATTGTTTCCTAGGTCCATAACCTAGTCCTCAATGCCTTGCTCTCCCAGTTCAACTGTTCATCATCAAGATCAACCCATAATCCCACCTCCATTTGCTCGAGCTCGACCTAGATTTCTGAAGGAATGCCCAACTTGAAGATAAGGGATTCTATGGAAGCTTGTTTCTGAGCCCTCGTGATATTACGACCCCTTGTCAGTTCCTTCCCTTTGAACATCCTCCATTGAGGAGGCTTGATCCCCCCTAATCCCTCATTTGTAGTCTACAGATTTTTCCAAATTGTGAGCAGGATCCTTCTCTTCCACAGGATAGACCCAGTCTGCATGTAGAGAAGAAGGCATATACGTTGAGGAAAATGGCCACCTTTTCAGGACTTAAATAGAAGGTTTCCATTATCCCTCATGATGGACCTCGAGACTCTGCTTATATCATCCACCTATACCATAGTTATCCTCACATATCCGCCCTTAAGTTCCTAGGATCATCCAACTACGAATCCAATAACTCCCCCTACAGACACCCTTATCCAACATAATGTGAAGAGGTTGACAATAATTACCTTTAAATTCTTCTGAACTGTCCCCATGCCGACCCACTTGTCACACCTTCTAGTTAGCATGTCATCCATACGCTTGGAATGCCTCCTATTAACTGTTCTCTTGAGCATGTGTGTTGTATTCTCCTTGACACGACACTTCCAAGTGGTGTAAGGCCACGCATTTCCCCTTAAATGTCTCATCACTTAAATATCCTAGAGTATATTCCATTAATGGCCTTCATTCTTGGGAACCTTTGTTCACCAGTAGGTCCACCACCCCATTCCCTTTCCTAAAAATGTGGCAAAAGGAGCAGTTCCACGTGTCCACAAGGAGGCCCTCCAGTCTTATTATCCTATGACCCAACCGTGAGTTAGAAGACACCTTGGAATAGGGGTTCCATTTTGGATTCATTTCTCCATCTTCACGATTACGTTTGAGTCTCCCTCCACCACGAGAGGAAACCAGTTCCTTTGATGGGAAATGTGGAGGCCATGTATCATTCCATCAAGTTCTGCAACATTGTTGGTTTCGAACCCAATATGCCCCGAGTAGATGCTCAGGATGTTCTTGGCATGGTATCTGAAAATACCACCAAAGCCCGCCTTCCCAGGATTTCCTTTGGATGTCCCGTCGAAATTAAGTTTGAGAAGACCTCCAGGAAGAGTTGTCCATTTCTCTGAACTCGATACTCCCTTGCTCAAATTTAGTTGAATTCCATAACACTACATGGGACTTGAAATCCCCCACACCTGTAATATCAGGGCCCCAACACCCTGTTCCTTCCAGGCCTCTCCTGTCCAAGGCTTCAAGAGAATCATTTCTAGCATAATTTCTTTAATAATGGTCCAAACGTAGTAAAAAATGTTATATTTTCCTTAGAATGTTCTAGCATTTCATTCTCTCCAAACTTCTCAGACTACAAAGCCAAGAAAAATTTTCCACAAGCGATAGGCGATGGGATTCTAAAATGGATTTTCCAACCATTCACTAACGGTTAGATGAGGGTTGCCCCAGCTCCGGCTGAACCTATGGAAGGAAACAACACCATTAACTCAAATCTTCGAGGAGAAATGAGAATTTCCCAGGAGGTGGTCCATGTCTTCTTCATCATTCTCATACAAGTAACATTAATAAGGTCCTCTAAGCCCCTTCTTCTTGAGATAGTCACTTGTTAAAATTTACCGTTTAATCAAAAGCCATAGAAAGGTTGAGATATTTGGAAATAATTGGGATTTACATATTTTTTTCCACACCATTTCGTGAGAAGGATTATTAAACCCATTCCATATTTTGTATGCCTCTTTCACAGTGAAAACCCCTATTGGGGATAACCCCACCTTAGCTTATCCTCCCTATCATGAATTTGTATTTTCCTTTCATGAAGAGATTCCCTTATGAGGGAAGAATTTGCTTGGGTCCCCATCCTGTCCCACCATTCTTGGTTGGCCCATTCATGGAATTCATCGTCAGTGGTTCCCTCCTTCCAGAAGTCTTTAAATTTTTATTTATTGTGAGCCTCACAAGCTTGTTGGAGCATGGCACTATGTAGGGTTTCCTACAATTTTGGCATTTTTTGCAAAGAATCTCCAAAGAAACAATTCAACTCGCCATTTCTGATCTCCCAAAAGTTATGATCCTCAACAAGGATTCTCCCCAAGTAGGTTGAATTCCATATATGAGAGCCTCGTTTATTTTCCACATAGCGAACAAGGTCCCTTTTATCCTAGCATGTAGCATACTTGCTATGCCATAACTTCACCCACAAATCAAGTCCATGGGTAACCCACCTCCACCACACTTGGCTTCATATACCACATTGTTTTTTTTTTCAGATCCCTGAGCCCTAGCCCCTCGTGCTCTTTCAACATGCATATAGCTTCCCAGCTTACCGGTGCCCATTTGCGTTGATTCCCATCCCTGTTCCATAGGAATTTCCTTTGAATGTTTCATATTTCTTTCAGCACAACCTTTGAAGCAGTCATTTCTGAAAGAAAAAAAATCGACATGGCTTGGAGGACAGATTTAACCAAAACCAAACGACCTCCTAAATTAAGAGGTCAGAAGGTCCAGCTGGCTAGTGTTTTCTTCATTCTATCCAACTGTTCTTCCCAAGACCCATTTTGAATAGTTGAGTCAGCAAGCAGAGCTCCTAGGTATTTGGATGGAAGGGATCTCTCTTGAAATACTGGGATGCGACATATGTTCCATTTGGTAAACTCGATGGGTATTGAAAAAGAAGATCTGCGACTTTATTTGTTGACTTCAAGGCCCAACGTTTCCCCAAACCTTTTGAGACAATCCTTAATGGCTCTAGCGTCTTGGACTGAAGGATGTCCCATGAGCATGGTGTCATCTACAAATTGTTAATGGGATTGTTAGTCAACCTAAGGGTGAACCATTAGGCTGCATAATTTCTAGTTGGTCTGCATAACCTTAATTATTATACCTAGTCCTTCCACCATAAGAACAAAGAGGAATGGGGATTAGGGGTCACCTTACCTGATACCTCTAGAAGACTTGATAAGGCCAGTCAGAGCACTAGTCACCATGATGGAGAAGAAAACCAAGGATATAAGATTCATGACCCTTAGAATCCACTCCGCCTGGAACACAAAGGATTTTAACATTTCTCTGATATAATGCTAGCTAAGCTTATCATAAGATTTAGGAATGTCCAATTTTAGCAACATTCCCGGGATTTTGGCCGTTTTTAAAGAGTGAATTAGTTTGTGGACTAGGATGATACCATCCATGATTTGTTGTCCTTCCACAAATCTCGACTATTTCGGGGGGATCAGAGAGGGGAGGATAGGTTTTAGTCTATTGGTATTCACCTTCATAATAATTTTAAGGATAACATTGCACATAGATATTGGTTTGAACATTCCTGTGTAATCTCCCCCCTTTTCCTTGGGTATGAGAGTAATAAATGTAGCATTGAAGGCACTAAGAATGTTTTGTGTACATATGGAATTTTCCACTATCTTCCAAACTTCCTGCTTGACCAAATCCCATAAGTGATGAAATAAGTTAACCATAAATCCATCCAGCCCCAGATATTTTCCTTCCTCCATTTACTTGACCGCTTCCTCCACTTCCGTAATCAAGATCAGTTTCATCAAAAAATCATTCTGAGCATCACTGACCAGAGAAGGGATAAATTGGGTGATCCTATCAATATATCCTTGTCTGTCATATCGGGGCTCCTCCATCATGTCCTAGAAAAAATGAGTGAGCTCCCCTTCGATTTCCTCCCTAGTCTTTAGCCATTCACCATCCCCATTTTTCAGCATGTGTGTTTTGTTAAGGAAGCGATGTTGAATCATTGATCTTGAAAAACTTTTGAGTTCCTCTCTCCTTCTTTAAGCCAAGTAATTCTAGATTTCTTCCTCCACATAATTTCTTCCTTTCTTTCTCTTTCCAACAGTTGGGCCATTGTGCTTGATTCTTCCTCCCGAAGGTTTGATGAATACCCTTTCATCAATCCCTACACTTGGATCTCTTCTAGCCTTCATTCTAGATTCTTCTTATCGGAGAAAATGTTTCCAAATTCATCTTTATTCTATTGCTTGATTTTGGCTTTGAGAGATTTAAGTTTATGTTGGAACTGATACAAGTTATGGCCTTCCCCTTAATATGATTCTACCCACCATTGTCTTATCTTTTCCTTGAATTATGGATGGTTGATCCAAAACTGTTCAAAATGGAATTTTTTTTTGAATTGAGATCCCAGCCCGCTCCACATTAGACTAATTGGCTAGTGATCCGATCCGACTGAGGGAAAGACCAGAGGAGAGATATCACTACCCAAATCCATGATCGATTCAAACCTAGGAATCTATGCAGACGGGAGGCAATATGCTGGTCTCCACTTATTTTATTGTTCCACGTGAAAATACTATTCCCAGTGGGGATGTATACCAGTTTCAAATCCTCAATAGCTTCTCTAAAAAGGGAATTCTCCCCTTCCAGTCACCTCCGTCCCCATTTCTTCTCGTCTAGGGATGTGATCAAATTGAAGTCCCCCCCTAGAACCCAATGTCTATCCACAACCCAGCCATGTAAACAATGCAATGATTCAACAAACCCCACCTTCTTTATGGTTACATTATACTAGATGATCCTTGCATAAATATAAGACCCTCTAACATTACTAATAGTTCCACTCTTTCTTATGCCATTCTCTTATTTAAACCAAGTTGGGGGAAGTGGGGGAGGGGGGAGGCTACATGTAGGAGATAAAGACCCTATTCTATTTGGTGAGTTTTCTAGGGGAATTAAGAGTATTTAGATATAATTTGATAGATTATTTCCTCGGCTTTACCTAAAAAATATGAGAAACTAGTGTGTTATGTTGGTATAGTTGTCCAAACATTCGTACAAATAAAACACGAGTCTATCTATTGTCATTCAAACATGATTTCAAAAAAGTGCATGTAATGAACATTAATATATCAAATAAATAATTATGATGGTGATGATGATGATGATGATGATGGTGATGATGATGAAGACAATGATTAAAACAAATAATAATTGAACTGACACATCCCAACTAAAATGCATGGCTTATTAACCATTGTGACTAGTCAATGTTGTAAGTACGTCGTCACATGGCATTATATCATCATCTATGTCCCATCTCACATATTCAATGCATTATTTTAATCCATATGTATTCTTTCATGTTATTATATTTATTGTGGATATTCAATTTATGAACCAAGTTGTTTGACTAGTCAATGTTGTAAGTACACAGTCACATTGCATGTATCATCATCTATCTCCCATATTACATATTCAATGCATTAATTTAATCCATGTGGATTTTTTAATGTTATTCTATTTATTTTGGATACTCAATTTATGAACCAAGTTGTTAAAATAATGCATTGACTATGTAATATGAGAGATAGGTGATGGTACAATGTCATGTGTCAAACAACTAAGTTCATAAATTGAATTTCCAAAGTAAATAGAATAACATAAAATAATCGACATGGATTAAAATAATGAACTAAATATGTAATATCATAGATAAATGACGATACAATGCCATGTGACGGTGTACTTACAACATTGACTAGTCACAATGGCTGATATGTCATGTCACCTCACTAGGTTATGCCTTTTTTTTTTAAAACATAATAGGTTAGCATTTGTATTGATATATAAAAATATGAGATTGAATCAATTAATAGAGAGATACAACATGTCTATAAGATTAAAAAAAACAAGTCGAAATTTGCAGTTCTACCAATAGAGGACCCATGAAATGGACATTACATCTAGTATCCAATTTCTTTCGAAGATCCCAACATTATTCAATCTTGTAAACTGACCACACAAAAATATGACTGAACAAAACATAAAAAATACCTAAGCTAGTTAGGTGAAAGCATTCCCAACATGGGATTCCTTCACATCTTCTTCATCATTCTCCTGCAATCCAAGTGCTGACCGAGCTACCACTTTAGCTTCATGACCTCCAAGATATTGTTGTATTGTAACTTATTCCACAAGAACATCCTTCACTCAAACAATGGAATCATAAGGTCGGTCTACCAGATATTGAGAACTATGAGCAAACATCACAAGGAAAACATCCTATAGCGGGGGTTATAGCGGATGTGTTTAGGTATTACAATATTGGAAAAAATTGTAAAAAAATCCTCCGCTACAACATTTGTTTTTGGTAGCATAAGTTTTGGTGGAGATTATAATGGATATTCAGTTACACTAAAAAATTATGTGTGGCTTTAGGTTATGGCGGATGTGTTTAGGTATTACAAGATTGGCAAAAAATGTAAAAGAATCCTCCGCTACAACCTTTGTTTTTGGTAGCATAAGTTTTGGTGGAGGTTATAATGGATATTTAGTTAAACTAAACAATTATGTGCGGCTTGAGGTTATAGCGGAGGTTTGTTTTGTTCGATGCTCTTAAATTTATTATGCACATGGATGCATTTGTTACAAATAACACACACCAATGTCTATATGCGTTGTATATGAACCGGTGCATATACTTTTCAAATAAGCACAAATGCATGTGGCACTTACATCAACACCAATGCATCATGCATTATATAAAAGCACTGATGCACTTTTATTATATAAATGCATGAGTGTTGATGTTGTAATATATATGCATTGATGCATGTTATGTACTATAAAACCCGATGCATATATCATCCCCAAAAATAACCTATGCTTAAATTTACTTTAAAGCATCAATGCTTATTACAAGCGAAGGTTATAGGGGATGTGTTTAGGTATTACAAGATTGGAAAAAATTGTAAAAAACTCCTTTGCTACAACCTTTGTTTTTGGTATCATAAGTTTTGGTGGACATTATAATGGATATTCAGTTAAACTAAAAAATTATGTGCGGCTTGAGGTTATAGAAGAGGTTTGTTTTGTTCGATGCTCTTAAATTTATTATGCACATCAATGCACTTGTTACAAATAATAAACACCAATGTGTATATGTGTTGTAGATGCACTAGTGCATATACTTTACAAATAAGCACAGACGCATGTGGCACTTACATTAGCACTAGTGCATTATGTATTATATAAAATCATTGATGTACATTAATTATATAAATGCACGAGTGCCGATTTTGTAATATATATGCATTGATGAATGCTATAAAACCCAGTGCATATATCATCCCCAAAAATCACCTATGCATAAATATACTTTAAAAGCATCGATGCTTATTTCCTGGTAAAAAAACATAGGTGCTTTTTTGTAACAAGAATTGGTGTTTTTTTGTAAATATCACTAGTGCTAAATGTTTGTTAAATAAAAGCCTGGGTGCTTATTTTTTGTAACAAGCACAAAAGCTTTTTAGTAAAAACCATTGGTGTGTATGTTTTCAAAAACGCATCGGTGCTTATGTTTGAAAAAAAACATCAGTACTTATGTTTGGAAAAAAACATTGTTATTTCATTTATATGAAGAGCATTGATTTTTATGTGATGTAAAAGAGCACCATAAGATAAAATTTGGTATGGTTTAATGGAAAAATTTTCCATGTTGTGGATTTGCAAATATATTTTCTTCTTTTGTCATTTTACAAATTTTTCAATTAATCATTCTATATAGAAATATTTTTTTATAATAAATTTATTTTTATATTTTATTTATTACAATTGGATATATGAGCTTATTACACATTTCTTCATTGTAACCATGTTAAATCTTTCATATATTTAGTTGAATTAATTATCACAAAATAAAATTTTAAACATTAATTTTTATATTTTGATTATTGTGTTTCAATAAGCATGCTAATTACAACTTTGTTCATTGTCACAATGTAAATCACTTATATATTTGATCAATAACAATTTTTGCAATATTTGAGAATGTTGTAGAACAAGAAACCCATTTTATTATATATGAACAAGAATCCAAAATATGGGACAACGTAAAGGTCCTTGATAATCAAAATGTCATTTCGATATTGTTACAATTATTTATAACTATCCTCAACCAATTAATATTGATATGGTCATATTGAACAAAATGCTTGTTTTTCACAGATAAAAATTCCAAAATATACAACTTGCAGTGACAACATTCAAATGTATTGCTCATTGTTCATCACTCGAACTGTTGTAGTTGCTTGAGCTGCTTCCATGCCTCATCTCATCATCACCTTCAAGGGTTATTTTACCTAAGTTCTTCAAAATGTTTTGTTGAGTGACTTCATTTCATTCCATATTTTCATGTTCCATCTACAAGCATAAAAGTAAAATGTGATGACATATCTACATTTACAGATAATATAATATACATTTCCACGTAAATGAAAAAGTGTACCAGTTCAACGAGTGAATCATAAACTTCACACATATTTTCGAAGCCATTCCTCATTCCGTGTGTCAATAAATCCTCTATTGGCTCCGCTCCATACTTTGTTTCTTGTGAGTTTCATATGTTGTGACAAAGCATACATATAATTAAATTTTTCTTATTGTTCCATTAATAATAACACAAGGGATGTAAAATAGGATAGTTACTCACAAATTGTTTAATTAACTCTTGATATCCCAACATATAATCACAACCCTTACTTAATTCAATGTCAATCAAATGATCAGACGACTCTTCACTACATTTTAGCGCTTGTTATGAAACATCCATGTATGATTTTACATTAATTAAGATATAAACATCACCCAAAATATGAAATCTAAAGAAAACCACAAGTACTCACAAACTTTGTAGTCAACCCTTTCTTGCCTTATTGTCTCATCTTATGCATTGAATGGGTGCCATTTTCTTTTCTTTATGCAACAATAAAACAATTTAAAATTAGTATTTTATGCAATGCATCCTTGTGAACCGATGGTTGTGGCTAATGTCGAGTAAATGCACCAACTATCATACAATTGAGAGAGGGTGTTGCAGTTTCAAACAAACTCAACATTTAACAACCATTACATGCCATCAATTATTCAATCAATGGATTACAATGTTGCATGTGTATATAATTTAATGAGAACTTTTACATTATCTCACAATTGAAACAATCAACAAAACCAAATCACACAAGAATTCACACAAGTATTAGTCACAATGAACACATATATTTTATCCTTGAAACCCAAATGAGAAACTAACTTTGAATGGTTGCTCAGTCTTTATTTTTTGACAATTACAGGGAACAACAATGCAACTCGTGGATCTCTATACCATTCGAAAAATTACCTAGATAGGATTTTCCTTTGCCTCCTCTTCCCCTATGAGAAAATACCCTTCCTAATTCAAATTGCAAGAAGATATAGGAAGAGTTGGGGCAATGGGATGACCAAGCATCCTCGTCCTTTCATTTGCCATTCCTCATTTATTTTTTCTCCCTTGTTTTGTTTTTTCTCATTTTCTTTCACTTAATTTACTTGTTTCTAATGCTTGCATCGTCTTTTGTTTTTCTTCAATCCTCATTAATGATTGAATTGCTTGAGGATATCAAGTCTTACAACCATTCATTCATTTTTTGTTCAAATTTATTTTAGAGCAAAATACATTATAATGTAAATAATTAATGGATTCATTTGACAAAAATAACCCTCTCCACGGTCCGTAATAGAAAATGATCCAACTCTCACTTTTTCTATGGAACCTATGTTCCATGCTGGAAGCTCACTTATCATTGGAAATTATTCAACTAAAGCTTTGCATTGATTGGATGCATTTCTTATGGATTTTTTTGGATTTCTTATCCAATATATAAAAGAACTTGAATCAATATATTTTTGTTATAAAAAATCTCTCCACAAAACCCTTAGGTTGATACCTTCCAAATATTATTTATTGCTAAAGACAAGCCAAAGAAATGCACATTTTTACGACCTTGACTGCCATATTCCTTTGGCATTGCAATTGTCTTTTATTTAACTAATGCGATGCAATAATTTTTACAATTTTTATACCATAGAAATTTATACACATCTTCCCGATGGCCTTTAAAACACATTTGGGAATAAATGCATGTTGGCACTTTCAATGACCCAGGTTCGGTGAACATTATTGCAACAACAACAAAACCCCTTTGACTGGCCCTTTCGGCATCAACCTGTAAACAAGTTGAAGTCTCACCCAAAGCGAATATGGGGGGTTACAGAATCAAGCTTTTGTAACCATGCCGATGCGCAGATGTGGTTAATAACCTCACTTAAAACCTTCTCTAACATCGACTAGCAAAATATAGTGGACAAATGACTCCGCACTTCGCTAGAGAACAATATACAGAACTACGCTGAATATATATTGTATTCACCAGTTAGTTACGCATTCATCACTCTAAGTGTTTTTCCATAACATTCATACATAGGTATTCCATTTACTTAGCATGCAATTACCATTAATGTATGCATAAAAGAAAATACATAAACACACCATAAACTGGTATATAAATCACATCACAAACTCAGATACGTAAACACATAGATTTACGTGGTTCACCCCTAGATGGGAGATACGTCCATAGGAACTGTTCTTATATTAACTTGGAAGGGTAACATTTCCCGTCTGCGCTCTCAGTTGCAGACTCTTCTCTACAATCATATCTCTATGCACTTAGCTGTAGATTCTTCTCTCTCCCTTATCGCTAATCTTCTATTATACTTAATCCAACCGAAACATCAACCCAAAATCCAACCAACCCTTCCTCATACAAAACTACCCTTATATATAGATGTTCCCAAAGGTCACATATTACAATAACTATGGGCCAACACCCATAGTACCCAAAAACCAAAAACCCCCATGGTTCTCATGTAGACCATGCTAAGATTTAACTTCATTGTCCCTTTGGAGCCGCTTCCTCTGACTGTGACGCTTTCTATGACTCTGACGCTTTCTATGACAACGCACTTGTCGCTTTTGTAGTGGTGTGTCCTTTACACCACTTCGCTTCATAAATTCCTGCTTTTGTAGGAGTCAGGTCGCCGCTCATACCTTAACTGCGTCAATCACCTCTGGCTGTCCTTAGTACTTTGTCTTTACTAAGGAAACAAGTCCTTTCTTCTTGACTGTGCTTCGCCCCATACCCTCTTCCCAGGATTTGCAGAGTCGCTTTTCTCCAAAAAATGGTCAATTTTAGGCCTTTCCTAACCGTACTTCGACTTTATAACTTCCTCTTCTTGGGCCGTGCCCAATAGGACCCTAACACTTACTTGTGGCTCATCCTCGAGCCACTTACACTAGGATTTTCTGAATTCACATTGCTTGGGGTCTTCATCTTTGCTGCAAACTCTTGATATGTTGCGCTCAGCTTCACAACAACCTCCTTTGTTTCCTTCTCATATTCCTTCACTGTATCGAGCAACATCGCATATATTGGTTCTTGCATCTGATCCTTAACTGTTCTCTCTGTTGCGCGAAGCTCTTGCAACTTCACCTCAATATCTTCGGAGAGCGCCAATGCCTCCTCTTGCATTGGTTGTAACTTTGCTTAAGTTTCTACTTCCTTTGTCCTTAATGCCTTCATTTCTTTCTGAAGCTCCTTAGTTTCTGCAAACTTTTGTATTCTCTACCTCGGCAAAAAGTCCTTCATTGCTGTGTTCAATGTGTCGAGGTCCTTCTGCTTCTTTTGGACTTCACCCTGTATTTTATGTAAGTCTGGGTATTCTTATAGTATGGTCCATGACTTGGTAACTTCTTCTAATAAATATTGGCACCTCGCAACTTCCGCGGAGATGCTCTCTGTCGAAGTTTTTATCTCTTCCGTTCTTGCTTCCTTTACTTTTGGTGGAGTGTCAGGCTGCTGTCTAGCCTCCAAGTATGCAATATTTTCTTTATATACAATTTACATGTCCTCCATCTTTGTTTTAAGAATGTCGACTGCAGCACCAATATTGGTTATAGTCACTTCTACTTCTGGTTCTTCGTCGAAGTCTGGGATCTTCGCACAAACTTCTTTTATGACCTTCTTCAACTTGCTATGCCTCTCACAAGCATCTACTAGCTCGTCCGTCTTCAATTGGAATTCATTCTTCAGCTCATTGTAGCTCTCTTCCAGCTTTAGATTTTGGTTATATGTTATCATGTCCCTATATTTGATTTCTTCTACGACATGTAATTGTAGATCATACAGTCCTTCTATAGGAAACATTCCCATGTTAATATCTAAGTGTGCGAGCTTCTTCACACCTTCAATGATTTCATCAGATGGGAATATGACATTTCTTGGCTCTAGGCGCACCAGCCTAGGTCACATCGTTAGTGCATGTGCTTTCCTTTTTCTTTGGATTGTCTCCTCTGATCTATCTTCAATGTCTGATTCTTTCATTATATCTCTCTGTACTTTCTCAACTCTTTCCATCATACTTTTTATCTTGGCGATGCTTTCTGCCATGCTTGCTTGGAGTTGCTCTTGCTTCTTGTATTTTTTTGCAAGTGTTTCTTCAATATGTGCATGGAATCTGGCTGCGATGCAGTCATAGTCATCATCTTGTAACTTCGTGTCAAGCAGAGTCTTATTCGCTTTTTTCTTCTTTCTTCTTGACCCCTCCGAAACATCTATGGTGAGGTTCTTTCTCTTTTCTCCTACTAACTGATCTCCATCATGTTGTTGTTCTTGATCTTTCTCTTCTTCCTGATCATCACCTCCTTTAGCACCATCTTTCTCTTGCTGATCACTGTCATTGATGTTATCATCAGATGTCGTCAGCAGTGCTTCTGGCGCATGAATTTTCCATTCCAATGGCCAATCCTTAATAATGAGGTCAATATTCTGCGCATCCAACTAATATTGACCCTCATACCATTCTAGATTCATTGGGTCTCTGAGATATATAAATATTGAATGGAGGTCAGCCCTGAATCTCATTCTCCGGATGTATACTAATGTTATCTCTTTTGGAATGCGCGAGGTGCGTGTAATCACCTCGCATAACTACTGGTAAAATGTGTATATTTGAACATTGTTGAACCGTTGTCTTTATGGCCTCTCGTTACTCCACATGTTTGCGTACTGAGGTCCACGATAGTCTCCTAGAAACACTGGTACATTCTATTGGTACTTTGGCTTGGTCCAGCCGACACATGCGATGAGGACTATCAACCAGCTGTAGTGAAACCGATAGCCATTATCTTGTGCATCCAATACATCATCCAGAAACTCATTCAATAGGTAGCCTTCCCAGTTGAACTGTATCCCTTCCTTAGCCTTAGCAGCTAGGGATATTGCAGTAGCCGACATTTCTGTTGGTTTGCATTTTCGTAACACTCTTCCTGTGAGCAATTTCACTGTGAACCTCGTGGCATTATATTGAACTTGGTCTTCCTAACAGCCCCGAGTTCCTTTAACTAGTCCGGACTCGCTCTTCATCTACTTTGCGAGGTCATCCTTATTCTTACCCACAAATTCCATTGCGGGGTCAGTACCTCGTTTTCTCAGATGGGTGATCCTGTAGATAAGATCGATATTTATATCTATCTTGCAGTCTAGCTACAAGTATTCTTGGTGTGTGCATGACAACAACATGCACATGGAGGCTGCTAGCTCTGGACTTTGCCCAAAGTGCGGAATTCTTAAAAGGTTCAGTAGTCCTGAAGACTATAATGGGGCAATCCAGTCCTGTGCTTGTATAATTTCCTGCTTAGTGCCTTCATCAAAATTTTGGCACATATACCTGTCTGGCTGGAACTATGGATACTTGTTCGAATCTAGAAGGTTGTAATATGTGAACTTCACATCTGGGATCTTTCCTAGAAAGTTGCCCTTTTCCTGAATGTGGCTTGACATCCATGACATGGGAATGTCATACCGCGGATTCCTCTTTAATACTACCACCGGGGTATCATCCTTCCATGGCGGAATGTATTTAGGTATCAACAGAATCATCCTCTCGCAAGGTCGTTCTTCCTGCTGCTATCTTGGTATTTATGAAGCCTGAGGCTTTTGTTTCTCTTTGGATTTTTACTTATCCTTCTTCTTGTATTCTAGTGTATGTCGAGGTGATGCTCTAGAAGACCCGCCCTTCTCCTGATATTCTTTCTTGACAGGTGTTTTCATGATTGATTCTAAACCAAACTATTGAAATTTCTTTAATACTTCTTGTAGTTCTTCTTACTCAGACATGTACTATCAGGATGCTCTGTTCTTCACTGGTAAAAGCTCAGAATTTACTCACGGTAAAAATAATAATCATGGTAAAATAGGTAATTGTGCACTTCTTTATTATTTAAATCCATAACCCAAACTGAGATGCGACCAAAAACAACTAAGTTAACATTAAATTCTATGTCCATTGTCCAAATCTAGCTTAGATCCTGGTCCTTTCCTTTCATTAAATGCGTCTTCAATGGACAAGTATGCCTTAATGTGAAAAAATACAGTTTCCCAAAAGTACTGTATAACGACTAGTTTCCGAACAAAACCATAATGCCTAGTTTTCTCTAGCTTCGTCGAAGGTTAGGTGTGTAGTGAAGCTTACTTCGTGTTCCCCTTCTCTGGATGGAACTTCATAACACTACCCCCTTCTTTACATCGCAACTTGACTTTCTATGTGTGCTTCGCAACACATCTTTAAATTTGTGAACTTCGCATTATGCCAAAACTGTTGTGTGCAGACTCTACTCTCTGTTTAGTGTTCAATTTCAACTGCACTTGACAATTAAACAACATTGCGTTGTCTAATTTCTGGTTGTAGGAGTAGTGCCTTCCCTGTAAGGCTTTAACCTACTCCCATTGACAAGTCCTTGTAAGTTTTTTCCAAGTAATGTGTCTAATTGCACTGCGCTACCATTGCTAACATGTTTAGCAGTGTATGGCCCTAACCAATGCATTCTAAATTTTCCATTAAATTTCAAAAAATTTCTATCATAGAGGAGAACAAGGTCTCCTAACTGGAATAAATTGTGCTTGATATGCCTATCATGCCATACCTTTTCTCTATATTTCTTCACTTGTTGGTGAAGCCTGCAATGAAGCGATATTCCTCCAATTCGATCATCTGTAATAGTTTCTCATCCATCGTTTCAACATCATCCATGTCTGTGAATGCTGCAATTATCAAGCTTGGTACTATGTATTCCATGGGCATGACGATTTCCTGTCCATATGATAACCTGAAAGGTGTATGACCCGTCAAATTTTTACAAGTTGTTCTATATGCCCATAATATTTTTGGTATTATGAGATCCCAATCATCCCTATTTGTATTGCATACCTTGGTCAATGCTTTCTCCAATACTTTATTAAAGGCCTCCACAGTTCCATTAGCTTGTGGATGATATGGTGTACTCTTCTGATGATATATCTGAAATTCTTTTGTCAAGGATTCAATAGTTTTGTTCAAGAAGTGAGTTCCCTGATCACTCATCAGAATATTTGGACATCCAAATCTTGTCAAGATGTTCTCAAAGATGAACTGCGCTGTTGTAGCTGTGCTGCTGTAGCTGCACTACAGTCCTTCACTAGTTTTTATTCTACCCATCTGGTTAGATAATCTGTATCTGTAATGATGTATCTCGAGACAGTTCTCTTCCCTGGTGGGGTAATAGGTCCCACAAATTCAATAGCCCCATTTCTCAAATGCTTGTAAATTCAATTGTGGCATTAATGGAATCTCATCTTTACGAGATGGCTTTCCTGTTCTCTAGCATACATTGCAACTCTTGCAATGCTCCTTTGAATCTTTATGTATGGCAGGCCACCATAGTCCTTCTCTCAAACTATTATGCGCAGTAGCTTTCCCTGCATAATTTCCTCCAGATACTCCCGAGTGTGCTTCAACAAGTATGATAGATATCTCATGATCTAGTACACATGTACGCAACACTTCATCTGGTACCAATTTGTATAATTGTCCTGCAATCAAGGTAAAGTTGGCTGACCTTACCACTAATTGTTTCTTCTGCTGCGTAGTGAATTATATAGGTTCTAACCATGTAGTTAGAAATTCTACAATGTCTCTGAAGTAGTCATCTGCTATGTGAATAGCAAAAAACTGCACATCTGGTAGATTATCCTCCAAATTACTAGGTTCCTCTCCTGAATCAATCCTTGAGAGATGGTAAGGTCCTGCATTCAATCTTCCTGGACTCACCATGATCTCAAAATCATATTCCTGAAAAAGTAGAATCCATATACATATTCTTCCCCCCAACACTCGTTTGTTGACCAAGTATTTTAAAGATGAATGGTCAGTAAACATGCAAAAGTGCGAACCTAGCAACTAATGCCCGCATTTTTTTAGTGCGTATAACATAACTAAGCCTTTTCTCTGTTCTAGTGTAGTTCTTTTCTGCTGAAGATAACTTTCTACTAGAAAATGCAATTGGATGGTCGATGCCTACATCACCAGGTTGTGCTAATACAATGCCAAGTGCTATAGATGAAGTATCTACGTGTACATGAAATGGCTTATTCCAGTCATGAAATACTAGAATAGGTGTCGTGACCATTTTCTCTTTCAATGTATCCAGTCCTCTTTGGAAATCTTCAGTCCATTTGTACTTCGTTTATTTTTTCAGTAGTTTCTCCATAGGTGCAGTTATCCGCACATATCCCTTAGTGAATTTCATGTAATATCCAGTGTGTCCCAATGTAGTGTGTAGCTTCTTAACTGAATTAGGCGGTGGGAGATTTACTATGATAGCTATCTTTGTTGGATCAACCATCAATCCTTGTTTGCATACTATGTGTCCTAACAATATGCCATAAGGAACACAAAATACACACTTCTTTAAGTTCAATTAAATATGATACTGTCTACACTTTGCTAACATCATCCTTAAGTTCGTATGATGGTCCTTCAGAAGGCCAAATACTGTCCAGTCATCAAAGTAAAATTCTAGGAATTTATGAATATAATCCTTAAATGCAGCTACAAACACTCTTGAAAAGATAACAGGCGCATTCTTCAATCCAAAAGGCATAACAGTGTACTGAAATGATCCCCATTCAGTAGAAAATGTAGTCTTGTGTCTATCTTCCACAACAATTATGATTTGATGGTAGAATGAAAATACATCAATGAAAGAGTATGCCTCTTGTCCACCTACATTATCTAGTACTTCATCTGTGAATGGAGTTGGAAATGGGTCATGCATAGATGCATCATTCAATTTTCTGAGATCCACACAAATTATGATTTCCCCTTTAGCTTTCTTGTCTTGAATCACCATGGGACTTATCCATTATGGCTCTTCTATTGGTTCAATGATCCCTGCCTCCAACATTTTATCAATTTCTGCTTTCACTCTTTCTTTATATCTGGGGTTCAATCTGTAATATATTTGTTTGATAGGCTTCGCATCATGCTTGAGAGGTATTTTCATAACTCCCAAGTCATCTAAAATGCCTTTCATTTTAGAAAACTTGGTAGGAAACAAATCCTGATATTCGTGCAGTAGGTTTGCGATTTGTCCCACTGTTTCTTCATCCCAATAATCTCCAATAGAGGCGAACTTTGGTTCTTCATCCGTGCTAATATTGATATTTTTGGTATTAATGGGGTTACTCATATCTGGAATTTCCAAGTCAAGTCCTTGTACATCACGTTTTCCTTCAAATCAGGTAAATTCACATCGCTAGGGTCTTCATTTTCATCTTCATCCAGTGTAAAATTATAACACTCAAGGGAATGTTCCAATTGTCTTTCCCAATTTGGTTGACTATACACAGGTAATGAGACATCATCAAATATATTCTTCTTAATGATCTGCAGAGCCTCATTAATGCCCAGACAGTCATCCTCAAAACTGAAAGCTCTTTGTCATCATGTGCCAATCTGTTGTACCATGTTGAAGTTCTGTTTCTATATACCAGTTCTTTGCTATTGGATCCAATGTGTGCACAAACATATGAACCCACTCTATCTTTGGTATATGCCTCCATGCTTTCAAGCAAGATTCTATATGATCTTTGGGATCAGTCTGTCCATTGTACTTTGCTTGTACATTCTCAGTTTGTTCAACAAATCTAACTTCCATTAAGTGCTCACATTCTTCCCATGTGCTCATTTTTTTCTTGTGCACAGTAGCAGGTGTATCTTGCAATGATATATCTAGAGCTGATAGCCTATGTTCGTCTGAGACTGATTCTATATATTCATGAAAGAATGCATGTACGCTAATCAAACCATCACAAACAGGAATTGGACTTACCTCTGTTCCAATCCAACAAAGTGAATTTTTCATCTTCGCACATCGTCTAGTTGATACTTCATGCATTCTAGTCTTCCAGTTCTCCAGTCCTGTGTCTGACTCTGATATGCAGGAACTATCGCATCTCCAGCTCAACATTCCATCTTTTGTGGGATTAATGTAATCTCCTTGATTAATTGTCAACTTGTAGATGTTATCTAGTTCTTGAGCTCTGTATTCCTCTCTTATTGGTTCAACATACCTCGTTCCTTGTGAAGGATCCAGGGGTGCAATAACCTTGATATCCTGTCCTTCAAATATCATTTGTTTTTTTCTTCAAGTTGATAATTACGAGGTTATCAATTACCCAATCAATCCCTAGTAGTGCAGGCTAAGGATTACTGTCGTATATGATCTCAATCACCTTGAAGTCTACTTTACTTCGCACTCCATCAATATCAACATGAACTCCTGATAGCCTCCCAAAAGGTATAACCCTCTGTTGGTTAGCTAATATCAACTTTATAGGAGACCAAGATAGATTTGGTTTCCCCATATGCTCCCATGTTTGTTTTGTCAGCACATTCACCTCTGAACCCAGATCGAGAATGACCTGGTTTATTTCAAAATCTCCAATCTACGTGCTTAACCTCATTTCTCTTCTTTTTATTTTATGGTTCTTAATGTCATGGACTGCTCTATGTGCGTCGTTTATTGTACTACGCTACTCATAATAGCCCATTATATTCTGTATTTCTCCTAAGGCATGCTCATGCCTTATCATCTTCATGAAACTCTGTAGAAATTGTGTTACGGGACTTGTTACACCTAAAATCTACCCATCATTAGATTCAGTGTATACATCCCTGAAGTCACCTGGACTAAGTACTTTCATTTGGGAGGATTTGCACTCAATCCTGCAAACTTTTGAGAGGTCGTCACAGGTTGCACATTAGCAACATGCGACGTCGCAGCTTGCTCCACTGCAGGGTATGACGAGGTCCGTTAATGGGAAAAAATAGCCTATTCGAGATCCTTCTCGAAACTTACCCATTTGGGGGCTTATCCCTGACCTCTAGGAGAGCTGGTACTCGAGTCCTAACTCTTTGGGAGGATCCCCTATCTCTCTCCTACCATATCTAAACCTATCCTATCCATACCCTATCCACTTAGTCCTATATAAGTGAGGCTCACTCCCATCCCAAAGGGAGGAAGGCTATGGTATCTACATGCTGGTGAAATATCTCTTAAGACACCTCCATTCACCTATTGGAGAGCTCATACTTCCTTGGAAGAACATGGCAATTGGCTTGGTCAGAGAAGGGCTATTGCGTTAAGTCTTTGGTTGTAGTTCTATATCTCTATCATGTACTCCTCTATTTGCAGTAATACAAATGCTTTCCACCAATATTGTTCTTATGTGCAATGATATTGTGTAGTTTACCTGCTTAATTGTTTACTTAGATCGCTTATTGTATAAATGTCTTTTATTGGTTCCTCTTGTTTCTTTGTCTTGACAGGTCTTGCAGCTTGGATCTGACGACCGTGCGACGTGGATCAACATTCGGGAGAAAGGATTGCATAGTAAAAAGGTAAGACATCTAGTACTTGGTCCTTAAGTAGATATAGGAAATGTGTTTGTAGTTTGTTCTATTTGTTCTAGACTCACATTGAGCTAGGGAGATCCAGCTCGCATCCGCTCGAGTGGATTGTCCGATAACAAATCTGGTGACCATACTAGGGAGTAGTAGTGTTTGTCTTGTTTAGTGGTCATTAATATGAGAGTCATTTTCAGTTGATTACTTGACACAAGCCTCTTTTATCATTTTTTCCATTTACTTCTTAGGATTGATCTCACTATCAGATCTTCACGTTGAAGACTCTGATTTGCTTCCTCTAAGTTTATACAACTCATTTTCAAGCCTGTTTTGGTTGATTGTTGAGAGATCTGGTTCATTTTTGAATCTAGACCTCGCCTGTCGCACTTGGGCAGTGGAAACAGAGTGACACTGTTTCATTCTAAGCTTCTGTTCTTCACCTGTTAGTCACCTATCGCATCCTTTACAATAGTATACTACGACATCGTCGCACCTCCCATGAAGGAAAACTGTGACGTCGCACTGTGTGTGAAGACAGAGTGCGCCGATCTGTCAAAAGCTAGCATACTGGCTTCCTTTCCCTCATCTGACAGTTTGAACCTTGGTCTGATGTATGAACTCCCTCTGTGCTGCAAGATCCAGCTAGAGACCCCATCTATAATTTGTGTGTTGAGAGTTTGGTTTCATTTGGATTGACTTTGGGTTCCGTCTTGGACAAGTTTGAGACAAGTAGTGGTGGATACTCTAGTCTCCTCCACCTTCATCCATTCACTCTTGCATTCCCTTCCTTCCATCCCTGATCTGATCATTGCATTGGATCAACTTCCAGACCTCATTTACATTTGTTTTGAGATTTGCTTGCTTAATTTGCTTGCTGCTGCTTGATTTTGAGTTAAGTGTGTTTTCAACTTGGTTGAGTGCTTGTCTTTTCGCGAGTTTCTTGAATGTATGAGTACTGCAAATAGTGTTTTCTTTTCAGTCATTTAGATCTGAAAGTAGAGTTGTTATTGTTGATGTATATGTAACTTCGGAATGTATTTCATATATGTATATTCTACTCCTATAGAGATGGTATTATTCCTCTATACGGAAGTGTTTGTATTCCTATAGAGATGTTATTATTCCTCTATACGGAAGTGTCGTCATTTATATTGTAAGTGTCGTAACTTATACTTGATGGGTTATTAGACCACCTTGTTGGGGTTGACCTTGTATAAGTCATGTGGTCGAAGGGTTAGTAGACCACCCTATTGGGGGTTGGCCATGTGGGTCAAAGGGTTATTAGACCACCCTATTGGGTGTCGGCCCAGTCAGCATTATGTTATGTGGTTAAGTTAAGGCCGACCTAATAAAGGTTATTAGGCAAGTCAAGTCAAGTATAAATAGAGTGCGAGAGGCACTCTATTTCATCATTCTATTCTCTCTCACACTCTCGGGAGAGTGGCGCACTTGTGGAGGAGGAGAAGCTGCTACTAGGAGATGTCTATATCTTATGCTTAGGTTGTATCATTGCTCTATCTATCTCTGAGGAAGTTATTGGGGTTTTTCACCTTTATGGTCTTCCCCAAGTAAACTCTGTGTCTTTTGTGTGCTTGCATTATTGTGTCCATGATTGATATGTTGTAGATATGTTGTACATGTTGTTCTGTCAGTTAAGATCCTAGATCAGATTGAAGTAAATTTTGAAAAATTAACATGGTATCAGAGCTAGCCTAAAAGAAGGCATGGTATGGCATGTATGACACTTGTTGCAATTGCGAAGCTAGGGCTTGATATAGCAAAAACCAGTCATCGTAGAACTTTCACTATGAATACATTTCGGCGAGGTTTCAAGGTCTTAAAATAGTACAGGGAAAAGCTAAGATCCCCATGTACCTTTTCTCCAAAGGAAAACCTCTAATTCGTTGTACTTTGTGATTTATGATCTGTACAATATAGGGTTTCTGCCTCTTCCAGATCTCAGTCATAAACAGGTGACCTTGGAAAAAAGGTCATAACTTCGGCTAGGAAGCTCCAAATGAAATTTCGTAAAAAGTGACAGGTAGTGAATAGACTATACTTTCTCAGGTAACTTTTCAGAGGCCGAAACTGAATTAGTGACATGTGGCACGCCGTACAATTTTGCTCTCCTGTTTTATCCCATAAACAGGTCACGTTGCGACACTTGGCATAACTCTCTCTCAGAGAATCCATTTGCGGTCATACCTATGGGTTGGAAAGATGATAGGTCAGGATATCACATAAAACTTTTTCAGACCCTGTGGATTGAAAAGTTCGGAGTTACACCAGAAACAATCAGGTACATATTTATGTCAAAATAGAATTATTTTTTAGCACCTTCATTCATGGCTTCCAGAATTTAGGGTTTCAGAGAAAGTTGGAATTTTTGTAATCGGAGACTACGACTGAATGCTACTCATAAAAATCAAAATTTAGAGACAAATATCAGAATTTTTGGTTGGGCAAACGGCTGGGCTTGATCAGAACCTACTTCGGGACTTTGATCGAAAAAGTGGAAAATTAGGGCTTCTGCAAAAATGGAAATTTTTGAAATCTGTGACCACAACTAGAAGCTCCTCAGAAAAATAGAAGCTTAGAGCTTTGGATCGAACCTTTTGATTGGGAAAAAGGGTGGTCTTTATCAAACCCTAGTTCGGGGTCATGTCCAGTGAATCCGGAAGTTTCAAGGCAAATTTGAGGGGTGAAACTTTGTAGTTTTCAAATTATGAGTATACCAGCTTGATCAACAAATCAAGGCGCATATTTCTATCCTTTCGGAAGTTTGAAATTCAAATTTTGAATTTTTAGGGTTTCTCTGACAAATCCTAATCCAACTCTAGATCCATTTCCTGCAAATCAAGTGGATTGGGTTAATCCTAGAAAAGAATGGATTGGTCACTTGCATAAGTGAAGAAGTTCCTGTTTCAGAGGGAGATGAGGCTAAGACCTTACATAAGAAGATTACAAGCAATCTTGAAAGGTATGACTCATCGAGGTATGTTTCAAGATTTGTTCATAATTAAGTTTATGGTATGTTTGTATTCATGTTATTACGATTAGTACAATCTTGATTAAATTTAGACTTGTCGTATCACCTTAATAAAGTTATGAATGCATGATAGAAGATATTCATTTATTAGGGTGTTGACACTTATGATTATACTAATGCATTATGGTGCTGTATGAGGTTTATGTTGTTCGCTAACATGAAAGGTACACCAAGAAAGACAAATCATGTTCTAGTTCAAGAACCTATGATCACGATGACATGAGGACAAAGATTCATCCATTGTCATGAATCACTTAGAAGATCTATTTGCGAGGTATGTATAACTTGGTTCTATAATGGTTAACCTATGAGATATGCAGGTTACTAGCACAAGTCATTGAAGAGAACAAGAAGACATCATGTGGGTATGTTAGACATAACTAGCTAACATACCAATCTAGGTATGTTTTTCCTATATCAAGTTAGAATCCTACCTTGTGTTAGGATCCCTTATATAAGTATACTTAGTATGATTGGTTATGTTTATTCATAAAGTTAGAAATGTAAGTAATCAAGGGTTTATGCATTTTATGTCTCTTATCTTGATTGATGATTTAACTAACCAGAAGAGTCCTATGATCAAATAAGAATGTGCATGAGTAAAAGAAGATTTCCCTGAAACCTTGAATACTAATGTTTATTATCTGTGTTTGAAATGATCATGACTATACATGTTTAAGATTATTGTGTTTTGATAGTATTAAGATTATACTAATGAAGTGTGATTATGTATGAGTCATTGAGGATAACACAATGATGATACTAATAAGCACGCATAGTGATGGATATAAGTTCAAGGACAGGTAATCTAGGAAGCAAAGATCAAGAGGGAGCACACTCCAATTGTTCCTGCAAGGAAGCAAAGATTAAGAGGGAGCACACTCCAGTTGTTCTTGCAAAGATCAAGAGGGAGCACACTCCAGTTGTTCCTGCAAGGAATCAAAGATCAAGAAGGAGCACAGTTCAGTAGTTTTTGCAAGGGTGCAAATATTCAGAGGGAGTTGACCACTTCTCACAATCCACATCAGAATGGAGTTGCAGAAAATAAGCAAAGATTGAGAGGGAGTCAACCCAACAAACAAACAAAGATAAGTATTTGAATTATCATTCCTTGCATATTTTATTGTTTAAATAATACTGTTCAATAATGTATATACTGATGTTCCTAGAATTAGGTTGTGTATTATGCATATTAGAATAGTTGCATTGATGAACAATATACTACTAATATACATGGGTAAGTGGCCTATGGCACTGTAGAACATTCCATTGCTACTTATCTAGAATGAAACCTCTTTGCTGACATGTTGGGAGTTGTGCACACTCTTAATAATGTTCTGGTAGAGATTGGAAGGCATCTAGGAAGTTACGAGATATGGATAAATATTGTATTGAAGCATTGGCTAAGATAATTGCATGACTGTATGACATATTTCTTTATGTGTAAGAATTTGTTCTGAAAACTATGAGATGTTTTCTAATCATGCAATTTAACTTGTTGTGTAGGAAAGATCGTATGCCATCACCTACAAAAGAAGGGCTACAACATTTGTTCAGCAACAAAGTTATCTATTGAAAATATTGAAGATATTGAAGTTCCTAGGTTCTGGGAAGAATGCCATGATCGAGGAGTACCAGTCGATCATGAAGATGTTTGGAATGCAGTCCCAAGGCCTGAAGGGGAGTCTGTAGTGACTTCCAAGAGGATCTACAAGATCAAGCATGCTGCAAGTGGTAGCATAGAGACTTTTTCTCCTGTAGCCAGATACACTTCCATTAGATCCATACTTGCTTTGGCTGTAGTGATGAAAAGGAAGATACACCAGATGGATTTCAAGACAGCTTTCTTGAATGGTGTAGTTGAAGAAGAAGTGTATGTGGAGCAGCCACTTGGTTCTGAGACACATGACAGGGAGTCATATATGTGCAGAAATTGGTATGGTAGGATAGACAACTTTCTATCCAATTTGGGCTTTACCAAGAGTAAAGTGGATTCCAACCTTTACTACAAGGTTGAGGAAGGCAATCCAATGATACTACTTTTGTATATGGATAGATTGATTGCCGACACGCAGCAGAAGCTTGCTGCTGAGTTCGAGATGAAGAACTTGTGGATGATGCACTATTTTCTAGGTATGGAGGTGTGGCAGAGTGCAGATGGAATCTTCCTTGGACAAGGGAAGTATGCAGTAGAGATCCTGAAGAGGTTTGGGATGATGGAATGTAAGTCCATGGCCACACCTATGGCATCAAAGCTGAAGCTTTTGTGTGATGCTTCATCTGAGCTGGTTGATATCACTATGTATCGTTAGATGATTGGGTCCTTGATGTACCTAACAAACATGAGACCAGATATTTGCTTTGCATTGAACAGATTGAGCCAGTTCCTGACGGATCCGAGGAGTGTTCACCTGGTTGCTGTAAAGCATATTCTGATGTACCTGAAGGCTACAGTTGATTATGGGATCAAGTATGATGCGAATCAAAAGTTTAACCTACAGGGTTATGTTGATTCGGACTGGGCAGGCAGTGTTGTAGATAGGAAGAGCACATCTGGGTGTTGCTTCAATATGGGATTAGGTGTGATCTCTTGGTTTAGCAGGAAGTAGTCCTGCATAGCACTGAGTATAGTTGAGGCAAAGTATGTTGCATCCTGTTCTGCTAGTTGTGAGGCAGTATGGCTTCAGAAGCTACTGTCTGAGTTATTTGATCTCCCGTTGGATGCTACTGGTATCTTCTGTGATAACTAGAGATGTGTGAAGTTGTCTAAGAACCCAGTGTTTCACGACAGGTCGAAACACATAGAGATCAAATATCACTACATCAGGGATATGGTGCAGAGAGGAGTAGTGAATCTCCTGTATGTTGTGACGGATGAGCAGATTGCATATGTGCTGACGAAACCACTAGCCAGAGTGAAGTTTGAGTACTTCAGAGAGAGGCTTGGTGTTCTTCAGATTGATGACACTTCGAGGAAGAAGTGATGGACACATTTGTAGAAGCCATTCCAAGCATGTTGGAAGGAGGATCCTTCACATGGTTGTGGATGTAAGTGCTGGATAATGAGTATCAGGACGATGCTCCAGTTATTGCTCTGTACATGTATGTACGCATCATGTTGGATGTTGGATATGATCAGTTGGATCATCTATATGTATATGTATGTAGCATCATGTTGGATGTTGGATATGATTAGTTGGGTCATTTATATGTATTTGTATATGCATCATGTTGGATGCTTGGACCATGTATCTGTATATTTATAAGGTGGATACTGTGTATGATCAGGTAGATCATGTATGTTGATATATATCAGGTGGATACATTGTGTGGATCATGTATCTATGTATGTATCAGGTGGATCATGTATGGTGATATGTATCAGGTAGATACTTGGTATGCATCAGGTAGATGCATTGTATGATCAGGATGATCATGGATGACAAGCTTCAGGATGCTGCTCCAGATGACATGCATTAGGGCGATGCAGTGATGATGATCAGGATGATCATGTGTACATCAGGATGATGTATGGTGAGTATCAGGTTGATACTCTATGGTCATGGAATAGGTTGTGCAGATAAGCATATAATTTGGCCCTGGGAGATTTGCAGATAGTTTTTCGAGGTTTTTCTTATGGCATGTAATATGGCCCTGGGATATCTGGCAAATGCTCTTTCAAGGTTTTGCTTTGGGAGGACATATAATTTGGCCTTGGGAGATCTGCAGATAGTCTTTCGAGGTTTTTCCTATGGCATATAATTTGGCCCTAGGATATCTGGCAGATGCTCTTTCGAGGTTTTGTCCTATGGCATATATATGTCCCTGGGAGAGTTGATAGGTTGGGCTGTGTGCCCGTAATAAGTCTTAGGATGCTCTTGCGAGGTTTTTACATGACCACATGTAATTTGGTCCTGGGAGATCCTATAGGAAGAGCTGTGTGCTCGTAACAGCCTGGGATGCTCTTGAGAGGTTTTGTGGTGAGGTCACATATAATATGGCCCTGGGAGATCCTACAGGTAGAGTCGTGTGCTTGTAACAACCTGGGATGCTCTTGCGAGGTTTTGTGACGCACGTAATAAGTCCTAAGGATTCCATAGTATGTCTAGTGATGAAGACCTACAGGTGGTGGGCCTACATCCAATATGAAAAAGGACTGGCTCTATAGAAATTCCTATGGCGAGTAGATTCAGAGATTGATTGAGATAGAAGCAGCAGTGACGATGACAATGACTCGATGACGATTATCCGGTGACTATGATCCAGAGAAGAAGACTTGTGCTCGAAGACCTGTCCTAGTTAAGAGGGAGTGTTGATGTATATGTAACTTCGGAATGTATTTCATATATGTATATTGTACTCCTATAGAGATGGTATTATTCCTCTATATAGAAGTGTTTGTATTCCTATAGAGATGTTATTATTCCTCTATACGGAAGTGTCGTAACTTATACTTGATGGGTTATTAGACCACCTTGTTGGGGTCAACCCTGTATAAGTCATGTGGGTCGAAGGGTTATTAGACCACCCTATTGGGGGTCGGCCATGTGGGTCAAACGGTTATTAGACCACCCTATTGGGTGTCAGCCCAGTCAACATTATGTTATGTGGTTAAGTTAAGGCTGACCTAGTAAAGGTTATTAGGCAAGTCAAGTCAAGTATAAATAGAGTGCGGAAGGCACTCTATTTCATCATTCTATTCTCTCTCACACTCTCGGGAGAGTGGCGCACTTGTGGAGGAGGAGAAGCTGCTGCTAGGAGATGTCTATCTCTTATGCTTGGGTTGTATCATTGCTCTATCTATCTCCGAGGAAGTTATTTGTAATGTCCCCATTTTGACCCCCTTTTGCATGAAATTGTAAATGATGTAAATATTTTTATTTAATCATGGGAGGATCTCAAGGCCAAGGCCCCACCATTGATTTAGCGTTTTAAGTATCGGCAATTAGAGAAATAGATGCCTATGGTTCTTGTGCTAGATAGGCACAATGTAAATAAGACATCATGTAAATATGAATTTTAATGAAAATACCCACAACTAGCTATGCAATGCAACAAAGAGATGGGGCATGATTCTACAAGGAATAGGGAGGGAAATTATTCAAACCCTTGAGCCAATGGTGTTAATCCATGTGTCAATGAGAAAACCCATAAACCACCAACTACCCATTTTGGGTTATGCACCCAATCATTTAACTCTTCCAAGAGTTGGTTGAGGTAGTTAATGCCTTGGGAATGAAGAGGTATGGCACCCAATTTCATGCATGGGCAAGCCATCAACCTGGGAATTCGTATTTTTGCTTCATGGGCAAGAAAACACCCACGAAATGGTGCCAAAAAGTCATTATGAAGAGACAGTCTTTCCTCTCTCACGTAGTTTGAACTACTGGGTCTTTCACCATCATGTTTTTCACCCTTTTTCTTGCATTTTCCATGCCTAGAAGCTCAGTTTTGCATTGTAAAATAGCTAGGAGAGAAGGGCCATGATTTGGGACTGTGATGGAGGTCATTTTTGCCCCAAAATGCCCATGGACGCTTTTCTGAAAACGATTTCTGCTCTCCAGGGTTGTTCCCCAATTGCCATTTCGTTTTTGGGCTTTCCCACATTTTTCTGAATTGGTAGAAACCCCCTCTTTGGACATCACACTGAAGAAACGTTTTTCCTCATGCCCAACAATTGTGGTTTTCCTGTTATTTGCATCCCTGTTTGATTTGGAGACTGTAAGCAAGAGATTGGAGTGGTAGTGGACAGAGAGGGCTTGATAAACCTAGTGGGGGAGATAACCTCTCAAGAAGATCGAGAGGGCTTTGACTACTCTTCTATGCACACCCTGAGAGCACTAGATGGGGAAGGTATGGCTTGAGGGACTCTACAACAGTGAAAAGAATACTTCCTTGTGCTGGGTGTGTAGGTATTGTGAGTGCCAATCTAGATAGATCTTGTATGGTTACCCCTGGCTCTGTGCTTGATCTCACTAGCTTAGCCACTCTTCCTTTCCATTTCCTAGCAGCCTGATAAACCCAATTGTAGATTGGCTTGGCTCATCTTGGTGTATGATTGGCTATGTGTGAGTCTGTTGTTCCCTGGTTCCTTGTAGAAATCATGCCCAGCTCGGGGGTGGCAGTTGTATCAAGAGGTTGATGATCCCAACTAGCCTATGGTTGGGCGGAACATTGTAGTTGCATAGCCATTTGCTTGGGACTACTTTGTTAAGATAAGTATTCTCTTTTATAAATTCTGCAATGTCTTTATTTAATGGCTGTCTCAGAAATGTTGGATGTATGTTAGATAGTAAACGTGATATTTTTATTATTTCCGCTGTGTTTCCATAACATGCACATGTATACGTCTTTTTATCAATGAGCCTTACTTAATGGATATGGGGCTAGATGCCCAGATTTAGTGTCACGTCCTCTCTATCATGCTGGTATGATGGGAGGGGACATTACATTATTGGGGTTTTTCACCTTTATGGTTTTCCCCAAGTAAACTCTGTGTCTCTTGTGTGCTTGCATTATTGTGTCCATGATTGATATGATGTAGATATGCTATACATGTTGTTCTCTCAGTTAAGATCCTAGATCAGATTGAAGTAAATTCTGAAAAATTAATAGTTATCAAGTTTATTCTTTGATGCGTCCATCGAAAAGTTTAAAAATGCTTCTTTCCCATTGTTTCTCAAAAACTTATTGAAGAAAGATTGTTGTGCATTGGAAAATTCTCATTTATATTTTGGAAAATTTGAATGAATGTATGATCTATTGTGTTTTTCTTGAATTATGAATCGCTCATTTTCTTGAAAGGCTCAAAGCACGCTTTGATTTTTTGCAAAACTAATTCCATGCTAAGGAAAGAGAGATGTATTTTTAATTCCTGTTGCTCTTAGATCTTTGAAATTGAAAAGCTTGCATTTCTCATTTCAGAATCCTCTCTTTTCATCATTTAGTGTCATTTTACTTTGAAAAGAAAAAAGTTGTTTTGATTTGGTTTAGTAGTGTTGTGTACTTTTGTGTTTCATTGAAAAGGAAAAGAATACTTTCATTGTCAATTTTGTTTGCATTGGGAATTGTGTTGCATTGAGTTTGTTGTGGCAATACCATTGGAAAAAGCTTGCTCCTTTCCATAGCTACAATTCATCGACAGAAAAGAACATTTCATGCATGTAGCTAGGGCTTGCATTATGCTTCCGATTATGTACTCACCTCATGCATTCACCTAACCGTCCAAGATAAAATTAATGGTAGAATTAGGTAAAATTTTTAGCAACTTGTGTGTAAGTTAGAGATGTGTTATGGCGTCGTTAAACGTGGAAGCTGTCGTTATTTTCCAGCACTGTAGTCCGGGGGTATTTTAGTCTTCCACGTACATTGGTATATCGAGCTCCTTCACGTAGCCACCAAGTACCATAATCTATACTTGGCGTATATTGAAGGGTGTATCACGTACTCGACACGTATATTAGAAGGTCTCGTGCCAACAACTGTGCATTAGACGGCACCACTACAGATTTGAGCTCCCACGTACCTTGAGTATATCTGGAGACAACATTATGATTCCTGAAACCAACCAAGTTAACCATTTGGCCGTCTTGGCAAAGCAATACACCGAGAACAACACTCGGGGAGATTAGCACACACGTATTGTCCAGGTAATCAGGTATGCAGGCAAGGGTACGGTTCCAATCCTCCTTCTCGCGTCATATTGTTGGACCCTGCAGTCTATCGCGGTTTGCAATGCCTTGATAATCCCGTGAGGTTCTAGACTTTTGAATCCACTCTATCACATAAGTTTGCTTGTTGCCTTAGTTTGAGTAGTTTTTTTTGGACTGCTTTTCTTTTAGCATACCCTTAGGAGAAATGTTGTTTCGGCCTTTCTGGCTAATTTTCTGGATACTTTGGAGGATTTTCCTTGGAGAAGGTCCCATAGGATCTTGAACTTATCACCCGAATATCCCATTAATCTGGAGGTTATTTCGAGGGTAAGAATGGATTAGCGTAACGCGATCATAGTTACTGAAGTGGAGAACCCCACTTTGAATGTTGGTGGAATTTTGTTTCCACCAGATTCACCTGCCTCTCATCCCATGCAGGATGAAGAAGCACACACCCTTGCTTCAAAAAACCTTTCTCTCATCATCCCGGGAGAACCTGGATCGTTGGAATGGATAAACCGATCCCAGGACGACCCTACAGCTGCTATTGGTCCTTCAACAACTTATTGGACATCTTCTACAGACCACCCAATGGCTCATTTTGCCATCTCATCCCCACCTAACTGGACTACTCCAGAGTTCTCTAGGCCTTATTATAGGCCTGACCCTGCCAAGATTTTCGGCCCCATCCATGAACGTTTGGAACAGTTACGTATCAAAGGAGATGAGCTTCGAAGACAAAGTCTCGGGCAACACTTTGAAGAGTTCCATAATCGCCATTTCCAAATAAGATTTGACAATGGAAACATCCCATTTCATTCGATATCTTTCGGATCACCTGAAGTACCCCACCACGTGGCCACTAGTAAGATTGGTCAACCCTCGCAGGAGTCTAGTCCTGCACCTCAAGTGAACCAATCAGTGGAAGGACAACAGTCCAACACACCTGTCACTACCACTGTTACTTTACCAGTTCCTCCCCCACCTCAGAATTCGAAGGGAGGGTATTCCATTCCCACAGATTATCTTATTGGTAATGTTATTGCCACGGTAACTAGTCAACAACCTACGTTGGTTCAACCTTTGAATAGTGGTCAACTTGTTGTGGTTGGGGGGAAACCCCCGTTTCCTAACCAGAACGTAGGTGGTGGAATCCCCAACGGACCTTTCGTTGGACCTTCCCAACCCGCTAGACCATCCACCATGGGATTATCTCATGTTGGAGGGCCATCAAATGTAACTCAACCGTCATGGAGTCAAGCGTATCCGGGTTCCGTTAACCCTGTGCCGGGCCAACCTAATCCAGGAAACGCGCCATACAGGATAACTTATCCCGCGAATCCATACACTTTATGGGGAAAACATCCTGTGTTGCAACACGGACCCCAACCAACTATCCCTCAAGTACCACCACCCCTGATTGGTCCTCCCCCACCTCCTGCTGGAGGTGGTGGACCCCCACCTAACATTGGTTGAGGCCCACCTCATTTTACCTACAACATCCCTTAACCCTTCGGCGGTGGCGGGAATGGTCCACCACCTCCTCCGAGCGGAGGCGGCGGGGGACCACCCTATCATGGTGGAGGAGGAAATTTCCCTTTGGGTGGCGATGGTGGTCCACTGCCCCCTCCAGGCGGAGGCAGTGGAGGACCTAATTACTATGGTGGTGGCAGTGGTGGTGAAAACCCTCATCCTTCTGGCAACGGAGGTGGTGGGGGCCCCCATTCATCTGGTGACGGAAGTGGTCCACCACCCCCTCCAGGCGGAGGCAGTGGTGGGCCACCTTATTATGGTTATGGACCCCCACCTCCTCCCGGTGGTGGCGGAGGACCTCCACCCCCTCCCAGAGGTGGAGGTGGACCCCCACCTTATTGGAATGGACCACCTTATGGTGGCAGACCTCCTTACGGTCCGGGCAGAACAACCCCCTACAGTTAGTTTCATCCTGGTACACCTTACGATCGGTTTAGTCCTTACATGCCTTATCCGTATTATCAATATGCGTAGCCTAATCCACAATTCCCCTTTCTGGCTACTTTCAACCTTCCTGACCTCTCCCGTTTAACCAATGATCCTATTTACCATGGATCTAACCAGCCACCGATTCCGGTGAAACTTTCGTATGATATCCCCAAGTTTGACGGCAAGCCGGGTGAAGACCCTAAAAACCATGTGATGACATACCACTTATGGTGTTCATCTAATTCCTTAATGGATGATTCAATTCGTCTTAGATTGTTTCAAAGGACTCTCACCGGTTCGGCTGCCAAGTGGTACATTGAGTTATCACCACACTCTTTTCCTGGTTTCAGCTCTCTTGCTATGAACTTTTTGACGCACTTCTAGCTGCCTATATGGTATGAGACCGGTACTGAGCTTTTAACCTCGCTCCGTCAGAATACTGCCACTCACATTTCAGATCATATCCATGAGTGGCAAAGGAGATGACGTCTCATTAAAGCTCCAATTCCAGATCAGCTCCTAGCAGACTGGTTTACCAAATCGCTCATTCCCACCATAGCAAAAGATGTCACCATGAGAGGTGTTGTCACCGAAGAACAAGCCATTGCGAGTGCCCATTTGCTAGACCTAGTCTACACTCAATCTGGCACTTTGTTCAACATTCTACCTGATGCACTTCGTGATGTTAATGACCCCACGAAACCACATAAGGGACCCCAAACTGAGGGAATCATTGGTTCCCTTAACACCCAGCCTGCTGGCAGCACTATTGGATCATCCAACCCAGCTCCGGCTGGCCACAGCACCACCAAGTCCACCACTCCTGCTGTAACCGAAGAGGTGAATTCTGTTCAATCGGCTTCATCTTAGAAGTTTAATGGAAAAAAGAAGAACAAGGGGAAACCCAAAAAGTCTTCTACCCAACAGGAACCGAAGAGCACTCTTAACAATACCAAGTAGAAAAGGAAACCGAAGTATCCTTGTTTACTCTGTGGAGATGACCATTTCTCCAAAGAGTGTCCCCATAGAGACGAAGTGAAAAAGTTTCTTAGGGGTAAACCGACTCCCGTAGTCCTCAATGATCTGTTTCCTACTCAAAACCAGTAGATTATTGCTCAAACCCCCCAGTCCAGGGGGAACCATCCAATACTACGCATGTTATCATGTTGCGTAACGAGGCGATCAATTTGACTACTCGCTCGTGATCTTACGAACTGGTCCCTTCGAAGGAATCCACTGGAAGTAATGCTGAAAGAGCTTCTGATTCCTTAACTGATGTCACTGTACCATCAACTTCTCTCACCATCGAGAATCCCTCCTTAGACTCGATATTGCGACCACCCACGAGTATGATTCGAAAAGTTGTTTTCAATCCTAATGCTTGAGCAACACAGAATTACAATATCGTAGAGGACTTGGCACAAGCTCCTTGCGCCATGTCTACCCTGGATTTTTTGTAGAATTGTCCCAATCAATGCAAAACTCTCCTTGTAGCCATTGGTGCAGTAGACCCAGATTCCTCGAACACCATCATGTTTCGACTTGACAAATTTAAGTCGAGGCTCTCACACCAGCTCACATTCCAAGTTTCTACCAACATTGCTGGGAAGATTGTCCATCGTACCCTTTTGGACGAAGGAGCCTCCACTTTCATCATGTCCATCGTTTGTTGGAGAGCCATTGGCTCCCCCGAATTGAATCGTTCTCCTGCCACGTTGAAAGCATTCGACGGGCATGGCTTTCAACCTCATGGGCTCTTACAAGCTCTTGCAATTGAGTTGGGTGGAAAGACCGTAACCATTAAAGTGGAAGTGGTCTCGGCCCCGTTAGATTATAATCTCTTGCTTGGTTGCAATTGGTTTTACACCATGCAGGCGGTAGCCTCTTCAGTCTTCCGCATAGTACAATTCCCCCACCAAGGATGAATTGTTACTATCGACCAGTTAGATTTTTGTACACTGGACGCCACTACTAATCTTGGTGACCATGTTCCTTCCATTGGATAGATGTCAAAACAGTATGAGAGTGTAGGGGTTGGCCTTTTGAAAGATTCATCTCTCATGGGCTTTTTTCCAGCCGTGGACCCCCCTAATCATGCTACTATGGTGAACATGATCTCCACAAAGATTTTATCTCACTCTAATGATGCTTGGCTTGTACCGGATAAAGCCACAACACACCTACTTGGAGATATGATGCCTCTGTCACCCACTAAATGTATTTATGAGGATATCCAATCAGCATCGGAGGACCATTTAACCATGGCCTCCCCATCCTTTTCTCTATGACAGATTTCATCACTACTTGATCTCTTACTTCGGACTTTTCATTTAGACGAGTCCATCATGGAAGTAATGAATGTTGACAACAGTCCGTGGGATGATCTCCATCATGGGTCATCTTTTCTTCCTCCTTTGGAATACATAGAGAACAACATCCATACCCTCTTTTCACCAGATATCTACCCATCCCCTCAGTCCCCCATCCTTACATGTCTTACGGACATAGAGGGCAACTTGGCCAACATTGAGCCAACCACCCCGGTAGACATCTCGGTGAAACCTCGTATAGTGGAACACATTCGCATAGGCCAGAAGTGTTCCCTTGAAGAAATCACTGTTAGCACGGCCTTGTTCAAGCAATTTCGAGATGTATTTGGTTGGTCCTATGAGGAGATTCCTGGGATAGACCCCGCAATTGTTTCTCACGAAATAAAAACCTATCCCGACATCAAACCTGTACATCAAAAGTTGTGACTGGTACACCCCAGGAAGACTGCGACAATAAAGGCAGAAATTGAAAAGCTCTTAAAGGATGGTTTTATTTATCCTGTCCCATTGACAGATGGGGTCTCAAACATCATTCCTGTGAACAAAAAGTAGGGCACCATTCACGTCTGTGTTGATTATCGGGACCTTAATCGGACTTGTCCAAAAGACAACTACCCGACCCCTTTCATCGACCAGATCATCGACAAATGTGCCGGAAGCATCATCTTCTCATTCATGGATGGATTTTTTGGTTACAACCAAATTGAGATCAACCCAGCCGACCAACATAAGACGACTTTCATCTTCCTGTGGGGAACATTTGCATACTGCAAACTCCCATTTGGCCTTAAAAATGTTGGTGCCATGTTTCAGTGGGCTATGTCATATGCCTTCCACGATATTAAGGACTTTGTGGAACCTTACTTGGACGATCTCATTGCTCATTCAAAGCAGCGTGAGTTCCACATTGATCATCTGACGGCCAGTTTCCTCAGATGCAAATGGTACAATATCCGTCTGAATCCACATAAGTGTATCTTTTGCATTGAGTCCAGACGCCTCTTAGGATTTATCGTTTTGAAGGATGGGATCCGCATTGATCCCTTAAAGGTGGAGGCCATCATCAACCTAGCACCCCCGACTGATGTGGCAGAACTTCAAAGTCTCCAAGGGAAGGAGACTTATTTACGACATTTTTTTTGTAATTTCGCGGAGAAGACTCAGGGCTATATGAGACTACTCAAGAAGGATGTCCCTTTCATTTGAGACAATCAAGCTCAAAAATCCTTTGACAATATCAAACATGCCATCACACATGCCCCTGTGATCCAACCGCCTAATTATTATCGAGATTACATCTTATATCTCGCCACTTCTGCTACCACTATCACCATGGTTTTGGTACAGGAGGATAAAAATGCCCAGGAACATGTGATATACTATGCAAGTAAGGGTCTAGCTGACGTTGAAACTAGATATTCACATGTCAAAAAATTCGCATTCGTGGCGGTCATCGCCGTCCAGAAGATTCGGCACTACATTTTGCTCCGCACCACCACCATCATTACCGACTTGAACCCCATGTACCACGTACTGACACGTCAGGTGCTTGGGGGCAAGTATTCATGCTGGATTGTGATATTGCAAGAATTTGATCTTCTTTTAGAGAAAGCCAAGTCTAAGAAGTCTTTGGTGTGTGCCGACCTCATTTGAGACCTTCCCCATTCTAATGTAGAAGTTGAGCACAATGACTACTTTCCAGATGAATCATTGTTTCTCATAAGTACGACTGACCCGTGGTATGGAGATATCTCATTGTATCTTCAAACCCAATGCTTCAGCCCTCAACTCTCTCGCGACGACCGTCATAAGATATGTCACCATGCAAAGTATTATTTAATCATTAATGATACTTTGTATCGCCATGGCATCGATTCAATTCTTTGACATTGTCTCACTCATGATGAGGCTGAACGTGTTCTGAATGACTGTCACGCTGGGGCATGTGGTGGTCACCTCTTTGGGATGGCTACAGCCCAGAAGATTTTGCGCGTAGGATATTTCTGGCATACTATCTTCAAAGATTGTATTGAGGCCGTAAAAAAAGTCCTTTTGCCAACACTTCCATACAAAGAAGCGCACTCATCCCGCCTCGTTACATCCGATTATTGCCATTGGCCCATTTTCAAAATGGGGCATTGATTTTATGCATTGTAACCTCGGCCGGGGGGCATAGTTACATCATCGTAGCTATGGATTACTTCACAAAGTGGGCTGAAGCTATGCCTACATACCAAAATGACGGAAAAACCGCCACACTCTTCATGTTCAATCATGTAATAGCGCGGTTTGGATTTCCTTAGGCAATTGTGACTGATCATGGTTCTCATTTTCAAAACCATATGGTTGATGAATTGAGCGACAGGTTGGGTTTTCGCCATGAAAATTCAACACCCTACTACCTGCAATCTAATGGATAGGTCAAGGTCATTAATAAGGTATTGAAAACTATGGTCCAAAGGATGGTAGGGACACATATGTTTAATTGGAACAACATGCTCTTTTCAGCATTATGGGCCTACCGAACTTCCCTCAAAACTGCCACATGCTTCACTCCTTTCCAATTTGTATATGGATTGGAGGCTGTTCTGTCGATAGAGTGCAAAATTACATCTCTACAACTCGCTGTCAAACTTCTTCCTAACATTACTGCTAAGGAAGAACGTCTCTTGCACTTAGCAAAACTTGACGAGTCTCGCCGAGATGCCACTCTTGCTAACGAAGCGCACAAGAAACGCATCAAGGCCCAATACAATAAGTCAGTTGAACCTCGTATATTTAATGAGGGTGACTTGGTCCTTACTTATGAACAAAAGGACGACAAACTAGGAGCAGGGAAGTTCAAGTCCATGTGGCATGGACCCTACATAGTCAAACGTGTGTTGGAAAAAGGTGCTTACGAGCTTGAAGATTATGACGGAATCTCTTTGGGTGAACCCTGTAATGGGCTGTACCTGAAGAGATACTATGCTTGATCCCTCATGCATAGACTTGCTTGTATATACTATACATGGCGTGTTTTTGTGTGGTGTGACACATTTCTTTTTTTGAGTGTCTTTTGATCTTGTTTTCGCTTCTTATACCATGTTCTATCTGCATGTGCAGATGGCAACGTGCTATGGATTCACGGACGGCTCCAGCCGGCATACCCGTAACCTTGCTTCGACAACCTGGGTACTGTATTCCCCAACAGGTGAGCTCATTAGCTCAGGAGGAAGTTTCCTAGGGTTTGCGACCAACAATGCCGCAGAATATCAGGCAGTAATCGGAACCCTAGCTAATGCCATTTCCTTGGGTATGAACCACATTGTCATCCACATGGATTCTCAATTAGTGGTTTCCCATTTGAACACGGTGTACGCCATCTGTGATCCCACCTTACTCCATCTCTTCAGACGAGTACGTCTCCTGGAAAGGTCATTTGAATCCGTTCAATACCTGCACATTTCATAGGAGTTAAACAAAGTTGCTGACTCGATGGCCAACTTCATTTTGGATTGGTACATCACACACACATAATACTCATAATATGTAAAAGCATTCACAACATGTAAATATAAAGTATAAAATCAAACATGTAAACAAGATCACATCACTAATCATTTTAAAAACACATAATGTATAAATCATTGGCAATGTCTGTATATATATATCGCTCAAAAAGTAGTGCTGGTACAAAATCTGAAGCATGATGGCTTTCAGTGAGTCTCTACAAAAATATGAAGCATCATAGCTTTCAGTAGTACAAAATTTGAGGCCTCTAAGCTCTCAGTACAAGTATAGTAGTGTCATCAGGCCTGGCGCCTGACCCGTACACTACCCCTAGCTCGAACGGCATGCTGCCGCTGGGTGAGGAAACAGTCTACGGTCCGAGCCACCTTGCGGAGTAAGGCGTTGAAGCGCACAAATGCTCCAACCCCATATCTCTGCATGGGCCTCAGTAAGTCATCGATAGCTGGCTTCGGTACCTCCACAGTCAGCGGGGATAGGTTCCTGTACACCTCCTCCATCTCCTCGATGGCAGCATGAGCACCTGCAGGAACGAATGCCTCCCCGTCTCTGTCTCTCCTCGCCAGAAGGGAGAGACCCACCGGACGTATGGGGTCCACATCTGCACACACATATTACATACTTGTCATCACTGCATCAAAAAAATGATATAATATACAAAACTAAAAATGCAAGGGTTTTGTTCTCACCTAGGTCACCCCATGCTGCACCCTCTGGCAGCACCAAGTCAGGATCCTCTGGGAAGTTCGTGCCGCTGTATGGAAAGTCCTCGACCATAAGTAACTGGTCTTCTAGCCAGCTGAAAAACTCGGGACCAAAGCTAATGATGGGCCCGCCACCATGATGGGTCATGATCTCAGCCCATCTGACCATGTGGGGATCCCTGGGCTCCCTGTCATCCAGTACCAGCTGCGGACGTAGAAGAGGAATCCGCTCTAAGAGGAACAATACTATGATCGATCCATACCCGAATTGCTTGAGCTCTCCTCGCCGACACTTGGTCAACTGAGCTCGGATGTTTTCGAGGAGACCCTCACACCAATTGAAAACCATGGGGGACATACAGTCCTCTGCATACAGCATCTAGGTTTGAGTAGCCGTGTGTGGGGCTTGGCTACCGACCACCCTAGTAATGGTAAGCAGTATGGTCCGCAGTGGATGGCTTACCACATCTCTGATAAGAATATTCCTGCTGGAAGGACGAGAAGTAGCAACACAGTGCTGTGACACCATGTCCTCAACTGTACAGTCACTGGCCTGTGTCCCAGTGAGTTGTACAACATCCCCTCTTCGGGACAAACTGGTGAGAAAGTAGATATCCTCAATGTCTATCGTGAGGATATGATCACCTACCACAAAGTAATGTTGGGCCGCATCCCAACTCTAGAGCATGTGTGTCAGCAGTGGGATCTGGGATCTCATCCCCTGGATCTCAAAGAACTTGAGTAACCTGCAGTTTCTCAAAGCATCCACACATTGTGGATAATTTGCGGCTTGTTCATCCTCGAGTTCGTGTTCTCTCTCTTGCCACTCCAATACCATTTTTGCTTGCTGATAACCTGCCAAAAGGGACATTTAAACCCTATTAGGTCCTTCCTCAACTTTCACAAACTCATTTTTTGTATTATTTTTTATGTTTGGGTTTTGGGTTTCCGCCATCGCACCGTGCCTTTAGGTACAGGGCGACGTCGCAGCTCTCATTTTCGAGACTTGCGACGACTTGGCCTCGTCGCAGGTCCCAAAAGGGAAACCTGTGACGAGCCAAGGGCGCATAAAGCCCTCCATAACACCATCAAAAACCCAAAAAAATGAACATAAAAGCAAAAACTAAACCACTGGAAAGTTGCTGGATGAAGTTTAGGCCTACCTGATCCGGACGATTGGTGAAATGGTGGATCGTAGCTCCCAAAATTGGCAAAGGAAGTTTTGGCTCCAAATTGGTACTTGTCCACCCAAATTGGCAATTTGAACAATGAAATCTATTTTTGGCCCATATTTCTATTTATAAATAGAATGGAATATTCCTTTTCAAATATTTTGATGCTTTGGGGCCATTTACTATAGTTTCGACCGTTTGTCATTATATTTGGGACTATTTGACACTTTTCCTAGTGTATAGGAGTCGTAAAGTGGTCTTTTGTGTCGTTTCTCGCATCACCAACGGTAACTGCAGGTATGAACACCCCTTTGAATGTTTTGTCATTATTATTTTTAGTTAGTTGTAATTATTGCATGAGGATGAGTTTACTCTTCGTTTGTTCTCGTACTCACATAACTATGAGAACAAGTACCGAGTTATGATTTATCACTTTTCCGGGCTCGTTAAACTTCCACGGAAAAGGACACCCCCTGGAGTCTACCATTAAGCTCTTTTCAGGATCTCAAAAAACAAACAAGATTGCCAAGTGAACTTGTCACGTTCACGCTTGTTAAAGTATTTGAATGGTCGTTTTCCTGGTGATAGTTTACCCCTTTTTCGGACTAGGAGGCACTAATTACGAAAAAGGAATACTCCAGCCAATCATGACTGAAAGAGTCCTCTCCCACGTTGTTTTACCCTTTTTTGGGCAATGAGGCTAACTTTACGAAAAAGGACCATTGGAGTCTTCTTTAGTTCTTTTCAGACTCTCTAAACATGAAATGATGATCGAGTTTACCTTCTATGGACTCGTTAAATTTTCACATTGAAGGGCCCGTCATGGGACGAACCCCTCCTATCCCAGGTTCGGAAAATATTTGGGATTGGACTCATCTATGAGATGAGCTATATCGAGCATCTGGTTACCCTCATCAAGATCGTAAAAAACACATGAGGCACTCATCATTCATGATGGGGAAAAAGGAAAGTGTTTGTGTTACATACCTTAGTGGCAGTATATAGTCATTCTTGAACATGGCACTCATCTGCATTTGCATACAGTACTTGGGTCATCTGTTTGTCTGTGATTCCCCGCTTACTTTCTGAGTCCTATTACTCCTCTGAATCATTCGGAGAAAGCTTCCACCATCAGTTGCATTATAAGTTTGCGTCATTCTCATTGTCTCAATACTGCCAAGTCATGCCATGCCCATGTTCAAGAACACGTCCACTATCTATCATCTATAGTCAATACACGCGTCATCATGCCATTGTTACTTTGAGTTAGTCTTACATGTTACTGTACCATCCGATCCACTCTACACAATTTTTGTCGTGTTTCATGTCGATTGATGGGGGATTCATCATGGACCTCCTTCGACGGATTCATCCTTGTCGACTTCAACTCATCATCCAAGGATTGAATCTAGAAACCAACCAAGTACCTTGGCCCTGCATGCCTCAATGGCAGGTTACCTTGCTTTCATCATGAGTTTACATCATTGGCTCTTGATTGAAATATTTCATCTTGCGTTCAACTTCAAATCATTTATTCATGCTTGATGATATGTACTATGATACCTTGGGAATCATTGACATTAATGGTGATCTCCCTCGCACTTGTTAATGGTTTACATCAATGGTCCGTAATCAAGTGGTTTCTACCATGTTCGATGTCAAGAAATTTGTAATCACATGGATAGATTCGTATCATTGCGGGTTCAGCTTGAAGACCCTGGGGAGTCATGTTTTACCCAGGTTGCGATGAAGTTTGTATTGAGTCATATTACATGGATCCACTTTTGTATTGGTCGTGGCTGTGTTATCATCTCATCATGGATCTACGCTTGTGTCTAGTAGCCATGATTGTGTTCAGTCGGTCATTACTACCATGGATCTGTAATGTATTGGTCGGCAGCCATGTTGTACTTCATATGAGATTGTCCGTTTAGAGTCAGTTGTACTACATCATTGTCCTTCGTCTGTTAAGCCTATTGCCATTATTTCTTTCAAAGAACTTTACCTGTACATCCTTAACAGCTTCATGCTTTGAGGGGCATTCTGTTACACCTAAAATCTACCCATCATTAGATTTAGTGTATACATCCCCGAAGTCACCTGGACTAAGTACTTTCATTTGGGAGGATTTGCACTCAATCCTACAAACTTTTGAGAGGTCGTTGCAGGTTGCACATTAGCAACATGCGAAGTCGCAGCTTGCTCCACTATAGGGTGTGACGAGGTTTGTTAATGGGAAAAAATAGCCTATTCGAGATCCTTCTCGAAACTTACCCATTTGGGGGCTTATCCCTGACCTCTAGGAGAGCTGGTACTCGACCCCTAACTCTTTGGGAGGATCCCCTATCTCTCTCCTACCATCTCTCAACCTATCCTATCCATACCCTATCCACTTAGTCCTATATAAGTGAGGCTCACTCCCATCCCAAAGGGAGAAAGACTATGGTATCTACATGTTGGTGAAATCTCTCTTAAGACACCTCCATTCACCTATTGGAGAGATCATATTTCCTTGGAAGAACGTGGCAATTGGCTTGGTCAGAGAAGCGTTAAGTCTTTAGTTGTAGGTCTATATCTCTATCATGTACTCCTCTATTTGCAGTAATACAAATGCTTTCCACCAATATTGTTCTTATGTGCAATGATATTGTGTAGTTTACCTGCTTAACTGTTTACTTAGATCGCTTATTGTATAGATGTCTTTTACTAGTTTTTCTTGTTTCTTTGTCTTGATAGGTCTTGCAGCTTGGATCTGACGACCGTGGGACATGGATCAACATTCGGGAGAAAGGATTGCGTAGTAAAAAGGTAAGACATCTAGTACTTGGTCCTTAATTAGATCTATGAAATGTATTTGTAGTCTGTTCTATTTGTTCTAGACTCACATTGAGCTAGGGAGATCCGGCTTGCGTCCGCTCGAGTGGATTTTCCAATAACAGGACTTGTCTTCTTTGGAGAAGCTCGCGACTCATCATACAAGACTGGCATACGTAGTACATGTGTCTGATCACTTCACAAACAGATCCTTGTAGTCGAAGCTCCCAAGTCCTGAAATTATTTTCTTGCTTCCATGCATACGTATTTTTCTCTATTAGGGTCGAATATGGTTATCTTTCCAACTGCTTTCCTCATCCATGATCCATCAATAGGATTTGGTATATTTATATGATTCTCATAAGTCGAAGCTTCGTTTGTTCTATCATCTTTTGTCGAAACTCCACTTCGTGTCACAAAATGGATGTTGCGATATTCATTCCTTTTCTCAACTGTGATCATCTGAATATTCTGGTTCTGACCTTCTGGTCTTTTTTGTTGCATTTTTCCTAGCAAAATGGGACATGCTTCAATGATATGGCCAGAATATTTACAATACTTACAAGTAGTGCAAGGGTACTGATAGTCTCTTTCCAAATATCCAGGTTGACCACAATTATAACAAACAATCTGTCCTCTACCTCGTCCTTGTCCAGTATTACGTGCTCTTCCTCTAAATCCAACACGTCCTCTGTATGTACCTTGATCGTACTGTGCATTCTTATTGTTGTTTTGTATTTCTCCTTGGACCCTATAGACATCATGCTTTCTTTCTATCATGAGGTCGTATGCTCTACAGTTAGTGTCATCATGGCCAACTGACTTACAAAATGTGCAGTATAGGTTCTTTGGTGTCTGTACATACTTCTGGAGTAGGTAACAGTCCTCTGGTTGATGTCCTCTACATCAACAGATCTCACACCATGGTCCTTGAGGTTGATTTAATGGGTTTGGTTCCCCACTAATGATGTAATCTATAAATATAGGACAATGTTCCTTCAAATGTCCTTCTCCTTTACATTTAGTACACCAAACCTCTTCTCTTACTTCTTTTCCTTTTTGTATATCTTGTAGTTGTAATGTCAGGTTTGCTAGTTGTGTATGTATTTGTACCATACCTGCGCTAGTTTCTCCTACAGGCGAAGCTTCTAGATTCATTGCAATTTCTAATGCTTATGTTTGCGAAGCAACCTTCTATTGCATTAATGGTAATCTAATGTGGGGAAACAACGTAGCTATAAACCACTCTTGGTGCTATTGCGGTGCAATGTCAAATCTAACTTGATCCAATAGGTCTTTGAACTTCTGATCAAATTCCCACAGAGTCTCATTAGGTTTCTGTATTATTTCTTTCAACTCTGTGATGCATTGAGATTCTAATTTAGGCTTCTTAAATTCTCTAATCAACGCAGCTTTGATGTCAACTAGTGTTCTATTCTGTCCAATAGAATATTTCATGAACCATGTTAAAGCTTTATGTCTAAATGTAGTAACTAGTTGGGCTTTCTTTATATCATCATCTTGTACTTGGTTAACATTCCATACAACATCATAGAGAAACCAAAGTTGCTCTGGATCTTCTAGGCCGGTTCCTTTAAAAGCAAGTAACTTTATATCATCTTCCATCCTTGTTCTAGGAGGTGTAGGGTTCTGAAACACTACAGTACTAGCAGCAGTCTGAAATGGTGGAGGTATACCACCATTCAGATTATTCTTTGTATTTGTTCGTGCAGTATTACTACTACTAGTGTCCTGTGAACTAGTAATATTTATTTCAACAACTATAGGTTTATGCAGAGTGATAGGGTGATGGCCAACATGTCTAGGTTCTGTCTCACTATCAAACTCTGCTTGAGATGAGTTTCTATCACTCTATAACTCAGTTTCTAGGGATGTGCGAGGTTCAACTTCGCCAGACCTCTTTCTAGTGATAACTTTCTATCCTTTTCCACTACGCAGAATGCCAATGTATTCATCTGTGTTTTTTAACATTACATACTCAAACCCTAGGAATATGACTTCCTTCTTAATAAACCTTTTGCAACTAATACCATTTTAAAGCATAAACTCAAAATCCCTTGAAAAAGTATCTTTCAGTTGCGTTGGAGGACTTCAAAGTGTCCACAACAAAATCTATAATGTAGATTTACAACAAGATATCCAACCAAAAGTCTACTGCTCTTGAAATCTGGTTACTAATCCCTTTAAGCCTATGTATCAACTCTGAATTCCAAACTGTAGGTTATCCACCCTGAAAATATTTTTTTCTTTCTGCTACCCTAGATATCCACTCATGTAACTTGTTATCAAAATATGCGAATAAAACTTCATGCAAATCAGTAAATATGTATCTCTGTAGCCACTATTCTGTAGTAAGCCGAGGATGTATGTTTTCTTTCTTCGCAAACTCGTGTTCTGTCTGACTCACCCAATTATGTATTTCACTCTTCTATATATTCCACATCAACATGACACATCATCAGAATGTTAGTCCAAAGTAGGCAATGGAACCATTTGTTGGAACTTTCGATGACCCAGGTTCGACAAACCTTCTTGTGGCAACAACAAAACCCCTTTCATTGGCCCTTTCGGCATCAACCTGTAAACAGGCTGAAGTCTCACCCAAATCGAATAAGGGGGGTTACAGAATCAAGCTTCTATAATTGTGGAGATGCATAGATGTGGTTAACAACCACACTAAAAACCTTCTCTAACATCGACTAGCAAAATATAGTGGAAAAATGACTTCGCACTTTGCAGCTAGCGAACAATATACAAAACTATGTTGAATCTCTACTGTATTCACTAGTTAGCTACATATTCATCACTCTAAGTGTTTTTCCTTAACATTCATACATAGGTATTCCATTTAATTAGAATGCAATTACCATTAATTTACGCACAAAAGAAAATACATACACACCATAAAATCGTATATAAAGCACATCACAAACTCAGATGCGTAAACACATAGATTTACGTGGTTCACCCCCAAATGGGAGCTACGTCCACAAGAACTGTTCTTATATTAACTTGGAAGGGTAATAGTTCCCATCTACGCAGTCAACTGCAGACTCTTTTATACAATCAGATCTCTACGCACTCAGCTACAAAGTCTGCTCTCTCCCTTATCGCTAATCTTCCATTATACTTAATCCAACCGAAACATCAACCCAAAACCTAGCCAACCAACCAACCAACCCTTCCTCATACAAAAATACCCTTATAAATAAATTTTCCCAAAGGTCACATATTACAATAACTATGGGCCATCCCCCATAGTACCCAAAACCCCAAAACCCCTGTGGTTCTCCTATAGACCACGCTAAGCTTTAACTTCGTTGTCCCTTTGGCGCCGCTTCCTCTGACTCTGATGCTTTATCTAACTCTGACACTTTCTCTGACAATGCACTTGTTGCTTCTGTAGTGGCCTGCCCTTTACACCACTTTGCTTCATAACTTCCTTCTCATGTAGTAGTCAGGTCGCCGCTCAGCCCTTAACTGCGCCAACTACCTTTGGTTGTCCTTAGTACTTTGTCTTTACTAAGAAAACAAGTCCTTTCTTCTCAACTATGCTTTGCCCCATACCCTCTTCCCGGGATTTGTGGAGTCGCTTTTCTCCCAAAAATGGTTAATGTCAGGCCTCTCCTAACTGTACTTCGCATTTATAACTTCCTCTTCTTGGGCCACGCCCAACAATGCGTGTGAATGCCAAAAAACCAAGATAGCCTCTAACATATATTTAACCATAGTCAGTCGACCACCAATTGAAAACCATTTATACTCCGATGATTTATGTGTTCCAATTAACCAACCTCGATACCTTTTGCCACAACCATTGGTTTTTATTAAAAAACTTAAATATTTAAATCCTCCCTAGAAGTTTATCTCTTTGAATTGAAAGTCCAATAATAATATTTGAACCACCCTTACCTCCAAACCATTGAAACACATGTTGAATTTTTCAAATTTATCTCCATTTTGTGGCCTTTCCATATAGATATAAAATTTAATTCAACCTAGTAGATTCTCTAAAGGTCTCATTTATAAATAATAAGATATCATCGACAAACAAAAGTGGGTAAGATTACAAGAATGACCTATCCTCATTTCTATAATAATAACAATTCTTTTTTCCTCCTTATTTCCTTGCTTAGGTCCTTTACTACCAAAAGGAATAGCAATGAAGATAAAGGACAACCTTGGTGAAGACTTCATGATGGATGGAATGCTTTTTCAACTAAGCCATTAATAAGAATAAGAAGATATGTTGAAGAGATACACTCCATAATACACCTCACTATATGGAAAGTGAATCCCATAAGCAAAAGTCTTGAGTATAGCTAATTGATTTAATCACATGCTTTTGACAAATCCAATTTAAAGATCGATATGGGAATATTTGTAAGTTTGATGTAATGTGTACCCTCCTATGTTTCCCCAATTGCTTCACAAATTTTATTTTATGCCAAAATCCCAAATTGTTCATGTGATTTAACATCTAAGAAAAAAAAATTGACCCTGATAGCCATAACCTTTTGTTGAAAAGATAACTTTGAAGGTACTCCCTCATATTTTTGGTGTGGGTGTGATGAGGGGGACTTGAAAGTTTTTGTTCCTTGTGTATTTATGTAAAAAGTGACTTTTATGTAAATAAAGACATTTTTATACTTTATAAAAGTGGGTCTCACTTAAGTATTTAATAATTATTTTTATTATTAAAGTACATCTATTGTAGACCCTAGATTCCTAGATCTATTCCTAGCCATTGATTAGTTAGTTTATTTGGTAGTTAGGGTTAGGTAATGAAAAATAAAGTATAAAAGAAGAGAAAGGAGCAAAAGAAAAGACACACTCACCATCAAAAGAGAGAGAGGAAGAGATTGAAGAACAAGAAGAGTTCCCAAGGAAGAAAAGGCATGATTTTCAAGGAAAAGGAGAAGCACCCATCCCAAGGATTCCTATAACAGACCGTACATAATTTATTAAAGTCACACGTGTGGAATCGAATCCCAAGAAATTGATTGTGCATTAAATGCATAGTATACAACATTAATTGCGGGCACATGTGGGCTCAAAAATCGAGGCAGAAGAGGAGTAGGTCATACAGTACCAAAAAACTCACAACAGATCATACAATAGATTTTCTACACATATTTCGAGGTTGGCACATATTTTGAGGTTGGCTCAGATTTTGAGGTAATTTGTTACTGCAATGTTTATTGTGAAATTTTGTCAGTAGGGGTTAGAAGAAAAATTCATTGTAAAGAATTTTCTGAGTATGCTCTTCTTAATGAAAAATATTCTTCCTATGGTTCTCCCTAGATTGGGGGTTTTCAAGGTTGAGATTGACCAAAAACATTTGTGTTCTATGTGCTTGCTTAAATTTCAGTATTGAAGGGATTTTGACTTGGTGGTTTTTAATTTCAAAGTATTGTGAGTAAATCTTTAATTAAAACCCTAGATGTTCAAAGTGTTTGAAAAAATGTGTGAATGAGAATTTTCATGCTTATGTCATTTTTCTTCACCTTTGATATAATTTTATACAAACATTTGCATGGGGAAATAGGCCCATATTCATCAACAAGTTTTGCATAGGTGAATTTGTTCCACGACTCCAAGTCTTACCGAGATGTCGATCGGAAAGGTAGGCGTGATGTTAGTTAGGTTTCCCTCGGTTATCGTATCAACTGGAAAGATAGGAGATTGCGGGTAAGGAAAGACATCCGGTGAAACAATTTTTTCAATTGCATTCTCTACTGAATCTAGTGGAAGAAGGAAAGATGATCTATGGTGAAGGTCTTCCCATGGGGGTTCATCCATGCTCATAATATCCATGATTGAATCGTCAAAATGAAAACTCTGGAGTAAAGGATCAGGTAGGGATGAGTTCCACTGTAATGGCAAAGAATGTGAGGTAGATGACACGAGAGAGTGGACATCTTGTAAATCAGGGGCTAATTGGATGGCCTCATATGTAGCTTCTGCGGGGCTAAGAGGCATCACATATCCAATGGAATCCAAATGATATGGATTGGGCACAACCCATTGATCCATCGGGTAATGAGAGGATGAAATCATGTTCACAATGGCAACATGGGAAGGGGGATCTAGTGTTGGAAAGACTCCCATGAGGGATGAATATTTAAGGAGTCCTACCTCCACACTCTCATATATATGCGTCGAGTGTCCTAAAAGAGGGCCCGATTAGAGGAAATTTCAATTTAAAATGGGCCTTCCAAAAATAATACAAATTCCATGTCATCATGTATTAGCCAATCAAAATGCTTTAAAATTCAAAAGGGAGCACCTAAAAAAATTGGAGGGGAAAAATAAAAACTACTTTTTTGGATCGTATTTTCAACTTATATCCGAGTAGGTTTACTCAAATTTCAAGCAGGAGGACTCATTGGATGCATAATTAAATTATGCATCCAATGAGTACCCATGTTGCATACTTTTAACAACACATACACCATGAAAAAATTGAAAACACATTAAAAAACGTGTTTTCTCTCACTAGAAACACATTTTTAAATGTGTTTTCAATTTTTCATGGTGTGGGATGTTGTTAAAAGTATGCAACATGGGTACTCATTGGATGCATAATTTAATTATGCATCCAACTAGTCCTGCTGCTTGAAATTTGAGTAAATCTACAAGGAGATAAGTTAAAAATACTATCAAAAAAAGTAGTTTTTTTACTCTCTCTCTCTATTATTATTTTATTATTATTTTCCTTAGGAGGCCCATTTTTTACCCAAATTTCCTCTAATATGATTGTTCGCAAGATGAGTAGTGGTGTTAGGTCTACATAAATATAATTGGTCGATAGTGGCAATATTCCCTTGGTGGGGAAATTTCACAATGCAGAACATGGATGATGCAACCGCAGTCATGGCATAGAACCAGTTTCAACCAATTAATAGGTTGTAATCCAATGGGGAAACGATGACTTCCACGTTAATGGAAACGATCTTTCCTCCCAACTCGACGGTCAAATATTGTAATAGCTCGTGGGGTTGAAAGCCACGTCCATCAAAGGCTTTCAATGTGGTGGGGGAACGGTTCAACTCGGGAGATCAAATGGCTCACCAACAGGATAATAACACAACTGAGGTAGAGGCTTCTTCATCTAATACAGTATGATGGATGCTTTTCCTAAAAACCTTAGTAATGATTTGGAATGCAAGTTGGTGGGAAAGCTTCGGCTTGAAATACTCTAGCTTGAACATGATGGTGTTGGAGGAATCTAGATCTACAGCTCGAATGGAGGATAATAGGGTCTTACACTGAATGGGACAATTTTGTAAGACTTCTAACGTTGACATAGTAGAAGGATCTTGCGCTAAGTCCTTGACTATATTATAGTTTTGAGCAGCCTGAGCATTTGGATTGAAAATGGATTTTCTAATCGTGCTCTTGGGTGGACGCAATACTGAATCCAGTAAAGGATTCTTTGTGACAAGAGGACCTTGAGGTGAAGGAATGCTAGATGTAGATGCGGGGGATTTTTTAGGATTACCCCTATTAGATTCCTTTGTAGAAGGAGAGTCATATGATCGTGATCGAGTATTTAAGTTGACTATTTCGCTCCGCATCACGAGAACATGAGCGATGGTGGATGGTTCTCCTTGAGAAGGGGATTGTTGTTGTTGTGTAGGGAAGGGATCAGTTAAGACTGTAGTTGTGGGGTTCCCTTTAAGGAACTTTTGCACTTCCTCCCGATGTGGGAATTCTTTGGTGAAGTGATAATCACTGCACAGTAAACAAGGATATTTTACCTTCCGCTTTTGTTTATTGTCTTCAGGATTATGTCTAGGCTCCTGCTGGTTAGAATAATTTTTAGATTTGCCTTTGTTCTTCTTTTTACCACTGTATTTTTGAGGTGAAGTAGATTGAACCAAATTCACTTCCTCAGTGGAAGTAGGGCTGGCTGATTTTTTTGTGTGATGTCTAGCTTGTGTCGCGGGTGGGGTCGAGCTATGATGGATTTGTGATCCACCAGATTGTGTAGCAGGATGGTTGTGAACGAAACCAATGATGCCATTGACATGAGGTCCCATAGGTGGTTTTGCTGGGTCATATGTAGGGTAGGGGGCATAAGGAATGATATCATATAAGGTGCCATATTGGGCATATACAAGTTCTAAATATTGAGCACGAGATATAGCTTGTTCCTCCGTAACGACCCCACCCATAGCTACGTCTTTATCTATGATAGGCAATAGTGACTTCGTGAACCAATCTGCAATGAGTTGGTCCAGAATGGGAGCTTAAATAAGGCGTCGTCTCCTCCCCCACTCATGAATATGATCAGAAATGTGAGTGGCAGTAGTTTGATAGAGAGAAGTCAAAATATCCGTGCCGGTTTCGTAGCGGATCAGTAGCTAAAAGTGAGTCAAAAATGACATATCGAAAGATCGAAAATCAGGAAAGGAATGTGGTGGAAACTCAATGTATCACTTTGCAGCAATACCAGTAAGGGTTCTTTGAAATAACCTCAAACAGATGGAATCATCCATTAAGGAATTTGATGAGCACCATAAGTGATAATTCATAACATGGTTCTTAGGGTCCTCACTAGTTTTTCCATCAAACTTCAAAATATATGAGGGTAACTTCACAGGAATCGTAGGCCAATTTATGCCATGATAAATGGGATCATTAGTCAAACATGAAAAGTTTGGCAGATCAAGTGTATCCAGAAATGGTAATTGTTGGTTCGGCTATGGATATTGGTAATATTGATAAGGCATCGGTGTACCAGTAGGACCATGGATCGATTGATTGTAAGGTCCTCCTGTAGGAAATTGGCCATATGGGGGTGGGCCTCCTGGATTGGGAGGTGGACCTGAAGGGGGTCCTCCTCCTACAGAATAAGGTGTTCCTCCACCAAAATGTGGGGGTCCTCCTCCAAAAGGTGGGAGTCCTCCTCCCCCAGAATAAGGTAGTCCTCCGCCAAAAGGTGGGGGTCCTCCTCCTCTAGAATAAGGTGGTCCTCTGCTAGAATGCGGTAGTCCTCCTCCTCCAGAATAAGGTGGTGGTTGTTGATGTATATGTAACTTCGGAATGTATTTCATATATATATTTATTGTACCCTTATAGAGATGTGTTATTCCTCTATAAGGAAGTGTCATCATTTGTATTGACAAGTGTCGCAAGTGTGTTAACTTGCCGATGGGTTATTAGACCACCTCGATGGGTTCGGTCTTGTATGAGTCATGTGGTTAAAAGGGTTATTATACCACCAAGTGTGGGGTCGGCCCGGATTAAGTTAACCATGGGTTAAGCTAGACATGTAGGCCCCATTAGTTTATTGGGCAGGACAGGACAAGTATAAATAGAGATCGGGAGATCTCTATTTGATCACTCATTACACAGACTTCTCTCATTCGAAAAGTGGTGCACTTGTGAGGATGAGGTTCTGCTGCTAGGAGAAGACTATCTCTTGTACTTTGGTTGTATCATTGCTCTATCTATCTCTGAGGAAGTTATTGGGGTTTTTCACCTTTATGGTTTTCCCCAAGTAAACTTTATGTCTCTTGTGTGCTTGCATTATTGTGTCCATGATTGATATGCTGTAGATATGTTGTACATGTTGTTCTCTCAGTTAAGATCCTAGATCAAATTGAAGTAAATTCTGAAAATCTAATAGTGGTGGTGGTGATGGACCGGATGGTGGGAGAGGTGGTAGGACAACTGGTGGAGGTGGTGGGGGTGGTCCACCGGCTGGAGGTCCAGGTGGTGGAACATTATGGTGCCCCCATGGGGTGTTCATGCTTCTAGGATAGGGTAATCCAGGAAAGACGTTTCCTGGGTATTTTTGTCCTATAACAGTATTATGATGACCCGGATAGATATGCCCCCCCGTGTGATGTGTCCACGTAGGTTGTCCCATGGTTGGGAGAGAACTTCCAACCATACTATAGTTCAAACATGAAGCATGTCCTCCACTCACGTTATGTACACTAACTGGGTGATGTCCCCCAGTTACATTAGGTGCACTAGCTAGGGGTTTCCCCCCAGTTGAAAATTGTCCACTTACTGGAGTGTTCCTAGTAACCGAATATTGGCCACTAATCATAGGTTGACCGGTCACTAATTGTTGACTACTAACTAATGGATGAACTCCACTCGACTATATACTAATAGGTAGATTATAACCTCCCCTCGAATTTTGAGGTGGGGGTGGTGGAGGTAATGTTCCAGTAACATAGTTAATAGTGGCTGAAGGTTTCCCTCCAGTAGTTGGGGTCAAATGAGGTGTTGAATCGGTCTCCTGACTCTGAGGTGTACTCGTCAGGAATAATGGTTGACCTGGTTCATAAGTGGTCAAGGTAGGTGTAGATGTTCCTGGTGAAGAAAAAGATAAAGAATGAATAGGGGAATGATGTTCAATATCTTACACTTCCGGATTAGGTCTAGGTGGAAAAATCTGTGGTCTAATTTCATTACCAAACGTTCCTAAATGGTCATTAGTCTCATAAACAACTGCGAGAAATATGTCATTGGGAACCCATGGAGGAAGCCGATGAAATGGAGTTTCCACCATCAAAAGTGACTCAAAATCATAAACATGATGCCCTAAAGAAGTGTCCCAAAACAATGCAGTTGGACCAAAATTTGTTGATACCGTGTCGTCCTAGGGTTGATTGAAAATCCAGTCTGTGGCTCCAGGATGTCCTTCCATCGAATGATGAAAAGATGTGCCATGTGAAGCAGGTTGTTCCACAATCAAAGGACCCATAGGATCAGTGATAAGTGGATTCGCTGGAGGTGAATAGTTCATTCCTGACCCCATGGTAGAAGTATCTTCTTCACGTGACACAGATGTGATAGGTTGATCCATAGTTTCTCTCAAGTTTTCCTCCTGGTTAAGGGGATATTCAGGTGGCAAGTTTAGAATCCTACGGGATCTTCTTAAAGGTTGATCAGCTAGAATGACTGAACCAAAATTTCTCCTAAGGGTTTTATATACAAAAAGAAAAAATACAATCCAAAATCTACACAAGCTAAAGCCGCAAGCAAACTTATGTGGTAGGTGTGGATTCAATGGTCTGGAACCTCACGGTATTATCAAGGCATTGCAAATCGTGATATACCATAGGTTCCAATAGTTATACTCAGCCCAATATTTTAGAGCACTACTTAGGGAGGATTATGGCCTTACCCCTGACCGCATAACCCGACTACCTGATAGCACATGCGTAGTAGCTCCCCGAATGATGTTATTGGTGTATTTCCATGCCAAGACGACCAATAGGTTAACTTGGATGGTTACATGAATCCTAGTAGGGTATCCCGATATACACAAGGTACATGGGATCTCAAATTCGTAGTGGTGATGTCTAATGCACAACCGCACGACAGGATCCTTCTGATACACTATCGAGTACGTGAAGTACCTTTCTATATACACGGAGGTACATGAAAGTCCATTCGATATACCGATTGGTACGTGGAAGAATTACAAGCCCTCAGGATGCAGTGCAGAAAAATAACGACAGTTGCCACACTTAAATACACTGGAACACGTCTCTAACTTACACACAAGTTTCTATATAGTTTTAACTTAAGGATACCGTTAAATTTTATCTTGACGGTTAAGTGAATGCATGAGGTGTAGTCAAGAATTCAAAAAGATGCAAATCTTAACGACATGCCAAAATGCAAATATTTCTTTTCTTTTCGATGAAAACTAGATAAGGTAAGGAGAAATATTCTTGTTTTCGATAATGAAATGAACAAGTACCTCTATTCGTTCAAAATCAACCATAAAAATCGAAAGCACGCTTCCACTAATCCAACAAAAATGAATAATACACCAAATCCAAATGTTTTTCTTTTTTTCTCTTTTCAAGTTAAGCGAATCTACGAAAAAATGAAAAGAATAATTTCCTTTTGAATGCAATAACTCCTATTTTCCAGAATAATGATAAAAAAGTGGGGATAAAATAAAAAATGCGAAAATTTTCACTATCTTTGGAATGCTTTTGAAAAAGTTCAAATGTACTTAGAATCTTCAAGGAAATGAGGAATAACTTTTTCACAGCCAAGAAAATGAAACTCAATAATAATCTTCCAAACTTCTCAAAGATCTTGTTAATACTTATTCCAAAGCATGAAAGTTCTCTACAACAATTCCAAGAAACAAGCTTGAAATGAAAATAATGAACAATTTTGATTTTCTACTCAAATGCACTCAATATATCTAAGAATGATGCCACTTTCCAAACCTATTATTTAGAAAAATAAGAGAATATACTATTGCAAAAATTGATTGATTGGAAAATCTCAAAGAAAAATAATCACCCAATATCTCAAAAACACACAAAATTGAGAAAAATGACAACAATCAAATATTGGAGGGCTTAGAAGTCAGATCGAACAGATCAAATGGCCTGATGAGGAGTCACAAGAATGAGTGTGATCATGGGGGATTGAAATTTCCCACAACGAGGGATGCACCTGCTTGACTAGCTCAAATCAATACTCAAACTTTAAAAAAAATTCAAGGATGAGGTATGATGGGTTTAGGAGGTTCTATAGCAGACAATGAAAAGCATAGAGAACTAAAAAAACTAAGCCAAAAAACAACTTTGAGAATTTTTAACACTGAGTGAATAGTAATGAAGAGAGACACACCCTGCAAAGGTGCACCAAAGCGTTTGGAGACCCAATGACACACTCTGTACACTAGGAAACCACGTTAGCGATGAAGGCTGCAAATTGACAGAAAGCATCAATGACGAAGTCTGCAAACTAGATAAGTGCGTCATAAATACAATGATGTGGGTGATGAATGGCCCAAGTGCGTCGAGAGAGATCTAAGTAACAAACAATAAAAGTTCTCTAAGAATAAAAAGGTACAAGGCCCAATCAAGATCCCAAACAGATTCTGGATAGCCTAGAGACTCTCTCATGGTCAGATCCAAAAAGAAAAAACAACTTCGAGGATAGAGGCCAATTGGAAAGAAATCAAAGAAACCAAAATGTAATGAAATAAAAAAGCATGGACTACTATCCCCAATGTGGTCGCCAAATTTGTTTACAGACAATCTGTATGAGCAGACTCAAATAGATCTCCCTAGTCTGAATGGTTCAGATCTAGAACAAATGAGTACATAACACGAGTTTCTTTCCTAGATCAATTGAAATGCAAGACATATAAATAGATGGCTTACCTCAAGTGTGCATATCCTTTCTCCTTGCTGCTCCAAGCTCCAAGTCTCGATCTTCAGATCCTTAGCTGCAAAACTAGACAAGACATGTGGAAACAAACAAGTAGTAAAAGCACATGGATGTGAATTGATCTAGATTAACAATCAAAGAAGAAAATCCTAAACATAATTAATACAATATAATTTATGGAAATAAATTGTTTTAAATGTAATAGTAAGGAGGACAAAGGGATAGATGTTATGACCGATGCTTTGATGTCATAACCTCCTTCCAACAATCCTAGCCTCCAAGATTGAATGTTTAGTCTCCTAATGGATGAAGAGGATCACCTAGATAAATTCCACCAGCATAAGAGTACTATATCCCTCCTCCCTTGAAAATGGATAGGGGATTCATATATATAGAGATAAAGGGATAGTAGAGGTTGAGGATTTAGGGGAGAGAATTAAGGGATCATCCCACTAGGTAAGAGGATCGACTACCACCTTCCCAGGTAAGTAGGGATAAGTCTCCACGCCACCCAAGCTTCGAGAAGTCACTCGAAGCTTCTCTTTTTCCATTTTAACCAATCGCCACGCACCTTGCACAAGGGAAACATGCACCAAAGAGTGATCAATGAACCTTGCACAAGAGCACACTGCCTCACCAACGCACTCTGCTAAGTTGCAGAGCTTGTCACCTTGAACCTGGAACACCTTGCTAGATAACGGGGTGCGTCATAGTGACAACAAAAGGTAAAATGGAATGACAACAACTTCTCTTTCACTGTTTTAGCTAAGGGACTTTAGGGATCAGGGCATCCAAAGGACACATGACTCACGATGATGAGATTTTGATGTAACAAATTGAATTTGGGAGCTCCAGAGAACAGATAGAGGTGAGAATTACTATAATAGATAGACTGAGACTCAAATTATCCTAGCCTCAGTCCATGTTTAGGGGCGAAATTTATCCCATGGGCTATTTTTCCATGTTTTTTTTTCCAAAAAATGATTCGCCAATTTGCATTTTTTGAAGCCCCATTTCGCCCAATTTTGATGGGGTAAACGTTTTTCACTCTAAAAATCGCCAAATATTATATAAACTATATAAAATCCTTAGAAATTGAAATAATTTTAGAAAAATATCGCCAAATATTTTATAGTTGACATTTTGAGAATTGGTAAGATTCACCAAGGTTATACATTTTTAAATAAGCATGGGTCCTTAAAAGTATCCCTTCTCCTAGGTTACTCGATTTCTCTCCATTGTAACATCATTGTTCATTATACTGATTATTGGATCATGTGACATTATTTTGTTCCTATCTGAGTTCTCATGCATGATTAATTGTCTGCTCGTTTTTACTGCAATTTTCACTGTAACTCAATTTTTCTGCTCATTCTTTCTCTATGAGGTATACTCAGCTCCATGATATGATATGATTTAGAATTTCACTTGGTATCAGAGCCATTGATCGTAGGTTGAGAAGCTGCTTTCAGTAGTGCACCAGAAGCCTCTGGATTTCTACAACAAATCCTGGTGCCATTGCATTAAATTCATTTGAGAAATCCTTTGAGGTCTAGCTAGGTGTGAAGGATCCAAAAAAATGTTCCTATTATCCTAAATCAGTGCTCAGTAGTAGTCTATCTCCAAAAATTGAGAGTTTTTTGTAAGTTATTGAAAGTTTTTTTGAGTGCAGTAGTTGTAGTAGTAGCAACAATATCACCTTGTATTCGCTCCAACAGTTCTCATGGAGAATACAAACTCTCCTCTCTCTCCTAGGATCCTGATACCCTTCAATTACCTTGATTGGAGGGATGATATGCAGATGGTCTTGCGCAACAAGTCATTGTACATGGTAACAGTTGGAAATAAGGTCGAACCTCAAGTAGCTGTTGAGAAGGCCAAGTATCTGAATAGATTGGATGAAGAATTCGGTTTCATGTGTATTCATATTTGCAGATATCTACTCTTCCACCTAGAAGGATAGAAGAATCTAAGAGAGGTTTGGTTGAAGTTGGAGATCCTCTTTAGAAAACAATATGAGCTAAGGGGCCATATTCTAGAGAATGAGTTGATTTCTCTTCAACCGAGTAGTTTCGAGACCATCCAACAATTATTTTCCAAATTCAAATCTTTGGTCATGCAATGCAAGCAATGTGGCATTGAGAAGAAGGATGAGAATTTGGTACTATCCATTTTGAGAAATCTAGGTCTTGAGTTCTCCATCTTTGTTTATACCTCCCATTCAAGGAGATTGCCAATCTTTGGTTGCAAAATGCCATCTCTAGATGCATTCACCGAAACTCTCATCCAAGAATAAGACAAACTGATTTAGATGGGTGCTTTGCAAGACTCCAAAAATTAGGCTCTTATGGCTGGAGAGTAAAAAAGTGAAAATGTCAAAGGGAAGCACAAGGGAAAAGAGAAGAGGAAATATGAACCCAAGAATAATTCCAAGTCTAGTCCATCGGAAGGAACCTCCAGCTCTAAGAAGGACACACAAAAAGTATTTGAGAAATCCAAGTGTTCCTATTGCAAGAAAGAAAACCACCTAGAGAGATCTTGCATGCAGAAGAATATAGGTTAGATGACCAAACTTCTTGAACAACACAACATTTCCCTTCCAGAAGGCGCAAGAGAGACTGATTCTGAAAGTGAGTCTAATGATCATGAGAGATGGCATGCACTGAAGGCTGGATTTTAACAATCAAAATCCTTTCTCGTAGATTCATGATCCTCCAACCACATAGTTTCCTCCAATGAATCATTTTCTTCCCTAGATCTCAATGATGGTCTGATTATTCACATGGTTGATAACTCTCAGATCTATGCTGAAGGGAAGGGCACAGTGCATCTGGAGCATGGAAAGTTAAAAAATGTTCTATTTGTGCCTTCTTTGTCAACAAATTTGTTGGCTCTTTATCAAATGACTCACATAGGTTCACCGAAGACAATGGTCTTTTGTCTTGACACAATTGAGATTGCATAGATCTCTTCTGGGAAGATTATAGCGAAAGGGTTTGCAAACCATGCCTCAAAGGCATATGAATTCTCTCATTTTTCCATACTCTCTGCTTACTCCATTGGCATTTGATGAAGATCAGAGTGATATCTCTTCTAATGAAGGTGAGGATCAAGATATTGATGTTGAGAATAAATTTCAAGGAGATCCAAATCCAGATCCAACTCCTGCTCCCAATCCATGGCCAAGGCCAATTTGGGATCACAAAGTCCTTGTAGCTGCTGGGAACATAGTTGGGGATCCATCTAACCATAGAACCACTAGATTTTAGTATCATACAAACCTTTCACCATGTCATGCAAATCCACTTCTCTCAGAGAGGTGCTACATGATGGTGGGGTTTGATCCACAATCCCATAAAGAGACTTGCCATGGGGGATCTACAACCAAGTACAAATATCGGTTGATTGAAAAAGGGTACTCAAAGGTTCATGATTTGGACTATAATGAGCCATTCGTTCCAATAGAAATAAGGGTTCCTGAAACACTTGTTTTGGAAAATACAACTTCGACACAGTGGGAGGTACATCAAAGTATCAAATCTAGATCCAGATCCAGATCTAGCACCTACATTGCTATCTTACATAGGAGCATATTTCCAATATTTTTGCAAAGGATTTCACTTAGAAAATTATTTTCCTTCTCTGCTTAGTATGAAGGTTCTTTGAGTTCCCTACTGCTATTACTTTTTGTGTGGGGGGGGTATTTTTTCCATGAGGTTTTTCTCCATTTCCTTGGTTCATGGATAGTAATTTTTATTTTTATAATTTATTAGATTGTATGGGTGACCTTTGGTCTTAGTAACTAGGTCCCATGATGCATAAGTTTGGATTAAGGGGGGGTGTTAGGATATTTTAATACTCCATCCTTATCCTACTTTCATTATTTACAATTTGGTAGCAGTTAGTGACGTTATTTCCCCCCTAGTGGTGTGTAGATGTCATCCAGGACTCAGTATCCACCTAATGCACCCTGCATGCATGATTTTAGGACCACTAGAGGCAGTTCCCTACTTTTTAGGAGCCAACTCAATGTTCTAGTTCAGTCCACCTAAGTTAGCTGACTCTTGTGGGGGGTTTATGATCCCAATGCCATTGATTGTGGCCTCATGTGCCATTTTTTAAGTGATTTGCATGTTAAACTCACTGATGCGCCCTCCTTGTTTAGTTAAATGAGTTTTTGTTGAGTTTAACTGAGTTTGGGAGCTCTGGAGGACTGATAGAGGTGACAATTACTATGTTAGATAGATTGAGACTAGAATTCTCCTAGGTGATTCAAATTCTATCCATTGTAACATAATTGTTCATTATACTGATTATTGGATCATGTGACTTTATTTTATTCCTATCTGAGTTCTCATGCATGATTAATTGTCTGCTCTTTTTTACTACATTTTTCATTGTAACTCAATTTTTATGGTCATTCTTTCTCTATGGGGTATACTCAACTCCATGATCTACTGTGATTTAGAATTTCACAGATGACTCCTCATGTGATTCGAGTGGATTTTGAGTTTTTACACTTACTTTTGGTGTCATTATGAACAATACAAATAGATATCACACCTTATGTTTCACCACAATTAGATCCTTCTACTCAAAGTTATTCAAATTTAAAATGGCGTACCTTTTTTCAAACCCTTAATTGAAGACTGTTTTAGGGATGACTAAAACTGAGGTAAAATTCAAATTTAGATTCCTCTGGGTATGAAAATCCTAGCTATTGTATCCTTAGGTGTTCTATTTCTGATGCCACAGGTCTAACCTAATTCTGATATGCCAATAGAACGTTATTTTGAATCTCCCAACATTTCTTATTTTTTGTCCTTTCAGAAGTTCAAATTTGTATAGACTGCCACATGTCCAATATTTTGGATCTGAGTCTTAAAATTATACCACATATACTGTTTTCTGTACTCTTTCTGATGCGACTAGTCTCACTCAATTTGGACCTCGCATGCCCCATATATGACCTTTTCCCATAGAACACCTATTTTAGACTAGTCAAAACCCCTATATTACTAGGACAATATATCCTAACTTGTGATATCTCAGGACCTGAATTTCGGACCACAAATAGTTCGGCCTATTACAAAAAGTGGGTTTTTAATATCGTTGTTTGAATCCTTGTAGAAAATAATTGTAGCGAAAATTACAAGATGACTAATTTTGAAGAATCCAGTCCCGAGGAAAGAGATCTGATACCAAATGTTATGCAACCAAGTCCCATATATGGTATAAAATAGCTGAAATAGACCATAAGAAGTTGATCCATGCCTTAATAATAAAGAATTGAGATGAATAACAATATTCTTCGAGGGAGGAACCTACTTACACAATGTACTAAGTACATAAGACAAGACAAGATACAATGATGACTAAATGAAAAGGACTCCTTCCTATATATAGGAGACAACGCGGTAAAATAAAAACTAATAGACCCACTAATACACCCAAGCCGACATCAATAATATGTAATAAACCATAATAAATGGGGTAATTTTCCACTACATAGGGGGTAATGTGCCAATATTTAGGGCTTAACAAAAGGCATCCTCAACAAATCCAAAAGGAAACATGAGTCCAAAAGTTCCAAAGACCCATTAAAAGAAGAGGTTGTGTGGCTGAAAAATTGTTAACCCGTGCTATAGTGCATGTTATCATTTCAGTACCCGTGTGATACTCGTGCAGATTTTCCTTTGATAGTCATGCTACTATCAAAACAACTAGACCACCTACTTCCCACGGTGCAATGAAGGTTCCATCACCTCCAAGAACTTGAATTTATCTCCTCGCACACTTGGTGGCATTAAATAGCGCCCTTGGTGTACCTTGGAACTAGTTCATGGATTGGATGAGTTCACATTTGGATCTAGTTGTTTATTGGCCACATCTTGGCCTATAAAAGAAATCCATTGACATGCATTTTATAGAGAAAAAAGAGGATAAAGTTTATGCTGTTGGATTTGTGTTGGAGATTCCTCATAGCCCACCTCTTCCTACCTTTGTAAGCATTCCCAAGCTCCCTTGGCACCTTCCTTCAAGGGTAAAGAGTTTCTCTCCATTGTTCTATCACCCACTTAGAATATACTTTGGATAAGAAGGACCTCCATAAGGGATATTGTTTCCTTCCCTTGAATCCCACACCTCCTAGGTGTTGTATAGATTCACCATTGGGAAATACAAAGTGGTTTTGCATACATTTGGTTATTGTTGGAGTTTGAATTCTCCCCCCATTTCCTTTTGTTGTATTTTGTTCATTTTTCTTTCTTTTATGTGAATTCCATGAACAAGCTCTTGTAGGATCATTTGGAGGACAACCAATCACCACACAAGGGCTCCAAGGACCGAGGCCTTGCTACAACCTACAAGGCCTAGGCCCTTATGAAGTGGAGGGATGCACACATGTGCAATTTTTTCCACAACACTTTTCTTGTTGCTCTTTGCTTCTCTATTCAATAGCAATTTTCAGGGCATCATCCTCATGTGCCTCCCTCGCAGTTTCCTTTTTCCATTTTAACTTGGAGGATGTGACTGTACTATCTTGTCCTTTTCTCAACTTACGTGACACTTCTTCTAGATTTTTGAGCCTTAGATATAAATCTTCTTTTATGTCTCTTTCATGAGTATAAGAAAAAATGAATTTTACTAACTAGTATTGTCACGTCCTTTCCCGTCGATCCAACACAAGGAAGGGAACATGACTAACATTATGGGATTTTACAAAAACTCATCCCTATTCATTATGAACAAATTCATAGAAAATAAAACACATGTGTGCATATGTCATTCGAAATAAACATGCACAACGAAATTAAACTATCCACACACATTTCACATGCATTCAACATATCAATAACAAACATCAAATAATTAAAACATTGTAGAAGTAAACACATAGAGAATACTCATCTTGAAGGTGAAGTTGTCCCAAGCAACTAGCTATGCAGCTGCAATGTTAATCCACCCAACTATAGGCCAATTGTGTTCATCAATATCTCAACACAATCGCCACCCCCGAGATGGGCATGATTTCCACAAGGAATGGGAATAGTCAAACCCATGCACAACAAAATGAACACCACATCTAAGCCAAGTCAGACCAAAGCTGGGTTTATCAAGCCAAATGTGAACCCTTCTATTTTTGGATGCTTTCCCTCAAGCTCAAGCCAAAGCAATGGATACCCATAACCCATGCCCCATCATACTCTTTCCACACACAACAAGCACAATTGTTGGCATGGATAAACATTTTTACTATGGGATTCACAAACAAGATGTCCTTGGGTTTTCCCCAAATCGTGGCCAGTAAAAAACGAATTGTGAGAAGGGGAAAATCAACCACAGGGAGAAAAACGATTTTCCCATGGGTATTTGAGCATCCAAATGGCTAAAACCGGCCTCAATGAAACCCTAGGGACCCCAAAATAGATTCCTCTTCTTCCCCACTATTCTATATCACAAAAACTCCCTCCTAGCTAGATAAAAATGGAGAAAACTCAGAAAATCATGGGAGAAAAAATCCAAGTAGCTTCAAACTTGTGAGAGAGCAAAACCTCTCTATGAAGAATGGATTGGGGAGAAATTTCATGGTTCTTTTCTTCCCAAGGAAGCAAAACACGTTTTTCCAAAATGGTGGCTTTCCCATACTCAAATTTTGGACATTCATACCTCACCATTTCCCCAAATAATAACTATTTCAACCAACTCTTGGGAGAAATAAATGATTGCGTACAAAAGTCAACATGGGTAGTTTCATGGGTTCTTTCATTGAAACTTGGATTGAATTTATTGGCTCCAAGGGACTGAATATTTCCCTCCCAATTCCTTGTAAAAATCATGCTCCCATACTCTTGTTGCATTGCATTGCATAGCTAGTTGTGGGTATTTTATTAAAATGCATATTTACATGATATTTACAATTTCTATTGTGCCTGGATAGCACACAAACCATATGCATCAATTTTAACACTAGATCAATGGTGTGGGCTTGGCCTTGAGATCCTCACCACGATTTTATAACAATATTACATCATTTACATTTTTAATGCAATGGGGTCAAAATCGGGATATTACAAGTATTTCCTTTATATTGCTTCTTTGGAATCATGTCACTTAAATAGTTTGTTTCAGAAATGAAATTTTATGAGAGATTGAAATTTTCCATATCTCTCACAAAATCTACTTCCAACAATTAGAACCAAATGGGCCCACATATATTTCTTATTGTTTGATTAAATGGATCCCACTCCGTTGATGTAAGATTAATATGCAATTTCCAACAACACTAACTTGTGAGTAACATAGAGTGAAAATATATGGGAAGGTTGAGATCCACCATAGATCCTCAGATAACAAAGTTCTTTAGTAAGATACCCATCATCATATTTTTCATCACTTCAAAGGTTGTTTATGACATGCATGGAGTTGGCTTGTCACAGATCAGAGTGTATAATGGTTGAATAAATTCATCACATATTCTATGGTGATTTTTCACATATTTGTATTCCCATAATATGCTACAATACACATGCATTGTTGGTTCTAATGACTTCTACTGTCATTTGGTTCCAAGGATTGAATTTGCTTCACACACCATATCTAAGAGATAAGAGGACATATAACATTCATATATTTTTCCGTCAACTAAGATCTATGTTGGTCATTTGTGACTACTTTGTGCATCAATGGGATGCAAGAGTCATGCAAAGTGGATACATATTTTTATCCATATAACTGGGAAATCAGCATTGATATTTTCTGATACAAAGTGTGGAGGAACTTAGTGGTATACAAGACATTTTGTCTAGCTTTGAATCTTTTACTCTTCACCCACCATTTTTTAAGCATTCATTAATATCTAGTGGCCATACCTCAAGCCATTCCTCTGTTATGTTGATCTCCACCTCTAGGAATTTATAGTACTGGTTTATGTGAGAGGGTTGGAAGGAAGCAATTACTATGAGTCCTCCCCCATTCATGAAAATCCTATTCATTGTTGTCTACTTTGGGAAGTATCTAAGAAACTACATCAACACATGGAAATACCTCTGGCCGATATGAAACTCGATAGAGCTTTGATCTCCTCTCGTTTTGGTATACCCATGGGTGGTCATTGCCTTCTTCTAAAATGGGGAATAAGGAATAAATCTCATTATTCAATAGAATATAGCTCTTCCCACTTGTACATTGGTGTCAACTTCTCAAAATCTGAGCCTCTTGACTTCTCTTCTTTTGTCCTTTCAAATTTCATTATATAAGAATATGGTGGTGCAATAAGATAGTCTTTAATATCACATAGATAATAATAATAAAAAATCAAAGATGGCTAAAAAGCATGACACCAAACATATTAGCAATGTAAGTACGAAAATGAGGGAGACACCATTGCGTGAGATGCAACAATAATAGTAAAGTGTAATTATTATATACATCACAAAAAAAATGATGATAATTCAAAAGGGGTCCACAATATAAGTTACTAGAATTTTCATCGATGTTAGTACCATGACGGTTAATGGTAATATGACTTCAATAAATAAAAATTCCAGCAGAACCAATTTTCAAATTGGCAAATATTTTAGTGTGGAGGATAATTTTGAGATTTGAAAAATATTCGATATAAATTTTAACATTGGGAAAAAAACCACTCAAAATATATGATTTCTATTGAACTTTGTTAAATGGTTGTGAAATCCATTAAGTTGTCTTGATTAGCTATAAAAAAGTATAGTTTTCATTAGTAAATTACTAAAATATCAATATAAAATAAGTCACTTAATTCATTCAATTTGAATATTTACATTCATTTTAAAGGTTTTTAACATGTCGTTTTAAAGAGGAGATCAGTGTATCGAGTGAAACGAAGTGCTTTACAATCCAGTATGGGGGAGATCTTCTAACATGTGATGTAACGTTACATCTAATAAAACGTAAAAAGTATTTTAAAAAAATCCTATAACCATCTAATAAAACGTAAAAAGTATTTAAAAAAAATCATGTTGGTTCATAAAATAAAATATTATGAAAAGTAATTAAAAAATAGATGTTTGTTTATAAAATAAAAACTTAAAACTTAAATCCTAATCTATCAATCAAGAGAGATCAAATTTCTTGAGTTTAAATTTAAAAAAAGAAATACACCTCAAGAAATTGGATCCCTCTTGGTGCTTGATAGATACATGTCTAAGATGGATCTACGTTGATAGACTACCAAACCTGTTGCTTTTACTTGTTGAGAAACAAGATGTTTGTCACTTTCTAATATATGAAGGCCTTTCAACAATTGAGTCTAGTAAACCATTATTTTTTGTTAAAAATTTCACAAATATTCGTATAGTTTAGTGTTTCAAATTCCTGTGGTTGGTTATGTTGCTAGATTGGCATTTCGAATTACCCATAGTAGACATTTTTATTAGTCCCTGCTCCGCAGGGATTATAGCGATAGGTTGGTCGCCCAATTTCGTTGACCGTCATTGTTTCAATTTTTTAAATCTAATCTTGATTAAAGTTTTTCAAATTTTTATTATTAAAATCAATTTACTAAAAATTAAAAATAAATTTTTGAAATTTCAAAATTAGATTATTTATTTTTTGATTGGTGTAACACACCGATTTGACAAATTTCCTCTGGTGTGCAAAATAATTATGGAATTATAAAAATAATAAAATATATAAAATTGAAATAAACAAACAAAAACTTGCCACGTGCACTTGGCAACACTTGGCAACATCACTTCATTTAATACATTAATTAATTTAATATATGAAAGATTTGACAACAGCCATGTCTCGCTCCAGCACCTTGCTTGGCTTCTCCATGTCAGGCTCAAGCACTCAGAGCATTATATTCGAGAAATTGATCACTTAAATCTCCGAATTCGAACATACTAGGTCTCTGATGATCCGGCACAACCCTAATGAACGCCATGAGACCCATTGCAGACAAGGCCGAAGAACACAGAACTCGACAACCGACCGTCCGCGTCCTGCTTCCTGCTAAAGAAGGTCAAAATCTCATCATCCATATAAACGAAAACACATTGCTTCCTCTACACGTTACACAGACATCCATCCAGCTTAATGAAAAAATTTTAAAAAAAAATTAGAAAATTGATAAGGTAAGGATTGTTGTTTAAATCAGTAATTGTACTCTGAATCCCACTGGCTTTTCTGTTAATCCAATCTAGAAAAGAAAGAAATGCGTTTAGTATTTCTGCATTCGGTTGACCCAGTTGTGTGCATTGAAGGCCTAAGCGGGTTTTTTTTAATGAATGCAGATATGATTTTAATGTTCTTCCGGATATTAGCAATATGTCATATAGCCATTCCAGAACAAGATGAAGAGATTGGTACTGTAACTTATGAAGCAGAATCACCAGAAAAAAGGGGGCTTTTGTTATTGCTACACGAGAGTTTAGTTTTAAGTTCTGCAAGCGAACACAATCGAGTGTGTTGATCAAGAAGTGGGATCATATTTTGGACAAAATGTTGAGAGGTGAGAATCTGAAATAGCTTTCTCAAGATCAATCTCACCTATATTTTTCATATTACTACATACTGTACTAGACAAATGAAATTTTTTACAGGGTGTACAAGCTGCTTAATCTATTGGAATTCAACAGCACACACAAATGTATGTCTGTCATTGTGCATGATGAGGATGGGCGGATATTTCTACTAATCAAAATTGCAGATAGGTCGATGGTTTTATACTGATCCTAGATATTGCTTATTATCATGGAATAACTTGGTCCATCGATTAGAGGGCAAGTGTGTGGAGATCGAATATCAGATGGGATGATTGACTCCCCTAGTCTTCCCGCTGAAATCACTCGAGATTGCTTGCTCATAGTGCCTTACAAATCACACGAGAAGCTCAAAGTTGTGTGCAGAAATTGGGAGGCCTGTATATGATCCCGTGAAGGTTTCCTGGGAAAGGCTTTCTCCAATTCCATTCTTTCCCCAACGACTTCCACTATTCTCTCAATGCTTTTCCGTGAATTGGAATTTGCTTTTCATCGATGGATGGCACCCATCCCTTTGGATGCCGATGGATGGCACCCATCCCTTTGAATCGGCACAGGGGGCAAGTTTCTCAATATATCTCTATTAATCAATCAATGCATTCAGTAACGACAGCAACACAATCGCAGATTTGAATGGCAATAGCCTTGAAATTTCGACATGGCCTGGAAACTGCAGCTCTACATTTCCATGTCGCGACATAGATTAACAACGCCAGATACTTAATGGTGTTGCGTGGAGGATAATAAAAATCTCTGTTCGGTTGAGTTTGCTTATCCATTGACAAATGTGTAACACAAGAATAGGATTCCCAGAATTTGGATTTCAAAACCAGATTCTAACAATTGAGCGGAATGTAAGCGGTTCTTGGTCAAAATTGATATGACCGTCGTTTAGCACACAATGATTTGTTATACAGAATGAAATGCAGTCATTGATTTCTAATAAATTTCAGCGCTATTCATTTAATACAATATTTTTTTCACCGTGCTGATTTTCTAGCTCTTTCTGTATTAAATGAATAAAATGGAAATCAATAGGAAAAAGAATACGATAACATACCCTCATTCGCAAGTCCAAAGTGGAAAGCAACAGAATGACTAAATAAAATCAAGTCCTCCACCCCTTAACCTCCATCCTACTGATCTCACCCTTAAGAGCACGATTTCTGCCATCTTATTATGCTGTGCACAAACTAGTAGTACAGACAGCCGCTGTAATCCTGCAGCCTCGCGTTTTTCTCTGATTAACACCCTTTCTTGCACAAGGGCAATGCCAAGTCCAACAGAGAACGCGTGTACGGTAGAGCGTACACATGGCCTGTGGTTCATGCATGCTACATCCATCAGGTGGCGGAAGGAAGAGACAGCTGTATGTTTCTTAATGCTATGGATCACATCGCAATTGTATTAGATTCACAACATGTCACAATGCTATGGATCGTAACTATAGAATTTGTCACGTGTCATAATGTTATGGACTTAGTCATATTGGATTCATCACGTGTTATAATGTGATGGATTGTCACATGTCATAAGGCATGGATCAAATCATTAATCATCACAAATTTTAATAGTAGCCTCAACTTTTTATGTTTAGATAGTAAAATTTGCTATATCACAATGCACAATGCTAATTGATATATTATATCTTTTATGAGTACTAATCATATATGATTGGAGATATTAAAACCAAAATGGTGATACCATATGGGTTGTACGTGATGTCTATTAACTAATTTTGTTTCAAAATTATTATGCAATTTATGAGGTAACTTTGAACATCTAACATGTTGGCAACGTGGTTGGGATGAGCATGGAATATGAATACCAAACCTCATTATTGAAATTCTGAACAACTAACATGTTGGAAACGTGGTTGGGATGAGCATGTTCATGGATGATGAAAATCCAATGACAAGTTCATGAGTTGGTTGTGTAGTACGTCGGTCGATGTTTGGTTTGGGGAAGGGAGGAGGATGGCCACAACCCTAAGTGCATGGCGACAACAACGCACATGGCCACAAGTGTTATTCTTGATAGGTGCATATCGTGTTCTTGACAATTGTTGAGGTGCATATCGATATCACATTGAATTGACACAAGGAAAAGCTGGCATTCACCCAAGAATATATTGCCATTCCTTTTTTGTCTTTGGAGACTTGTGCCATCAAAACACGTTTCATACCTTAACTTTATCTTTGACATTTAATGGGTACTTCTTCAAGAACGTCAATGAGTTTATAATAGAAAGTTAAATTATATTAATAATTTTACATGACACTAAAAACCCAATGGAGTGCTACCTGCCCTTAAGAACCAGTTGTAGATTGAACGCTTAAGAGGTACGGTACTTAGAACTTATGACATTATATTAAAAATTTAAATATTAATTAATTTTAAATATTGATTGTAACGTCTTAAAATAGTTAATGATTATAATTTTTAAAACATTTTAATAAAACAATTATACTCTTATGTTTATTGTAACTATATAACTGATTTTTCACGCTAAGTATGAATTAAGTTTAGGTATTTGTTTATATAATTTAACTTATTCTTAATGATCTTTGCTTACAAACCAATTATATGGCCAACCTATTGCCATAAAACTCTACATTTCTTGAATGGAACGAAGAAGAATGAGTTGTGTGCCTGTGTGTTTGACGGGTGTATAAAGTTTGTTTTTGCATATATATATAACCTTTTAATAGTCGATTCAAAGAATTCCGATTGGCTTCCTTTTCAAATGCGGTTGTGCAAACTTTTTTGGACAATAAATACATTTGTAATCTTGATCCTGCTTGTTAACACCCAAAAAGTGCTCACTAGCTCATTTCCCTATTCACATGACCCATTTATCCACTTTTTCACCATCAGAGCCTCTGAAACCAACAAAAGGTCACCAAAAGACCTGAGTACACCCCTTTTTCCATTAAAAAAGATTATTTTTCCCAAAAAAGCATAAAAAACCCTAAAAAAGGGTCCAAATTCCCAAAAATATTAAAAAGGGAATTAAAATATTATTTTTATTCAAAAAATGAAAAAGGAGGGAAAAGTACCTAAACCATGTTGGTCAATACCATTTGGTTTCCACAAAACCACAAATGGTATTTCCCACCACCAAAACCTATAAAATGGTGGTAGGGGCTCCTCATTTCACATCCATCCATTATCTCATCCTTATGCTGTTGAAATCTCTCTTGAGCATTTTAGCCATTGCAAACCACATTGGAGAAGAGACCATTAGAGATTGGAGTTGCTCATCCTTGGAGCCATTCAACCTCACCATTAGAGTTATTGATTCCGCAAGCACTTGCTTGCCCCATTCTTTCAAAACAAATTCATTATTCTACATTGTCTTGTTCTTGATTTTAAATTATTTTTGTTATTTGCTTAATATCTTTGCATAGATCCATGAATAGTCTTGTTTAGTTAGTTTGTTCTTTGCTTTTATTTGAAACTGCTGCTACTAGTTAGCAGGTGCCCATAGCACTAAGCCTGGTTGCAAAACCGGGCCAACAGTTTTTGGCGACTCTGCTGGGTTTTGAACAATAGATCTCTAGTTTTGCTTCTAATCTTAGTTTTTTATTAGTTTTTAACCTTTAGATCCATAGATCTGCCATCTTAGACAGCAGATCCATTGCTGCTCTAAGTTTTGGCCTCATCTATTGCCATTAACAGCCCGAAATTCTTGATTTTCGGGTTCGTTTTTCGGCTTCCGTGCACGGATTTCGCCTCGCGGTTTTTAACCTGACAGTCGCGCGGTCCATCGCGGCTTTCGGCCTTTTTTCCGCGCGGTCCATCGCGGCTTTCGGCCTTTTTTCCGCGCGGTCCATCGCGTCTTTTGGCCTTTTTTCCGCGCGGTTCACCGCGGCTTTGCGGCCTGTTTCCGCGCTGCACATCGCGGCTTCGCGGTCAAAACCCGCGCTGCCCATCGCGACTGTGCGACAGAAACCCGCGCGGTCCATCGCGACTTTTGGCCCAAAACCTGCGCGGTCCATCGCGAATTTTAGCCCAAAACCCGTGCGGTCCATCGCGACTTTTAGCCCAAAACCCGCGCGGTCCATGTGATTTTTTGACCGCGCAGCTCAATTTTCAAACGACCATATCTCCCTCTCCCGAACTCCGTTTGGAATGATTTTTTTTTCAAATTGGGTGTTTTCGATCAAGGAATCCAAATATGCTATTAGATTTAAGAAATTTTCCATAGAAATTTATCTAATATTGTATTTTAGTGTTATTTATCACTTCAGTTCACCCATTTTGGCTCATATTTTATAGTACTAAGATTCCAACATTGTTTACAGCCATATGAACATTTTACTATTTAGAATGCACATGTGAAAGAAGTCTTTTTAAAAATTTTCATCAATTGAAAGAAAGATCTATTTTTGTATTTTTATCTAGATTAAAAAAAAATTCCTGTTTACTTCTTTAAAATCTTGCCCTCAGCAATTTACTTGAAAAAAGAAATCCATTTATTTCTTTTAAAGAAGTCTATTATTTGCTTTCAGAAATCAAAAGATCCATTATTTTTTGAGTTGATATTTGCAAAGCAATTTAATTCCCATTTATTTGAAAAAGTCATTTGCTTTTTTATTTTTTCAAAGCTCCTTTGTTTTGTGAAAATTTCCTATAAAGCATTTACATTTTTCAAGTTCAGTTTACAACACCTCACGTGCACTCACACGATCACTTAATTGAACTAAGCCTTAAAACGTACCCTAATTTGAACACACTTTTAACCCCACTTGGGGAACACTAAAAGAATTCTTGTAGCTAGGTAGTATTGGGGGGATAGGTGTTCCAATAACACCCCTCAGTTCTTACATCTGAGACATAGAAGTTGTCCAATTAGGGAGCTAAAATCTCTTAGTACTTTTTGGCGTGGTCACAACCGGTTTGTGGGAAGGCCTCTCCCTTAGGAGGGTTGAAGTCGCGAGGATGGTTCCGGAAGCCTGAGTGGAATACCGAAATCCATTCAGTAACCGAAGGGCTACCATTCGCAGTTCTCGGGATATCCTTGTATTGGGATATTGCGATCAAAGGACCAAACGGAAGATTTACCTTTTCTCGACGCGTCATGAACGAAGTATCCTAGTAGCCTGTCTTTAGGATTGATTACCCGGTGTCCCTCCCGGTAGGGGGATATCTAGCCGTTGTCTCAGCACTCATATTGTCTGACTTGGATTTCATCACCTTGCAGAGGATATCGTTTGTTTGAGTCACAATACTTTTAGTTAGGTGTTTGCATGATTTCAACCTACCTGTGGTCTAGTTACACCTATTTTTTCTAGGAGCCGTTTGCATGTTGGTATTCTAACCAGTTGTTGCATTCCTCCACTTATTGTAGTACAGCTGCTAGGATAAGTGCCTTTTTTGAGGTTGATTTTTTGGCCTGAGAGCCTTCTTTTTTCACTCCCCTTCTTGCACCCTTGGTTGCATTAGGGTTTTGAGTCTTTTATATATGTATCACCACCTGATACTTAAACAAATTTTTTACACAAAAACCTAATTCTCACCATTGAGAATTTTAGACGCTCTCGTCGTCTACAGGGCGAACTCCCAGAGTTTAGTCCACTTGGCTCTCCACGTCACGGACGCAGAGCCCTATCCCTTGATTCGACACATCGTCAATCAACTAGACAGTCATCCGATTCTGACACACCTCACTTCACTTTTGATTTGGAGGTAGAATCCGAACAACCCACAGAGTTACCACCAACCACCATTATGGCTGGAACACCATTTGATCCATTGTTTACAAGCACCATAGGTGAGACACCCACAGACCCTTCTGCGGTGGTGCCATCCATCGCAACAACCACCCCCCTGGGTATGCCCAACATGGGTAACACTCCACATTTAGGAATGCCCAACACAGGGCCACCACCCGTCATAGGTATACCCAACATAGGGGTCACACCCCCTCTGGTTTCCACAAACCCTATCCTAGGAATCCCCACTGCTATTCCTAACCCAAGTGTAACCCATGTTGCACTTGGAGGCGCTGGCCCATACCAGAATACACCTATTAGAGGGCACATACCCTCCATACCTAGCATACCTTTAGGCGCTACTGGACCCCTACACCATACCACAATGGCTAGGCATGTCCTAGTTCCAGTTACCACATCTGCTAGCTTACCATACATGGCAAGTCTGAACCTGCCAGAATTAGATAGGATAACAAATGACCCCATCAGACATGATCCTGTGTGGCCTCATATGCCCACCAAACTTCCCTCTGACATCCCTAAGTTTGAAGGTAAGCCAGGGGAAGACCCCCAGAACCATATCATGTCCTTCCATTTATGGTGTTCCTCCAACTCCATAGTGGACGACTCAATCCGCCTCCGGCTTTTACAACGCACCTTCACTGGCTCTGCAGCCAAGTGGTATATCGAGCAGCCTCATGGGACGCATGCCACCTTTACCTCCCTTGCCTCGACCTTCCTGCAGTTCTTTCAGTTACCTGTCCGCTATGATGCGGGCGTCGAGATCCTACTGTCTTGCAGACAAACCACGGCCACCCACATCACTGACCACATTCATGAGTGGCGTCGACGCCGAAGCCTCTGTAAAATTAAGTTAGACGACCGTATCTTTTTAGATTGGTTTCTAAAATCCCTCCTCCCTCTTATTGCGAAGGATGTGGCATCTGAAAGACCCCAGTCTGAAGAAGAGGCCATCCTCAAAGCCCAACAGTTTGATCTCATCTACGCCCAGTCGGGTTATTTATACACAATCATACCAGACACCCCACGAGGTGACTCCTCACGTGGTGACGCACCGGGGGCATCACATGCCGCTAATGGCATCATTGGCCAAATCACCCCGCAACCTAAACCTTTCAGCATGGTGAGCACCATGCCCGCCCCAGATCTCTCTAGGGCTACATCCAGTTCAGGAGCAACAACTTCTTATGCTCCAACAAATCAGACCCATCACATTCATGGACCCTCTTGTCCACAACATTGTTATGGGCAAGCGCCATCAACATATGTACCTCCTACATACTATGCTCAACCTGCTACACAGAACCCCATTCAGTTCTCACCACAACCGTTGCAGTACCCACAGCAAACTGCACCAGCTAATCCACCACACCCAATAGCTCAGGGGTACCAACAACCCCAACAGGCAACTGGACCACCTCCAGCTCCACCTGCATACTACACACCGCAACCTGCTCCCGCACCTGCGGCTCCCCAGAATCCCCCCAATGCTCAAGGGCATGTGTACGCACAACAACATCAGCCCCAATACCAAAATAACCAACGCAGCCAGGGTGGGCAACCAAACCGCGGAAGAGGACGCAACCGTGGAAACAACCAAAACCATAACCAAGCTCCACAACCTACCCATCCTCCGCAAAACAATAACGCGGCGCCCGCTCATCAGAATCCTGATCGGCCACCTAAGCAAGCCAAAAATGCTAATTTACGAACAAACCATCCTTGTTCCATTTGCGGTGTCTATGGCCACTATACCCATGCTTGCCCACATCTGGAGCGAGCTCGACAACTATGGATAGATGACGCCCATCGTCAGGGGCAGGCGGCTCCTCAGCCGCCACCCAACCCCCCACCACCTCAGCAACAACCTTTGGTGTTACAAAACCCTTTTCCCACACAAGGAGTGGTGAACACTCAACCGTTAGCCCCCCCACAGGGCAACGTGCAACCACAACAAATCGCTTACGCCGCTCCTGATCAACCCATGTTTGATTCAGGCACTCACCACTTATTGATGATGTCCACTGCTGACGTCAATATCCAAACCCGTCGGAACCAGTATGGCCCTACCTCCGAAGCCCCCCCCGCCGATAAGGATACTAACGCTAATCCCACCGATCAGACGTTATGGATACCACCTCTTCCACTCGATGGCGCCTCTAAAGCACCTCGTTTCCCACTCCGCCGTATCAACAACAACCCCAATGCACGGGCTGCGTCAAATTACAACATCGTAGATGACTTAGCCCAGTCTCCTGCAGCCATGTCTGCTTTAGAGGTTTTGAAGAACTGTCCTTCGCAGCGCAAAACTTTGCTCTCTGCCATCGGCGCCATAGACCCCAATGATTCACAGCTGATCGCATTCGATTTAGACCAGTCTGAACCACGCCTGCCGTCCTCTTTAGCATTCCAAGTTTCCGTTTCTGTTCGGAATCTTGTCATCCATCGGTGCATTATCGATGAAGGGGCCTCCACATGCGTCATGTCCACATTCGTTTGGCAGAAGTTGGGATCCCCTACTCTCCAGCAGTCCACCACTGCATTACGAGCTTATGACGGCCGTTCGGCTCAACCCCAAGGTCTTTTAGCCAATGTCCCTGTCCAACTGGCGGGTAAAACCGTGCTCATTGACATTGAGGTCATCAATGCCCAACTAGACTATAACCTTTTACTTGGTCGCAGCTACATGTATGCCATGCGGGCTGTTGCCTCATCCGTATTTCGCACCATGCAGTTCCCCCATGAGGGACGCGTGGTCAAGGTCGACCAGCTCACCTATTACGATCCCAAGGCCCCTGCCACACCTGAAAATGTTCTCCCCATGGTTGAACAACCTGTTTGTGGTGCAACTACCTCATTCATTTCCTCAGTAGGACCCGGACTTTACTCCGAGGCACCGATGACCTCTACATTCCAGGCCTTTCCACCACCGTCACCGGAGACCCAGGTCGCTAACCTCTGCACTCTTTCACAAACACCCGGTAATCAACCCTCCTTGTTACCCAAACCACCATTGGTCCCTAGTCACATCGGTGTTACACCTATCCACACAATCCCCTTTCTATTTCCTCCTTCGGGTGTAGTAAGCGCCCCGGTTATGGCTACCCTTAGTCTCCCCAGGTTAACATTGGGATTACCCGTGTGGTATATTATGCCTCCCGTTCCTCCACCGACACCAAATGTCATCCTGCAACCGGTGCAACCCGTTGTTACTTCTACCCAACCACCTCCCGGTATCACTACTCCTTCGTCATCGACGAATCCCCCTCCACTCATCAGGCCCACTGGGGGCAGAGGCCCACAACCATACACTGCGGTACCCCCACCCAAGGCAGTTAAAACTCCCCCCGTATTCCGTGCTCCTCCAAAATGCTCGCTGTGTGATGAGTTAGGCCATCCAACCCATCAGTGTCCACAGTTACCTGCATTGCAGGAACACATGCAAATGTTGGACGACGACCCCAACATCTCGGTGGTCAAACTAGATCCAAACCCTATGCCTCGTGATAAATCACTACGTACCAACCACCCATGTGCGATATGCGGTATTTACGGCCACTACTCCCACAACTGTCCTGACATCCCAGACTACAGAGCAGCTCTCTACGAGATGAACAATTTGGACCTAGAGACGGCACCCCCTACTATCGAGGAGATCTACCCTCCCGCATCATCCTCATCCGGAGAGATTAACACCATCTACATGATCTCTTCGACTACCACTACCTCATCACTCGATTTGACCACTCAAAGCTCCCGCAATGATGAAGAAATTCTAGAGGCTCCTACTGCCCTTAATCATCCCTGGGAAGACATGCACGATCGTCCATACTTCCTCCCGGAAGAGACTTCATCCACCATCGCTACGCAATCCGCGGTTGAGTCCAAAGAGTTCTTTCCTACTAGAGTCGACTGGTTAAAGGATCCGATAGCCGATATTTCTCCCGTCATCCACATTGACATCTCTGACCCACTTGATGCCCTTCATACCATTACATTAGGAGCCTCCCACAATGAGCATGAGATCGGAGAACACCAACGACTGTTCCAAGAATTCACTGATGTCTTTACTTGGTCAGATACCGAAATGCCTGGCCTTGACCACACCATTTACATGGTTTCCACTGGATACCCCTCTGTCCAGTCGGCCCCTTCCATTGATCCTTTTGACACACAGGTTCAACCCTTTCAAATCGACCAGGAAACCACATGTCCACAACATGGGGGCAGGCCCAAAACCTTGACTACTCATCATCATCATGATCCTCGTCGGAGATACTGGGGGCATCCACCCCACAAAGGGAATCCCCCATCATCATATCATCACTTCAGTATGCCACCACAGCCCACAGCCTCATGGTATAACACCCCGCCAGCAGTTGCTCAATGCCCTATTGATCTCTCTCTGAGACAACATCTGCACCACATTGACACCTCTGAGTTAGGGGGCATAATAGATTACCTCGACCCCGGGATAGGGGGCATGATCAATCATTTTGAATCTTCCCCATCATCTCTATCTCAACACCTCAATGAGCCCATCGTTCAAACCAACACATATGTGATCCACAATCACAAACCCCATGCACATAGCATGGGGGCAAGTCATTAACCCTGCTCACTTTTTCATATTCGTGATCTCAACCATTTTTGAGGTCATGTGTCACTTGTATATTTCAGTTGATTTGATAAACCTAGTATTTTGCCCCCACGGGTCATCATTTCTCCCCACCACTGCATCCTTCGCTTGGTGGGATCACCTTTATTTGTAGCCATTTTTTAACCTAGTTCTTTCCTTTAACCATTCCGGAGTCCTTATGACCTCCGTTTTTCGCACCATTTGCACTACTGGATTCATATTTCCGTGCCCGTGATGATGCTTGAGATCATTTCTCGCTCTCACCAGGACCAATATCAACATTGTGTCTCGACACCTTGTCGCCCCAGTTTGCGTACCACTTCAGCTGCTCTCCATTTTTGATATATTTGATATCATCGGATTCATTTTTTCGAGCTTGTGATGTTGCTTGAGATCATTTCTCGCTCTCACCTTTATATTTTTCGGGCATTTTTCCTCGTGCCCCCCTCGTCACCTCGGTTTGCGTGCCACATCGGCCGTTCTCCGTTTTCGACATGCCTTATATTGCCGGATTCAGTTTTCCGCGCTCGTGATGATGCTCGAGATCATTTCTCGCTCTCACCTTTAGATTTTTTGGGCATTTTTTCCATGCCCCCTCGTCACCTCGGTTTGCGTGCCACATCGGCCGTTCTCCGTTTTCGACAATCCTTATGTCCGCGGATCCAGTTTTCTGCACTGATGACGATGCTTGAGACCTTTTCTCGCCCTCATCAATCCATTTTTGTTCGGTATAATTTTATCCCTTTTTCGGGCCGAGCAATCCCTTTTACGAAAAAGGCACTTAGGGAGTTTCTGTTAAGCTCTTTTCTGACTCCTAAAACAATGAAAAGATCGTCGAGCAATCTTGCTTCCTTTCATGCTCGCTAAACGTATCTGAAAGGGCGTCTACCTGGTATAATTTTACCCCTTTTCCGGACCTCGTAGACTAATTACGAAAAATGTATACTCTAGTCACATCGGCTAGAAGAGTTCTCCATCCGCATCATTTTATGTTTTTTCGGGCCTTGGAGACTAAACTTACGAAAAAGAAACACCAATAGAGTCCACTTACCGCTTTCAGACTCTCTAAACATGAAAGCAACCATGAGCATGAGCCGTCCTGGGCTCACAAAATCCACAGGACCGTACCATTTCAGAGCACACTTTTATCCCTTCTTGGAGCTCATTAAAACTACGAAGAAGGAATCAATGGTGCCTCTTGGCGCCACGACAGATCACATCTACTCATATGGAAGCTTCCCCATTTTGGTCGCCTTTGTTCAGAGTATTCTGCAGTATGTCACCTTGATAATCCCTCGACAGCACCTATCAGCTCGTCCTCCCCCCCAGAGTCAGTATATACCGTTCAGTCAAAGCAATGATCCCCACACCTACAAGTCAGTTCCTTACGCTGCCAGGTCAACCATGTCATCATGCTCTGAACAAAGGAAGTTTGAGTCTACCCATTTTTTGACCCAGTTATTTCCCATTCCCATAAGTATGTCAGTCCTACCATCAGTACTACAGCACTTCAGTTTTACACCTTGTGCTCCTATCAAGGAAACATCATCGCCTTGTTAGTTGCTGGTCTCCCTCTGTCGACGACAACCACATTGATTCCAGAGGATAGACCTAGAGGTCCCTGTGTCTTGGACTCATTACCATTTATGATGAGTGCCTACGAATCATTTCGAGAGGAATCCTCAGTGCCTCTCCGAATGGTTGTTTCTCACATGCTCGACTTCAACACCTTGATCGCATCGTTGAGACTCGCACAAGGTATTGGTCCGTTCAGTTATTAGTCGAAGACCCCGGATACCACCTGACTCCTCCACATTGGAGAGTATACCTATGGATACAACCAGTTACATTTTTTCTATAGATATCCGGGTTGCGTATGGCGACAGTATTCCAGATGACTCACAGTCATTGAGTCCATACAGATGTTGGACACCTTCAGATTTAGCAGTTCAACAGTTATTCCAGTGTATCAGTTATTTAGATCAGCCATGATCATGAGTATATCACACAATAATGTCCCCTCTGGACCATTATGATGTACCAGTATATTTCTTTACGTATTAGATCCCCCTTCTTGGGACTAATTGTTTTGTATATGTCTTGATACGAGCATGGGAATGCCCGCCTCGTCCTTTATCAGAGATTATACCTCATTCATATTGAGGCCATGTAATATTTTTTGTTTTTGCAGCTTCCAAGGGCCATGGCTCCAGTCTCCAACCGGTCTCTTCTCTCCCCTAAAACCCCAGAAAAAGACAAATGAACTATGATGTCTATCGGCCATACGATGAGCTCCTGCCCTCACACATCAGGGGGCAATCTGTTAACACCCAAAAAGTGCTCACTAGCTCATTTCCCTATTCACATGACCCATTTATCCACTTTTTCACCATCAAAGCCTCTGAAACCAACAAAAGGTCACCAAAAGACCTGAGTACACCCCTTTTTCTATTAAAAAAGATTATTTTTCCCAAAAAAGCATAAAAAACCCTCAAAAAGGGTCCAAATTCCCAAAAATATTAAAAAGGGAATTAAAATATTATTTTTATTCAAAAAAGGAAAAATGAGGGAAAAGTACCTAAACCATGTTGGTCAATACCATTTGGTTTCCACAAAACCACAAATGGTATTTCCCACCACCAAAACCTATAAAATGGTGGTAGGGGCTCCTCATTTCACATCCATCCATTATCTCATCCTTATGCTGCTGAAATCTCTCTTGAGCATTTTAGCCATTGCAAACCACATTGGAGAAGAGACCATTGGAGATTGGAGTTGCTCATCCTTGGAGCCATTCAACCTCACCATTAGAGGTATGGATTCCGCAAGCACTTGCTTGCCCCATTCTTTCAAAACAAATTCATTATTCTACATTGTCCTGTTCTTGATTTTAAATTATTTTTGTTATTTGCTTAATATCTTTGCATAGATCCATGAATAGTCTTGTTTAGTTAGTTTGTTCTTTGCTTTTATTTGAAACTGCTGCTACTAGTTAGCAGGTGCCCATAGCACTAAGCCTGGTTGCAAAACTGTTGGCCCGGTTTTGCAACCAGGCTTAGTGCTATGGGCACCTGCTAACTAGTAGCAGCAGTTTCAAATAAAAGCAAAGAACAAACTAACTAAACAAGACTATTCATGGATCTATGCAAAGATATTAAGCAAATAACAAAAATAATTTAAAATCAAGAACAGGACAATGTAGAATAATGAATTTGTTTTGAAAGAATGGGGCAAGCAAGTGCTTGCGGAATCCATACCTCTAATGGTGAGGTTGAATGGCTCCAAGGATGAGCAACTCCAATCTCCAATGGTCTCTTCTCCAATGTGGTTTGCAATGGCTAAAATGCTCAAGAGAGATTTCAGCAGCATAAGGATGAGATAATGGATGGATGTGAAATGAGGAGCCCCTACCACCATTTTATAGGTTTTGGTGGTGGGAAATACCATTTGTGGTTTTGTGGAAACCAAATGGTATTGACCAACATGGTTTAGGTACTTTTCCCTCCTTTTTCCTTTTTTGAATAAAAATAATATTTTAATTCCCTTTTTAATATTTTTGGGAATTTGGACCCTTTTTGAGGGTTTTTTATGCTTTTTTGGGAAAAATAATCTTTTTTAATGGAAAAAGGGGTGTACTCATGTCTTTTGGTGACCTTTTGTTGGTTTCAGAGGCTTTGATGGTGAAAAAGTGGATAAATGGGTCATGTGAATAGGGAAATGAGCTAGTGAGCACTTTTTGGGTGTTAACACTGCTGACGCCAACAATTTGAATGTTTATCTTCATTTAATTGAGGGTAAAATGCCATATCGTCTTGGTTGAGGGACACTACTCCAGTGTATTTACTTTTAATGTTTGATGTTGCTAAAATTTCCTTTTAGGGTAGCAAATGTTAAACTATAACAACAACTAGCGTCAACTATGCAAATATCTATTGTCATACAATTCATCAAGTGCGGTAGGGAATTAATTAGAAGAACATGTATGGCAAAGCTATGTATGGGAAAGCTATATTTGTATATGTAAACAATAATTTATTATATAATGCTAAAACAGTCCCACTGTTTGGTATATTGGTAATTCTTATACCATTAAATTCAAATAACTACTACTTTTACCAAATAGTTTCTTAACTTATTATGTAGAATCAATTAATGCACAATCCCAAAATCTTTCACAGCAGCCCAACCTGAACAAAATTGAGCAAAGCAACTTTATCTTCTTATATCAATATAGGCATAGACATATTATTTGCTAATCGGCAGGCATATCACTAGAGCACACTTTTTATAAACTCTTTGTCTATACTTTGCATTAATGCAGTAAAATGAATAATGGAACAATTCAAATGTTCTATTTTACATTTGAAGCAATTTTGAACACTAAACTAAATTTTTCTAATAATTTTTTAAAATTTTTGTAAACAATTAAACAAATTATAAACTTTATTTTAGAGCAGGGACTAGCTGCTTTGCAGCTATTTCTCTTGTTTATCAACATTTCGAATCCCAATCAGGAACCATCTTCATAACGAGAATCTGAGGTGGAAGGTTGCCTCAATGGTTTAATTAATAGGTATGGTTTTTTTTATAGGTTATTAGTTCAATGAATATTTTAATTAATTTCGGCTTAGTTAATATTTTGTATTAAATTTCAATTTAGTTTTTAATTTAATTCATTTACATTTTTATTATTTCTAACCGATACTCTCAATTAATTATATATGTATATGATATATAATATAAAAATTTATTTTAACCTAAACTTTCACTTAATTATATATGATATATAAACATGTTTTTAATTTAATAATTCTACATGTTGTTTCTACGTTGTAGTAAGATTGGAGTTAGAATTTATACGATATTTTGATATTTATGTAATTTTTAAAAATGATTTTATAATGTAATCTTTTTGAAATTTTTTGGTTTTTTTTATTATATTAATACCATATAAATAAAATATAAAAATGATCTAACGTAAATTTAAATTTAAATTTTAGGTTTAATTTAAATTATTAAGGATTTTGTTTTGTTTTATTTTATTTAATTATTAGGGAGCCTTTAGGATTTACATTGGTTAATTTGGTTAATCACTGAACCCAGCTCTCGTTTACCTCAAATCCATCATCCTTATTTAGGTTTTTTTTTGGTGTTTAATGATTTCTATGGCTTCCCTAAAATGACGTTTGTAATAGTGGTTTTCTCTAGCAAGGATGTAGGTGTCTTCTAAAGGTATGATGTGCTTGGTATTTTTTGAGTGTCGTGCTAAGGCCGAGGTCTAAGTACGATGGTTTCGGATGTCTGTGACATGTTCTCTAATCTTAATTTTTAAGGAACATCATGTTTCCCCTATGTAATTGTAGCCATATGAGCAAGTAGCCTTATAGATTCCCTTTTTTTTTAACTGAAACGGGTAGACTTTATTGATAAAAATGTAAAAAATGATATGTGGTTGAAGCCAACTAGCTTGTTACAATGATCAACTATTCAGAGCCATGATGTTGTTCTTTCGATGATTTCCAGAATTTTGCACAGTGCTTCTTGATTCTTGCCGATAGTTGTTAGAAGGACCAAGATCTTTGTGCTTGTTATTCCATCAGTTTCATCAACTGTCCAATTGTTTTGTTTGAATTCCAATGAGACTTCTATTGTGGCCTTCAACTTGATTTTGTTAAACTATTTTGTATCATCATATTCAAAGATGTAATGTCCAATTGTTCATAATGAGACTTTTGTTGCGGCCTTTAACCTGATGTTGTAAAACTACTTTTCATAGTCATGTTCAGAAATATAATTTACAGAGACTTGTCTTTATAATTTGGTGGCAAGAGTTCAACCATTTGCAAGAATTGAGATTTGAGCTAATTGTAATTGAGCTTTACCATGATTTCTGTGCGTTTGGGTTCCATCATTATTCTGCTTGTATTATTTCAACCTTTGATGGTAACTGTCTTCCTTTACGAATATTTAGTTCAGTGAGGCCAAACTCAATGGATCAACAATTACGCATACGCCATTGTTAATCTCCAGCATGTGTTTTTTTTTCCTTTCTCTCTTTTCCTTTGTTTTCTTGTTTATAAAAAAAACCTTGTGCACGGAATGAGATCTAGTTCTTTGTCATTGCATCAATGCAGGTGTGATGGTTAAGGGATATGATGGTAACTGGTTTCTTCATTGGAGAATTCAATTCTTCCAGATTCTAAGCTTGATCCAACTTTTGCCTCTGTGTCTGCTTCATAGTTTAGATCTCACAGTATGTGGAAAGCTCTAAATTGAGAAAATGAGTTTGCAATACGGTGAATTCGGTCCATGATCCTTTTAATGCCAGATTGTTGAACTTTGTATCCGAATTAGGGCTTTGATGATTATGAGGGAGTCTCTGAACACCTACAATCTATCAATTCTCTTTTATTTGGAAATTTGGCATCCTTTTAGAAGGGCTAATTCCTCTGCTAAATTGTTTGAGCATGCTCCAAGCCCCCATCTGTATTTGGTTCTCGGTGTTCCCCCATTGGCTAGTAAAACTCCCCCTGCTCTTGCTGCACCAGGGTTTCTTCTGGATGCGCCATAAAAAAGAAGGCTATGCATATTTTGCTTGTTTCTCCATTCTTGGAATTCAAATTCAGGAAGCCTAATTTTCCAATACTAGCGGTGGTGAGCTCGATGAGTCATTTTACTTGGGTTTGGGGCAGTGGTTCCAATCTAGTTAGCTCTTTATCACTGAGATTTGAGTCTATTTTGATTTTGGAGGAGTTTAGGCATTCAAGGAGTAATCCTTTGGCTTGTCCGATGACTTGGATGGGGGAAAAATAGTTTCCTGGAAAATAGCATTGTTTCGAGCAATCCATATTTTCCAGCAAGTGAATTTGGGGATGGTAACCCAAATTTGAAGCCATTCCTTGGAAAGGAGAGAGGGATAGATGGATCTCCAGTTCTTGAAGAGGCAGGTTGTGGTCCTTAAGGTTGGAAGGGTTATATCAAGAATGTGTAGCATATAGTTCCAAACATCTTTTGAAAAGTGGCATTCCAAGAAGAGATGATCTATCGTCTCAAAATTTCTGAGACATAGAGGACACCAATGTGGCCTAGTGATTCCTCTTTTAATAAGATTTTCATCGGTGAGTATCTTTCAATGAGTGAGAGTCCAAATAAAAAAATTAATCTTGGGAAGTCCACAGGGATTCCAAACAATCTTCCAAAGGATTTTTCGTGGAGCTTCATGTGTTTGGAGAGCTTTGAAGCCTAATTTAGTGGTGTAAACTCCTTTTGAACCCCATCCACCTTCATATTTTTCTAGGAGATGTGTAGGGGCACATCCATTCAAATTTTCAATGAGTAGGATCCTGGAAGTTTCCGGATTGGAAGGGAATGGGAGGTTCTTCCAGCTCTGCCAAGCACCTTAGGTGTTCCATGAGTTGAAGTCATTCAACGTATTAATACCTCGTTGCTGGAGCAAAAGAATGATATCATGTAGCTCATGAAGGTTCTGTATTGGGTCATTCCCCATTATTTTATCAGAAAAAGATTGATTTTCGTTCCATTACGGGGAACCCAGTAGAGTTCTTGTATGAAGAAATCCCAAGCTGCTTTGCACAATGTCCAAACCGAAGATCCTTTGGAAGTGGGCTTGCTGTCAAGGTATCTTAGGTTGTTGCTGTTGAGATTTTTTCCTGAGAAATTGACTAACTCGTTTTTGTTTGTTATGAAGTATTTTCCATAGAATTTTTCCACCCATCGCAAAGTTTGCTTGAAGAGGATCGCGAATTTGAAGGCCACCAGAAAAATTTGATTGCTTTGTAGTGCTCCAGTTCACTAAGTGGATCTTTTTCTTATTATTTCTTCCTCCCGTCCATAGAAATTCTCCCAGAAGTTTGCTGATTTGTTCAGAGACTCCCTTAGGATCCAACAAGATGGAGGATTGATATATTGGTAGGGATGATAAAACAACTTTTACTAATATCATTTTCGCAGCTTTGTTGAGCCACTGACCACCCCAATTTCTTATTTTAGACTTGATTTTGCTGATGGTTTCATCCCACATTCTAGAATTCGTGTGTCTCTGAGTGATTGGGAGGACCAAGTAAATAAATTTATCCCAATTTTTGTGAACTTTGATTCCCTAGATGGTGCCAATATTTGATGCAGAGGCATTGTTCAAATTCCATCCATAGACAACGCTTTTGTGAAGATTATTTTTTCCTCCAGAGGCGTTGCAGTACCAAGTCATATTTCGCTTGAATTTTCATGATATGATGGAAGAGCCTCCTCCCAATAAGAGAGAGTCATTAGCAAAGAGGGTGTGGTTGAGAGGAAGGGAGTTCGAAGCGAGATTGAGGCCAGGTAGGGAGCCAGTGATGAGATCATAATTCATATGACTAAGGGAGTTAGCCAAAAGAATGTATAGAAAGGATAATAAGGGGCATCATTTGCGGATTCTGTGAGTGGCTTGGAAGAAATTGGTGGGATGACCATTGACCAGGGGGGAAATCCAGGGCCCTTTTATGTAGGCTAATATCCATTTTATAAAGGTTTTTCCAAAACCAAATTTTTCCATGACTTTAAAAATGAATGAATATTTGACACGGTCGAATGTATTGGCCATGTCGAGTTTGATTAACATACCTTTTTCCTTGCTATTCTTGCTGGAGTGAATGGCTTCTTGTACGAGAATGACGTTGTCGAGTATTTGTCTTCCTTCCATAAATCCTCCTTGATTTTCTGAGATGATTTTGTTGAGGAGGGGCTTCATTATGTTAGCCAACATCTTGGAGATTATCTTGTATGATGCATTGCATAAGGTGATTGGGAGAAATATGATAAAGGATTTGGGGTTCCTCTCCTTTGGAATAAGTGCAAGGAATGTTGAATTGGTGCAACCGCCAATCTTTTCTTTTGAGTGGAACCTCTTGACCATTCTCATATAGTCAAATTTGATATAATGCCAGCAAGCTTGGTAAAAATGAATTGAATAGCCTTCAGGTCCTGGCACTTTGTCAGGATCAAAAGACTAGGTTTTCAATTTCCTGTATAATACATCCCAAGTAAAAAAATTAGAGATTTATGACCTTCTCTTGCTGTTTACTTTCATATTTATCAAGACTAGCTCATTGGGCAATTTAATTTGACTAGTTTTGTAGTATGTTTAAATAAAAGTAATATGAATGTCTATTTTCTGTTATATCAGTCATCTAAGGTTCCTAAGACACCAATTAATCTCATACAATTGTCTTCCTGAGAATTTTCATCCCTCTCATCATGTTTGGAAGAGCATGGAAATAAACTAGTTGAGCAGTCCATCCTAGCTCTTTTTCTCCCTTTGCTTCCAAACTATGCCAAAACCTCCCAAAACCTCTATGAAACATGTCCAGCAGTATATTAGGATATTATTTTATGATATCCATTCTTTGGTTTCCTTCAAGTGTAAGTGGAAATCTCTAGTATGCATATGTTGGTGTGCCCAGGAAGCCTTGGAGTAGACTTCATCAGCAGCTATTGTTGAAACATAAATGTCCCCAGTACCTTGTGCATAGGAGTCTGAATTTGGACTTAACTGAGATTTTTATGCTACTACACACTCCCCAATACATTTGGCAGATCCAAAAGTGTCCATTATTCAAGATCTAGGTGGGTTAATTAGTAACCAAGACTAGTTTGTTCTTAACTAGTTTTGAAGACTAGTTTCTGTTATGCAAATTTCTGATTTTTAAAGTTGAATTTGAGTTGATATCATGTGAGATCAAATGAGGGATATTACAATTTCAAACCTAATTTTCGATCCTTCTATTTTCTCATTAATTTTTGATGGAATTCAATGCTTTGTACCATGATATGAACCAAGTTAATTGTACCAAGAAGATATCATGGGATTTCATATTGTGCTTGTTTTTACTTTGACCAGTTTTGTTACCATTCTCTTTCACAACTGTTCAAAAAGAAATAGAGACCAGCATGTTTGGAGGATCAACCCTTGGATTTGCTCGAGTGAATTATCACAATAACTTCTTCTGGTGATAGGTATGCAAAGTGACACATGGTTTACCTACTGTGTGTGTTGATAAAATCGATTGCATGTGCTGCTAAATTACATTGGCATCTCCTTTTGTATTCCTATCCTCACCCTATAGAAACCAAAATATCTTGTTTCAATTAGCATGCAGTGCGTTTCAATCTGGGCATGTCATATCTATATTCTATATTATTACCCTAGATGCCATGGAACCTCAAATTCCAGCCTTTCCTTCAAGTACTCCACCCATTATTCTATGAGGATCGTAAATAATAGAGTGACAAGTTATCGAATGTAAACTGAAATGTACTAAAAGAGATATTCTACAATTTAATATTGGCTAGTAGTAATATTTTTCATGAAGACATATGTATGATCATTTGGAAGGGAGTTCAGGGCTTATCATCTTTTTAAATATTTTGTATGCATAGTTTTTGTTGCAATCCCTCCAACCAATTGAGCTTTAAATGACCCCAGCCTCAAAACTCTATGTGATGAACAACCACGATGAAGTTTTACTCTTAAATCTGAACAATTACTCATGGTATGAATATCATGGTTGACATAAAATGATTATTAATCTGGTTATGAAGCAAGGGTTTGATGAAAGAATGTCAAGATGATGTATTTGAATCATGGTGAATTCATAAACCAAGTTGTTGTTGATTGAAAAGAAACAAGGAATTGTAATGTTAAAGCATTATTCTAGTGCTCAGTTTGATCATGTCACAGTCATTTGAATTAAGCTATTATCGCCATCGAAAAACTTTCTTTTGTTCAACTCCCCACGCATTCTGCCTCCAATTTACTCTTGCATAATTTGAAAGTCATCCTCCTGATTGCTTTTGTCATGTTCAGTCCATTTCATTCCCTTTCCCATTCATCCAAATCCTTTTAGCAGTTGTTCAAATTGATCTGATATTGAATCCCTCCAACTCCTACTCACAATTCAGACTAAATACCTTTGTTTTCTTCTATGCTCAAGCTTGGTAATTCTCCATGAATGGAAATTAACCCCAAGCAAAGAATTTGATGAGAATTGAACGGTTTGGTTTCAGTCAATATAGTGTGATTTATTAAGAAAATGGATTATTAGTTTTTCAGTCATTGCTATATAAGACTGAGATTAGAAGTAATTATTCATGGGCACTAGTTGCAATTCGATATCAATTGATTTTGAAGATTGAACAAGGGATATCATGCTATATTATTATAACATAGATGAATGAAGGATAGTACATATTCTGGAGTTACAACAAACACAATTTTGACTAGCCATAAATGAATTTATCGTTTTCAGTAACTGTTTTGGAATTTGCAACATGAACATTGCGTAATAGTTTTGTGGGTTTAACCAAATCGAATCCATGGAATCTCATGGTTACAATAAAGATTTAATTATTCATCCACAGTGGGCATTGCTTATAATTTGACATCAATGGGTTTCAAATAATAAACATTAGTTCTCATGCTACATTCCTTTGACAGTGATGATTGAAAATTAAGGATATGGTTTTGGGTTGTAGCATTTTATATTCGATTTCATAGAATTGTTTTCCCATCATAGAATTTCCCAATTCATCATTTGTAACCCTATCTCGATATATTTCCTACACAAATTTTATAGTAGTACTTGCATGAAATGATATCAATATTGCATTGATAGGCATTAAAGATGAATGAGTGGTTGATTGTCACTTTATGCATATATGTTATGTTCATTAAAAATTTATGTATATAAAATACATTCTCATTATTGATATGTTTTAAGCCATGAGTTTCCACAGCAAAGGTTCTAGAATATTTGTAAGAGGAAGAGGTGGCAGAGGGAAATATTTGTGGCAGCATGGGGGAGACAAGAAAATAAGGTTTTATGTACATTTTGATGCTAATTTCAATGAGTCCACTCATTTGGAAATGAATAGCCACCTTTACCTTGGACTTCAACATGCTCCACCTTCACATCATTCAATCCCTCCACATGTGTCTCAAGAACCTTTATCCCTCCCCAATTTTGTTGAATTGCCTAATCATTACTCTATCTATAACTCTGGTTGGGATTTTCTTCCTCCATCTCCATGAGCTAAGACAACAAGATGGGGGAACCTAGAGCCTAATCGTCCTATACCATCAGTTGCTAGTTCATCATCCTCTTTTCATCATGCAAAAACTCCCCATACATTTAAAAATACACCAAAATCTATTGAACAACCCATAGAATTGGAGTCTGTAGTTGATGATACCCTCATTCTTCCTCCAATTCTTGCTCCAGAATGTTGAACTTTGGTTGTTATTGATTTCAACTAATGTCAAAGAGGATTTCAATTGATTTAGATTGAGTCATTGATGCCAATTAAAGTCAAGTGGATTCAATATTCCCATGCCGGCTTGAAGAAGTATGGAAAATGCAGATTTAAAGAAGGATATGCGTAATCAAGGTGGTGAAGGATATGGATGCCAGTATGAAAAACGTATATCTAGAAGTTGCATCTAGTATGAAGAAGTGTGTCCAAGAGTACATCATGCATATCGAGTTTAAAGAAGTATATAAGGAATGCATATCCAGTTTAAATAAGTACATAAGGAACATGTACTTGAGCAGGTCACAAGTCCATCTAGTCATAGTCCTTCAAGGTACAAGCTAAAGTGTTGGTTGGGTAGAAGTTTGAAGAGTGTGCAAGCAAGCCAAAGAATACATGGGAAAAAGTCTAGAGTGCGTAAGCAAATCTAGAGAAGATTATATAGTGCACAAGCAAGTCCAAAGAATATTCTAGAGTGCACATGCAAGTCAAGTGGAGTGCACAAGCAAGTCAAGTGGAGTGTGCAAGCAACATCGAACAAGATATGGTTGAATAGTTATGCAAATATTGAAAGCACGCAAGTCATCACCAATCAGAAGAAGATTTTTGTTTTTGAAGCATGCACAAGTTCCGAGAAGGGTGTAGTGGTTGAGGTCAAGATATGTGCAAATTCCATAGCCGATGACACAACAAGTGCGAAAGACACACAAGTGATGGTATAGAAAGGGTGAAAGTCCCACCAAGTTGAGGACCATGTATGCGTAGAACTCTGTTACCGAACAATCTACTGAAAGCAGACTTAAGGCATGATCTCCCTAGTTCAATGTGAATCTAGAACAAATCAAACAGAACATAACCTACTTTCCTAGATCAAATAGAAGTGCAAACAAATGGATAGACCAGTTACCTTAGATTTGCAAATCCCTTTACTCTTTGTTGATCCAATGCCCTAGTGTCGTCAGATCTCAAGATGCAAGACCCTGTTGAGCATGTAGGAACCAACAAGCAGTGAAAGCATACATTTCATATCATTGATCTAAGTTAACAGTTAAGGAAGAAAACTCTAAACATTATCAATGAGACAACATTTATGGAAAGAGATTATATTAACTGTAAAAGAAGGAGTTACATAGAAAGTAGAAAGATACAACGAAAGCCTTAACGTTGCATCCTCCATCCAACATGTCCAAACCAAACCTCCAAGATGGTACAAGATTCCCAAGATGATTAGGGATCACCAATATGGAATCTACCAGCATAAGGATACTATAGACCTTCCTCCTCTTCCCATGGAGAGAGGGGGTGTTTATATAGGGATAAAGAGCTAGGGTAGGTTGAGGATTAGGGGGATATGGATAAGGGATCCTGCCATTAGGTTAGGAATCGAAATGCCACCTCTCCTAGGGTCTAGGGATAGGTCTCCACCTCAACAAACCTCTAGAAAGACCTCAAGACTCCCCAAAATAGCCTCTAATTAACCCCGGTGCACCTTGGTAGAGGACACAGAGCACCAGAGAGGGTCAAGCGCACCCTGTAGGAGGACAAAGTGCACTAGTGGCTCACCCTAACTGACTAGGAATTGCATCATCGCACCCTAGATGAAGGAGAAGTGTGCCAGCCTACTCAAAAAGGTCAATCGGGTAGGGATAACCTCTAGTTTGAATCTGTTTTAGCCTAGTATGAGTTTAGGGGTTAGAGCAAATAGTTTACACAATGGTCATGATGACGATGCTAGGTCTTGATAATGACACTTGCACAATGGTCAAGGTGACGACACTAGTTCATGATAACGACACTTGCACAATGGTCAAGGTGACGACACTAGTTCATGATAACGACACTTGCAACACTTGCGACACTTGCACAAGGGTGACGACATTTTGGTGTAACAGAATGCCCCCCAAAGCATGAAGCTGACGGAATAAACAAGTGAAATTCTTTATAGTAAGAAAATAATAATGGGGAGGACTTGCTGGTTGGAAGGAGTTGCTGCAGTACAATTGACTTTGAGAACACAGTCTCGTATGATGCACAACATGCTTGCCAACCAATACATTACAGATCCATGGTAGTAAAGACCGACTGAACACAATCATGGCTACTAGACACAATCGAAGATCCATGATGAGATGATAACACAACCACGACCAATACAAAAGTGGATCCGTGTAATATGACTCAAACAATATCCATTGCAACCTGGGTAAAACATGACTCCCTAGGGTCTTCAAGCCGAACCCACAATGATACGAATCTATCCATGTTATTACAATGTTTTGAAGTCGAACATGGTAGAAACCACTTGATTACCAATCATTGATGTATACCGTTAACAAGTGCGAGGGAAATCACCATTGATATCAATGATCCCCAAGGTATCATAGTACAAACCATTGAATGTGAATAAAGGGCTTGAAGTCGAACACTCGATGGGATCTTTCAATCAAGAGTCAATGATGTAAACTCATGTTAAAAGCGACGTAACCTTCCATTAAGGCATGCAGGCCCAAGGTACTCGATTGATTTCTAGATTCAATCCTTGGATGATGTGTTGAAGTCGACAAGGATGAATCCGTCGAAGTAGGGCCATGATGAATCCCCCATCATCGAAACTAAACTCGATGCCAGATGTTTGGAATGAATTGGACAGTAGAGAAATGTGCAATACTGAATCAAGGTAGACTGACATGATGGAAGGTGTACTGACTGCACATGATGAGAAGTGAACATCTCTTGAACATGGGCATGACATGACTTGGCAGTATTGACATGACGAGAATGACACTAACCCCCAATGCGACTGATAGTAGAAGCATTCTTTGGATGAACTAAAGGAGTGACACGACTCATGAAATCAACAGAACTCGAAGACAAACAGATTACCCAAGTACTAAATGCAAATGCAAAATGAGTGCCATGTTCTAGAGAGACTATGTACTTCCATAAATAAAGTGTAATACAAAATCTTCCCTTTTTCCCCATCATGACTGATGAGTGCCTCACTTGTTTTTTAACGAGCTTGAAGAGGGTAAACAGATGCTCGATATAGCTCATCCCATGGATGAGTCCAATCCCAAATGTTTACAAACCTAGGAAAGGAGGGGTTCGTCCCATGATGGGCCCTTCAATGTCAAATTTTAACAAGTCCATAGAAGGTAAACTCTGCGCCATTTCATGTTTAGAGAGTATGAAAATAACTAAAGAAGACTCCAAAGGTCCTTTTTCGTAGGGTTAGTCTCTTTTCCAGGAAAAGGGTAAAACAATGCGAGAGAGAACTCTTCCAGTCATGATTGGATGGAGTGCTCCTTTTTCGTAAATAGTGCCCCCTAGCCCAAAAAAGGGGTAAACTATCACCAAGGAGACAATCATTCAAATCCTTTTACAAGCGTGAACGAATCAATTTCACTTGGACATATTTTCCCATTTTAGGAGTCTGAAAAGAGCTTAAAAAGGACTCCATGAACAACTTTTCCATGGTTGATAACCGAGTACGACAAAGGAAAAAGTAAACTCAGCACAGTTCCTTTTCCATAAATAGTCTAGCGAGACCAGATAAAGTGATAAACCTATACTTGTTAGACACACCTTTTTACTCAAATTTTAACGAGTACGATAATGGTATAAAAAAACTCGAAATCTTTTTCATATTTGAACTAGAGCACGAAAAAGTAAAAACTAAGCTCAAACCACTTTTCATGTTTTAACCAGAGCACGAAAAAAGTGAAAAGTAAGCTCAAATACCATCTTACTGTTTTTAAGGAGCTCGAAGATAGGTTGGAAGAATGCTCATGATGTCTGCTTCATTTTTTAATGAGCTTGTAACAGAAAATGAACTATGCTTGGGATAATGCCCGTTTGCAGGTTTCTTCCCAACATGATGGCTAGAGATTGGAAAGTTTTCTCCCGGCATAATAAACTAACGGCTTACTTCTATTTTGATTTCTAGAGGTACTGTTTTATTTTTTAGCAAGCTTGATACAAGAAATGCTCGGGATTATTCTCATGGTTTAATGAGCTTGAAAACCAAAAAGGAAAGTATGATTGAAAATGTTTCCATTGGTGGGCTCTTCCTCAACATGGTATCCAGAGGTTAGTACATACCCCAGCATGATTGCTAGAAGTAAGTGACTTAGCTCCAACTTGACGTGGAGAGGCGATTGAATTGACTTCAACATAATTTCCAGAGGTTGAAGACATGCCCCCAAGCTTCATTTCATTCACCTAAGGCATAGGCGGATGAAAAGAAGGTTCAGGTACTAAGTCTACGAGAAGACTCGACTCAAAGGGAAAGAATCTGTTTCATTTTTTAACGAGCTCGACACAGAAAAAAACCATGCTCACAGGAACCTATTTCATTTTTAATGAGCTTGAAATAGAAAGGGAACTATGCTCATGGGAACCTATTTCATTTTTTAAAGAGATTGACATAGAAAGGGAACTATGCTCATGGGAACCTATTTCATTTTTTAAAGAGATTGACATAGAAAGAGAATTATGCTCATGGGAACCTATTTCATTTTTTAAAGAGATTGACGTAGAAAGGGAACTATGCTCATGGGGTGCTGTTTCATTTTTTAACGAGATTGACACAGGAATAGAACCATGCTCGCGGTTAAAGGCACTTATCCAACATGATGTCCAGAGGTTAGTAGTGTGCCCCCCAGCATGATGTCCAGAGGCTGGATATATGCCCCTCATGCTTAATTGGAAGAAAGCACTAATACGTGTGGAATATTCAGGGAAGTTTTTTGAATGGCAGTCATGCGATGATTGGGTGTCATGAAGGAAAGATGATCAATGGTCACAATCCTCCCATCATAGGGAAAATACATCACTCGAAAGAGTGTGGACACTATGGATTTCATATCATAGACATAATCACGTCCAATGAGTAGATTGAAATCTAAAGGACCTTGGACAACCATGACATCAACATGAACAACTTTACCTCCCAAGGTGATAGCTAATTGCGGAAGAATCCCTAAAGGTCCGGTAGGCCTTCTATTAAAATCCAAAATCTGGTCGGTAACTGGCACAAGCTAAGGAGACCCTATAGCTTTCCAAGTAGTTGAGGATAAAATACTAACATAATCTCCCTTGTCAACTATAGTGCAAAATATTTCCTTATCGGAAACACCTACAGATATCTGGAAGGGAAAATTTGAGGGGAGACGAGATTCTGCTAGACTATTCCAATCAAATGAAATAACATTAGTACTTGGAGGAGGTCCCATGGATGAGACTTCTCCTTTCCTAGAACTGTCTGGATCGACCAGAAAGATATCAGCGGTTTCTAATTCACTTTCAGTTGGAAAAGCAGGATACGACGAAGATTTTGTGATGGTGGCTGCTTCAATTTGGGCATTTTCCAATGAAAGAGTTGGGTGGACCGAGGATAAAACTAGATCTACCGCTTGTGTTTCACTCTTCAAAAGAGGAGTGGGATCAATCGAAGATGATGCTCGATTAATCGCTTGGATTCCACTTTTCATAGGAGGAGTGGGGTCAACCAAGAACGAAACTTGATTAACTGATTGGATTTCATCACCCGAGGGAGGAATGGGGTCGATCAAGGATGTATTTGAATCGACCGCTTTATTCTCACTCTCTGATGAAAGAGTGGGATCAATCGATGGTGGGGTTGGATTGACCATCCTATCAACCAATGTGGGATCAAGGGACAACCTACAATATTCAGTTGGAAGGTGTTTATGGGATATGTCCATGTCCTCCAACAATTGTGAAGCTTCATCCATACGAGGACAAATGTAAGTATGGTGCATTCCCTTGCATAACCAACAAGGGTCTGCAGCTCTACCCTTCCGACCCTTAATTACAATGTCACTAGTTGATGGGGTATCATCAGTATGATGCTCAGTGACTGATGACAAGGGTTGTTCAGAACGCGACCATATTTCTAAGACCTTGGAGATACCAAGGCATCTTTTAAGAAAATGTGATCCTTTACAAAGTTTGCAAGGGAATTTAAGTTTACGCAAATTCAAAATAGGTGTATCGATGCTCCCAGCATGATGATCAGTGGCTGGTAAGTTCCCAACATGATGGTTAAAGGCTGGGGTTGTGACCTTCTACTTAGTATTCTCCTTCTTAGTCTTCCCTTTCTTCTTCTTCTCACCCACCTTCTTACTAACATCAGATTTTTCAGTAGGAGAAGAGGAAGAGACGAAAGCCGATTCAACTTTCGATGAAGAAGGACAAGGGTCACCATGAGATTGATGCTCATGTGGTGAAGGACCTAGGTTCGACACAATTGGTGCACTTGGTGTAACTGGATTGGAGAATAACCATACTGATAATCCTATCGTCAATCCAGGAAGACTCAATGTAGCCATAAAGGGAGGACCAACAGTTCCACAAGGGGGAATAACAAATGGCATACCCTAGAAAGGGGTCTCTTGCTTGGTAGTCCTGGAAGAATCTTCCATATCTAAACTTCCTAAGAGTCTCTGAAGTACCACACAAATCAAATGCTACTCAAGTATAAAAGAAATAAGCAAACTGTGTGAATAGGAGTGGATAAGCAGTCAGGATCCTCACAGGATTGTCAAGGGGCCACAACTCACTATTTACAATAGGGTCCAATAGTAAAATGTGATAAGGAGGATTGGGATCGTACCCTTTCTTGAATACCCGAATACTTGGATGGCACATGTGCAGTAATCTCCCCGAGTGTTGTTCTCGATGTATTGCGATGCCAAGACGGCCAAATGGTTAACTCAGTTGGTCTCAGGAATCCTAGGAGTGTGTCCTGATATACTCAAGGTATGTGGGAGCTCAAATCCGCAGTGGTGCTGTCTAATGCACAACTGTATGGCACGAGACCTTCTGATATACTACCGAGTATGTGAAACACCTTTCGATATATGCCAAGTACGTGAAGTTCCTTTCAATATACCCTAAGGCACGTGAAAGAGCCTTCGATATACTGGTTGGTACGCGAAAGAGATTCGATATACCGATTGGTACATGGAAGACTACAATACCCCCGGAATGCAGTGTAGGAAAATAACAACAGCTGCCACATTTTACGACGCCGGAACATGTCACTAACTTACACATAGTTACTAAATGATTTTAACCTAAGCTAGTGTTAATTTTATCATGTGTGGTTAGGTGGATACATGAGGTGTAGACAGGAAATGTAAAAATAATGCAAATCCTAACTACATGACGATGCACATTTTCCTTTGTCTTTCAATGAAACCTAGTTAAGGTAAGGAGATATCTTTTTCCCTTTTAGAATCAAAATGACCTTAAGCAGTAATGAAATTAAGAATTCCTATCTAGAATGCATACACTCTAGCTTTCCGCTATAATGGGCTAAAAAGGCAAGGAAATCAAAGATGCAACAAAGCCTTTATATGCAACAAAATATTGTCCTTGAAAACAAACTAATGAAGCACTTTGATTTTCATATGCGTGTATCAAGGTGAAATTTTATAACTAAGTACTTTTCAGATCAACAAGCAGAAAATGAGAGAATGTCTAATAACACTCTAATCACCCGGAAATTCCCAAAGAAAAAATGAGAGCACCCACAAACTTTATGACACTCAGATATAATCCAAAGCAAGCCAAATGAAAGCAGAACCTAAATTTATCTTAAAACCTTAATATGGGTCAGAACAATTGTAGGATACACGATTCATGCCCCCCCCCCCGTCGACCATGAGGGGAATTTCGTTTAGAAATGCAAGCAAAACACTAGTCTTGACTCAAAAGGGCCAGACATGGATCCAAATCTCGAAAGACCCAAAAATGGAGGAAAATGACCATATGTTGTGTCTAGGGGTTCTGTAACTGGAATATGCAGTACAGAGAAACACAATCAATCAGACCAAAACCAAAAAATTGAAGGAAACCACTGTCAAAACTCAGTTTGGAGAGGTTGGCGCACCCTACTTCACTAGACAGAGCTCCAGAGGGGGGTCGCTGCAGGTAGTACATAGATAAGGTGCGCTACCGTCGCAGTTTTCCTTCAGAAAAAGTGAGCCGGCCACATAAGAGCACAGGAGAGGCACTGCCCAGGTGCGCTTATCAAATTTTGAGCAATAAAAGTGTGAGATCTCCCAAGGTAGAAGGGTAGGAGGCCTAATCAAAGGCCTGACGATGATCCCAAAGAGAATCAAGGACACATAAGAAACTGTAATGACATAGATCTGATGTTAGGAAGGCTCAAAAGGATAGAAATGGATCAGAAAAAAGAGATGAGATCAAACATAAATGAAATCAATTCTACTGTAAGCTCTCCAGTATGGTTGCCAAATTTGTTACCAAAAAATCTACCGAAAGTGGACTTAAGGCATGATCTCCCTAGTTCAATGTGAATCCAGAACAAATCAAACAAAACATAACCTACTTTCCTAGATCAAATAGAAGTGCAAATAGATGGATAGATCAGTTACCTTGGATTTGCAGATCCCTTTACTCTTTGCTGATCCAATGCCCCAGTGTCGTCAGATCTCAAGTTGCAAGACCCTATTGAGCATATAGGAACCAACAAGCAGTGAGCACATACATTTCATATGATTGATCTAAGTTAACAGTTAAGGAAGAAAAATCTAAACATTATCAACGAGACAACATTTATGGAAAGAGATTATATTAACTGTAAAAGAAGGAGTTACATAGAAAGTAGAAAGATACAACCAAAGCCTTAACGTCGCATCCTCCATCCAACATGTCCAAGCCAAACCTCCAACATGGTACAAGATTCCCAAGATGGTTAGGGATCACCAATATGGATTCTACCAGCATAAGGATACTATAGACCTTCCTCCTCTTCCCATGGAGAGAGGGGGCATTTCTACAGGGCTAAAGAGATAGGGTAGGTTGAGGATTAGGGGTAGATGGATAAGGGATCCTCCCATTATGTTAGGAATGGAAATGCCACCTCTCATAGGGTGTAGGGATAGGTCTCCACCTCAACAAACCTCTAGAAAGACCTCAAGACTCCCCAAAATAACCTCTAACTAACCCGAGCGCACCCTAGTAGAGGACACAGAGTGCCAGATAGGGTCAGGCGCACCCTGTAGGAGGAAAAAGTGCGCCAGTGGCTCACCCTAGCTGACCAGGAATTGCGTCATTGCACCCTAGATGAAGGAGAAGTGCGCCAGCTTACTCAACAAGGTCAATCGGGTAGGGATAACCTCCAGTTTGAATGTGTTTTAGCCCAGTATGAGTTTAGGGGTCAGAGAAAATAGTTTACACAGTGGTCATGATGACGACGCTAGCTCTTGATAACGACACATGCAAAATTGTCAAGGTGACAACACTAAGTCATGATAACGACACTTGCAACACTTGCAACACTTGCATAAGGGTGACGACATTTTGGTGCAACAAACTCACAAAGAAAGGACACATCATCGGAACAGAACATGACATGTGGCATAAGCACAATCCATGAATCAAGGAAGAAGGAATGCCACAACCAACTTGTGGACATATAATCCACGCAAGACATGTATAAGTAGGGAAGCACGTTGGAGATTTGAAGTAAGCTTGATGACGAGGATGAAGAGCTTCTAAGTGGAAGATACAAATTTATATTCGGGGCATGAAATAGGATCATTCTTAGCCCTCCATTATAATACGAAATAAATGCTATATCGTTGGCTCCCATTTAATTGGACAATCAACGGCTTCAAGAACAAATTATTATTAATTAAAAAACAAAAAATACAATTTTGAAGTTTTAAATCTTTGGAAGGTAAAAGATTCAAAATGTGTGACTTGTGTTCGTGTGAATAGAATTATTCTTTTTTTTTTCAATGAAAAAACTCCCTATTGTTCATAGATTGAATCAAAGAAACAACTACATAATTTTACAATTCCTTGGACAACTTTTACCCAAATTTGATGTCAACTACATAACAAAACTACAATGTTCCTTTCAATCGATCATGCTCAGATAACCAGACAAGACATAACAGTATCTAAAAAAACTCCAAAAAACATTACCATTGTTGTATCCACCACTAATTTTTTTACATAAATTGAGAATAAACATGAGCTCCCATGTCCTTAGAATAGATCATTTAACCCCTCAACCAAAGGAAGGGAAACAAAATAGTCTAGAGATAACCAGAAAGAAGACTTTGACTACAAATTCAACTTACTATAAAATTAAAACCAAAAAGAAAAGGAGAGAAGACCACATGAGGGTCCATTAAAAAGCTTGTATAGATCCCCTCAAAACCACTTAATTATGCGGAACTTCTTCAAAATGAATGAGACCTTCCAATCGTCCAATGGATTTCTTAGACAAAATATCAACTTTATTATTGAAATTTATGTAAATGTGCTTAAAGTTGATAGAGTCAAACATTCCCTATAATTTCCTTATCCTAGATTTCCAATGATCTAAATTAGACATCTAAAGGTTGTATTTCATATCATCCCAATCAATAGAAACTATAGAATCTTCAACAACTTGGAGCTCTAGAAATCCTTTAAAATGAGCAATAAAAAGAACACACCAAAGTACCAATAGTTAAGCTCTTATGTTAGTACTTGATTCGCAACCCATCCGCATTAAGAGCAGTGATTGTTATTAACAATGATATGCATACCAGCGCCACATTGACCCTATTGAGCAGCCCCATCAAAGTACCTGATTGGATCATTACCATGAAAAACCAGAGCATTAATAATCCTTGAACTGTTAACCCCGTCATTCTTATGAAATTCAAGACACATCCCAAGGATACTCATACTAACTCTTCTAGGGTTAAAAGGAACATATTTAAAGAGGAGCAGGTTACGAAATCTCCAAACCGTCCATAAGAAAAACAAAGGAAGAGGAGATTTTTTGAAACTAGAAGAGAACCAATATTGGAGACAATCATTAAGGTAGCACTGATCCTAGTTGTTAAAAAGGTTAAGCCTCTCCATAAATTTTGTCCAAACCTTCTAAGAGTAAGTACAATGGACCCACAAATGATTCATAGACTTTTAAGGAAATCTTACAAAGTAGACAACAAATAGGACCATAACCACCTCTTTTGACAAAGTTGTCCCCCATCAATATTATCTATTCATCATAATAATAATAAAATCTATACCATCTCGTTGATTAACTTTAAATGAGATAATCAATGACTTAAAAAAACTATCAAGAAAAATTGCTTTTCAAATTAAATTATTTTCTTTTTCTTTCAAAACTAAGATTATTAAGTAGAATTAAGGGTGAGTATATATCATAGATTATTTTATTTTATTTTTATGATTATAAATTTTATTTTTAAAAATTTATTATGTAAAATAATGTGGAGATATCCTTTGATAATTGACTTTATAGATTTCAATTGAATCGGTGGTCTATGATTAGAAATTTATTGAAAGATATGCTTTCAACTTTAATTTTAAACCTCTCAAACAAAATGCCTATTTTTTTCCCATTGAAACATAGTATCTAATAAAATAAAAGTTTATACAAATGAACAAGTGTTTTATAAGTTCTTTGGTTAAGTGTTTTATAAGTTCTTTGGTTTAATCTTTTGAGTTGGATTTCAAATTCTATGATGCAACGAAGTGTCATTTAGATCACTAAAGAGCCACTACAATATCAACTCAACAAACAATTATACTATATATACACTCTATTTAGAAGCTTCTTGAAGAGGGCATCCTTACTATGTCGCCATATTAATGATCAAGTTAGTCACATTTTTATAAAGCCTTTAAAAGTTGCCAAGTTGCCTTTAACTGAAGGCAAGTTCTTATCTATGCTATGAGTTCAAGAAGTTGTCTTAAGGGATATAGGCTTTAATGCCTCCTTTGGTCACTTGTGTAAATTCTTCAATTTTATATCAAATTGTTCTCAATAAAAGATGTTAAGATATTCAAATTTAAGAAAGTAGATTAAATTCAACTTGATTTAAATTATTGTTAAGTATGTTTATACATTTCATTAATATGACAGCCATAATTATGTTTTACACATAAATAATGTCATTATTCAAAATCTATTTAATATTAACAACATTTAATTTGTGACTTACTATATTAGTTTATAATCTCTATTAAAAAACAGTCATTTTTTAATAAAGAATCATATAACAATAATTAATTATCAAAATGTTTCATACTATTTCTCCATAAAAAAATTAACCTATAAGCCCATAACTCAATTCTTCCTTCGTATATCAAGTCACACATCCTCTCGCATTCATGGCTTCTATCATTCACCTTAATTGACATTATTGCAATGAAGTTTGGAACGAACTGCCTCCCTTTTTGGTGCAATATCTATCATTGGGATGTTTTCATCATCAATGTATTTCTTTTTAATATTTCTTTTTAATGCAATTTTTGCCACTTGAATTTTTTCATGATCAATGTTTCTCTTTTTAATGTAATTGTTTTCATGATGCAAGGATGTTTTACAAAAGAGCTATTTTAAATTATTCTCCCGTGGTTATGGGTTACTGTGCTTTTTCACTTGAATGTTTTCATGAGAAATGTTTCCCTTTTTAATGTAATTTTTGCCACTGGGATGCTTTCATGATGCAAGGATGTTTTACAAAAAACTATTTTATTTTTTTCTGGATGTTTTTATGATGTAAGGATGTTTAAAAAAAAAACTATTTTAAATTATTCTCTGTGGTTATGGGTGTGTAGTTATGGGTTAATGTGCTTTTTCTGGGTTACAAAAAAGCTATTTTAAATTTTTCTGGGATGTTTTTATGATGCAAGGATGTTTTAGAAAAAAACTATTTTAAATTATTCTTTGTGGTTATGGGTGTCTAGTTATGGGTTATTGTGTTTTTTTTTTTTCATTAAAAGTAATTTAGGGTGGTTTTAAATATTTTTTGTTATTTTTTTATTATTTTTATTTAAAATTTAGTTAAAATTGTAAATATAAATTGTTAAGATTCTATAATCCAAATAAAACTGAGATATTTGAAAACACTGAATTTATTTTTTTATAAAAATAAAATTTAAATCATTTAAAATTACAATTCAGTTAAAAAAAATAAATCTTCAAAAGTGAAAAAGTCCAAAACTTCTCATATTTAAACTCCTCCAAATAACAATACAATATTTTCCTTATTAAAAAATGATTTTGATGTTTTGAATAATCTAATAACAATACAATATTTTCTTTAATAAATTTAATAATTTTTTATTAAAAAATAATTACAGCAATAAGTGTTTATATCTTAGAATTTGGGGTGGACTACTATCTATGCTTTTCCTAGATTGAAGGAGGATGAGACAAATGTACTCCCCAATTGATTTTATGGTTGTTGTTCAAAATTCCAAATAAACAAAAATAAAAAACATGTAGCTGAGGAATGGAGAAGAATAGGTCATTACAACTAAGCATGAAGATCACGTAAGAGATAACTTATTCATGACACTTAACTTGTGACCTATGGATGTTCATCAGCCACAAGGTAAGAGATAACTTATTCATGACACTTAACTTGTGACCTATGGATGTTCATCAGCCACAAGTTAAGTGACTGTACTAGTTTATTAGGATGAGGATTTCACTTTGCTACTACTATTCATTTAGAGTTTTGATAACAATATCTGTTTATAAAAAAAACATAGAATTTTGATGTTTATCTAGACTCTAAATGAATTTCTTGGCATTGCAACAATGATGCTCTATAGGTGTGAAGCTTCTCATCAATTTTGTCTATGCAAAGCTTCTTCCACACTGCTATGTACCTCTGTTGCAGAGATACTTGTCGTCTCCCATAGCATTGTTGATTCAAAGTGCAAGAACAAACATGAAAAACTGCAATTTAACAAAACAATCTCAATTTATTAATTGCAATGTAAGAACTTACAATCAGATCTCTGAGTACCCAACAAGGACTCAATGAAACCACAACACTAAATTGCCCAACCCCTTAGAATCTCTCTGTTATCCTTTTCATAATGGATGGAATCAATTACATTGTGAAAATTTCATGTAAACAATTCAGTTCAACAGAAGACTCTTCGAGTTCTTGAGCACTGAATCCATGCCCCGGTATGGCAAGTACGTTCTCGAGCACTGAATCGATCTCCCGAGATGCCCCGATGTCGCAGGTACGATTCTCGGCACGTTGGCTCATCTCTGCGCGAGTTGAGAGGGTTCTGATGTGTGCGCAGTTCCCGACCAGGCCTGCAAGCTACGCCCGAGGCACTGGGACTGCTTCGGCTGTGCTACTATTAGAGTACTGATCATACCATAAATAAGGCTTCGGAGAAATGAAAATACCCAATTTACAGTGATGGCATAGAGCTCTCAAATTCAACAGATTCAGAAAACTGAGATTGATCCAAGAAACCGCCCCAGATCCAATCCGAGACCAAGCCAATGCCATTTGCATGATCTATATGGTCATCATCTTGTTCCCAAATTCTGAAGCAACAAGAAGAGCCCTGAACAATGTTCTCATCCTGCAACAGGGTCGTGCAATCATGACCGCCCATGGAATCCATAGAAAACAGAGCTTCTGTATTCGGCAAAGGACTCTGAGGCCTCCAGAGCTGATCATCAGTGGCTTCAAAGAGAGATTCTCTCAAACAATCCTCCTCCTCCACCTGCAGTTTCTGCTGCTCTGCAACTTCTTCTTCAGTGCTTTTATCTACAGCAGAGTCTTGGAGATAGTCAAATATATAAGACTGCTTCCTGATAGCTGCTATGCTTCGGATTCCAAATCCCGCGCTATCCTCCCAACTCCATGGATCCTTCAATAACATTGAATACTCATTCGAAAGCCAGCAAAACTCTGCTAAATTTTCATTACCTGCACCGGCGTTTTCAGGTTGGTCAAAGGCCATCCCTGCCTCAAACTCCATTAAACGCGCCTGTTTCTGCCTGCAAGAATCCTCAGGCGGATTGAACTCGTGCTCTTCTCTGAGCCGCTTCTTGTGGGCGTCCCCCATATTCATTTTCGTGCTTCTCTGCCGCCGGCCCTTCTTTGCTAGCTTTTGTTTTTAATCGGAAAATCATGGAACCCCCAACCTAAAAATTCAGATGATCAAAACCCCATGATTTTATACACAGTATAGTTTGACCAAATCGATACATATCCTTCAAGAAATTAAACCACAAGGACGAATTTTATAAAGCGCTCCCAGCTCTGGGTTGAGAGCATAGAAAGTGTGAAAGAAGTTGTGGGGGCACAATCAGAGAAGAGACAGGCGTGACACGAAAGGCAACATCGTTGGTGTTTTACGTTTAGAACTCTATGTAATATAGTGATCCAACCGGAATCAAAGTGGCAACTCAGGCCAGATATATTAGTAATGTGTGACTCAGTAGGGAGCCTTGTCATAAGGGTTAATGAGTAACTCTATTTCGCTGGTTTTGAACTTCACAAAAAGTTAATGAGCAATTTTATCCTGGGTTTTGAATCTATGATCTCCACGGAGATAACACATGTTCTTAACCATTAAGCGTACTCAAGTACTCGACAACGCTATTTAGTTATAGATAAAATTTAGCAAAAACAAAAACTAATTCACAAGGCTAAAATCAATGCCAGCAAGCCTGCGTACCCCACTTTGCACGCACGCCGAGCTAACTTATTGAACGGACTGGACAGAGTACCGATAACGTCCCCGTCGGTCGGTCAGTTACGGAGAGAAAATACTTTTAATTTTTGGATTGTATTGGCTTGCAAGATCCTTCGTGTCATTCATTCTGCTGTTTTGAAAGATATAATTCAAAAATATTTGCAAACAACTTTCTGCAGAATTTTGGATTGTATCGGCTTGCAAGATCCTTCGTTTCATTTCATTCTTTTCTTTTAAGAAAGATATCATTCCACAAGACTTGCATGAATTTCACACGGCAAAAGTCTTGAGCGTCCAAAGTTTCCCTTTTACTTTGACAACCATATCGACGAAGAAAAAAATTGTTAAGTTAAAGCTCTTAAAGCCTAACCCTAATTCTAATTTGTGAGTTTTACAATTTAGGAGATTATCTTAATTAAATATGGTTTAATAAGATTAGTTAGAGTGATTAAGAGTTGGTTATTTTTTAAGAGATATTTTAATTAGCACAACTACTTAATTGGTTGTTGGTGAGGTCACAAGTTAAGTGCCATGAAGAAGTTATATGTTACTTGTTTTCCATGTTTTTTCTCCATGCTTAGTTGTAATCACATGTTGTCTATGCCTTAGCTCAGTGCCTTTATCCATGCATCATCTACGAGTGATTCTTTATATTTCATAAAATCAATCTCAATAGTATACTTGTCTCATCATCCTTCAAACAAGAAAAAACATAGATTACTTGTTCTCCATGCTTAGTTGTAATCACATGTTGTCTATGCCTTAGCTCAGTGCTTTTATCCATGCATCATTTACTAGTGCTTTTTTATATTTCATAAAATCAATCTCAATAGTACACTTGTCCCATTATCCTTCAAACTAGGAAAAATATAGATGATAATCTACCCGAAATTCTAAGATATAAACACCTATTAGTATAATTAAACATGGTAAATTATGATAAGTCAACTCAAACTACCATTGTCAATTAAATTATGTTATCTTCCCTTAAAAAAAGAAAATCAGTAACATCATCTCTAATTAAAATTCAAAGTTAATCATAAATCATAAACATATTTAAAATTCAAAACAAATTTTTATTAATAAATTATAAAATTATATTATTATTAAATAATATTTTATGATTGATTGTATTTATCAAACTCACAACTAAATAAAATCAAGGTGACAACATAAGTGTATCTTTCCTCAACATTGGTGGTATAGAAATTTGTGGAGATGGCAGATTCCTCCAAAATTAAAGTGCTTTCTATGGTTTGCCTTCCAAGGTAAACTGAAAACATGGGAAAATCTACAGTTGAAAGGATGGAATGGTCCTAGAATGTGTTTTTTGTGCATAGAAAATGGGGAGACCACCAATAATATTCTTGTTGAGTGTTCCAGCAGATTTGGTTTCGGTGTTGTACACTTTTAAGAGTGGATAATATATGGGGTACCGGACAGTTTGATGTTTGCATAAGAAATTGGATGGGAAAATGCCAAATTTACCAAACCCTCCCAGTGTGGATTTCATGGATTATTTGGTCTATTAGAAATCAAATCCATCTTTGAAGATCATTGCCCAGATATTCAAGCAACCTGTGCTCGCATTATGCACTTCATTGAAGAAGGGGGGCAACAGATTATGGTTCCAAAGGTAAGGAAAATTGATTTATTCAATACTTTGTACAACTGTCCTATTGCTTTCTTTGATGGTGTTGCAAATTATGGGGTTGTTGCGGCTGGTGGGGTGATCTATCTTACTCAGGAACATTTCTTCAAGCTCAGGTTAAACTGTGGCATTGGGACCAACATGAAAGTGGATTTGATGGCTTTGTGGTGTGTTCTTAAAGTAGTCGAATATTTTGGTTTGAGGGAGATTAAGATCTTTGGTGATTCTCGGGTCACAATCAAATGGGCGGAAGGAGTCTACTATTTAAAGGTCAGCACACTAGCCCATTGGTGCACAAGGATAAAGGAAGCTTTAAGATACTTTAACACAATTTCCTTAGTGCATATTTACCGTCAACATAACTCCATGGCAGACAAACTATCCAAACAAACTTTAGAATGTGATGAAAGTGTAATATTTTGGGATGAAATTTTAGAGCACCAAATTTGGGACCATGGAGAGGTCCAGATATTTGAAATATAATTTTGTGGATTGTTATCTCTGGTGGGTAATGACCATTGTTTTTTGTTCAGCTTTCTTTAGAACTTTTGGAGAAGTTTTTTTGTTGACTTTTGTAAGTGATGTTATGTATTGCCTTCGGGCAGAATTTCATGTTTTGTATCGCCATAGGGCAGGATTTTATGTTTGGTTCATCGACCGACTACAATCATGTACTATTTGATTCCAATGAATATCAATAATATGTTTTTTTTCGCTGAAAAAAAAATCAAGGTCACAACAACCTACCGCCTTATGACATATGTTTTTATGGTATCAAACTCTTTATGATAAAAATATACCTATTGATCTTTAATAATTATATGGTTGATAAGTATCCCTTCCTTCTTCTTTAGGTAAATGATCTTTAATAATTAATATCGAGCCAGTGGCCAACCATTGTTAAGATATAGTTAAAGATGTGTTTGTTTGACAAAATAGATACTTCGAGGTTGACGATAATTTCTTGATATATGAGATGTATTTATTTTATTGTAATATTTTATAGTGAAGGTATTGTTTATCTCATCGAAAGATTTGATTTAGAAAAAGAAGAAACGAATAACTTCTAAGAATGATGTAGAAAATGCTAACATATTCATTTTTTTCTTCATCAAGAAAAAATACTATACCTTTATTACAAAATAAAAGTATAAACAAGTGACAAGATACAAAGATGACCACAACTGTTTCTATCCCAAAACAAGCATCCAAACATCAACACAACAACTATAACGTTGAACATCACAACCAATGATAAAAGGATCCACCATGGGGAAACAAACAGAGGCCCAAATCTCTCAAGAAACCGATAGAGAGAACATTGCAAGACCAAGGGACAAAAAGTGGATAGTAGAGCCGCATAAAGAAAAACCAAAAATCGGTATTTATAAATATATACAAGACACCAAAAATTATATCTATAGCCGATGCCAAAAAAGATTAAAAAAAATTGCAAATGGCCTCGCTGCCAAAAGAGTGAAGACAATTGCCATTCCATTCCTCAAAATGGATCAATCCCTCCTCAGCCGTAAGACCCTTTCGCGACAAAGAGGCAGCGAGAGCATTATATTCACGATAAATAGGCATGATCGAAACCTGCTGTAGCTCCTTGAGGAAGGATTTCACCTGTATCATCCAAGGTGATAGCGTCAAAGATTTTATAGAAGTCTCACCTTTTCCCAATTAATAATAAGTTGAGAATCTCCTGCTAGTTACAGCAGAGTAAAAAGATGTCGATTAGCAAAGAAAAGGACCATCCAAAGAGTCAATAGCTCCCCTCTGGTATTTGTCCCAAATCCACAATTCATCCATAAGTTAGAGTGTCTATCCAGCCCCAGAAATATGATAGCACCCACTCCACATGATTTAGCATTGTTTTGTGAGGCTCCATCAAATTTTTCCCTGCATCCCGAAATAAGAAGTTGTGGAGGAGACATGTCCTTAAGCGAGACTTGTGGAGTCGTAGATGAAGAGCCTGGAAACTCCATGAATCAGGATATCGCTTTCCTTGTACACCAATCTGGACTTATAACTCTATCTTCAAAAATGAACATATTTCTTGCTTTCCAAGTTTCCCAAATGATAAAGCAAGCCACTTCTCCATATATCCTGTTGTATGTGAACCAGTTCTTGAAGCATTCCTGAATCGAATTCCCTAACTAAGCCCTGATGTTTGTGAGAGAAAGATAAACAACAAACCATATCTAAGCCAAAAAATGACAAGTCACAAACATATGCTGAACTGTCACGACCCCTTCCATCAACCCGATGCAAGAAAGGAAACGTGACCAACCTACCGAGCTTATTTGACATTCTCAACCCCATACATTACTCATAAATTCATAACAATTAAATTCTTCGGTGTGTAGACTCATACTTAATATTAACACAGCGGAAATAAACATATTTGCAAGCACACAAACAGTAATGCATCCTCATATCTAACACAGGCATATGATGGTTCATTATGCAGAGAATTTAATCTCGTACTCATGCTATGCACAGACTTCATGTCGATTTCGTTAAGACAATCATTTTGTTTCATTAACATGGGCAATTAACATTCAGACTTAACATACTGCAAAACACATAATGCATATAATGTAAATCACGGAGAACACTTATCTTGAAGATGAAGTGGTCCAAACAACTGGCTATGTGAGAGCAACGTTCCACCCAACCATAGATCTCTGTCCAGCTTGTATTCTTTCAGCTGAGAGATCACCCTCGAGCTGGGTTGTGTATCCACTAAGGATGAACTAGCTGGGCTCACTCACAACCACGGTTTCACTCAACAACTATGCTAAGCCAACACACAGTTGGGTTTATCAAGCATATGAAAGACAAAGGAGGGCAATACTAAGCTAATGATCTCAACCACAGAGCTATAGGCATCTCAAATGAACTTAGCAAACATGGCACTCACAATATCTACCTCACCCAACACAAGGAAGGTCTTCTTCTCTGCTACACAGTCCCTCAGGCGTCCCTTCCCTCCAGTGCTATTCAGGGTGGGCATAGAAAGGTCCAGCTGCTAATTCCTTGAGATTCCAACCTTCACTGGGTTTATCAATCAAACCCAACCTCTGTTCAAACATTCACACTTGGATTTCTCACAATTCTGTCAACAAATAACTCAATCCCGTCACTGAGTTTATGGGCTGTAAAAATTGGGTTTTCCAATGGATTTCGGGGTATCTAATACTCTCAATTTCGCCCCAAGGTTCATATCTATGGATCCCCCATTGGATTTCATTGTAAAATACCAAATCTGGGCGTTTTTGGCACTTCAAAACGTGAGTTCTTTCAAAGTTGCGATTTCTAGTTTCTCTCACTGCTGGGCATTCATTTTTGGGTGGAACTGATGCTGGATTCCTCCACACTGGAATGGGAATGAGGAAGAAGCAATCCCCATGAGGTAGAGTGACTTGTGGTACAAGAAAACAGAGCCCATACTCTGCCATACGAATTTCTGGGCTGCCCATGCTCCATTGAAGCCATGTATTGAAATCTTCAACTACTTCCTTACAACAGAAATAAATGTCATCAAGGAAAGTCAAATGGGTTCACACAATGACATTAAGCAGCATATGGTTCATCCCCACAACCTCCTCACCACTCCCTAGTGGATACACATGGCCCCTTCTCATTCGTTGCTCCCATAGCCAGCTTTGGTATTTTATTGCAATATTAATATTTACATCAATTTACAATATTCCATGGCTTAATAGCACATGGATAACAAAATGTCAAATGCTTGTCTATTATAAATAAAATACGAACATACACTAGCGGGGCCTTGGCTTTGAGCTCCACGCTAGGGAAACATACATCGCATGTATACAATATTTACATTAAGAACCAATATTTCATAAGGGTCAAAATTGGGGCATTACATGAACATATTCTTCATGTTTATTCATTGTTAACCCACATTTTAATATTTCTTATAGCGAGAGGAAATCTATGGTAAGAATTATATAAATTCAACAAGTTTCAAACCTTTCAAGCAGGTTCATCCTCAGGAGAACGAGATTGGCTAGGGTCACAAAATCCATGTTTTTGTAAGTTACTCCATGTAAATATCCTGTTCTCCAGAGTCAACTAGACAAATAACCTTACCTTTAGAGGTAACTTCCATTTCCATATTGAAGTCTACCACCAATTTTTTCGAACAAGGACCTCTGACATTATGGCCTGATAGGAAGATTTTGTAGATAAGGATTCGTCTTGGGAATTCCAAGACCATTTTAAATTATCCACACTCTCCGATATTTGGATATTTCCTTTATAAAGGTCATTGATATAGGCAGTCCATTCCAATGCTAGGCTACCGTATAATCCCAATTGTGCAGCATTAAAAACATGAAGTTGGGAAACACTTTTTACCTGTTTTTTGACAAAAAACCTGCAAAATTTTATGTTTTTCAACTTCAACCCTTTCAAATCCATATCCCCATTAGGAATTTGACCTTGACATAAACACAAGAGTTTTAGAGAATTGTATTAGCTTCGTACTCATATATTTTTGAAATTTTTTTATGGATATATAGTAGGAAAATTTTGAAGGGCACCAACGACATCTACTTTAAAATTTGACCCAAATCCACAATTCATCCATAAGTTATAGTGTCTATCCATCCCCATAAATATGATAGCACCCACTCCACATGATTTAGCATTGTTTTGTGAGGCTCCATCAAATTTTTTCCTGCATCCCGAAATAAGAAGTTGTGGAGGAGACCTATCCTTAAGCGAGATTGTGGAGTCATAGATGAAGAGCCTGAAAACTCCTTGAATCCAGATATCACTTTCATTGTACACCAATTTGGATTTATAACTCTATCTTAAAAAATGAACATATTTCTTGCTTTCCAAGTTTACCAAATGATAAAGCAAGCCACTTATCCATATATCCTATTGTATGTGAGCCATTTCTTGAAGAATTCCTGAATTGAATTCCCTGACCAAGCCTTGATGTTTGTGAGAGAACTTGATAAACAACAAACCATATCTGAGCCACGAAGGGACAATTAACAAACATATGATGAACATATTCTTCATCTGTTTTTATAGAGTGAGCAAAGACTAGGGCCACAAAGTCCATGTTTTTGTAAGTTATTCCATGTCAATATCCTGTCCTCCAGAGTCAACTAGACAAATAACCTTACCTTCGGAGGTAACTTCCATTTCCATATTGAAATCTACAACCAATTTCTCCGAACATGGACCTCTAACATTATGGCATGATAGGTAGATTTTGTAGATAAGGATCCGTCTTGGGAATTCCAGGACCATTTTAAATTGTCCATGCTCTCCGATAACTAGATATTTCCCCTATAAAGGTCATTGATATAGGTAGTCCATTCCAATGCTAGGCTACTCTATAATCCCAATTGTGCAGCATTAATCTATTTAATAGATAGTGTGTTCATAGAATAATAACACATAGCATGTTTGAGGTATCATATGCCACGCAATCGAAGATGATGTATTAATTCCTTAGACAGTCTGAAAATTATAGGCCCACCGATGATAGGATCCTCCCCCACTAGAATGGATCTTCCATTCCCAGGATACCATGCCAACCAGTCTGCATTAATATTGAATGATGATAACAAACTTGCCCATATATTTGAGATTCCTTTTCTGATTTTTCCTTTTGATCTAATCCATTGTATCACAAACATATTCTTTAAGTATTTTTCCTTGATAATGCAACTCCACAGGTTATCATCAGTCAATGCACGCCAGAGACATTTTTACAGTAATGAGGAGGAAAACTTATAGATGTTTTTAATGGACCATCCCCCTTTTTCCACAAGGCACTCCAATCTTTTCCACTCCACAAGGTGAAACTTGTGACTATTATTTGTAGCCCAAATGAAATGGAAGATTTTCCTTTGAATTTCTGAAAGTATCGATTTAGGAACCTTACACAGGGATAACTAGAACACAGAAAGATTTTGTAGAACTATCTGAGAACACAAAAATATAACATATTCACTTCACTTGGTATGACTAGTCCCTAATTCAACTCAATTATAATAAGAGTGATGTAGAACATGGTGATTTTCACTAGGTATGACTAGACCCTAACTCCACTCAATTATAATAAAAATGATGTAGAACATGGTGTCATTTTCACTTGGTATGACTAGTCTCTAATTAAACTCAATTATAATAAGAATGATGTAGAACATGGTGACATCTTCACTTTGTATGATTAGTTTCTAATTCAACTCAATTATAATAGTGTGAGGGATGATTTCACCATGACATTGGCTAAGCAATTTGTGAGCATCGAGAACAACGCCATAACTAGAACCCCCCATATTCTTGAGAATGACAAGTCATGAACTTCGTCCTTGTCATCTCGAATGCATGAAGATATCATGAGCGTAAGCAAGGGATAAATGATGGATGGACGCATTTTTCATTAAAGTCTAAATCTTTAGTTAAATGTCAGGGCCAATTCCCAAGGATAATGATGAGTCCCCTCTCGATGTTGAATTGATATATGTTATTGAGTAATGTGAAATTGTTCTTTTGATATGTTGCTTGCACTATGCAAAGGCATATGGATGTTGTCAAAATCCCTAAACTTACACATGACCTTATCGACACCCACTTAAAAGGTATTGAACCCAAATCTCTATGTTAATACAAACATAATCACTTCATTACTTCTAAAACTTACACATGACCTTATCGACACCCACTTAAAAGGTATTGAACCCAAATCTCTACGTGAATACAAACATAATCACTTCATTACTTACCACTAGACCACATTCGCAAATACTACTAACTAAATATTACCAACTAAGCATTTTATCATCAAGGAGGAAAATGGGGGGGGGGATCCTCCTGGATCCTAGAGGAAATACCGTATTAAATTTTGAATGGGGTCTCGGTAAAGCTACCAATAATAAGGCAAAGCATCATAACCTTTATCTAGGAATACAAAATGTTGTCCACCTTGGAATTCAATCTGTCATGATCATTGGAGACACTCTTCTAATCATAAATCAAGCAAGGAACATATTGGAATTAGCATATAGAATTGCACGACGACTCCAATAACAGATCAACAAGATTCTACAACAAATATCTAATGCCCAATTGATACATGTCAGGCGAGAAAATAATAATGTTGAAGATTTTCTTACAAAGCAAGCCGATAGATTGGCAAAATGAAGTTTGGTTAAAATTGGGGGCCAACTTACAACTTGTTGGCTCCCCTAAGAGTTAAGTATATTGCAATTAAGCACGAGTCAGATCGCATTTAATACCATCCCATCAACTATAGGCTTGACCAACCGTCATAACACTCCCCGAAGTCTGGTCATAATGAAGCACATGGCTTCATGCGTGGAGGATCAATCGATAAGCTTGGACATGAAGCTTCATTGGGAGTCTATTTCTTATACGACATTCTCTCCCTGTAGTTGTTTGAAGGTGGGATTATCTGTCGTAACTCACGAGGGAAGTCCGGTTTGGGCAAAGAATTTGGAATGGTGATTGTGGTTCTAGAGGAATACAAAGTCACCCCCCTACGCCCTAGGGGAGTGGCACTCTGTTGTGCATGTTGTGTAATGTGTAGAGGACGTACAGATCGTGTGCTTCATTTATGGCAGGATTGAGGTCTCTCTCTTCCTTCATTGGATGGTTTGGGACACAGGAACTAATTTGGGTTTTGTTGGAATTGTAAGCAGGATGAAGCCGGAGGTATACTGGGAAGTCAAGTTGCATGAGCTCTTTCGGGGAAACAATTTAAGGTGGACGAATTTGTAGTTAGAAGGGGTTTTAGATTATGTTTGTCAGATTAAAGTTCACAATTTTTTCATTGAACATCGACTAGACGACGATAAAGGGAACATTCAGGTATATGGAGGTCAAGTTGACACCATGATGAATACCCTGGAACAACATGAAGCCTTGTTGGTGGACGAGCAGTCTCAACTCTTGGACCAAATAGGAAGTATTCAATTAGTCATGAATTATGATAATTTGTCTTCCAAAAAGGTGTAGTGGATGAAAGTGGGCATGATCAAGCCATTATTACTAAAAAAAATCCATTCGATCTCCAATACCTACCACTATCCCACTAATCCATCAATAGAAAGGGATTATTCACATTTCAACTAGTTCTAAGTGATGTCCACATCCCTTCCTATAAATAAATCCCTCATGGTCATTTAAAATATCCATCCATCCAACACAAGTAAGGTTGTACTACTAGACTACATAGAGAGAGAGAGAGACAGAGATCCCTTTATGTTCCTTTCTTTCCATCCTTGGTTATAGGTCATTGCATTAACTGCTACCATTAATTTAGAGTTTTGGAAACAATATATCCTTAGAAAACATGGAATTTTGATGTTTATCCTAACTCTCAATGAATTTCTTCCTTCATAGTGCCATGATTAGCATTGCAACAAGGATGCTTTATAGGTGTGAAGCCTCTCATCAATTTTACACACTATCCATACATTTCTTCTATTTGTTTGTACAAAGCTTCTTCCACACTCATATGTACCTCTCTTACATAGATACTTGAAGTCTCCCATGGCATTGATTCAAAGTGCAAGAAATAATGTAGTCTCATATGAATGGTGGTGTCACTCTGGAATGCTGAAATGTTTAATGCATCCTCATTAAGATGTGATTCTCATGCTAATGAAACACACTCATCGAAAGTACTGGTGCAAATGTCCAGCCTTAATACCAATTCATATTATTCCCAAGAGAGAGAAATACGAAATACAAAGGAAACTCATTGAAAGTGCGTAGGCCAGAAGAATTCTAGCCTTAATACCAATTCATCTCATTTCCAATAGAGAGAAATAAGAGGTACAAAGGAAACTCTATGGACAAACGCAGAGAAAAATTACATGAAAAAATGCAATGTAACAAAGCAATCTCAATTTTATTAATTGCAATGTAACGTCCCCGTCGATTAGTTGTGGAGAAATTACTTTTTAACGTTTTTTGCAAAATTCTCAATGTATTGGCTTGCAAGACACTTCGTTTCATTCATTCCGTCTTTTGAAAGATATAATTCCACGCTACCTTTTTTAAATAGTTAGGAATCTCCACACGAATTGCATGAACTTCATATGACAAAAGTAGGTAACTTCCAGACTCTCCCTTTCCCTTTGACAACCATAGCAACGAAGAAAAAAATTGTTAGGTTAAAGCCCTTACACGCTAATCCTAATTCTATTTTGTTAGGGTGGAGTGGGTAATCTATGCTATCTTTTTATTATTATTTTTATAATTTAGAAAATTATTTTAAGTAAAATTACTAAAATTAATTATGGTTTTGATGAGTCAATTCTCATTTGTGAATAGCAAATACTAATATGTATGTGATTAAGATTGAAATTTGAGTGATCATTTGTCATTTTACACGTCAAAATACTGTCACTTCTTCATCAGCCATTTTGAAGTGCATTTTTATTTTTACACGTCATTAATATCTATATTCCAAGCCCATATATATGTGTGTGTGTGTTATATCTATTACTATTAGTAATAAATTAATTCTTAGTAATTAAGTGTGTGTGTGTGTGTGTGTGTTTTTGTGTTTTTTTCTTTTTATATTTCTATTTTTAATATGAAAATTTTGATTTTTGTCATGGTCTCTTTGACTCCCCTTGTTAGGTGAACTTGAGTTTAATTATTATGTTTATTATGTTTTTTTTGTTTACTGTATTTTTGTATTATATGAGGCAAGATATGAAAATTCAATGTTTCATATAGTTATTATAAATGTTATTAAAAAAACCAACAACTATTATTATGATGAGCAAAATTAAGATTTAAATGTCAAATGAAATGCAATGTTAAAATTAAAACGTCATATAAAATTTCAACCCTCATCGTCATTTTCAATTTGACAATTAAATTATAATAAATTTAATATCTCCCCCAAAAATATTCATATACATCATCTCTAATTAAATTAAAATTTAATCACAACAAATTTAAAATCCAAAACCAAAATATTTTTTTCATTAATAAATTAAAATATTTTATCATTTTTTTTTGTAACGTTGCAAAATTCTATTAATCGGAAAGAGTTAAAAATACAATAGTAAATACAGTCTGTGGTGGCATGAGAGAAGAGCCACCACCCAAGGAGTTCAAAAGGATCGTAAAGATTCTGTTCAAAATTACACAAAAAACCTCGTCTAGTGCAAGGAGACCAGGGTAAGCTAGTAGAATTATCATGTCTAAACAAGCCTAAAAACTAGTAGTCTTGTGAACTATAAAGCGAACTGAAAAGCATATTAATAAAAAGATGTTGGAAAACACATGGAGGAACCTCCTTAACTGGGCGTTGAAGGTGCATCTGCATCAGAGGGAGTTTCTTCTAGGATTGGGAAGTCGTAGTATTCTTCCTCCTCCGGGTCCTTCATAGGGAGCTTAATAGGTAGAGGCGCAGTCTTCCGGCTAGCGAGAGCGTAATCCTCCTGATCTTTGCAGACTCTTTTGGTGAGAACAGGGCCAATGGTGGTGGGAATGGGGAAGGATAGTTTAACCTACTCCTTGTCTTTTTGAAAGACAAGCTCTTTGCATTTCTACTTGACCGACTCCCTGCCTTGCTGGTTGAGCAAGTTTCTGACTGTCGTGCTTGCTTCAGGAGCAGTGGCGGTGACTATGTGTGCACTACCACCCGATTGGAAATATCGACGGAGGTTCCTGGTGGGGGCGTATGAATCCCAGCTGAAGGTGTCCTCTAGGATATCGAGTGTGGCTGCCATGTTTGGTAGGGTGGCTTTCAGGGTCTGCGTTGCATGCCTTGTTGTAGCCCAATTGGTGAGCATGTCTTTCATAACCTCTCCCAGCATGTTCTTCACCAACCAGGATGGATCCCATTGGTGATCCTGGCTCCTAGTGGAGAGACGATCAACCATCAACTGTGCTTCCCAATTATCGACGAGAAGGCGAACCGAAATAGAGACCTCTACTCCATATCCTTTCTGAGTTTTCCCAGCATCCCGTTGTTCACCAATCTTCTTGTTTTCCCCCCTCGTGCCTTTCGGTCGACCCATGGAATCAGACCAGAGGACAGTGTGAATGTGAGGAACAGGATGGCAAATATCAGTGAGCCTCAACAGCCAGAGGAGCACAAAAGTGGGAGGAGCCCAGGTCGCTGCCCAACATAGAGAGTTGATCATGGTTATACACCAGGGCCGAGATGTTATACCTTTAGACAGATTGGAGTGTCGATCCACTGGTGACCTTAAAGTTGCACGCTAGAGACACATGGTGGTGGTGCACAGAGTTCCAAGCCAGGATGGATGAGAAGACATCACCGATAAAGGGGCTTAATGAGCCCAGCAAGCACACGTCATTTCGTTTGTAGGTTCATCTGTAGCATTGTCACGAGATTGTCTCTCATGCCCAGGTGTCATGTGAGTCGGAGCACGGGTGTTGTTTCCAGCTTTGCCACTTACATCCAGGGAATATTTTATCATTCTTAAAATACTATTTCCATTATCATTATCATATGGTTGTATTTATCAAATTCACAACTAAATAGAATCATGCTCACAAGGACCTACTGCCTTATGACATTATATGATTTTATTGTATGAAACTATTGACGACCAACAACTTACTATAATTTTATGATAAAAATCTACATATTAACTTGAGTTAGGTAAGCATTCCTTCTTGTTTAAGTAAATGATCTAAGATAGAGTGGTTAAGATATAGTTAAAGATGCGTTTTTTGGTAAGCATTCCTTCTTGTTTAGGTAAATGATCTAAGATAGAGTGGTTAAGATATAGTTAAAGCTGTGTTTTTTTTTGGTAAAGTAAATACTTCTAAGGTGGTAGTTTTAGTTAAGGACTACTTTTTAATATATGAGATGTATTTGTTTTATTGTAATATTTTATATTGGTATTGTTTATATGCATTGATAGGAATATTTGATTTTGAAAAAGAATAAATGAATATATTTTTAAGAATTATGTAGAACATTATGATTCAAGTGTTTGATGGAGGTAGGGAAGGTTCAAGAATGCACTTTCCTAGAGATGTGTCACCTCATGACGCTCCCATGTCCAATATAATGTGGAAGAGATAGTTGAGGAAGGAGAGGGATACCCAACCACTTCATAGTCCATCCTTTATACAAAATAAATCTCTTGAGTTTGATTGTGGACACGAGCAAGCATTTGCAATCATGACTATATGGTGTGGATTGTAGACAAAGGACGATGTACTAGGAAACCACTATCATGCCGCTCAATCTCATGATGTTGATGGGGAATGGAAACATTGCCAAGATAAGGTTGGTCATTCTGATGAGCAACAACTAATAATCTATGGTATGAGAATGTGGAAATTGTAAGCATTGGGTGGCTTTCACATACTGCATACTTCTTTTGAAAGCGAGGTTTGAGTAAGATACTGGTAAGAAATCTAGAAGGGGTAGGTGTTGTGAGATTCCAAAGTGGTGGTGAGAAGGAGACTTGTGTGGAGGTGGCCATAGTTTGTAAAGCTTGAGGAGTGAGTGAGTGTATGAAGATCATGGCATATAGAAAGGGGGTTTAGCCATCACTCATGAGTCGTGCAAGATGCCAAGGCTGCTGCATTTCATTTTCAAAGGCATAGTCCTTGGGTGATTCAAAAGGAAATTGAGGAGGCTGGTATTTGGATTAAATAGGAAAAGAAGGACATGAATGATGAGGAAATTCACTAGTACATGAATCTAGTAAATGAAATTCACTATTATGAACTCCTCTACTAGAGACAAAAATACTTTCAGATGACTCTTCTCTACTAGCATGCGAAACCCTTACTTTCCAAAGTTTTACTGGACTAGAAGGAGAAAAGGAAGGAAATTCTCCTACAGGTTGATGAGCTTTAGGGCTGGTTGAGGCAATTGTAGAAAGAATCCAGGTATCATATGAAGTAGGTGGAAATTGATGTCAACTTGATAGCCAAATCCACCACATGCTTTCTATTTGTAGAGAAAATTGTTTACGATGAGCACCTACCATCTACCTCAACCCAAACAGTGCCTTTTTTCTTTCTTTCTTTCTGATGAGGAAAAATCCCGTTAGATTTGAACATGCTTTATTTCATTTTCTTTTCTATTGTCATCCTAGTTATGTTTTGAAATTATGTTTTATAGACTGCTATAGTACTTAGAATTGACATAGGTTAGCTAAGTAAAGGTTCATAAAAAAATCTAGTTATAGAGCTTTGAAATTTCATTTTGATAAAATCATGTTTTGCTATTGGTCAGGTTTCCCAAGTGGGAGACTAGTATGCACTACTATGTATTTCTCTTTTATTAATCTAAATTGCTAGCTTACAAAAAAAAGTTATGATTTAGAACATGGTGACATGTTCACTTGGTATGACTAGTCCCTAATTCATGCAAAATTTTATATGCAAACTCAGGTTTAGGTCCACAAGGTGGAGATGTAAATGACTTGTTTGATGTAGTTGTGAGACTATTGGGATCATGTGCCATGCATTGTGAGTAGGGAACCCCTTGCAACAATCTCTCTTGCTAATTCAACCCAATTATGACATTGGCCAAGCAGTCTATGTGCACCAGGAACAACATCACAACTAGCACCCCCCCTATTCCCGAGAATGACATGTCATGCACTTGGTCCTTGTCATCTTAAACACAAGAAGACCTCATGAGCTTAAGAAAGGGGGAAATGATGTATGGGAGCATGTTTTAGTAGAGTCCAAACCTCTCATTAAATGTTGGGGGAAATTCCCAAGGATAATGTTGAGTCCCCTCTCAATGTTGAATTGATATATGCTATTTCATAATGTGCAATTATGTGTTGGCTAGTTGGCCTTTCTTGGTGGGGAGGGGGTAGACACTGCGTATAAAAAATTGCAATTGTTCCTTTGGTATGTTGTTTGCACTATGAAGTGCATATCAATGATGTGAACTTACACATAACTTTATTGACGCCCAATTACACCCAATTAAAAGGCATTGAACCCAAATTTCTATATTAATACAAATATAATCACTTCATTACTTATGTTTAAACCACATTCTCAAATACTACTAACTAAATATTTTGTCATGGTATTTTCATGTTTATGTTGCTTTGAAGATGAAACTATTTTAAAAGTAAAACTATTATTTCTATATAATTTCTATAACTTTTATGATGAAATAATATAGTCTATATTATTAACTACTAAACTTATTAACTTTTTTATTTTTTTAAATAAAATGTTCTTTACATATATATTTATTATTCAAAAATAAACAAATAAATGTTCTTTACATAAATATTTGTTATTAAAAAATAAATAAATAAATTTATTATACAAAGGTATTTATGCCATAAAAGAACTTCCAAAATGTACAAATTAAATACATGCTTAGATCTTGAGACATCTTTAAATTATACAAAAATAACTCTAGTATAGAACTTCTCTATTGAATATCATTTTAAATAGAAATTCTCTATTGATTATCATTTTAAATGTTACATGGTGTATTCAAGTTGGAATTATCTTTTTTATTGGATATGAGGTTAAATTGCGCCCTAGTTCTAATATTTCAATTATATATATATATATATATATCCAAGGAAAAAAGCGTAATTTAATTAAAGCATAATTAAATTATATATTGCATAAATGTTTTTAAATGCCTTTTCTAGGAGTTTAGTTTTTCAGCTTCACATAAGAGTAAGTGGGATCAATTCTGCACTGTATTGGGCCATAGACCCATACACTGTCAAAAACAGAAATGTCTGAGCTCCCCAAAGGAACCACTGTATTAGCTATATATCAAGATTTACAAAATATGCCATCAAAACCAAAATCATACTGTATTGATTTGTTCCAGTCCCTCAATAAAAGGCCTATGATAGTCTTCAAAAAAAGTGTCATTAACCTATTCCATAATTTTCCATTAACCAAAAGGTGTGTTTAATCCATGCTTTGAGAGCTGATCAACAACACCATTGTGTACTTCCCTGAAAACATGTCGACAAGATAAAGTGTCAAAAACCTCCAAGAGTCTCATTATTTCTGTCAGCACTAAATTGAGGAAACGATTGTGACAAAGTTGAAATTTGTTTATCCAATTAATGATGATCATGGAGTCTCCAAAAATCTGAAGGTGAGTGCAATTCTTTTCTCTAGCGAAGTAGAGCAACAATTTAAGAGCATAGAGCTCAGCATAATTGTTTGACTCACTATTGAGATCCATTTGGGTTTTGAAACTATGGTTTTCTGTTAAGTGAAGGATTGCACCTCCTCCACAAACCTCATTCTGGGAAGCCCCATCGAAAAAATCCCAAGGCTTTTGTTTGTTGAAATATTCCTCAGAGATAACTCAGGGAACATGATGATTATTTTCCTAAGGGAAATACGATAAGATACTTGTGCATTTGTGGTCAGCTAGTTTAGGGATGGAAGGTTTATCTTGAAAAACCACCTTGTTTCTAGCCAACCAGATTCCCCAAATGGCAAGAAGAGGTAAAGCACGAAATTTTGTTGTCTCTGGTGAAGTGAACCAGGATTTCCATGCTTCTTCCATATTATTTCCTCTCCATTCCAAAGTTGTATGTAGCAGAGTCTTCAAATCGTCCCATAATTTTAAAGTGAAAGGACATTTAATGAAAAGGTGGTGTATCGTTTCTTCACCTTGCTTGCAGAGGGCGCACCAACTTGGTCCCTCAATATTCCTCTTTTTCAATATATCCCAGATTGGGATTTTGTTCGCCAAAATACACCACATGAAAATTTTCTCCTTTAATGGACAGTGATATTTCCATATTTTCCTCCACCACCATTTCTCGCCCTCGACAAATGCTTGCTCAGCCAGTAATTTGTAACCCAACTTCGCAGTGTAATTGCCATGAGAGGCTTGGGACCAAATAAGTTCATCCAGTAGTTCAAAAAGTATGACATGTGTGCTTCTGAGAGAAAAGATATAATCATTCTAGTGTAATCCAAGATCCGCTGGAATGCCGAGTGCCTCCAATCTTTTCCACCCTTGGTGCCAGATATTGGAAGAGGTTTGGTCCGTAATTTGGTTTAAATGGAAAATACCCTGAGAATGTAAGAACTGAATGAGAAGAGGAGGAAGGTTGTGTCGATTCTAGCATCCCAACCAGGGATAAGTTCCAATACGCACCTAAGAGCCAATGCCAACTTTCCATACTAATCCTCTCTCAATAAGCGAGAAAGATGAGGGAACAACTTTCCAAATAACAGAGATCCCCACTCTGCTCTTGGAGGGGTTCCTAACCCATCTTATTATTGAATCGAGGGATATGTATTTATGTTTCACCACCTTGGTCCAAATATTTTCGGTGGATAAATTTCTCCAACCCGTTTTTGCCGCTAAATATTTTGCAAAGAGATGTATATGTTTTAAGCCCCAACCTCTTTATGACTTTGGTTGAGCTAGTCTTTCCCAATTGACCCATGGGATATAGTAGACTCTGATTTACTGGACCATAAGAACCAAAAGCATAATTTTTTGTGCTTTGTCTAAAATTCCTTTTGGAATCCATGCCAGAGACATCCAGTAAACCGGAATTGCTTCCAGAACCGATTTTATGAGTACTAATCTTCCTGCTCTGGATAACCATCGATAACTCCATACCTTTAGTCTTTTATCCAGCTTTGCGAACAACCATCCCCTATCATGCTTTTTGTATCCAGTTGGTTTTAACTGGAACCCTAAATACCTAAGGCCATCATCGAGTTTTTGGGTCTCAAAAGGGAAGAGATTTGTGTACCTTTGTGCTTCAGCAGCTTCTAGAAGATGAAAGATGAGAGTTGACTTGTGGGTATTTAAAACCATACCAGTTGCTAGTTCAAAGAGTTTCATAATGTTATCCAGCATTTCTGCATCCCTCACCGACCCGTCAAAAAATAGGAGGATATCATCCACAAATAATAAATGTGTGATCTTGAGAGTGTTTGTGATGCAGATTCCATTTAAATCACCCTATCTTTTTGCATCTAAAATAGCTCTACTCAGACCTTCCGCAACAAGTAAGAAGAGGAGAGGGGAGAGAGGACACCCCTGACGAAGACCTCTTTTAGCACCCAAAAAAGAAGTGGTTTCCCCATTAATTAAGACTACGAAGGAAGCAGATGTAATGTAGCTCATAATCCATTTGATGAGAGCATAATCAAAACCCAAGTGTATCATTAAAATTCTTAAATACAACTAGTTAACTCTATCAAATGAATTTGATAGATCAATTTTGAGAACAACTCCTTTAATTCCTTTTTTTTGTGAATGAAGGCCCTCCTATGCAACACCAATGGCCTCATGAATATGTCTGCCTTCCAGAAATCCAAATTGCTCCTGAGAGATGACCTTTGAAAGGATTTTTTTAAACCTTTTTGTGATCATCTTTGCCACAACCTTGTAAGTGATGTTGCATAAGGAGATCGGTCGGTATTCATCTAGAGTAGCAGGGTGATTTGATTTTGGAATCAAGGCGATGAAAGTAGCGTTTATAGGAGGATTCATGATTCCCCCCTTCCTGGATTACTCCACCAGATGAAGAAAATCAATGCCAAGCACATTGTAGAAGGCCAAAAAGAACTCAACACTCCAACCATCTGGACCGGGTCTCTTATCCTTTTGAAAACTGTGAAGTGTTTCTTTGAGCTCTTCTTTAGATATTTCTTCCATGAGCTACTGATTGTCTTTCGGGGTTATGAGACTTGGGAAGAATTGAGAGAGTCAAATGACTTCAACGATCTTGGCTCTTCAGTTTTCCTTGAAAACGGATTTGAAATGAGAAATTTCCGGAGTGGAAAACCCTTCAAAGGAGGTAGTTACTTCATTGTTTTCATTTTTTCAGTTCCCAAATGGTATTTTGGGATTTCCTACCTTTCACAAAAGCATGAAATAATTTTTGTTTCCATCACCACATTCTATTATCTAGAATTCCCATCTGCGTTTTTGTTTCCTAAGTGATGAAACCCCCTCCTTCAGAGTCCTGCAGTTGTGAGATTTTCGACGCTACTAGTTTTAATTCTCTTTCATCCCTCTTTTTTTTTTTTAAAGGTCCATTCTTTGATTTTCTTTTTTACCTAAGAAAGGTTCTTGACAAAGTGAGGTGCACCAAACATTCCATCTTCATCCTAAAAAGGAATCCAGTTGTTTTTAATAACGCTTTTAACCTCTTCTTCCTTCATCCATGCAACACATAATTTGAAAGGGCTGGATGGTTTTGTGGAGTCCCCCATAATTTCAAAGCAGATTGGAAAGTTGTAGAACAAGGTCCTAGACACTGAGAGGTGGGGGGGGGGTGAATCAGTGTCTCTTAAAACTTTAAAATCTCTTACCAAAGCACTAATTTAATCAGTCATATGTATTACGAAACAATCATGACATTTTCCAATTATATATATATATATATATATATGAAATATCCAAACATATATGAAGAACAACACATATATGAATATGTCAAATAAATTTTATTAAATAGGATTTTATATTACATAACATTAATGATCTATACCCAGCTAGATTGAGAAACCCAGCTCTCTTACAAGACCCAACTTGTATACATGACCCAACATGTAGAGAGGAATCCAATCCTCATTCAGGCTCCAACCTAGTTACAGACACCAATTTGTTTGAATGAACACAAGGTCCATATCAATAGTAGAATATCCAACAAGATATTATTTATTATTCACCAAGACACACTCTTTTCAAATGATGTCTTCATACTTATACATTTTCTTCACACCTCTTCATGAACCATTATGTCTTCTCATGTACTCACACCTTATCACGTAATGATGTGTCTTTACATGTAATAAGTAAATAAAGTTAAACAAGTGTTTTTTCTTTTTAGTCATAACTATTTTAACTTTATAAACAACATTAGCTCTTCTTCTCCATTTGTTAACCTTTTTGTATTACCTTTTATAATAACACAAAAAGCCACTTTATATATATGCATTTTTACTTTAGCACTTTATATAATTTTTATGGATTTTATAACCTTATATTATGTCCTTATGAGCATTAGGTCTATCATTTTAAACTCCGCCAACACTTTTTAAATAAGACTTCAATTTCATGAGCTTAAACAACTTCTTTTAATTTAGTTGTTATGTCAACAGCTTTCATAACACCCACACCACCTCCCTTTTTGAACCGCACAAACATCTCCATGTGTATTCATAGAGATGGACATTCTTCCACCCATCACTACTTCTACCTTGTGATTGGGATCTAAAACCACCATGTTCAGTAGTGATCTCCACGTAGTTCGTGGGTTCACCAAAAACCATCTAAAGCTCTCTCTTTAACGCATCAAAACAACTCCACGTGCCAAATGAGTGGAGAAGCTAGGGTTTTATCTCAACACATCTCAACGTATCTCTGCAAAGTTGTCTTCTATACATCTTCCAGTTATCAATGCATATTCACTCCAATCATTGAGTTCGTAGGTCATTAGTAGAGAGGTTGCGGGTCTTTAATCTTCATGAGGTTGCAACAACAATTTTAACATGGTACCAAAGAGTCTTCATGCGACAATTATCACTTCACACACAACTATCGTTTGGATTCTTCTTCAATGAGATTCACCGGTAGCCACACCACTGGTTCAATGTAGCAGGCACCACAGGTGCTTCAATTCTCTTCATCACAAGTCTCCACGATGGGAGTCTCATCATCGAAGCAACAATAAAATGATACCAACGCTTCACGGCCGAATCCCAACATAAGCCTCAATGATACAATGATAGCTACCACAATGGGCTAGGTAAATGTATTGCCGCAAATATTGCAATGCCGAGCAACAGACTTCGTCAATGAGTCTTCTATATGGAGAGTTGTCTAAACCCACGGTCTCAAAAGCGCAGAGAAACTAATCACCTCGCACCATTCATTCTTCACAATGGAGAAATCACATCTTTCCAAAGAGGTAGTTCATAACTCCAGAATAGATGTACAACTCCAATCATTGATGGAATACATAAAAATTGAACTTTAATGCAAACAAAAAATGCAGCTTATCCAACTGAGATACTTTAACACGGTCATTCTTCAGGATGGTTTCCTCAAATTCCAGCCGCACCAACCACTGCGTCACGGGAGGAGAAAATCCATGCTTCAATAGTTCACATCTGACTTATTTAATATACGCAAATCTGAGTTTCTTCCAAAACAAAAACAGGGTGTAACTTCCTCACTGAGAAGGAACCACCACAACATCTACATGCTCCATGATTCATGCAGCATACATTTGAAAGTAGTGTGCAACAAAAAGGCATCACACAATATGTGAACAGTATTCAAACTTCTATAATGGCTCTTTCAAAGGCAACATCCTTCAATGGGACCAACCACCAAATCAACAGTTGCAATAAGGGAGGTCTCTTAGCACTTGGAAGAGGCTCCACATCGCCAGGGTTCTCCAACAATTCCTTTCCATAGTCATTCAATGCACTAGTCAGTCTTGAATGCATTCACCACTAACAACACAACACAACCAATGCTTAGGAGATGGAAATATCACACATGTAGAACTATCCCTCAGAAATTGCGCAGACACCAAACTATAATTCCTCCATATGTATTGAATTCAGAAAATGTCCAATATCTCTATGTGTACCCTGGGATTGCATGCTAGAAATTCAACGCAACACTACAATATTCCAATACAGAGATACACAACATTGCTAATCCATCAGTGCGTCATTTTAAGATCATTCTAGCTTTCATACATCAAGAAGACAAAACAGTCTTCACACAGGGAGGTCACAACTCTTATCAATGTAATACCACGACCTTCACAAATGTCTTCAAAGCATGCATTACTTGACATACTGCTTTGTCTCTCTTCTATTTTGTCATGTCTAACTCCATGTTTCTTCTCACATGCTTTAACATATCTGGAGGATTGCTATATGCACTAGGTTCCTTGGTACGATCACAAACCATGTCATCTCCATATCCCTGATTGACATCAATGCCAATCCTTCAAGCCAAGTTGCTAACACAAGTGACTAGAGTCTCCTCCCGTGTCCACCCATTGTCTGAATCTGAAGTTTTTCCCAATTAGGTTTTCTGCAGTCAGAAAGTGATCCAACCTCTTCGCAATTCTACTATCACCAATTCTCCGATTAGACCAAGTAGGTTTCAATTTTCCAGAACGATATCTGTGAGGTGGGATTCTCTTAACAAGTGATAAAAGTAGTTTGCAAGAGGATCCCCTCTGGCATGCAAGAGGATCCCCTTTGGCATGGGCCCCCCACGTTTCATGATTTCCAAAAGTGAAATTCAGATCACCCCCCAAAATTAGGTTCTCAGAATTAAGGAAATATTTTCGTCTCAACAAGTTCCAAAATGAGACCCTTTCATCACATTGGCCATAGATACTTAGAATTGTGAAGCATTCATTTAGGACAGCATGGAAAAATTCAATCCCTAGCACATAATCAAACCCCCAAGAGTTCTTGACCTTTACAACGTACGTGTTCCAACCAATAGCAAGTCCTCCTGAATGCCCCATGGAATTTAAAGCAAAGAAATCATAAAACTTGAAGGTTGTTTTCAAATATGTTGTAACCTCTTCCTCCCTCTCAAGGGTTTCTTGAAGTATAAAAATATCCGGCTAATGCAAGCTATTCATCCTTTTTAAGGAAAGTTTTTTAGGTTTACTTTCCAAACCTCTGCTGTTGAGGGACAAAAATTTCATCGTGTAACCCCTCCCAAGGCTCTTGCTGCTCTAAGCGCCCCCAAAATAGACTTATGTTTTCCGTCAACTAAATCCAGTGAAGCTCTGTGTTGAGCTGAGGAGAGGTGGGAAGGCCAACCCCTTCCTTTCACTTTTGAAACCAACAGAGGGTTTTTTAAAAGTCCAAGACTTTGTGCACTTGAATCCGATAGATCAGTGATGTCCCTTGATTTCATATGGAAGCGAATGGGGCATCTCTCTAAGGTGGAGGAGGAAGTTCTTCCAGGTGAATAACCTGAGGAAAGTGAGGAGGTAGGTTTTGAACAGGTTTGGACTGGGCCCAACAAAGGTTTGTTATGATCCAAAGTATTGGGAGGTAGTGAACCAAGAGAAATAGGGACATTTGAAGCAGAAGGATCCTTGTTCTCAATAGCTAAAGAAAATAATGAAGCTTCCAAGGAAGAGATAGGAAAAAAGGGAACTTCTTTCTTACCCGAGGAGAGATGTGCTTCTATATTGGTTTAAATATGCGCTTGATCCACTGCAGATCCATCTTCAGCAAGAGCCTCTTCATGTTGGTGTTGAGTAGTGTTCGGTTCGTCAACTCTAACTGTGTCATCCTGCATGATGTATTCAGAGGCCAACTCATATCGTTCCTCTATCTAAGTTTCCTTCACTTTACCCATTTTTTGTTGTCCCTCTTTCGCATTCAAACCACTTCTTCCTACCATCCTCTTTCTTGGTCCAACCTGTTCCTTGCTGAAACTTTGAAGACATTACTTTTCCATATGTCCATAATTATGACATCTATGGCATCTGAAGGGCACCCCTTCATAGTCTAATCTCTTCCTGTGGCTAACCTATCCCTTGATAAAATTTGAATCCTCTCTGAGCCCCGATTTGATGTTTAAGGAGACCAGTATTCTAGATATAGTCACCCGTTTGGTCTGAGTGAAGGTCATATCAACATCAATGAAAGCTCCTAAAGCATTCCCTATATCGCTAAAAGAATTCCAATTACAAAACTACCTGGGTAGTCCAGGAAACCTTACCCATACCAGAATCACATCAAATTTCTTCGTATCTGCATCAAACATAGGGATCCAACTTTTGAATAAAATGGGTGTGTTTCCCAAACTCCATAGTTTCTGGAAGATTCGAACTATGCCCTCCTTGCTTCTAATCTTAAAGACGAATCATCCATGCGAAAGTACCATAATATCGGGTTTATAATTCAACAGTTCTGACCAATTTGAAGTGACCCATTTTTCCAAACCCTCAAAGCTAGTTTATTTACCTTTGGCTCTCCCCACAACTGTCATTTTTTCCATGTCCAGAGATTGTGCTACATATACGTTTTTACCACATATCAGATTTAGGGGTTCTTTCATGCTTTTTAAACACTTACTCTTCTTCCTCTTCTGCGATGGTCCCTCTGGGGGGCACTGATTACTGTCAGTACTGAGAGTGGTGGTCCTTGAATCCACCTCATGAGAGAGGGTTAAACCCTATTGGTTCGATGGTCTCAAAAAAGAAGCAATGAAACCCTCTCGACTTTGAGCATTAAAATCCTCCAAGTTTACAGTTTACGCTAGGCAACGCGGTTTGTCCTGTAGCCTCTGAGAACGACCATCTAAATTCCAGCAGATTTGACCCAAAGCATAGCTTCAAATCGTGCCATCTCTATTCAAGAAAACCCACATGGGTGATGGTTGAGTCCATAGTTAACGAAAACCCCAGGCAGGTGTGGTGCTGAGGTTCGAAAAAGGTGAACGAGGTTCCTCCGAGTGTCGGTGCCAAAGGTCTTACCGAAAGTGATGCTTGTGAAGGTGCTCCCTCCTCCGTCGGCGATCAGTTAACCAAACCTCATCGGCTCGTGAAAACGACTGGTCCCAGCTATCACTGGTTCCAACAATCCAGACCCAGGTGGCTCTGAGAGAATGTCAACTGTCGGCGACCAAGATGTTGTAGAATAATGAAAAATACTTTTTCCTTCCAGTGGATCCGCCGAATTTTCCACCTCATCTACCATGTGGTACTCCTTATGACTACTTCGCGTCCAGGTGTCAGAAGCCACTAATGCCCCTTGTCATTTTCAGAGAATCGAGTGTGTGTTAGCAAGGGGGCTGCACCTACAACCCCTTAGGACTGCAAAACCCTAGCAAAGCCCTCTCGGAGCCGATTCATCCCTCTCCCAACAATCACACACATCCATGAATCCTTAAGTTACCTTCAAGTGAATAGATTTTCACCCCATATACATATATATATATATTATAAAAATACTTTAGTATAAAACTTCTCCATTGAATATTATTTTAAATGTTATATGAGATGTATTAAAGTTGGAATTATCTTTCTTATTGAATATGAGGTTAAGTTGCAACCTAGTTTTAATATTTATATATAAAGAGGTAATGTGCTATCCACACCCATAATATATATATATATATATATATATGTTATGGATGTGGATAGCACATTACCTCTTTACACATAACCTTGACAATTACTTACATAAGATAATAGCTATCCTCGTGATAGGAGTGACATGCTGAAACCGACATTTTTCCCTAAAATAAAAAATAAAACTACCTTTTTAATTATTTATAAAACAACCTTTTAATTAGTTGAATACAACTCAACTAGGCTCAAAAGCCATGGATGAGGAGTATTGTGATTGTTACGGCCTCTTATGGATAATAATTTCGTGGTAGTCTCGGTCTCTTGTCGATAAGACTTTAAGGTGGCTTTAGGTTTGGTAAATCAATAGATTGAATAAAATATACTTTATACATTGTGTTGTATTAGTATGATGTGGAATTTCTATTTTTAAATGTTTATTAATATTAAAAAATTTAAATTTTTTAAGTGGTTAAAAAATAAAATATGGGAGGGAAGGTAGTTTCATTCAGGCTGGGACGGTAGTGACATTCACTCTAGTCAGAGAGGTAGGTTCGCTTTCAATACAATATGATCTTAAAAACGGAGGGGGAGAGGGACTCGACCGAGGTAGGAGGGATAGGAACAAACATGATAGAAGTTTATTATGCACGGTGGCATATTCACATATATAATGTATCATAGCTTGTGCAGTTAATGAAACGAAGCTAGGTGCATGCTTTGATTGAATGAATGGTAAATGTAAGGGGTATATGTTCACATCTAGCACGGGATGGTACGGTTTACGGTACTGGTGTCGGATGAGGATAGAATTATTTTCATCTATTTATCACTAGTAAAGTCACTTAACTTGTGGCCGGTGAACATGATAGGTTACAAGTTAAGTACTATGAACACATTATATATTACTTGTTCTTCATGCTTAGTTGTAATCACCTCTTGTTTATGCCTGAGCTACCTGTTACCTTCTTTAGTTAAATGAGTTTTTTCTGTCACTACATGTTATCCATGCATGAGCTACGAGTTATCCATGCATTAACTACCAATTATTTTTTTATATTTCCATTTCTTTATAATTGTTTATTTTGAATTTTGAATGACACCCATAAAATCAATCTGGGTACACTTGTCCCATCCTCCTTCAATCTAGGAAAATCATAGATAGTAGTCCATCCCAAATTCTAAGATATAATCACCTATTGGTGTAATTATAAGAAATAAATGTTATCTCATTAATTAGATTTTAATGGGAAAATTTACAACTCAAAAAAAATATGCAAGTAATATTATTTTCAAACTTTAAAATGTAATTTTTTAATTGAGATTAAATTAGGTAAAATTAAGAGTACATATAAGTTAATGACAAATTAAAATTTGATAATGCGTAGTTACATCTCTTGTTATTTTTACAACTACAAATTACATGTACAATTTCTTAAAATTTGAATTGGATTATTATGTAAAACAATATAGGGGTCTTCGATATTGATTGGTCTTACATTTTCCAATTGAGTCAATGATCTTGATGATTGAAAGTTCACTACAGGATATGTTTTCAACTTCGGTTTCGAACAAGTCAAATAAATGCCCTTTCTTTTTATTCCACGGACACAACGTATCAATCAACAATTCATCTAAGTTAAGAAGTCCTTTTCTTAGACAAATACTTTTAGAGGTTGGATTTCAATAGCTACTTCTAACCACAATCTGGTGTGATAGTCATTCAACTCGCCAAACAACCAACTCAACATTAGTGCAACAAACAAATTGTGCTACACATACACTTCATTTGGAAGCTTCTTAAGGATTGTATTGTTAGAGTAAGTACTATTATGCGCTTGATGATCAAGTGGTTGACATTTTCACGAAGCCCCTCATAGAAGTGAAGATTTTAAATATTTCATGTATGTTATGAGTTCAATAAGTTTCCATTAAGGGGGGACATGCTCTAATGCCTTCTTCCTTCTCCTTTTGTCGCTTTTGTAAATCCTTCAATCTCATGCCAAGTTGTTCTTAAGAGGGGAAGTTAGGATGTTTTCAAAATAGGATCTGAGATAAGTTCAACCTAGCTTAAAGTGGTTTTAGATTAAAGAGTGTTTTTGTGTTTTATTAATCTAGAGGTCATCATCATGCCTTACACATGAGTTATCCAATAGTTCAAACATATCCTTGATATTAATGACATTTAATCAATGAATTTTAATAGTCAATTGGCTCATGATTTCTATATAAGTGCATGGATGATCATTTCTTGATAGCAATTTTCTTGTACATTATTTTGATGATCATTGTAATGCATTAATTAATTACCAATGTGCTATGGACCATTCCCCCCCTTGAGGGTTTTAACCATGTAAGTAATGGTGTTATGATCTTTGTTATGTGTGTGTGGGGCAGTGTTCGTCTTAAGATGTTCAACTATGAGGACATACCCTCTTTTACAATTATATAGTTAGGAACTCCATCCCTTCCTTCATGTATCAACACACACATGTATTAGAATTCAAAATCCTCAAGAGTTTAGGGCTTCTATCATTCACTAGAATTGACATTCGATAGCAATTTGCAATAAAGTTTGGAGGACATTCCCCTTTATTTTGGTGCAATATTTTCCACTATATGTGTTCTTCATCAAGGTGTCTCATTAGATAGAAATTCTCTTTCAAAACTATCTTAAATTCATCCCATCTAGTTAAGGGTCGATGTGCTTCTTCTCTCTGATGGGTGGATTCCCACTGCAAGAGTGTATTTGGGGCAAATTTGAAAGTAGTCTATGTTAATAACCTAATTTTTCTCACCTACTTGTTCACATGCATCATCGCCATTATAGATCACTTTCATCAAAATTAACATTGCTTTCATCACCTCTATCATCATATGAACTTAGTATTGTGATCAAAAGGTGAGCTAAATCGAAATTTTGACCATAAAAGGTCATTGTATTGATTTTCCCTAAAAATACATGCATGGTCATTGCACTAAAAACCTCAAAAATTGCAAAGTGGCCCCAAAATTAGAATTTGATTTGTTTAATAATGCTGTTGTTTCTATTGATTTTCCTCAATATCATTTGATCTAGTACCCAAGTTACACAACCCTTCAGTACATGTCTTTTTGTACGGGTTGGTGGAAAAACTCTAACACCAGATTTGGCCTTATTTCCATTGTATATTTTACTTTCATGATTGGTTTTATTTCCAAACACACTTTTATACTCTGATATTGTTTCCATGTTTGCATGTGTAGGTTGCATCAGGATCACAATGTTTCTTCACGCATGACCATCCCTACAGGTATAATTATTCAAACTAGTATATAGGTGATTTTTCTCTACAAACATATTATGCATTGAACTTATTTGTTGAACCCATTTATTCCTATAGGACACCCTCCCCTCTTTCAGGAAAGTTTCCTAGGCTAGCCACCCTTGCATTCACCTTACATGACATAGAGCCTTACCTCCATGGGTCACCACTTATTAGTACCCCAAGTGAATTTTAGTGCCCATGTCATTATTCCTCCATAGATATGGGAGTCCATGTAGTCTCCAACATTTGATTTATCCTCATACACTTCTTCACCTCACTCGCTAGATTTCCCCTAGACTCCTGCATCATAGCATTGTTTGTTTCATTTTACATATCATAAGCCCAATGCTTCATCTATACTATAAAAGTTACAACCTATTTCCACTATTCATCTGCCCCCAAGGATATTTCTACCAATGTGCTACTAATCATCTCTTCCATTTGCATCACATGTATCGTTGATTCATTTGGTCATTTTTTGGACACTTATCTCCTTGAATCCGTTTTCTTCTCAAGCATCTATACTTGAGAAACCATTCAAAGTGATCAATAGCACAAATAAAAACCATATATGATCTCTTATGCTAGGGTCCTTGGTTTCCTTTGTTCATATCATTCTGCAATGAGTCACCCATGGAACCCTCCGAATGTTAGCCAATAGATACCCCTTAACCTCAATATCCCCCTCCCTCTTACATGAGTATTACCCATTTCAGTTCTTTCCTTCAGTTACCCCTTTGTATCCCTCCTTTAATGTGATTATGAGGTATACATATGCTTCTATGTTAGCCATGCATTCATGCTCTAAACAAAGAAATTAATGAGTCCATCACCCTTTGATCATCCATTTCTCCTTATGTCTTAGTCTGAGTTTCCCTCATAATATCCTTGTACCATTCCTTGTGCTAAAAAATGAATCCCTCCTTATTTCTTGTTTTCAATGGACCTACCTCTATCAATTTCAACATGCTCATTCTAGAAGATAGATCTAGAGGCATTATGTAACTTGGCCCCATTTCCATCTTTGATGTGTTACCTTGGACCATCCAAGAGGAGACCTCATTGCCCCTTGGCTTGGTTGGTTCTTACATGCTTGACTCCAACATATTATTGCATCATTGAGGATCATACAATATGGTTGGTTTCTTATCCTTGTTTGGTCGAAGATCCCAGACATTTATGACTCCCCCTATCTCTTAAGGCTATTTTGGAATCACTTCAACTTATAGATTTTTGTGATGTCCAAGTTGCATTGGCGAGAGTGATCTAGTTATAATTACAATTCCTTGGATGTGCTTGGCTGTCTCTTACATTCCTTGAGCAACATATGAGTATTTTATCATGCTATGAATCCTTATAGATCCAGAGGCCCTCCAATATTCAACAAGGATTCAATTGTTATGATTTTTCATCTTGCTAGGATGCCATTGTTCATTCTCATATATTTAATATCAGATTTGGTATGGACCATAATTATGCTCTTGGATTAAGCCCCTTCTTAGCCCTCATTTTCATGGATTATTATCCACAATAGATATTAATGTGCTCTTATCATAACCCATAAGGTATTGATCCCATATTACATTGAGACACTATTACAAGCATTGGGATGCTTGCCTTTTTTATACTTGAGATTATATACCCATTACTCCTTTGGTTGGTTGTTTGTAGGTGGGTCTCTATGGCCTCTTCATTGGGGGGGGGGATTATTTCTCTTCAACTACTCCTACATATTTCCCATAAATTCATTTTCTCCCATGGTTTGAAGAGAGAAAAACCTATGATGTATTTCAATTGTACGATTTTCTCCTAACCTCATATATCAAGAGGCAAATGCTAACAACCTAGTTTTTATCACCTACTTTGTCATGAGCATCATCACCATTATATGCCATTTTCAATAACATTATCTCCATTTCCATCACTTCATTCATAATATTACCTCATTATTGTGACCAAAATCCAAGATAAACCCAAAGTTTAACAATAAAATGTCATTGGGTAGAATTTCTTTAAAAATCCATGCATAGTCGTTCCACTAAAACTAAAAATCGTGAAGTGGCCCAAAATATAGAGTTCATTTTCTCATAAATAATGTTCACCTTCCAAAAATTTGTATTGGATAAAAGTGGACATGACCAAAGTTATTACAAAAAATAGCATTTGATCTAGTCTCCAATACCTATCACTATCCCACTAATTCATCAATGAAAATAGATTATTGACATTGGAGCAGCTAGTTCTAAGAGATGTCCACATCCTTTCCTATAAAAAAAAACTTCATGGTCATTCAAAACATCCATTCAAGCATCAAAATTAAGGTTATTTTTTTGGACTACATTTATAGAGAGATAATTCCCTTTATGTTGGTTCAAAACATCCATCCATACATCACAAGTAAGGTTATGATGTTAGAATGCATACATAGAGAGACAATTACCTTTATGTTATTTTATTTCCATCCTTGGTGTCCACAATAAATCATTTGTCTTGGATTGGAGCACTAGAGGATAAGAAGAACCATCTCTTGGGTTGAATGTGGAGATCCATCTTTGACCACTACCCTTGGGGGATTTGAACCTAGATTTGACTAGTAAATTGTCCTATCTTTCCCTGATTGTAATTGAATGTTGCAGAAGTATTTTGAGAGTTTCCAAGAATCCATAAGCCTAATTTTTATGTCTTAATACATTCCAAACACATTAAGAACCAATTTGGAAGCATTTGGAGCCATTTGGAGGCATTTGGGTCAATACTAGTCTAAGGGTCGAATTGGCCAAAACTTGCAATTTTTCCTAGTTTTTACAATTTCATTAAAAGGGACACTACAAGTGGTATAAGAGCATGGTCCTTGAACCTGATGTTGATCACCATTCATGAGGACAGTAAGTCAAAGAAATCATCCCCCACCCTTAGAAATTGAAAATGAAAGTACTTTGGTGAAAGGGAAGAAGTAGGAGAAGAAGTGCATTCTTTGGTAAGCATGAGTAAGGATGAGAAAGGAACCTTAGAGGAGAATAAGGAGTCTAGAAAATTCCTGAAACCATTCTTTGAAGACATGAAAAAAAAACTAATGCAAGGGTTCGAATTGTTGGCTAGTCAATTTGGAAGCAAATTGGCAATAGGAGGGATCAATGGTTCTCCTTTCGAGGAAAAGAAGGCAATGGATAAAAGAATTTATGTCACAAAGGAGGAACCTCATGTAATGGTGGAACATGAGGTACATGCTGATATGTAGGTTCTTAAATATGCTACACTCAAACAAGAAGAAAGACAAGCACTTGTGTTTGTTCAAAGGGATTATGAGTTGCCTCATGGAGAGGGTTGCAAAGCCTTGGATGAGGCACATGATATCACAATAGTTGGACAAGCAAATTATGGAGAAGATGAATTAAATATTTAGATGGGTAAGAGTTGCAAAGAGTTAAGGTTGTTTCATAATTCTTCACCCCCAACTTCTTTTTCAGCCACATCAATTGGGGATGAAAATTGGGTGAAAGGTTTTTTTTCTAATGGTGCCACATGAGGGGCATGAAACTCCTACCTCTCCTTTTGATGATGACATTCCTAGAGGACCTCATTATTTACATTTGTAGAAGCATCCTTTTTTACCTTATGATGATACACATCTTCATGGATGCACTTATTATGTTCACTTGAGTCACTTGAAGACTCATGTTTTTCCTTGCTCCTTGCTTAGTTCAATTGATGTTGGAGGAACTTCATTAACTACTAGGGTGAAGAGATATATGATTGGAGCAAATGTTTATTGGTAGAAACATCCATTGTTATTTCTTGATGATACACATATCCATGGATGCATAAATGGTACTTATGTGAGCCCCTTGAAGGATCATTGTTTTCTTTGCTCCCTACTTGGTTAAGATTTTAGTGGAGATTCTTCATTCACTTCTTGGATGAAAGAATACATGGATAATCATTTTAATGCATCCTACATATTTTTGGAGCAGCATTATAGGACATGAGATCCTCACCTATGTCATTGGAGTAGAGTTGATTGGTCACTTGATGCTTGTATGCACTTGGAAAATGACGGTCTACTTTCTTGGAGGTATAAGCACTTTCATGATTCTTTGATGAGGCACCTCCTTGATGTACATTTTTATTATGTTGCTATGTACTTTTATGATCTATCTTTTGTACTTATGATGATGGGAAGAATGCATGCAAGGAAATGAGATCCGAGAATTCTCTTTCCTGATGGTATGGGTTGGAGGTCACTCCTAATTGTTGGAGTGCAATACAAGCAATGGTACCCTGGAATAATTTTTAGTCTCATTGGTTTCGAAACATTTTTGGGGAAAGAAAGTTTTGGAAGAAATATTTTGGAAAGAAAGCAATACCTTCAACATCCATGTTCGAAATTGCTTGAGGACAAGCAATATTGGGTGGGGAGGACTATAATGTCCCCATTCAAATAAATCTCAAAAGAAGAAAATTCCACCAATCTACTAGTTTCCTAGGTTGGGGTGGAAACATTAGATTTGGAATAAGGAGACTATAAAAACCCAAAGACATCATTAGCTTGACATAAATATATTTAAAGGGGTTAAATAAATATTTATGATAGGAAAATAAGGTGGCACTTGGTCATGGAGGCACATTAGTGGTGTGGGACCCACATAAAGCTAGATTCCTCATGCCACATGGCATTCTATTCTCACCCATTCAAATCCAAGGTGGAGTCTAATGATATTGGGGAGTTGGAAGGTCAATATACTTGTCATGACTCAATGAAGGTCGAATTGGAGTGGAAGAGTAACTCCCATGGAAGAGGAAGTGGCATTTTGGAGCTAGTGGGACACTTGGACTAGATTCCCTAGCTCTATGACAACAATGATGAAGATCCTATGACACCTGTTAACACCCAAATGTTTTCCACTAGCTCATATACCTAGTCACATAACTTCGTTGAGCATTTTTCCTACCATTTTGGCCTCCAAAACCTCGAAAAACCCTCAAATGGTCACCCAAAAGGCTAAAAACCCACATTTCCTCCTCAAAATAAATAAATTTCCTCCTAAAATATCAAAAAACCCTGAAAACGGGTCCAAAACTCCCCAAAATAAAAATAAAAAGGGAAATAGTTCAAAAGAATTTCAGAAAAGGAAAAAGGAGGGAAAACGAGGGCTACACCCTAAACCATTTGACACCCAAAACCATGGGTCAATATTCCACCACCCAAAAAATCTATAAGAAGGTGATGGAGGCCCCCCATTTCACATCCATTATTGACTCTACCCTTATGCTGTTGAATTTCACTCAAAACTCTAGCCCACTATTTGTGCTTGTGTTTACCATTTTAGTGAACCCTTTGGCCAACCTTGAAGCATTTTGGAGAAGAGAAGGACATAGGAGTACTGGTGCACCTCCCTAGTACGGCTGCAAAGACTCCAACCACCTCACCCTTGAGGTAAAAAACCCATGTAACTCATTTTGTTTACTGTTTAATGAAATATAATCATAAATCCATTCTTACTGTGTTCTCAAGTTTACTATTTATTGTTTTATGTTAGATTTAGATTTTAATATTTGCTATGCACATGCTTAATAGTTTGTACGTTTAATATTCTTGTCATTTGCTTCAAGTTTTTATTATTATTTTCTGAACTACTGCTAAGGATTCCATAATCCTTAACAGGTGCTCATTAGCACAAGCTAGGGTGAAAACCCTAGCTATAGTTTTGACAACTCCCCTGTTTGAATATTTAGTTTTTTAGTTTTTTGTTTTTAGTTAGTATCTTCCATTTGCTTTGTTATTTGCAGGTTTGTTTCACCCTTGAGCCCCTGTACTCCCAGATTCATCCCTAGCCGTCTCTGTGACCCCCTGAAACCCTGTTTTCCCATTTTGGTCGACATCTTTCACAGTCGTTTTTCTCACCGCAAAGCACGGGTTTCGACCACCCAATCGTGGGCTACAGCTCGGCTTCCCATCCCCACTGTCATGGCCCCGGCCGCAGCTTCCCAGCCCACAACCGCGGCTTTCCGCGTAGCTTTCTAGCCACACAGCCACGGCCTGAAGCTCGAACTTCGGCCTGCTTCCCGTGCCCCCATCCACAACCTACGACTATCTCCCTATGACCCTGGCCGCATCTTCCCAACCCCACACCTGTGACCAGCAGCTGGACTAGCCGCCCGTCCTTGTAGCCTGCAGCGTAGGCTCCCCGCCCTTTTCCCGTGGCCCACAGTCGGACTAGTCACCCATCCCCACAACCTTGGTTTTTATTTTTGTTCTTGATATTCATATAGGATTCTCAGACATCTTTTTTCTTACATACGTATATTTTTTTCAATTTGATGGCACGATTTTTTTTGCCTCCTATCTTTGGATTCCACCCCATAAATTAATAACTTGTTGGTTATTAATTGAAGAGGAAAGTACATGGCCATAATATTGAGATTGACATTATTCCTGAGGTGGACCTTTACAAGTGCAAATCGTGGGATCTACTTGGTAGGTTGTTTTTTTTTTTTTTTATGGTTTAGGTTACTATTCTTCAAGTTAGTTTAATATTCTTATCTAATTTATCCTAAGGTAAGGTTTCCTTTAATTAAGTTTGAATAGTCTAGTAATTTTGTTGTTTAAGCTTGAGGTTTTTTTTTCAGCTTAGGAATCAAGGATGTTACAACAATATAATCATTTAGAGGTCAAGTACATTTCAGTTGGAGGAATTGAAAATGGGGGTGAAAATAGAAAAATATTTTTTTTATTTTATTTTCAATTTTCTGATTTTCTATTGTAAATAAAGGTTTTGAGTGGGGAGAAAAACTGATATCATCCTCATAATGACTAAAAAATTATGAAAGTAATGTTTCTAAAATAAAATTTCTTTTTATTTAAGAGAATTTGTTGCTCAATTTAAACTAAGTTGCAACAACACTAGTTGCTTATATTTTCAAAGATGTTTGCTCCTCTTGAAATTTTTTCTTCACAGTTCTAATCATGCATCTGAAATATAGTTTGTCCTCAGAGGTGATGAAGTTGAAGACTAATGAAAAGTGATATAAAAGAAAACAAAAAATACAATTTTACATATTGTTTTAGAGAATTTTTGGTATTTTATTTAAGAGAGTTTGTTGCTCAATTTAGACTAAGTTGCAACAACACCAGTTGCTTCTATTTTGAAATATGTATGCTCCTGTTGACATTTTTTCTACATATTTATAATCATACATATGAAACATATTTTGGACTCAGAGGTGATGAAGTTGAAAGCTACTAAAAAGTGACATAGAATAAAACAAAAGGTTTTACTTTTGCATATTGTTTTCGAGAATTTTTGTCCTGTACTTTAGATTAAAAAAGAAAGTTTCTATGATATACCATTAATGACCAAAATTGGTCCATGGGACTAGGAAGCATAGAAAAATCCACCATCAATATCAGAAATTTATGACACTACCATTGGTTTTTGAAAATAATTCTTAATGACCTACTTCACTAGTACATGTTTTTTACAAGGAAACCCTTGTGGGGTCCACCCCCCCTCTCCTGATTAAGGGAAGAAACCACTACTCTAATAGAGGATGGTAATGTTGAGGGACTTGACTGGATTTGAACTAATGACCTATGGCCTCTCCATCAACAACATGCCTTGGTTGGATGGTTCAATTGATTGAGCTAACCCTTGGGGATTTTCTTCGCGAAGTGGGTAACTACATGCCCACTTCTTGTTCTCACCCCACCCTACTCCACACCCTCCAACCCTTGTAGTTGATCCTCACGCATAGATCCATATCATGTAGGAAAAAAAATTTGACCTATCATTACTTTGATATCATTGTCACAGTCCTCATGGTTCTCTAGGAAACTCAACAAACCACGATCACGGCACCAAACCAACATATTTTTTCCTCATCATATTCCTTCACCAACACAAGTTGTGCTAAAATATCTCCTTGATCGACCTTGAGTAGAACTTTGGATAGCTCATAAATCCCAATTATTGTCTCTCTTGGATCCATTTCTACATGAACTCTTATTACCATGTTATGTCCAAGGTTCCATATGAAATTTTGTGACTGATACTCAACACTTTGCATCAACAATGAGTATTTTAAGTGGTGCTACCCAAACACCCTATACCTTGTACTCGTCGTTGATGACCTTCCTAGAAAAACATTTCCAATGTTTCCTTCGACACCAATAGCTATCCCAAATGTATCTAGGTGGAGAATGTCTTATTTGGTAGTTCCATGCTCCCACAGTCTCCAATTCCAATCCTACAATGTTTCAAGTCTTCTAAATCTACTCTTGCACTTGTCCTCTACAATGATATGGATCTGTCGATTTGCAACACCCTAAATCCCGTTGGGAATTTATGAGCCATATGGATTGTAATTATTCAATATATGGAGTACATTTAATAGTTTGTTATGGTTTTCTTATTATTTTAGTGAGCCAGCAATTAAGTTGTCTCCCAAGAAACAGTCAACTTTAACCATTCCTAGTTTTGTAAAACCATTATAAATACCAATAGAAATGAGTGTATGGTACATGTACATTTTGGTAAAAATATCCTCGCATTCTTTATTTTCCTAGTTTATCAATATAGGCTTTGTATGTATTACTTTGACTATTAATAACATTATGTCCATTGATTTAATACAAAAAATCAAGGTTGCACAAGAAGCTTCCACAAGCACTAGTAAAAGACTATCAAAACTAAAAAGGAAAGCAAGCTAACGTCAAAATTGTTAAGTACAAAGAGTTGTAGTAAACTATGTCCAAGTAACCAGAATGACAAAATCCAAAATCCATGAGACAAGTAGTGTGATCATAAATCAATTCAGAAAATAATACTAGCAACAAGAGGAGGGTCATCATGATCATGGAATGTAGGATCCATTTGGTCAAGTGGGAATCATCCATGGGATCTATCCATCATTAGATGCTTCAGGAGGGTTGAAATGGGAAATACCAAAGTCATACACTGTTTGTCATTCTTGGCTAGGCAGGAGGCCAGTTAAGCGTGCATTTACTCCACTCTCGGACCTGCTAGGATGCATAGTGGTGAGGCTCATTGTCATCTCAGTGATATTGTTGAAGGATGCTGAAATGGGCCAAGTGGATTCTGGCCCATTATTAATGCCCAAAATTTGCACACATGCGACATTTCAACTATTCTTTTAGTAAGGTTTCATCAACATAAAGAATGCATCCCACCTTAGGCATCCTCAACAAATCCAAAAGACAGCATGATTCCAAAAGTGCCAAAAACTAGTCAAAAAAGGGGTAGCATGGGTAATACAGAGTTAACTCGCGCTATAACATAGGTTTCTAGAACAATGCCCGTGCTATGCCTTCACGGCTATTCCTTCAATACTCGTGCTATTGTCAAAACGACGAGACCACCAACTTCCCATGGTGCATTGAAGGCTCCACCACCCCCATGAACCCAAATTCAACCCCTCACACACTTGGTGGCATTAAATATCCCCCCTTGGTGTACTTGGGAACTATTTCATGGAGGATATGAGTTCACATTTGGATCTAGTTGTTTGTTGGCCACCTATTGGAATATAAAATGAAGCCATTAGAATGCATTTTGCAGAGAGAAATCAAGAGAAAGGTTATGTTGTTGGGTTTGATTTAGAGCTTCCTCATAGCCTACCACTTCCTATCATTTGGAGCATTCCCAAGCTCCCTTGCCACCTTGCTTCAAGGGGTAACAGTTTCTCTCCATTGTTCCACCATTGACTTAGCATTTAGTTTGGACAAAAAAGTCCTCCCTAAGGAATATTGTTGGATTCCCTTGAATCCCACACCTCCTAGGTGTTGTACAGCTTGACCATTGGGTAATACAAAATTGGTTAGTCATATCTTGGATTGTTATTGGACTTTGCATTCTCCCCCCTTATCTTTTATTTTGTATTTTTTCCACATTTCTTTGTTTTTATGTGAATTACACTAACAATATCTTGCATGATCACTTGGAGGATACCAACCAACCAAGCCACAGGGGATCCCAGGGCTGAGGCCTTGCTGTAGCCTACAAGGACTAGCCCCTTACCAAGTGGAAGAGTGCACTTGTGCAATTTTTTGCACAATAGTTCTAATGGTGACCATACTTTTTTTTGTTAATTTCTCATTTAACTAGGTTTTTTATGCTAAGCACTTAATTCTGGGTATTTGTCACCTGCATGAGATTAGGCATTCCACGTCTTGCTCTACAATTAGACCTCAATTCGACCCCAATTAATTTTTAGACAGTAGCATGGATCCCGGCCTCTCGGTTGTGCTACCAGGGCAGAAACTCCTTCGACAGATGCGCTACCAGCGCAGGTAATCAGTTCATGACCTGCGTGACCTCCCATATGGTTGATCTACGTGACTGGTCAGTGTAATACCCACACTATCAGTGCACCTGTTTTCTATTTATCTACGCTACCAACGCAGCAAATAATTGTTTGGCCGCACTACCGCTTTTTATTTTCTTTTTATCTACATGGTACAATATGGTAGTCCAAATACTTCTCCTTAATGAACTTAAATTAATGCTAATTCACATAATTACTTAATTTCTTAGTAATTAGTTCACCTATACCAAGCATAGGAAATAAAGAGTTATCTCTATTGAAAATTACCTAGGTAACCAACCTTGAGGATTTCAATGGACCTCATTGTTGTCACTAGTATTCAAGACCATTCTTGTTTATGCACAATTGACTTGTTTTTAGGATTAATGCTAGTGTAGAAGTCACTTTTTCCACACAAGCAAGGACCTAAAGACTCTTGTTTCCTGAAGTATGCTCTTCACCTCACTCTTCATGTGAGCTTGGTGAATTAGAAAAGGGTAAGAAGTGTGAAATACCTCCATTTGCACAATTATATATTAGTTAGCATTTTTTTATTTGCAAAGCACTGTGAGAATCTCTTAGAGTTAAAAGTACGTATTACTTGATATACTCTTCTAGTTAATTTGCCGATAATCAATTTGATTTCATCACATGTGTTTGCACCACTAGCACACACTAAGAGACCTAAAGACTCTCCCAATCATAGTATTCTCTTAACCTCACACTTCATGTGAGTTTGGTGAATCACAAAGGTAGGGATCGTGAAATACCTCTCTTACACTACATAAGTGAAGATCAAAACCCTTAAAATCAACTTTGTAATTGTCCAAACCAACTAAAATCCTCCACAGGAGGTCACAAAACAATATTTTAGTTAGGTAATATTGATTGGTATAGGAATCCATTAATGCCCACCAATCTAATTTCATTAGCCATATTTTGAAACATAGCATTGTTGTCTTTTAGGGTACTTACAAAATCCTACTATAAGCAAGTGTTCAAAGAAAACCCATATCAGAAGTGTGCCATGACCAAGGAGGTGAAAGCCAAGGCATATTTTCCCTACTCTCCCCTACAATCCACTTAGCTTGTTATAGGGAGACGACACTATACCATGCATGCCGAACCACTAATCCACACTAGATGCAAGGTATCTTAGTGGCCCAACTTAGGATATTACCAAGGAGCAATTGTGAGTGAAATTGACTCCTAAAGTTAGATATTTCCTTTGGGAGGTGTTTCCAAGTCTTCTTGATTGGAACATTGGCCCCATTGCTGATAAAACTAGCTCTGTGTTACCTCCACTAGTCGATTGGTGAGTGGATACCATCATCACCATCAATTGCACTTTTGGGAGGCCCGATTACATTTGAGAGGAAGGTTCTTGGGTCTTCTTAGAGAATTTAAATTTATTTTCTTTTTTAAATACAAGTTCATTAACTTGTAATTAAAAAGCACCTACATGTGGGAACTCATGCACTAAAATCGACTTTGCACACATCACTCACTTCTTGCACCATATTTGCATTTGTTGTGGTTGGCATATTTTTTGCATTTGTTCAATTTTGTTTTATTCTACTACCACTCTCATTTGTCAGAAAGGCTTCACCATTGAGGAAAAAAAAAACATCCTGAGACAGTCTCAACGACTGCAAGGCCTAACCCCTCTCTCGAGGGGTGTTTTTACACCTTCCTCCCATGGTTCACACGGAAGGTACTCTAGCTGGAGTCGTTCCCAGGTCACATTGATAGGATCTTCTGGTCGAGGCCAATCCTCGCCGGGTGCATTTTCTCCTCTTGAAGAAACTATTAATTACACCACTTCTTCACCCATTAGAAGAGGTACCCCACTCGATTCTCCCCTTAGATATCCCTTGGTCCCATTCAACCCATCCTCTCTCATAGGAGTTCAACCGTTGTTTACAACCCCACCTGGGTCTCCCCCTCGTGGAAACCACATCCACAATGGAAATCCCAACCACCCCTACCTTTCTATTCATGGCTAGTTTAAATCTACTAGATTTGGCTAAACAGATTAATGATCCGATAGCTCATTATCCAACATGGTCGGCTATGCTAGATAAAATTCCCCCTATCATTCCCAAATTGGAAGGGAAAAGGGCATGATCCCACAAACCATGTCATGTCTTTCCACTTATGGTGTTCGTCTAATAGCATAGTGGACGATCCTGTGAGGCTTTGCCTCTTCCAGCATACTCTCACCGACATGGAAGCCAAATGGTATGTCAACCTAGGAAGCATAATCCATGCCACATTTGCAACATTAGCCACTGTATTTCTTACTTATGCCACATTTGCAACATTAGCCACTGCATTTCTTACTTACTTCCAGCTTCCAATTCGACATGACCTTTGGCCTTGAAATTCTTAGAGTGTTTTGGCAAAACAAATCTACCCACATCGCGGACAACATCCTTAGTGGCGTAGGCGTCGCACATTATGAAAAAATGAAATATGACACCCTTTTTGTTGGATTGGTTTATAAAATCTCACCAACCTGCTATAGCCAAAGATGTCACCACCACCATGCCGGAAATCCAGGAGGAGGCTATTCTAAAATCCCATCATTTCGATCTCATTTATGCACAATCCAACTATCTTTATACTATCCTCCCTGATGCCCCTCAACATCGGTCGTTGGATCCTACACCTTCGGCCTCATCACATTCGGCGGATGGGATTATTGGGTCCATTTCCCATTTAGGAAAGGTTCCTCCCACCACTTTAGCACCATTTAACATGGCTCCACAATACCCATCCATGCCATCTACGTCGGTCCCCCCTACACTGGTACCAATCCCGCTAGTTAGTCAATTACATTATGGACCATATTGTCCTACTTATTCGAACATTATCCAAGCGACGATATTTCCTACACCACCAATGGAGCAAGCCATTCCTACGTCAACCTCTTATGGAACGCAAACTGCATTTATCCCACCCCCGGGGTATAACCCTTATTACCCTTTCCCATGCCCAACTGGTCAACAACCTTCCTCCCACATGGGGTTTAACCTAGTTCAACCTTCTTATGTTCAATAGGCTCAACAATTTGAGTAATTGAACACCGCCAACCCCCAGAATCCACAGAGTTAGAGGAAGAAGAAAGGGAAGAACAAACAAAATGAGCAACCAAGGCAAGGGGGAAAAACAAGAATACGAATACCAAAACACGGGGCCTAATAATACTCTGAAACAAGGGAAGACTCCCAACCTAAGGACCAATTATTGTTGCTCCATTTGCAGCGATTATTACCATTACACACATCATTGTCCTCTTACCCCTGACTGCCAACAGTTGATGGAAGCCTAAAAGAAGATGATGAATAATCCTCCTCAGGTCGTGAACCCTCCCCAACCTTAAACTACCGTATTAAAAGAACCCTTTGCGAATCAATGGGTAGTTACATAGTAGTAATATCCTCTCCCACCCAATGAAAACTCTTTTCAAAATATCTATACATTAGATATCAATCTTCGGACACGAACCAAGGGTTATGATGGGCTTCCACCCCCCAAGTGTAATATGTTCCTATCCCCTCAGGGGTCCCTCTACAGATACAACGCCCAATTACCAAACAAATCCCTCTAATTCCAAAAGTTGCACTTCAACATACCCCTAATAACCCTCACATGAAAGCCTCCCACAATTACAATATTGTGGAAGACTTGACTCAATCCCCTGCAACCATGTCCACATTAGAAGTGTTACAGTCTTTTCCAATAGACCGAAAGGAATTACTCAATGCAGTCGACGCCATCGGTCCCTCCGACTTGCACCTCATGACCTTTGATCTCAACAAAGGTGATCCACAACTACCATCGTCAGTCACGTTTCATGTTCTAGTCACCATCAAGAACGTCATGATTCATCGATGTATCATCGACGAAGGTGCATCCACTTGCGTTATGTATGCGAAAGTGTGGAAATGTTTAGGGTCACCTAAGGTGGTCCCCTCCTCTATTGCTCTCCACACATATAATGGGAGATCATCCCATCCAAGATGATTGTACTAGAATGCCCCCATCAAGCTGGGGGGAAAGATGGTCATGATCGATATCGAAGTAGTTGATGCTAAACTCAATTACACCATCCTATTAGGGTGTATTTATATGTACTCCATGAAGGCGGTCTCCTCCTTGGTCTTCCATACGATGATGTTTCCCTTAAACGGGAAGGTAGTTACCCTCGACCAGCTTAACTACTATTACCCCAACACCACAAGCAATCCTGACAATGTCCTACTGACTGTACTGAACGATTCTCAACCATATGTTGGCATTGCCCCGAGTATGTACAAGGAATCCAATTTGTTATTAGTATATTGATGACGACCACCTAAGATACCTACATCGACCGATGGACTAATGTGCACAATTTTCACCACCGAAAATGGCACCACCTCCACCTCAACACCATTATCAACACTCATGCTAAGCCATGGCATTGAACAAACGTTGACTCCATAAGTCCCACTGATATTCCAAATCCCATTGTTGTACGCTCCCACAGGTGTACAAGGGACTCCGGTTATGGCTCAGTTAACTGTACCTGGGATAACTTTTGGCATCCCTATATGGTACCTTACACCATATTACTCGTAGATGGCCTCCAAACCAATCACTCATTACAAGTTTTTCCTTGTTTCGGCTTCTACGCCTATAATGCCCGTCAAACATTCAATTACACCAGCCCAACATATGACATCTACAACTAAACCAAAATCGGTTGTCGCTAAGACCGCCAATGGGGTCACCAAACAACTGAATTTGAAAGGTCCCCTATTACCCAACCCAACGTCCAATTCATCAGAAACCACTAAGCCTAAAGTAGGGGGCATCAACCAACAGGAGTTAAAAGTCCCAGTTATGATCAATACTCCCAATCAAAGGGTCACACCGCCATGTTCTCTTTGTGGACAAATGAGACCATGAAACCAACCTCTTCCCCACTTTGCTAGAGCTAAGGAATTTTCTTAACACCCCGATTAGCATAACACATCTTTCACCAACGGTTAAAGGGGGCACATCTCCATCATCCACATATAATTCCAAGACACTGTGTTCGAATCATTTGTGTGCCATATGTTCTCAGTATGGAAATTATACACACCATTTCCCCTCCTCATCCTACACTCAAGTGACAATTAAGGAACCCCCCTCCTCATCCCAGGAATCGACATCTATTAATGTGGTCACCACATCAACGACACCGTGAGTCCCCCTTCCCACAGAAGTTGCACCAGCTGTAGAAATCATGGTAGAGCCTATAACGTCACATAACCCATCTACTTTGAATCTTACGACAACGTCACCAAACGATGAATTCTCTTCCTACGGGCATTCCACACATATGCTCCCTCCTAGCACCATCGCCTACATTATGGAACAAATCAACACCCAGGACGTACAAGAACACTTATGTCTATGTGTACCATGACATTACCGATCTTGTGGAGAGACCACTCACTTCTCATTTCAGTGCCCCATTTTATGTACCAAATGAGAAGCTCATCTCGAGCAAATGAGACTGCAAGGTCAATCACAACCCCTCCATGAAACCCCTCCAAGGTCACAAACCAAGGAGGTAATAACTACATTAACAGAAACCATCGATGTTGAACCTCGTTTAGCCAGTTTACTCACTTGTAGTGATTCCTTGTCTTCCGACGAAGATGTAGGCCACTTGCAAGCATTTCCCAATAATTAAAAATAGCAGGGGATCCTCCCCCATAGCACAAGCAATACATCCAACACCATCTGTTGAATTTCTTATTTGTGTCATATTTTACTCTCTTTTCTCTAAATATGCTATTTTGAATTAAGAAAGTAATTCCATATCTTCTGTATGCAGATGAGCTCTCAGTCGGACATCTACATAGGATACGTTGACAGTGCAAGTCGATGGTCCAAAAACCTAGCATCCACTGCATGGGCTATATATTCCCCCTATAATACACTCTACAATACCAACGGATTTTGTTTGGGGGCACTTACAAACAACCAAGCATAGTACGATACTGTAATGGGTCTATTAAGCGATGCCCTTCACTTGGGCATTCACCATTTGCGAGTACATCTCGAATCACAACTAGTCATCTCCCAGTTAAATAATGTATTCCGTGTCCTCAATCCACTCCTCTTTTGAAAGTTTCTGTGCGTGTCCCTTCCCATTCAACAGTTTGAAACAATTACTTCCCCACATATACCAAGAAACACCAATGCATTCGTTGACTCCGTCGCTAATGAGGCTTTGAGTTAGCATCTGCTACAAAAACCAGCTACATAGTCCTACATATCAAATACACCAAATACGTCTATGTGTTACACCGACTAATACATATATATGCATATCATGTCATCATAAGTCCTAAAGTTGATAAAACCATTCTCAAACAAATGTACTAGTATCAACTACTACATATCCATCACATCAACATATAGGCAACATAAACCAAATATACATCCATCGCATACATAAAGAGACGCATACATCATGTGCTTCAAAAATGGTATATATATATCACCAAAATGTATGTCATGTACACCAAATGGCCCTCCTGGGGCATATACAAAAATAACTTTATGTTGGATACATCAACTACAAATCGCCTCCAATAGGCTGATCAAATAGTGTACAAAATGGGGCTCATAATCCTATACACAATCAAGCTTCCCCACCATCTAGTAGATCTCAGGATCCCATAATGGCCAATAGCCGTACAAACTCCCCTTGTGTCGGCTCTGGTTGTTGCTGTGGTCTTTGTCGTGGATGAGGGGGTGCAACTCCTTGAACCACTCGTGCCACATGGCATGCCACTTCCACTCATCACATAATGTGCCTCCAAGCTGGCCCACACTTTGCTGGTAGATGTAGCATCAAGTCCAGCTCATCATCATTCAGATTGGCCACTCCCTGATCATTGACCCCACCAGACATCCCACCGAACCTCTGCTCCAAATCTGCAAGAAAATATGCCATCCGATCCTTGGCAGATTCTCCACCTAGAACAACTCCTCCGATACCTTCTCCTCCTGCAGGACTCGCGCTGACGGCTCCAACACCAGCTGCAGCAGCTCCTCCGATACCTTCTCCTCCTGCAGGACTCGCGCTGATGGCTCCAACAACAGCTGCAGCAACTCCTCCAATAGCTTTCCCAACCCCAATAGCAGGGCGATCTCTCCTAGGCCATGGTCGGCGAGGTGGCCGTACAGGAAACCCCCAGGGTGGGAAGGAAGCTCCAGATCTCCCCTGTAGTAACAAGTTATACAAATTGACAAGAACCTGACATTGTTCTTGTTTTTTGGGGGGTCAATTTTCGTAGCTATTTTTACCTCCGTTTCAAAAAGTGTGTATACTAGTAGCACCATTTTTCATTTTGAGCCATTTTTTGTAATTTTGAAACTTCTTAGTCATAAGAAAACTATAAATTTTATTTATATGGGTCTTTTCCAAACTTTACAAAAACAACTACATTTAATAGCTAGTTATAGTAAAAAAATACACACATTTTTGAATTTTTGTAAGATTTAGAAGCTAGTTAGGATGAAGAATATATGCATTTTCAAAGTTTTTTCATTAAACTTTTATCTTAAAGACGCCATTTTTTGGGAAAATTTCTAAACAAAATAAGAAAAAAATAGACATTTCAAACCATTTTCTAACGTATTTTCTGTTATTTTATGTATAAAATTGATACTCTTTAACATTATTTTCCATAAAGTGTTGATTCAATTAAACTCAACAAAATGTATACCATATATTTCTAAATAGAATATTAAAAACATAACAGTTATTCTCAAAATAAAATCTTAAATTCAAAACATTACAAAAATATATTATCAAAAATTTGTCAACTTTGACATTTTCCTCAACGATATGAAACTAATCAACAATATCATGCAGCCTGAAATCTTCATTGAAATTGACATTTTCTGCTGGTTGGCTCTCTTCCTGGACCTCAATGTGTTCTTCCATTAGGTCCTCTACTTCTGCAAAATCCCCAAAGTGATATTTTCTAAACGTACCTTTTAAAGGAGGTTGAGGCTCTTTTGACATATTTGACACAAGTGACTCACTAAATTATCCTTTCTTCAAACCAACGTCCTGCATTTCATCTGGAATAACTTTCATAGCATTAATTCTTTGCTTGATATAATGCACTGTAGTAGATCATTCTCAGTGGATATCCAATTTATTCCTTTTTGTAATGAACATGATATTGTAGTACCTAATCACCACATACAAAGCAAAAAAATTTAAATAACATAATGAAACATAAATTTAAAAAATATATATTACTGAATTTAGATTACGACACTAGTTTCATATGTAATATCAGAAATATTACTTGATCCCAAGAACAAATCTAAAACCCAATCTCCTTCTTTTGAAAAAGTATCTATGAGATAATTAATAAATAACTGTGGCTTCTCGTAGATGTTTACATTCTCTCCTTCCAAATATCTTTCTTTATATGCCAACTTGTTAACCACGACATTATGAGACAATATTTGACTATATTTTCCTTCACTCTTTACATTGATTAAAAGAGATTCATAGCTCTCATCTTTTGTCCAATATGCAAGATGTATGTTTTTAGTATCACTCATAAATGGATCAGTGCTGGAGCTATGAATGTTAGGCTTATGCCTGTAACAGAAATAGATAAGAATCTAATTAACTTATAGAAAAATAATTTTGGTTTCTAAATTCAAATTTTTAATAATATACTACAAATATCTTGCCTTATAGTTGTTTCTTTGAGTTTGCTTTATCCTTGAAGGTTGTTAGCACTACTCCTCCTTGTACATCTGAATGGAAAACAAGAAATCTCCATAGGGGTGATGTTGTGACGTCCAGAAATCTGAAACCACTTTATTGAATGACTAGTATGTATTAGGCTCACAATCATAAGTAATGTTTTTGATATTGTGTTCATGAGGGATATTTGCAATAACTAGGGGGTACTCTACTTTGGGAACAAGATTTTCCGAGGTTTGCACAATCACCCAAAATCACTTTATATTGCACAATGTCGAGCCCATTCCAAACATGATGATCAAGGGTGTCATCAAGTTCAACGTGTGCAAGATGTTGTCTTATTTTTCATTCTATTTTGGCTCTTTGAATATGAATTTTGAAAGACTCTGGTAATGTACTGTTATTTGAAATCTTTGAAAACAAAATTATATCTATAAGTAATAAAATAGAAATGAATTCACTTAGAAATAAATAAAATAGAAAATATCATAAATCACCATACCTTTTTGTATGCAACAAAAAAAATCTTTAAGTTTTCCATGGAGCGTGAATCTGGATAGTGTCATCTGACATCATCCCAACTCTTCTCACCCAACATTATAACCATATCCTCTTGTATTTTCATGTAAACCTTATGAACACATGATGTAGAAATAAATGGCGTTTACAATGCCATCTAATAATAACACAATGCTTATTTAATAAAAAGTATTAAACTCAAACAATAAACTTAAAAAAAATAAAAGCAACTTATAAACTTACTTTTCAAATTCATTGTGCATTTCCTTCATGGATAATTCACCTTACTTTACACATGACAGTATTGTAGATATAAGTGTTTCATCTTTCACACCTTGCAATCATCTCCAAGGTGTTATAGTCATATCTTCTGGCAAATTCTTGACATCAAGGCCTCCTTGACTCCATGCAACTGCTTTATTTTTTTTATCTTTTTATTTTCTATGCCAATATTCTCCCACATGCTAAATATGTCATCAATCAAATCCCATATGGGGCCTGTTCTAAATTCCAACTGAAAATAGTTATGTATAGCTTTGAATGCATCACTTCCTTTCAAACCTTTTTGTTTCACATTGTCCTCTTTAATAGGGATACCTATTTCCATACAACATTGTTTCCAGAAATCTGCATCAACTTTCGATCTATCCCCACCACATATTTGTTCAAATTAATTGTGGATAAATCTAACCCTTTGAATGAATGTCATGGACATCCTATAGTCACTATCTATGTTGTGATCCCATGCCAATAGTTTTTCTTCCACATCTGTTAAACCAGGGTAAATGATGCATTTCGCTATTTGAAAAATATGGTTTTTGGGAAACTCTTGCATCACTTCTCTTCTATCCTCCACAGAATGATTTCCCCCCAAAACATAGTAGTTTTAATCAAAACATCTTGATGCTTCAAATGCATCTCTAACAGGAACATCTTTTGGGTCAACAATAACTAGGTAGTCAACCACATGTACATAGGGATTGTGCCTCATCACTGCTTTCAAGTTATGAACATGCAAGCGATGTGGTTTCCTAATTTGATACTTCTCTTGGCCTTCTGTGTGTCTATAAAGTTGCTTCACATGTAAATCAAATGTATGCCCATTTTAAACCAACTTATCCCTCCGTAATCGATCTCAAATAGCATTTTTTGTTGTCTTAACAACACCATCATCTAGATCACCACCTGGACTGATTATTTCCAAACTATCCCCTGAGTTTTCACTGTGATTTTCAACATTGGATTGAACATCTTCTCTCCCCCTTTTATGTCTTGAAGCAGTTGTATCTAAAAGAACAACTTGTTGATCAAGAATTGAAACATCCTCATCCATATGTCTTTTAGAAGATTGTCTCTTACTCTTACCAGTATAAGTAACATCCTCATCACCAACAATTCGTTGATCATGCTTAGTTGGGAGAGATATCCTTTTCAATGTAACCTTCCTAGGTACTTCATTTGATTGTTGGATCCCTTTTCATTTCTGTGCTTGTACTTCTTCAAGAACATTTTGCACTCGTTTCTGCTTTGGTGTTTCTCCCTACTTTGGTGCTTCTCCCTTATGAAGAGGGGCATTAATGACATCCATCAGATTTTCTTTTGTAGAATAAATTCCATTCAGAATATGGGAAAGTGGGAAGCAAAATCCTATGAAATAAAAAACATCATTGTATTAAATATGTTACATGGTCATATAATTCAAACTATAAGAAATTAAGAAAGATATAAAAATATAGAAACTTACACTCTTGCGCTCAATATCGTGCACGACCCTTGCACAAAATTCTGGGAAAATTTCGTCGATCTTATAGTTTGAAACCTTCAAAAAATATCGGATTTTGACAAAGGTTTTAGCTTGTTTCACTAGTGCATAAACAATGTCTTTACCCGACACCAAACAAATATCTCGCAACAATCCCAATGAGTGATAATCATTTTAAGATATGAAAATGCAACACAATATAAGTGAATATTGTCTGGGTTTCCTTGATATTTCTCTTTCAGAAACCAACAATAGTCCATTTTCTCTTCATCTGGTGCGGGTTTCCATTCTCTAGCCTTCTTGTCTTTTAAACCATCACTGGATATAGCTTCATCACGTGCAACATTCTCAGATGGCTCAACTATTTTTTTCGATGACTTCATCGATGATCTCACTCCAGAGATGTTTACAGATAGCTTTCTTGGTGCCATTTTCCCTATAGTCAGAAACAAAACAAAAAAAAATTAGTATATGTTTTTAAAAAAAATAGTTGCACTTAAAAAAAAATGTTAACATATAGTTATAAAAAGCATAATTTTTTTAAATGTAGAGGGGGCTCGAGATTTTTTTTTTGAAATGCATATCCCTTGGGCTATTATATGGGCTCCCGTAGCATGCATATACCAAGGGCCATGCATTTGCGGGCTTATCATATCCCAAGGGCTATGCATTGGCGCCCCATGCCCAATGCATAGCCCTTGGGCTATGCTACGGGCGTGTTGAAGCCCCGGATATGTAGGTTGTTGGAATGTTGTCCAAGGCTAGCAACAGAGGGTGAAAACCCAATCTGAAAGGCTTCAAAAAGCTCTACGCAAGAGCAGTTCTATCCCCAGACAGTTTGGTGTAGTTAACTCCCACAGATATAAATCCCCTGCTGGTACTCAAGTGGTTCGATCCTGAAAGGATCTGTCTTCCTGTGAGGGAAGATCGAAGTGTTCTAACTCTAGAAAGGAATCTATCTTAAAAGAAATCTAATCAAAGTTAGATCTAATCTAAAGAAAGTGCTTTGTTGATATGCAGGATAACTTGATCTGAGAATTTAATAAGTCTTATCACCAGTTTAACAGAAATGTGAAGTTGGATCTTTAATTATTACCTCAAAATACAATCAAACAAAAAAAATTAAATGATAGAAGTTTGAAGATTAGGCACATGCAAGATTATCCTGTAACTGGAATGCTAACTGAAAAATTAACATTCAATTAATAATTTATGTTAATCATTTGCAGAAATAGATAAATGTTTTAATTAAATAGGTTCACTTAAAACATAAATACACATAGATCATCAACTGAGACAAATCTAAACTGTAGATCAATTCATGGATTATCCATTGCAAAAATTAAATAGTGTTCATTAATAAGATGAAGTGAAAATCAACATTCATCAAATAAATTTGATCAATTTACAAAAGAGGAATTAAGAGAAAACTAACTGTATTAGCTCAAAATTGCAAGAAATTACAATCTCTTCATTAATCAGAGTATCTTCAGTCGTCTTTTGCAGAGTTTCTCCCCCCTAACTCATGAGACCTCTCCCCTTTAAATAATAATTACAAAATAGTTACAAAGCATAGACTTCCCATAAAATAGGGATTACAAAATCAACTAATCTAAGAATAATCAAGGGCAGCTTGCCACTTGGTCCAAACTCCTAACAACTCATCAATATCTAGATAATTGGCTGATTCGAGTCCCAAATGGGAATCACACGTAAAGGAATCCATCTCATTATTTTCCAACTTATGCCAAGTGTGTAGGAAAATATGGATCTTTCCTTCCAAGCTGGTAGGTTGCCTAATGAACTTGTCAACTTATGCAATCTCAATGTGATCGAGCTGCTGGATTTTTTCTTTGACGTTCTCGCATCTGGTCTCAACCTGTTCAATCATTAAATTCGGTGGACAGGCCTTCTTAATGACATCCATAGTAGGGAATTGCAGGCTGACCATAATATTATCCACAGCATGCCACCTTCTACCATAGATGGTCTGTGCCTTTTTGAATGTTTCATCCACCATATCAAGAACATTCTTCCAGGAGTTCAAAGAAGTCCTGGCTCTTCTGATCTTGAAGCTGTCCAACACTGGAATTTCATATGGTTTCTCTTTGATATACCTCTTCGAATCGACAACGTCATCAATAGCCTTGGAATCATGTTGCCTCTTGTCCATCTACTGCTCAAGGATAACAGACATTCGCTCAAAAACACTATGAGTTTCTTGAACTCCATTCAGGAAACTAAATAACTCAACTAAGATTTTATGATGCTCTTCATTTACTTGATTAGCCAAATCCTTGAACTCTTCATGAGAAAACGTGGAGAAAGGAGGAGTGGATGCACTTGCAGTTGCATCCTTGAGCTATTGTTCCAATATATCCATCTTCTCCATATTTACAGTGTTTAGAATTTGTGCATCTTGCAGTTCATATTGAAGAGAAGTATTCTGTTCCTGCATCCCTTTGAGTTGATTTTCATGCTGACTTTTTAATTCATGAATCTGAGATTCATGTTCCTCATTAACCTTGGCCAACTGCTCTTGAAGCTTCTTTAACTCTTCCTTTTTCATGTCAATTTCTTTATTAAGTGAGGTCACTGAATCAAAGTTGGCTCCTGCAAATGCTCCCATAGATGCAGCAATATCCAATGCTTCGTGCTGGATATCATCAGATTGCTTGGTCCAAATAAATTGATTAGGAAAAGGTTCTTGCAACACACTTTGATCTCTGCTTCTTTTGTTACCTTTCTTCACCACTGCCTTAACTGATTTGCTATAGAAATATTCTCCAAGGGAGACCACAATATCTTCCTCACAAGCATCCATCAACTCAGTAGAAGATGTAGCTACATCTCCTGTTACAACTAGTGGAGCTGTATGTGTAACAGTAGCACTTGGAATGGGCATGGTGATTTGAGATGTAGGTATTGAGGAAGTGATAGAGATGGTAGAAGTGGAAGGCATAGCAGTGGAAGGTTCAGAAATGGAAGAAGTAGTCAAAGAGAGAATTTCAGGAAGGGAAATTGGGACAAAAGTAGCTGATGGTACATAGGTTAGAGAAGCAGTAGAAGTGATAACATTTAAAGGTGAAGTAAGAGGAATGGTTAATAATGGTTGCAGAGAGATAGTTGGAAACTGGATCTCTATAAATTTTGGAGGTGAAGTGTTGAGCGGAACTCACAAGTTTGGAAGTGATTTAGGGATGGAGGTTAGTGCAGCAAATAATGAAGATATAGTAGATGGTTGTAGTGAGATAGATGGCTGAGCTACCAAAACTGGTTGTGAAATAGCTGTAAAGGTAGTAAATATCTAAGTTAATGTAGCTGATGGGAAAGAAATATTATCCAATGAAGTAAGAGGGAGCTCACTTGAAGTAAATGGTAGTGTGTAAATTAATGCAGCAGGGGTGGTGGTGAATTCTGGAAAGTGATCATCAGGACTAGGTTCATCAATCGTTATGCTGTCAAGTAAATCTGTAATAGCCTGGGAGAGTTCTGTGACTTTTTGTACAACAGGAACAACAGTAGAGAAAGAGCTTGCTAGAATCCTTTCATCTTCCACATCACTGTCTTCAATATTCAAAGTAGAAATCTGAGATGCAAGAGTCTCAATTTTCTGTCTTTTGGCTGGGTTACTCACAGCCATCACTTGAGTATCACTGATTGGGTTGGCCGCAGAAACCACTTGGGTATCAAGTACCGAAGTCATTTGTGCCAATTGATTTTTAAGCTTCTCAGATGTTTGAATCAATATTTTGTATTCTACAATTGGTTTTAATTTTGGAGCATCCTCCATAGGGCCCTTACCTTTTCCTTCATCTGGATAGGTTAACATGAGTGGAGCAGTTGCTTTCTGTGCTTCCTTTTCTTCCTTGTCTTTTCTAGTTTGCTCAGCAATTGTAACTCCATCCTCCTATAACTCAAAACCTTAGATTTGAGTTCCTGTTGGTACTGGATAATACAACTATGTTCTTCTTTAGTTTTAGCCCTCACAAGGACTTTAGAGAAGAAATTCACTCCCAGATAAATGGATTCATCAGGGATATCTTCATGAGAATAATCTTTCTTCATGTGTTCTTATTTAAAGTGAGCATTAAGGAATGCCTTGGGGTCATGCATCCTTTTGGGAGAAAATCCCAATTTCAAAGAAGCAATCCTCTTTCCCAGTACTGCATCCCAAGTTGAAGCTGGAATGACCAAAGGTCCAAGATTTAGGGGGAATTTAGGCCATCTCCTTCTCTTAGGTCCGGTAAGCTTAAGAAACACCCCATCCATTACAGTCTGGAAGGATATCTCTTCAAGTAGGAGCTTGTATGGGACTACCCTTTGCAGTAAATGCACTGTGTTGCTCCCCCAAATTCTGACATAAGAAAAAGCTTCTCCCACATACCGATCACCAAGTGTAGGGATTAAAGTTTTGGCATTGGGAGAAAAAGAAGGTGCATCTTCTCTGAATATCTGTTGATAGATGGCGCCAAAGAAATGGTGACAAATATCATATAGGAAAGGAACAAAGTTTCTCTCCTACAAAACTGAACAATAAATGTGGACTGGAGGTGATGACAAGGTCCAATTCCATCCCATGGAGGGGTACTGGAATTCTGAGAAGAAGATATCAATTACATAGGCAGAATAAAAGAAAAATGGCTTCTTTGTTGTTTTTTGATATCGCTCAATAACTGTCTTTAATTCAGATGAAAAAATTGAATCCTAGGGAATGACTCCCTCGTTGTAGGGACATGATGGGCCACAGGTGCCCATTCATATTTGAACACTAAACAGTTAGGAAGACCATAAGGCCTGCAAAGCATGGCTGCCAAAAGGGAATAGGTTTCCTTGAACCACGAAACTGGGTATGGTTTATGAGCTCTGGGCATGAATTTGCTGGTTTGTTCATCTAGTACTTCACCATTTCATCAATATTATACCTAGTCTTAGCAGAGTCTAGGAATGTAGCATTAAGAGGATGGATGGCCGGTTTAAGGGCAGATGCTCTAGTGAAAACCTTAGGGAAAAAGGTGGCCAATTGATACCCTGAGCTATTGTTAAAGGAACGGTCCTTAAGGTTCGCATGGTCAAGAATCCATTTAATTGTGTTTGTGTAGGGGAGAATGGAAGGTCTAGCAGCTGTGGCATGCAGCTGTAAATCCCTAATTCTCTCATATGCGTGCTAGTCATTTTGGACGTCTAACACGTCATTGTTATCAAATATGGCGTAAATTTTAGACCAATCAATTTGGTAGGTCTTAGAAACTTTGTCACTAGAATCGGCAAGGATGCTGAAGTTGGTGTCTTTGTTCAACAAGTCTTTCTAAGCTGTTTTGGAGAGGGTGTTCCGTGACATGTTGAAAAACTAGAAATTTCTGATAAATAAATAAACACAAATAAAAAAACTTCAAAATGGCAAAAACTTGTAAAAAAATGAACAAGGAAAAAGACATAAAACCGACCTGTGAGTGATGAAAATGGTAGAAAACAACCCTAGTAAAATCTCGTAGTAAAAATATTCACAACAAGTAAATTGTTAGAAAATGAAAATAATAAAAGAAAATAGAAAAAATCAACATATTTATCAATTTCATTGGGAAAAATCTGGGTCGTAAGATTAAGACAGATCGATGGTTGAGATCTAATTAGGCGGGATGCAGGAAGATAGTTGTGGGCATTTATTTTGCAAATATATACATTCTTTCCACAATCCGCAATCCTCAATTGCGGGTTGCAGGTTGCGGAATCGCAACTTTAAGTATTAATAGACCAGAAGTTTCCGCAATCCGCAATCCGCAATTGTGGGTGGTGGGTTGCGGAAACGTAAACGATACTATTTAATATAATGACCCTTCCGCAATCCGCAATCCGCAATCCGCAATTGCGGGTTGCAGATTGCGGAAAAGCGAGATGTGAATTTATTGTTCAAACACTTTTTGCAATCCGCAATTGCGGGTTGCGGAAACGCAACGTGCAAAACTATTTTGAGAATATTCTTGCAATCTGCAATTGCGGGTTGTGGGTGCAAAAGAGCACAATTATTGGAAAAACAATTCCGCATCCACAATCAGCATTGCGAACGAAAATGTTTCAAAACCGAAAACCAAGCTTCCGCAATCCGCATTGCGGATTGCGGGTTGCGGAAATAGCTAACTTTTGGGAAAATCAAAGCTTTCCACAACTCACAAAAAAGCAAAAAAAAACAAAGAAATTTTCAAAGGGAAAATTACTAACTGAATCAAATCATGGAAAATGGATAAAAGCATGATAAGAAGGTTGAAAAACCCCAAAATGACCAAGGAATTTAAACATTACCTTTGCATCCAAAAAATTTGGGGCTCCCATGTTTTAATAAAAACATGGGATCTATTGTACCTACAACAGGGCGCCCATGTAACATAGCCTAAGGGCTATGCATTTGCAGGCCTCGCCCAATGCATAGCCCTTGGTATATGCTACGAGGGCGCCCATAACATAACCTAAGGGCTATGCATTTGGCACTCCCCTGTGCCCAGCATATCCCTTGGACTATGCTACAGGCACCCCGTAGCATAGCCCAAGGGCTATGGATTGGGAACGGGGGCTATGGAGAGAAACTCTTGTGACGGGGGCACAAGAGTTTCTTTCCATTGTTTGGGCACAGGGGCTATTGAGAATTACATATATGATTAGAGCTTAATGTTAAATGTATGTCAAAATTATGTAATATTGATTTATAATAATTTTTCAATTAGCATATTGATATATAGCATTTTTTCAATTATTATTGTATCTAATTAATATACAAAATTAATTATCTAGTATCATTGTCTTTTTTTAATGTAAACTTTCAAATTAAACTTTATTTTCATAACAAATATCATACTAAATCCATAAATGTATGTGCATTAATGGAGTAAAAAACAATATCTATATTCATAAATTTGAAGAACAAATACTCACCAACATACCTGAATGGAGTAAAACCCTATAACCATAACACTCAATTTCAAGAATAAAAGCTGCAGGACTAACATATGTGGAAGCAATCAGAAGGAAGGATGAATAGTAGATGGAGAAATAGTTGGAATGATGTTCTAAATGAATCGTACTTTGCAATGAATCAATTTTTAATTAATTTTTTAATAAAGAAATATTGCTCTCAAATTTTCCCTAAATGCACTCTTGTGATGAGAATTTACCTAAATGTTTGAGCATTTTGAAATTCAAAAATGTGCCTTAATATATGAAAGAAGAAATGAAATTCCTACTCATCTATTCAAAAAATAAGTTAGATCTCCATAGATCGAATACCTTAAATCAAATACTCACACATATATTAAAGATTGGAACAACATGTTTTACATTGTTAAAACCTTGAAGGAGGGAAATAATGCATGACACTTTGATAATTTATTTATGCATAAAATAATGTACAAGAATGTCCCTTTGATCATCAACAAATGACTCTTTGTGCTCCTTAAATATATATCATCAATCATTTGAGTATTATGTCACAAATGAAGCATTCTTAGTATTAAGGAGTTATTTTAATGAATAAATTACTTAAGCGTAAAACATGATTGTGATCTAGTCAAATTAATAAAATGCAAAAAAAACTCTTGCAAGGTTGTGAAATTGCAATAATAAAGCACATTGCAACCCATGAAAGTTCTATCTCATGCAATAAATCCCTCGGGCCCTTCTTTTGAACTTAAGATTGCGACAAAACATGGAAATATACCACCATGTTATAAACTGCAGAAAGGTGAATTTGGAATCATTTCAAATTGAAATAAAACCCAATCACCTCACTGCTTGTTGTACCGATTGAAATGAGGTGCCCTATAGCCCAGTATGGGGGAGATGTTCTAACGTGTATGTACTGTTACATGTAGCATTACATCTAATAAAACATAAAAAGTAATTTAACGTAAAAAGTAATTTTTTTAATTAAAAAATAATTAAAAAAATTCATGTCGGCTAAAATATTATGAAAAGTAATTAAAAAAAGATGTTCGTTTATAAAATAAAAACTTAAAACTTAAACCCAGATCTATAAATCAAGAGAGATCAAATTTCTTGAGTTTAAATTTAAAAAAAGAAATACACCTCAAGAAATTGAATCCCTCTCGGTGCTTGATAGGTACGGGTTTAAGATGGATCTATGCTAGTCGATAAACCACATTCTTGTATTTTTATTTTTATCTATATTTAAATAGAATTTAATATTACTAATATTACTATTATTTATTATATAAGTAATAGAATTTTTAATTTTTTATATAGTAACTTCAATCTTATCATTTATACAATAATTTTTCAAATTAAATTGAATTGTACAATTGTTTTACATAAAAAAAAATATTATTAAATAAAATTGAAAAAAGTCAACTATTTTCTTTTTTGAATTTCTTTGTCCTATAGTGTTTACATGACTTTCCTTCCTTAATCTCATCATAAAAGTTTACATGGAAAATATAAACTTTACTTTCCATGGTGTCATTTTTAACATCCTTTCCCTTTCCATTTGTACATGTAGTTCCGAAAACTTAGTATTGATATAAGTCTAAAGACCACGCAATCTCTTATTGCACTTTCGAACTACGAGAGGTTATGACCTCAGAATTTTTTTTACACTTCTAAACATTTGTGCAGTTTCGAACTATGGGAGACTAAGAAAAACAAAGCTAGCCTTCTTTGATTATCGTTTCTCTGTCAAGGTAGTTTTTTATTTATATGGTTTTAACCATTATTTAAGAGTTCAACTATAAATAAAATTAGTTTTTATTCACAAAGCTACGGCCGCTATAAGTTCTATATATATTTTTAATAACTCAAAATTGATAACTCAATAAAATAGTTTTAAATTATAAAACTTCCATTACCCTAACATGGTAGTTGTAAATGTAATGTTCCCTAATTACTCATTTATAGAAACCATTATAAACCAAAAGGAAGCACTAATACCCCTAATTACTAGAAGTAGATTTTTTTAAAATAGCATCAATCTATGAAAACATTCCAATGATATTAAATTTAATATAATATCAGAGTAATGAAAATAAAAATCTTGTAAATATGTGAGCCACTCATTATATAAGAGTAGAACACCCAAAAAAATGCAATGGTTAAATAAGTAAAATAAATTATTATTATAGTTTAAAATATAATAAAAATACAGAGGGTTTTACTTAACCTCCTTCAAATTGAATCCATTTAAAATATTTTTTTTTTAAATATACTTATTTTTAAATGAAAAAGAGAAAGCTATGAAAAATTATTTCATTTAAATATTTCAATAATAATAATAATACAAAATCATGATTATTACGAAAATAATGTAAAATTAGAATAAAAGATAATATTTTAATAGAATTCAAGAATTGAATGTATGTAATTTAGAAGTCCAAATTTATCGGAGTTTAATTCATAATCATTTAAATGGATTTAAATATAAATATAATATTTTATTTATTATTAAAATATGTATATATATGAATTGTTTACTTTCAAAATCCAACGGTCTCACATTGAGACGGTAGCAGCTCTCGGAAAAGCGACTGCACCTAGCGAAGGCTGCTTTCTAGCTTAGCTCCCGCTGCCATATAGATTGAAGGAGGATCGGATCCTCCTCCCCTTCCACCCGATATTATTTCATTCAAGAAATTGGTAGCAGCATGCCGGAAGAGATCAACAAACTCGACCCAACAAAAAATTGTGAAAAATTTGGCAAGTATTCCTTTTGTTGCTCTTCTAGCTGAAAGGCCCTATAGGACTTCTGTAAAATTATCGAAAAGAGGGCTCATCGGACAGTTTACGAGCTTATGGCCTTCTCCAAAAGCCATAGAAGCATGGGTGCAGAGGAACTGGAGACCTCTTATCACTGAAGAAATCAAAAGTCATCTGGTAGGGAAGGGCTACTTCGTATTCATTTTTGATAACAAAGCAGATCGCTATATCATTTTATAGAATGGGTCGTATTTTATGGGCCCTCAAGGGCTATACTTGAACATGTGGACACTGTATTTTGACCCCAAGCAAGATGTACCTTCAGTAGCCCCGGTCTGGGTTCAGTTGCCACACCTTCCTCTGCACTACTGGAACCCAGAGTCATTAGAGGCCATAGGTAACACATTGGGAAGATATATAGACAGAGCCGAAATAAAGGATCAATACACCTGTTCTCAAATATGTGTGGAAGTGGATCTTGAAATAGGGCTCCCAGAAGTGATAAATTTAAGAATTGCATACTGGTCTCACATACCAGAACGAGATTATGAGCATCTCCCCTTCAAATGTACGCATTTTCATGGCTATGGTCACTTTTCCAGGCACTGCAAAAAAAATACAGAGGAAGATGCAGAAAACCTAAAGGAGAGCAGTGGAAGCAGGTTCAGAAAACGTCCACAGCGAAACCATCCACCCAGACAAAAGGGAAAGAGAACCCTGCTGGGACTGCATCGCTCACAATCGGGAATCCTCAAATCGACAAAGTTGTTGCTGAACCTAGGGCTAAATATTCACAAAACCCCTTTGGAATCCTTAGTGCACCAGATGAACAACCTGAACCAACAAATAAGGAAGGTGTAGAACAAATTGTACAAGCAACGGTAGAGGAGGAAATAAATTTTTTGGAGACTTTTATCCTAATCCAAACCGCCTCTCTGAAAGGAACTTCTTCCTCGCCTTCATACATCGATATGATAAAAAAAAAAACCCGGAAGTGACCACTTCTTCAGAAGAAGACTCCTTTGATAGATCTTCAAAGAGGGAAGGAAAAAAATATAACAAGGAAGCACGAGAAGAGGAAGCTGAAAGACAAAATATGCAAGGAAGACAAGGTACCATTGAGATGGCTTATGGTAGAAATACCAGGGCTAGGCCCCTGAAAGGAGGCTCGCCCCCCTCTTCCACCGGTAAATAATGATACTAATCTCTTGGAATTGCACGGGACTAGGGAATCCTTCGAAATCCGATGCAGTTAAGGATCTTCTTAAAATAGAATCACCAGATATCATCATGCTCCAAGAGACTAAAATAGAAGAGGAAACTCTTCTCTCTTTAAGAAAATCTAAAAGGAAAAAGATTGCCGGAAAGGAAATAAGTGCAAGAGGTTCCTCAGGAGGACTTGCAACTTTGTGGTCGGGAGAGAAGTTCAACTTAAAAATCTCTTTTGCAACTCAACATTGGATTTTCATTGAGCTTAACCACATTCACAGTAAGTTATCTATTGCCTTATTTAATCTATATATCCCTCTTCACTACTCTGAAAAAAAATATTGTTGGAACACTCTTGTGGATTTCCTAGAGATCTACACCCCTTCGAACATTATCATAGCCAGGGATCTCAATATAGTATTGGGCGCTAAAGAAAAAAAAGGAGGCAATAGTGGAAGATATCCTACACTTCCTCTGGTTGAAGATCCAATCCATCTTTGGGATCTAGTCGATATTAAACCCAAAAAGGGGCAGTTCACTTGGAAAAATAACCGAATCGGGCCTTGATACATTGCAACTCGCTTGGATTGTTTTCTAATCCATAGCCCTCCTTTTCTAGAAAAAAATAATATCTTCAAAAATTCTTCCCAAGCTAGCCTCGGATCATAAGCCAATACTACTGCAATTGAAAGATGAGGGACATATTGGACCCATCCCTTTTCGATTCAGTCCCCTTTAGATTGAATGGGAAGGTTTTATGGAAATTGTATCCAAGACTTGGGATACTCCCATCATAGGATCCCCTAGCTTCCTCTGGGAACAAAATTTAAAAGCGACCAAACTCGCCTTAAAGAATTGGACTAAAAAACATTTCAAGGCTCCTTGTTCCCAAAGAAAGGAAGTAGTTTAGGGGATGGCTTCCTTCCAATTGGAAATAGAAGAAAAAGATGTTTCTCTCTCAGATATGGAGAAGGAGCAAAAATTTCAAATAAACACCTACCGTTCAGTTCGTCAAGAGGAAGAATACTAGAGACTGAAATCTCGCAGCCTTTGGTTACAAGCGAGTGTTCATAACACCTCCTTTTTTCATCAACAAGCCAAATCCAGACAATCTCATAACCACATTTCATAGATCTCTTCCACCGAAGGGAAAACCATTAAAGGATTCGATAAAATTAAGGAAGCTGCAGAAGCTTGCTTTCGGGCTCTGTACACGAAGGGAAACTAATCAAATGAGGAGGAAACGTCTAATTTTCTCTCTCATATCCCCACAAAGGTAAGCACTGATGACAATCATACTCTTATGAAACCTTTCTCCGAGCAATAAATTGTCAATGTGATTTGGTCTATGGTGTCGGATAAGGCCCCGGGCCTAGATGGCTTTACAATACACTTCTACAGAGTATGCTGGGCAATTATTAAATATGATATTTCTAGAATGATTAGGGCATTTCATTAGAAATCCAAAGTCGTAGGTTGCACTAACTCTACTTTCCTAGCCCTAATTTCCAAAGAAGTTAATCCTGGTTCCTTTGCTAGATTCAGACCTATATTTCTTTGCAACGCTTCCTATAAAATTATTTCCAAACTTGTAGCAAATTGGATCAAACCATTACTTGACAAGCTGATCTCTCCTATACAACGAGGCTTCATCAAAGGAAGACAAATCTTGGAGAATGTGATTTTAGTACAGGAAGCAATCCACTCTAGCAACCTTCAGAAAGATAAAGGTCAATGCTCATAAAATTGGATATGACAAATGCCTTTGATCGTGTTAAACTCTCTTATCTTTACAAAGTCCTCCTTTCCTTTGGGTTTAGAAATGAATTCATAAACATGGTCAAAGCTTGTACTGTTAAGCCTTCGATTGCTCATTTAATAAACGAAATACCAACAAAAATTTTTCAAGCCATGAGAGGAATCCACCAAGGGTGTCCTATCTCTCCATTTCTCTACATTCTGATGGCAGGTTCACTAAGAATGAAATTGACAACTAAGAGAGAAGCATGGACAATCCTAGGAATATGATTGTCCAAAGGAATCCCTTCCTTAAACCATGCCCTTTTTGCCGATGACTCATTTTTTTTGGCAGGGGCCTCCTTAGATATTGTCGGTACCTTCAAAAATATAATACAACAATACTGTCATATTTCTGGGACTCTGTTCAACAACAGGAAAAGCACAATTTATGGTTGGAACACACAGCAACACACAATCCTCAGAATTTCCCATTTATTGGGATTATCGAGATATGCCTCCTGGGAAAAAATAAATTATCTTGGTTTTCCTTTAACTCTGGGAAATTCCAAGGCCTCTCTTTGGATAGACGTTATCAGTAAGATTAAAGAAAAAATTGAAGCTTGGGGAGGACATTGGCTCACCTATGCAGGGAAGCTAGTCTTAATTAAATATGTTCTCTCCTCCCTTTCCATCTATCAATATTCAATTCTATTGGAACCTAAGTCTACCGTGGATAAAATCTCTCGACTAATCAAATAATTCCTCTGGAGAGGAGGAAAAGGGAACCAAAATAAAATCCATTTATTCAGTTGGGACATAGTTAAAAGGCTAATGCTAGAAGTCGGACTCCAGATCAGAGATCCAAGATTAGCAAACCTGGCCCTGGGTGGGAAAATATTATGGAACTTGTTCTCTAATCGTTCTCACCCGGTTAGTAAACTTCTGTGAAAAAAATATCTCCACAGGGGCGCTTTGAGAAATCTACAAGCTAATAACATCCCCAAAGGCACTACAATATGGAACCTTTCCGAGCAGGAGATGAGTATTTTCAAAAAATTTGTATCGCATCCCTGGAAATGGTGCAAAAAACCAGCTCTGGTCCAATAGAACTCTCGGTCGTCCCTCTCTAGAGACCTCAGATTCTCTTGCAAATATTAGGGATTGGCTCTCCCAAAGAGGCATTTTCAGCCTAGCAGATATTTCTCTATGGGATGAATCAGGGAATTGGTTGGATTGGTCCATTCCTGAGCTCCCCGATTGAATCTCCTCTCAAAAGCAGGAAATCCTATCAAATATTCATGGCCTGGCTCCTCTACATATCCGTGCAAAAGACAAGTGGGGTTGGGGAATAACATGAGTTTACTTAGCAGCACAAGGATTCCAAGCTCTCCATGCTAGTCAGACACCGATACACAACCCCTCACTATGGAAGCACGTTTGGAATTCATTTGGCCTCCATAAAATCAACTTTTTCGTGTGGATGTTAATGCATAGAAAAATACTAACAGGGAAAATCTAGTTAAACGTGACATTTATGACCTCATAGATGCCCTCTATGCTGCAATGCAGCAAAAACCATTGATCACCTCTTTGTGGATTTCCCTTTTTCTCTCTTTGTTTGGTCTTATTCTCTTCAAGATTTAAACACTACCTTCCCTTCCCAGATCTTAGTTGTGCCTCTCTTCACCTCCTAGAAAAAACGCTACCCTTCTACCTTTTCTACCAAACCTCTCTGGAAAAATATCTGGTTGAATCTCCCTAAATTCATTTGTTGGAAAATTTGGCTGGCAAGGAATAACAAAATCTTTAAACACAAGGATTTGACTCCGATACAAGTGGCTGCTAAAGAAAAATATCTGCTCCTAGAGACCATAGGAAACCCAGCAATAGCTCTAGACACATCACTCACACCTGAAGAGAAAATATGGATGGGATCCTTAACGCTTCACAAGAGGAAAACTATCCACCATCCTGGCTCTTAAGAACCCGAGATTCAGATTTTCAAAGCTGTTGGAGAATTAAAAACAAAGCAACAGTGTTCTTTGACATAGCTTCCAAAGGGAACCCTTGAGCGTTTGGAGCAGGTGGGGTGATCTATTCCCCTCAAGGAATTCATGAAACATGCTTTAGTTGGGGACTAGAGCACGACACCAACAATCAAAATGAATCTCTTGCCCTTCTAAAAGGTTTTCAGTTGGCTCTTGATGAGGACTTCAAGGATGTTCAAATCTTTGGTGACTCGCAAACCTTAATAAAAATGCCGAACTTGGAGAACAAGTTCGGCAATGTTAATGTGAGTAAGACCCTGGAAAGGATACGTAACACTCTACAAGGCTTCTCAACGTCCCAAATTTGCCACATTTTGCGTGGCTCAAATCAAACTGCAGACATAATGGCAAACAAGGGATGCTCGCTGCCTCAAGGTTATCTCAGCTTGAATGGGGAAATCTCTCCACAGTTCATTCCTTAATATGGAGGGCTGGGGAATTCAATCGACGGCTTAGTTTTTCAAAACGACGTCTTGGGGATTTTCATAGAAGGCTATCGGAGAGGCTCGAACAGGAAGAAGATACGACTCCAAAAGGAATGATGGAAATGCCTCTGCAGGCAGCCGGCCTTCTTAGAAACTCAGCACTATGGTGGATGAGCTGACGAGCCAATATCATTAACATGCGATTGAGCAGAAGGGCCATTAACATGAAAAACCTGATAGATTGTAAGAAGACCGATAGAAGGATTTCAACCATAGTTTTGGGGTCGCCGTTATGGCCAGGTGGCTGGGGTGGTCGGCTGTGGTCGTCTTCACCCAGATTTGACCCCGTGACCCAGGCAGATTTGACGCTCTCGCATATTGAGCTGCCATTTCACTATTATGAAAAAAAAGACACCTATGGGGAAAAGAAACCAATCATCAATCACAACAATTGGAATTAATTTTTATTCTTTCGTAACATGCTAAGCATAGCTGTAATTTCTTAAATAAAGATGGAATTATATTGAGCCGGTTTGGCCTAGCCACGACTCCCCATCTTTTTTTTTCTTTTTTTAATACAATTACCGGTTTTAGTTAAAAAAATATATGTATATATACTTGAAATAATGTCAATTTCATATTTATAATATCTATATTTGGATTTATATATTTATTTAGTTAATATATAGTATTTTTTTTTAATATAATGAACCTAATTGTACTCTTATTTGTAAACATCAAAATATAATATAATTATATAATATTTTAAAATATATAAGCCATATTAAATTAAAATTTTAAATAAATTGAAATTACATTAATTTAAATAAATTGAAATTATAAGTAGCAAACACATACTTAAAAAAATTAAATAATTCATAATAAAAAAGAAGGAAGAAAATGATACCTCATGAACACTCATGTGGAATCGTCATTTGATGGAAATCGCATTAAATATCCTCTGCCTTTTCTCACCCCCGAGATATAATATGTGCTCGTTTACTTCCTATGATATCAAGTAGTTGAAAAACCTAGTTTGTAGATATAATATGTGCTCACAATAGTGTTTACTTCTTATTATATCAAGTATGTTTAATTCCCAGTAGCTGAAAACACTTAGTTTTATAAAGGTATGAATGGACAGGTCATACAGATATTTTTTTTTAAATATCAATATTTAATGCTAAAAGTTAAAATTCAAAATAGTTAATATTAATGGAATCCAAACTATGGTTTAAATCTTCCATATAAAAATGAATAAATGTAAAAAAATTCAATACCTCAAAACAATTATTTACAAATCTGAAGTTCTCCAAATAAAAGTTGCTACAATTGCTGTATGAAGAAATAAAAAATATCTAAGTTAAATTATAAATTACATAGGTGTAAATTACATTAAAAAAATTAAAATATAAAATATAAAAATATTTATGGAGATAAATATTTTAAAAGTGTTATCTCTTCTTCTACACTGCCATCTTACTTATATACATTTGAAATAACAAAACAACAGATAATTTATGATATTTTTATATATTCCTAGATGGGGTGACAGCCAGGAAAGGAAGGTGCATTAATGGTGAAAGGATAGAAGACGACAGGTAGGTGGCGTCGATAGGTTCATTGGAGGCAGCACCAGTGCTGGCCTCCAAGAAACATTAAACCACCCCCACTCTCGATAGAAGCCACTTATTGTATTGGGTTCCTATTCACACTTGAAGCCACTATTGAGTTGCTTAAGTTAGTTAGAGTTTTATTATTAAATAATAGAGCATCATTAATGAGCTCCCATCTATGTAATTCTATATAAAGGTTTCTAGAGCCTCACCTCATAATCCGTATGTGGATCAATTGCTACCAGAGCATGTTCGCTCCTACACCTGATCTATTTTTTTTCCTCCCATCCCTAATTTCTCATTTTTATAGTTGTTTCATCACCTTTTTCTGCTCTCACCAGGCCATCTCTCAAAACCCTAACCGCCTTGCTTTCGCATGCTATCATTCCACCACTTGTTTCCAGTTCTTCCTGCCAATTTCGTCCCAATCTTACTTTGGCATCTTGATGAATTTTCCCATGCTCAACACCTGAGTGCACCTCATTGTAGTGGATATTTTCTACAAGGCCCTCGTCGTTTCCACTTCAACCACCACAACTCCCACTCACTGCATTCTAAGCTCTCATTTCACCTTTTCAAAGCTTCCACAGCCACCCTCTCATTGTTCTCTATTTTATTTTTATATTTTTCCCTACACCAAGCCATCACTTTTGCATCACGTTACACCTCAGCCATAGCATCATCATGCTCCTTTTCATTTTCTCAGGATTTACCTCCTTCAACTGCCAACCCTAATGCCTCTCCCCATTGGCATGCTCCACTGTATTCTTCCCATCCCAGCTTGAGATGTCCCTTCTTTTCCTTTTATTTATTTTCCCTAATTTTGTAGGTGTCCTTACTCCCTCCACTACTTTAGTCTCACTCCAATCGAATTCCATTCACTACTCTCAAGTCCAATTTTATTTATTTATTTTGCTAACCTAAGCAAAACCCCATTTCTGCATTTTCTTATTATTTACCTCTACACCTGAATCCACATTTAATTTTTTATTTTATTTTTCTCCCTTAAATAATTCTACCACCCTTCAATCCCATAACTCTCTCATCATTTTTCCCACATGTATACTCAACCTAGGCACTAACCATCGCATGGCTACATCTCCATATCCGTCTCTCACATGAAACACTCACCTACCATGCACTCTCTCCCTCTCGTTTTCAGACCTCATGCCCAGTCCAGCTAGCTCATGCATTCCACATTTTCCATCAAGAGAAGATCTTCTTTCACCACTCCACAACAACACTCATTTCACTAAATTTTCATCCATCCACCTTAGCCCTACCTATTTTCTAGCTCACTCTCTCCATTTTATCTATCATGACCTCTCCCTCCAAGATGTTTCCCATTTATTCATATTTTCAAATCCAAGTAGTTTGAAATATTTGTCCTAATTTTTTCATACAACAGAAGTTGCATAGCTCATTTATTCCACCGGTATTCTATTTTCAATTTATTGGCGTGATAAATCACACACAAACAAAATTTACCCACGAATCATCCCCACCTACTTTTTTGCCTTACTCTCTCCCTTTATTTTTTTCCCTAATATTCTCTTTTATGAAGCTGTAACAGATGCCTCCCTAGTTCTCTCTCACCTCTACGAGTCCCTCACTTCACTCCCGCTTTCCCTAGCCACTCTACATCCCACCTTTCAAAACCATCACTATTATGCCTCCCTCTCTTTCATGCGGCCTTAACCTTGATCCCCTCACCAACCAATTGCATCAATCCCTCATCATTTTTAGTTTTAATTTTTACCCTAGCAACTCTTCGCTCTCAACCCAATGTTAAAACATGATTTCCTCTAGCCACCTCCATTCTAGGAACTACCCCAGAATGCCTTCCCCTTTCCATATTACACCCATATCCTTGATAAATCTTCCTGCTACTCTCTTTGGATTCTAATCCATGCTCGTCGAATCTCCCTCCTCAATGCCCTCATTGCACCTGGGCATTCGCCACCATTCCTCACATATTTCCTCTAGTTTCTTCACCATCTACTCTCCCTTAGATGTGCTCTATCCTACCCATCCACTTTATATATGATCCACCTCACACTCTATTGCTTCAGTTCAATTGATTCATTAGCATTATTTTTTTCCTTCAATAGTTTAGTTTCCAACGCTGCACCTCTAGTAGCTCACACATGCATCTCATAAGCATTTCATTTCAACACATGGTCCTCATCTGCATTATCTGCAATACACAACATCAGTTTTTGTTTTCTCTATGTTCCTCCATTTTGCAGCTACAATAGTAGGACATAAAAAATTTCACTTTTGCACCATCCAACACCACCAAGCAACAATAGTTGTTCATTTGTAGAAGTCCAACACTACACAGTACACGAATCAACGATTCCCTCTTTGATTTTTCTTTAGAAACAGTTCAGTGCCACACACAACTTAGTTCATAAACACTCAACAACAACATTCAGATTGGGTTCATTTGCAGATGTGCCCTCCCACCCTAATCTATGTAGGAACCTGCTAAGTTCATAAACTCTTCACAACAACATCCAAATGGGGTTCCTTTGGAGCCATGCCCTCCCACCCAGGTCTATGTAGTAACCTACTTCATTCAACATCTCTTCATAATCCGCATTCAGACCGGGTTCATTTGGATACGTTCCCTCCCACCCCAATCTATGTAGGAACCTTCTCAGTTCAACCAATATTTATAGCAACATCATTTGGAGACCACCCTGGTTTATGTAGGCACCTACTTAGATTATCTCACCACCTCAACATCTCTTCATAATCCACATTCAGACCGGGTTCATTTGGATACGTTCTCTCCCACTCCAATCTTTGTAGGAACCTGCTCAGTTCAACCAATATTTACAGCAACATCCAGATCAGGTTCCATGCCTTCCAGGGTAATTTTTAGGGGCGAAATTTAGCCAATTGGCTATTTTTGGGGTTTTTTTTCAAAAAATAAATTTGCTATTTGTTGATTTTTACTCTCTAATATCGCCTATATATACATAAAAAATGGTTTTTTAGTGTAATATTTGCCAAAATTTACAATTTTCAATAATAAATTGTATGTTTCATATTTAATTTTTGCCTACCTATCTATATATATGATTTTTTCCATCCAAAATAATCGCCTAGAATATTATACTTAGGTAGATTATTAGTATCCTTAAAGTAGACCCTGTCTTCCCACCCTGGTCTATGTAGGAACCTACTTAGATTAGCTCACCACGTCATAGAAACAACTCGTTTAGGTTCATTTGGAGATGTGTCCTCCCACCCCGATCTATGTAGGCATTTGCTTCAGTCATAAAAACCAAACACTTCAATGTCTTTAGCAGTTTATAGTAGAGTTCACCAACAATATTTTCATACTTTTTTTAGTGTTATCACACTTCAACCGAGAGGAGGAAAGTAGGGACGCTTTCCACTTCAACCGGGAGGAATGTTCTAAGGGATTAGTCATCCCACTTATTGTATGGGGTTCATGTTCACACTTGAACCCACTAGTGAGTTACTTAAGTTAGTTATAGTTTTATTATTAAATAATGGAGCATCATTAATGAGCTCTTATCTATGTAATTCTATATAAAGGCCTAGAAATCCTTCTTTTAAGACAAGTTAGTATCGGAATTCATCTTATTCTATTGTGTTATTTTAGTTGGGTTATTGAGTTATGAGTGCTTATTATGTTTAGCTTAGGAGGTGATGCTCCTAGAGCTTCACCTATGATCATTATGTGGATCAATCTCCCCTCTTCACTGCTCACGATAGTCGTGGAGCTTGAGATGGAAAACTCTATGTAAGATACAAAGATGGAGAATAAGCGTGCTCACGTGGTGATGCATATTCATGCAACTCGCCAACCTGAATTCAAGGAGGAAGCAAAGAAGCCGGAGAAGGATAATATGGAAAAGGAGGAGAATCCCATATATCACTTATATATACATAAAAAATGGTTTTTTAGTGTAATATTGGCCAAAATTTACAATTTTCAATAGTAAATTGTATGTTTCATATTTAATTTTCGCCTACCTATCTATATATATGATTTTTTAAATCCAAAATAATCGCCTAGAATACTATACTTAGGTAGATTATTAGTATCCTTAAAGTATACCCTGCCTTCCCACCTTGGTCTATGTAGGAACCTACTTAGATTAGCTCACCACATCATAGAAACAGCTAGTTCAGGTTCATTTGGAGACATGTCCTCCCACCCCGATCTATGTAGGCATTTTCTTTAGTCATAAAAACCAAACACTTCAGTGTATTTAGCAGTTTACAGTAGAGTTCACCAAAAATATTTTCATACTTTTTTTAGTGTTATCACACTTCAACCGAGAGGAGGAAAGTAGGGACGCCTTCCACTTCAACTGGGAGGAATGGGCTAAGGTATTAGTCATCCCACTTATTGTATGGGGTTCATGTTCACACTTGAACCCACTAGTGAGTTACTTAAGTTAGTTATAGTTTTGTTATTAAATAATGGAGCATCATTAATGAGCTCTTATCTATGTAATTCTATATAAAGGCCTAGAAATCCTTCTTCTAAGACAAGTTAGTATCAGAATTCATCTTATTCTATTGTGTTATTTTAGTTGGGTTATTGAGTTATGAGTGCTTATTGTGTTTAGCTTAGGAGGTGATGCTCCTAGAGCTTCACCTATGATCAATATGTGGATCAATCTCCCCTCTTCGCTGCTCACGATAGTCGTGGAGCCTGAGATGGAAAACTCTATGCAAGATACAAAGATGGAGAGTAAGCGTGCTCATGTGGTGATGTATATTCATGAAACTCGCCAACCTGAATTCAAGGAGGAAGCAAAGAAGCTGGAGAAGGATAATATGGAAAAGGAGGAGAAGCCCATAAATGCCTCTACTAGCAGCAGCAAACGTGAAGCAGGGAAAATTTTAGGGGCAAATTATAGCCCATGGGTGAAATTATAGGGGTCACCAAGAAACCCTGGGTGAATTTTTAATATGAAACAGGTTTTTTGAAATTTAACAAATTAGTCCACATTTTATGAATCCCAACATAGTTAAAAATCGGATAGACCACCCAGCAAGAGAGGGAAACCGTAATTTAGCCTCGTGAAAGAGGGAGGAAATGGCGGGTTCGCCCCCATCATTCCCGTAATGGAGTCCAATGGTAGTTGGTTCGCCTGTAAATTTTCATTCATGGAGGCGTGAGCAGTTTGTTCGCCCATGGTTTTCATTCATAGAGGGTATTGCTAGTTTGTTCGCCCATGGTTTTCATTCATAGAGGGTATTGCTAGTTTGTTCGCCCCTGATTTATGGTCCATAGGGCATTTTCACTGGTTATTTCGCCTTGGATTCAAGGTTTTCGATTGAATTCGCTCCCTATTTTCTAATTCTTGGGCCAAATATTCTGTGGAATTTTATCAATGGAGGTATCAATGTTGTTTTCGAGTCTTCGACCTCCCCATTTCATGGTTAATGAAAAAATAGGGGGTTTTAGCTCCCAAATGGAGGTATCGATGTTGTTTTCGACCTCCCCATTTCGCGGTTAATGATAAAATCGTGGGTCTTAGCTCCCAAATTGCACTCCCATATTGGGGAAAACATGCAACGGTCCAGTGATTCAGTGAAATGTGGATGTTTTTTCCCCTATATTCATGGCATGAGAACTGTTTTTATGCTTTGCAGAACTCAACAACTGACTAGAATCAAGAAAGTAGATGCCCATGTCTACCAGTTCAAGGGTAGCAGTTCCAGGTGATTTTCCTTAACATGTTGGGTGTGTTGGCAGTAGCAATTTCTGTGTTGAAATTTCAGTTCCAAGATAATAGAAGTTAATGAGGCAGATTATTAGCTTTTTACATGGCTACTTATGGTATATTGATTCATTGTAATATTGCATTAGATGAGATATATGGGGCACTGGTACTCAGGTTTTCTTTTACCTTCATAGTTTCAGAAATTTTCATGTTCTTTTGGCTGAATAATGGGAATCATAGTGATCAGACTGTGCCCACTCAATGGTGCCCTTTTTTAATAACCATTTTCAATTAGCTCAAGGATGAAACATGACTCCATGCTTATTAGGAAGATGTGTTCCCATAGTGGCTTGGGAGACCAGCTTCTGTTATCATGGTCTCTGTTTATTATTGTCCTCATAGGTGTCCTGGTGATCTAGGGAACTTCCTAAATCACCTTCCTTGAAAGGATCCAACAAAGCTGCTTGAAAGGGATAGTTGTGCACACTACACAAATCGAAGAATGCCTGAATCACTCTGGAGATCGGTTTAATAGTTTATCCATTCTTCCTTTTTCCTTTATTATTGTTTCCATGAGGAGCCTTACTGTGGCTGTAGCAAACTGGATGTGTGTTTTTCCTTCCAATGGTTTTTGTTTAATTTTTCCTGATTGAGAAGGGCAATATTTTTTAATGTTGGAAAGAGGTCAATTATACTGCCTCTCAAGGGTTTGTTGCCATTTCTATTTGTACATTACTTGTTTAAAGTTTGTACTTTGTAGGTATGATATCCTAGAAATTAGATATGAGCTTAACCAAATTTTGTTCAACACCAGGCCTTTTAAAGTTTTGTTAATTCAGTTTAGGTCTGAAGCTCTGTTGCTAGAGACCGAGAGCATTTAGTTGTTTTTTTTGCTTTCATTGTTTTTAGAAGAATTGTTTGACTTTGACTGAAGAGCTCACTTATGTCCAAAATTACTTTTTTGAGGTATGCATAGAATTTAATTTCACATTTGATAACTTTATTTCTCTACACACACACAATTATGTCAATTCTTTCTAATCAATTGCAAGGAGAGAAAAAGGAATTGATGAATAGTTTGATATTTATTGTTTGGAAGGAAGTGCACTACTATTGTTGGTAATGATAAGCATTGGCTAGAATTCTTTAAATTTTTTCAACATTGATAGTTTCATTGGAAATCTTGTTTGCCAAAGACCTTGGGAAGACATTTTTTTTTTCAATGCAACCTTGAACTAGGATTTGAATTGTTATGTTTGCTGGTTATATGAACTTTGTGCCAAATTATCAACAATGTCATGGAAATAATGGTAGCATCCAATTGAACAATAGACCTATAGCTAACCCTCAGGATTGTTCACTACTCTTTTGCAATACTAGATTTGAATGTCCAGTTTGCTTAGCATAAGCATCCACTATCTTCATGATAAACTGAGCAGTTTGTGTGGCTCGTCGATAACCATAAATCAAATCAACTCTCCCTTACGTTTTACAATAAAAATATACAAACCGTTGAATTGCAAAGATTTTTGTTTTCAAGCACAATCCATTCACCACTCTAATGTCTTTATCAGACTTCCATTGATCCACTCAAAATGTCCAACTATTCCTTTCATGCCCAAGGTTTTTTCAAGGTGTCCCATTATTTTTATGAGTTTGTCAATATCTAAATTGGACCATGATATTGATATCTTGATTGATTTGGCAATATGTTTTAAGTGCTCCACAATATTTCTCAACAATTGTATTTCTAGATGACTCATTGATCCACTGTGTACATGTTTATTAGACGTTGTTGAACGAGAACCTGTAATAGTGCACTAACTATTGATAGAGTTCTGAAACACATCTCATCTACCAAGCAAATCCTTGACAACTGTTTTGATGTTCGTTGCTGATAATAATGTTGCAAGATCTCCTAAAGTTAAACACGCTGCACAAAGATCTTTCAAATAAATATAAACCTGAATGATAGTATCATGGCAATAGCGAAAAGCATCACACTGCTCAAAGCAACTGAGTAATTTTGAAGTATTTTTTATGTTTGAAAGATTATATTCCCACAATATATTTCAAGTTAGTTCAGCAAGCAACCTTACTATCGATGCTTTACCTGATGAAGGACCAACAAAAATGCACATCCAGCCTTGTTCCACGCAATGCATCACAACTTCCAGAGAGTTAACAAGGACTAGAAATGGAAAAGCATCTAGAACCTCACACAGTGGTTGTTTTTGCACATTTTAAAATGTACATTCTTCTTCAAATGCATTTTATGCTGAAGACCTTGCACTCTCATTACCAAGTACATTAGATGAATTTGAAGGTTTGGGTGCTCCCACAGATGTCCACATACCAATTGGTGTAGTAAGGGGCCCATCACACATTTCTTCATCTACATCGCTAGCAATCCTCATCGGTATACACTCTTCTTTTGTTCTTGTTTAGTAGAAACTTGTTTAGACAACATGCTAGTTCCATAGCATTGTGAAGCATTGGGTATTTGGTCCAGCAAAGTGCCAACATTTAATTTGCTTGAGCCAAGTCGAATAATTTTATTGCTTGTCAACAACATGTGCCTTATTCTGCACATAGAATCATGTAACATTATACATTCAACTTCAGTATTCAAAAATGTTCTAGGCAGCATTAAGAATACTCCAGCGCCCAGGCCATTTTCAGTTTTACTTGATTGAACACACCTTCCATTTTTTGAGGAAACCAAACGGATAATGGATGGAAATATCGAATCTTTGTTTCATACCACATAGGTAATAGAATGAGTGTTGAATGGCTTCTCATACAAATGATTTTCATACTACACATGCTTGTAATGCTTCTTAATCTCATTTTGGATGTCTGTATCATCCTTACCTTTAGAACCATCATTTCCTTTACCAGAATATTCATAATTTTTATTAGAGATTTCAAGGCAAGGAGAAGGTGGTGGTGTAGATCTATAGACATATATATTAGAACTTGATTCCACACATAGAAATTTTCTTGATTCGGGAATATATGGACTTCTAAAATTAGATGAACTAAGCTCACTCCCAGGAGCCTCAACTTGTGTATACTCTTGAGCGAACATCAACATAGCTTCAACTTTTGGAAGTGAGTCAACTTCTCTAGTTGAAGGAATTGAAGACTGACTGCCTTCTTGTGATGATCCGGAATCTTTGTGTGCCTCTTTGTTTCCATCAACATCCTCCTTGATTGATACTGGATGGTTGCTGAAATCGCCCAAAGATAAAAATTCTAAAACAAGAACAAGCATTTGGTCTGATCCATGTAGCCCTCTAGCATCTGGACTATCCAGTTTGGCAAGAGAAAACAAAAAATCTAGAGACTGAGCAGGATCTGGAGGCTTTATAAGAAACAAAGTTAATTGTCGGCCTTACTAGACTCAACAGAATTTGAATGTTCTTCTTAGAAATTAGTTTATCTTTGTAATCAAAATAAATAATTTCAATATATAGTTCATGTATAACAAAAGAAGAAAGAGTGTATAGAAATTGATACAAAGGTTTTCTTTTATAGGTTCAATGCGATAAATGCAAGATATGGATTCATGCTGAGTGTGATAAAATTAGTAGCAAGCATCTAGAGGTGCAATATGCATTGATGGTTTTCTTTTTTTTTTATTGTTGTTTCCTTGCTCTGTTATGTTTCTTCTCTATTTAGTATATGTTCATTACACGATTTTTTTTTCTTAAGCTAAAAATCTAAGTCTTTATTACATGAAATAATTCTAAGTATATCAACAAGAATGATGGAGTAACAAGGTACTTACCCTTTCTATCTCTTTTGATGAGCTCCATAGTCACACTAACATATACTTCATAAGAAATCACAACTCAAACTTGAGTTCCTAAATCATCCAAATATCCATGAAAGTCCAAACATCATACTCTTTCTTGTAAACCAAGGTCTAGATTCTAAGATAACTTATATTGTTTCTTTCAAAGTGGTGTTGATTTATCACTGACTTACCATAATGGGTTCATCTATTGTTGATGAAAAGAGGAGGGAAAGTCATTTACTTCAGACCACTGGGCCGGAATTCTCATAAGATTTTTGAATACTTTGAGGTAACCACTTGGAAAAGTACTGCAATCATTAGAAAAGGATCACTTTCAACAGAGCACTCCTAATTTATTGCCTAAATGTGAGTTAATTTTCTTACTTTCATCACAACAAATTGCAGGCTATTCCCAGAGTTACCAAATATCAAAGATAAATACAGCCTAGCTACATGGATGTTGGAAGTTAGCTCTATTGATTTCAAACATCATTTGGGGATAGCCATTGCATAGCATTACAAAAACTCTTCCCTCCATAAGTAAGCGTTAAAGTCATCCATGTTCTATAACTAGAATCCTTCTACTTATAATAGCTATCATTACAAAAAGTCTAAAAGATACAAAGATATCAACTTAAAAATCACATTCTAACATTTCATCCCTTTCCTTGCAAATAAAAGAAAAACAAAGACTTGGTTAAAGAGATCAAAACTTCTTCTCTGGGAGCAAAGGATCTATACTTTGCTACCTAGCACTCACAATCTTTCTTTAGATAGTTCAAGTTCTGTTTGTGGAAGCAGTGGTGGAGTTACTAGTGAAGTCTAGATTATAATGTTGTTCAATACTTCTTCACATTAGTTTGTTCTCTACTCTTTGGAACAATATTTTGGAAATTTAGCACAAAAAGGTATGTACTTTAGATTTAACTTTGTAAGACAGAATACTTCCCAAAACATTAAGTTGCTTGGATAGGAAAATGACCAAAATGTTTGATGCTCTCATTTTGTATGATATAAACTCTTCTCAGAAACTAAGAAATAGATTAACTGCATATTCGGGACAACATCAATGATCTCTTTATCGTTGTGGGGATGGTTTAACAGTACAGAGACATTACTACCCCAATAGACATAATGGGTGATGGATCAAAACCATTGAATAAATTTGAGGATTACTTTGTATACAAGAATGATTTCTTGGGTGTAGTCGGAGTTGTCCTAGTGGGGTTTTATGTTTCCTTTGCAATTGTGTTTTCTTTTTGCATCAAGGTATTGAACTTCCAACAAAGGTGAAATGGACAGGAGTGGAAAAATACATAATTATGTGATTGGGCTATTTGAGTTTTTGTTTTTTAAGTTCTTAGAGGATCTCCCTGAAACCTACTATTGTGGCAACTAGAAAACTCCATCTCCTATGATGGATAATATATGTACATAATATGTACCAATATGGTATGCGGTCGATTTACAATTGTAATTGCTTCATCCACAAATTTGTACTCTTTATCATTTGAATTAATTTGTAATAAAAAAATATTCTTTTCATGGAAGTGTTCCTATAATGTTAATTTAAATATATAAATATTAAAGGAAGAATTGGAGTTTATCACTTTTCACATATGGGGAATTGACTCACACATATGAGGAGATTTTGGTTGTTGGGGACTTGATTCTAGTTCTACTATGCTTAAGAGATAGTTAATTCTTGTCTCACATTTCAGTAAAATCAAGTTCACATTTGTACTATTCTCCTAGCTATAACTGAAACCATTTCCTCCTGACCTCCCATGAGTTGAGGATAGCGGAAGTCCATGTCCATGAGTTCCAAGTGCAACTTACAAGCAAGCCACTAGCAATGCCAAAACAACTATACTGAAATTTACCAACTAATGAAGATATCCATACCCAGAAGTGACCATCTTGAGGATGTGAGGGAAATGGTATTGGTGCTTGATGCAACATGGATGACATTGTAGGTTATCTTTTTATAGTTCCAATGACTCCCTTGCGAGTTTGATGAACACCCTAAATCAGGATAATGTCCTTAAGTGCCCACATTCTTGGTGCATGAAGTCAAATTCAAGGTGTCAATTTGACATTAAGTTTCTATTTATAGCTCTGGATTTATTAATTCCTCCATGAACTACAGTGCCAATCCTACTGTATTTATTATTTCAACTATTATGGTGTCATTGTCCTACTTATTACTAATGCTACCCATAATTACACATTTATGATCATAGGACTGAAGATCATACAATTGCACAGGATGACAAGTGGAAGTGAGACCTGATAATCAGATCTGAAGGTTTTAACTCAACTTGCAATAGATAATAATTCAAACAAGTTTGTAATGGTAGAAGTTGGGGCTATAGAAGATTTAGAAAAGTATCTCTCTCTTGGTCCTCAAGATGCTATAGAAGAAGCACTAGTATATTTATTAAGGATTCTTTTTGGTAGTCCTAAGATACAACGGCATGAATCTACTATTGGAGCTGTCAATCATCTGGTTGCATTATTACGCTTGGCCGTTGGGTAGTAGGGGATCAAGATAGAGTGCAACAAGAGCTTTGGAAGGTCTTTTTGCAGTAGAGCCCATTAAGGTTGGGGAAGTATCCAGACAGGCTGTCTAGCATCTTGTTGAAATTCTTAGCTCTGGGTCAGGAAATGAACAACATGGCGCAATTGGTGCATTAATTAGGATGTTGTTTGAAATCCTTCAAGAGCGCTTGCAGTTGTTGATGTTGAAACAAATGCAATGGATGTGTTATGTTGAATTCTCTTTTTGAATTTCTCTATGGGGATGAAAGAGGATGCTACAGAGTTTTGTTGTGTTCTTTTTGGAAATACAAGAATTAGATCTACACTACCTGCAACAAGATGCGTTGAACCTCTAGTTTCTCTTCTTGTTACAAAGTTTAGTCCATCCCACCACGCTGTACTCTGTTCTCTTGATAACCTTTTAGATGATGAAAAAATGGCAGAGTTTATTACTACACATGGTGTTGTTGTTCCACTTGTTGGAATTCTGTTTGGTGGGAATTATCATGTTGACGGACAATCCACTCGACCGGAGGTGAGTCAGATATCCCTAGCTCAATGCGAGTCTAGAACAAATAAAATAGACTACAAATGTGTTTCCTAGATCTACTTAAGGATCAAGTTCTAGATGTCTTACCTCTTTGATTCGCTATCCTTTCTCCAGCTATGTTTCTCCACGTCCCACGGTCATCAGATCCAAGCTGCAAGACCTGTCAAGACACAGAAAAGAGAAACGAGTAAAGAGCATCTATACAATAAGATATCTATGTAAACAGTTAAGCAGGTAAACAACACAACATTATCATACATAAGAGACAATATTGGTGGAAAGCATTTGTATTACTGCAAATAGAGGAGTACATGAAAGAGATATAGAACTACAACCAATGACTTAACATAGCAGCCCTTCTCCACACAAGCCAATTGCCAAGCCCTTCCAAGGAAGCATGAGAGTCTCCAAGAGGTGAGTGAAAGTGTCCAAGAGAGATTTCACCAGCATGTAGATACCATAGTCTTCCTCTCTTTGGTATGGGAGTGAGCCTCACATATATGGGACGAAGTGGATGAGGTTATGGATAGGAAAATATGAGATATGGTAGGAGAGAGATAGGGGATCTTCCCAACAGGATAGGGGTCGATTACCATCTCTCCAAGAGATCAGGGATAAGCCCCCAAATGGGAAATCTTCGAGAAATATCTCGAAATGGCTATTTTTTCCCATTAACAGACCTCGTCGCACCCTGCTATATAGCAACCTGCGACAACCTCTCAAAAGGTTGTACAAACTGAGTACAAAACCTCTCAAATGAATACTTGGTCTAGATGACTTCAAGGATGTATACATAATGGTCAATATGACGACATTATCACAACAGTCATGATGACGACACTTGGTCATAATGATGGTACTCGCAACGGTCATGATGACGACACTAGGCCATGACGACGATACTTGCAGCACTTGCACAAGGGTGACGACATTTTGGTGTAACAATCATCTTCACAATTTTGTATAAATGCTTTGGAAAATTTAGGAAAAGATAGACCACTTTGCAAGCTTGATATGATTAAAACTGGGGTGGTTGAATACATACTAGAAGCACCAGACTCTCTATGTGTTGTGATGGAAGGATTACTTAGAATACCAACATATAACAACAACATTGCAAAAGTAGTCTATCCTCTTTTCTTAGCTGTAACATGACATGAATTTAGTGCTGCAAGGTAGCATATTTCAATGCAGGTGCTGGTAAATATGTTAGAGAATCCTCAGCAACGTTCTACCTACAAGCTAACACTATCTCAAGTAGTGGAGCCACCAATCCCTTTGTTGGATTGACCATCCCAGGCAGTGCAACAACTTGCAGCAGAACTACTTTCTCATTTACTTCTGGAGGACTGCTTGTAGAGGCATTTGATCACTCAACTGGAAATTGGTTTTCTGGTTTAGGTTCTTGGATCTCGTATCCCCAGTATGCAACAAAAGGAAATCAAAGCTCTTGTAAGTGTTTCATTATGCTGGTCAAATGCAATTGCAGATGTGGAAGGAGTTGCTGAGCTATCAAAGGTGATTCTCCAAGATGACCCTCCACTTCTTATGTCCTCTGGGAATCCACGGCCTTTGTATTATCAACTATTTTACAATTTGGTTCCAAGTATTATTTGGAGGTGCCTGTTGCAGTCCCAGTAAAAATGCTCTGCCCTGGTTCAGAAACAACCATTGTAGGTGCACTAAATGTCGTTCTTGTTCTGGAGACTGATGATGCATATAGTGCTAAAGCCATGGTAGATAGTGGTGCCATTGAGGCACTCTTGGAACTTCTTAGTTGCCATCAGTGTGAGGAGGTTGCAGGAAGACTGTTGTAATCCTTACTGAATAATGTCAAGATAAGAGATGTGAAAGTTGCAAAGTTGGGAGGAATTTGAAGTCCTTGTAGAAGAGGTAGTTATTGTGTTGCTTCGAGATCTCATTAATTGCATTCAGTATTTTCTTAGTGTTTAACTAATATATTATTTTTCAATTGTTCCAGACCAAGAAGTTCGAGATGAAATCCAAGAATATATGTCGATGCATCAAGCTTTTCCCATTGTATTCGAAAGAAGCTGAAATTTAAGGCAGTTATTTAGACTTTGTTATTTTTTTGCAACATAGCAGTCATCACATTTATTCATCTATTATACCGATTTGTGAGGCTTTACTAGCATACACCATGGGATTTTGCAAAATGTTTTTCAATGGTACTTGTGTAAAATGGAAGGCTGGTTTGATGCAAATACATATATAGTATCTTTAAAAATCTAGGATCATGTTAGATAAAACTCTTTTAGGCTACTCTTGGTTTCTCTTTTTGGATCAAAAAACTGTAAGTGAATATTTGTGGTATGCTGTCTCATTATGAGAGGAGCTTCTTAAAGGTGGGCATGGCCTCATGGTGCAAGGCTATTATCCTATTATAGAGGCTCTTTCTAAATTCTTTGGTATATGTCTAAATCATTGGTATGGTTGAATTTCTATTCATGGTATTATTTTCATGTTTTACTCCCACAATAGTAATTCTTTATTTGGAAAATTATGTTCTGATTTCCCATACTTTGTTTCCTTTGTTGATCAGAGTTACAAGAGTATCTCGGTGATATAGTGGTGTAAGAGTTACTTTGGAGGATGGAAGAACCTTTATAGAAGATGCAACTATTGTTACTTTACCTCTTGGAATTTGGAAAGAAAACACTAGTCAATTTGATCCATGGTTTCCAGAGTGGAAAGAGGAAGCCATCTCAGATCTAGGGGTTGGAAATGAAAACAAGTTGTTTTATATTTTGAAAACGTGTGATGCCCAAATGTGGAAATTTTAGGAGTGGCTACTCTTAGTTATTATGGTTGTAACTAATTTTTGAATATGCACACATCAATTAGTCATGTTATTCTAGTTTAAAGCATGCTTCATTAAATTATGGTTTACAACAAGCTTCATTAAATTCTAGTTTACAACAAGATCGATGGAAATGATGGAAAATTGCAAAGACAATCCATGGGTTTGTGGTATCTTATGTTATATCTACAATCCACAAGGACATGGACATGGAAGCAAAGCTCTTCCTCCTTATAGTTTCATTGGATTGGCCTTTGATGTTGCTAATGATCCATCCAGGAAGTGAGGTGCGGTGGTCCATTGGTTTTTTTCTTCAATCCAAGTTCTGTTTCTACTAGAGATGACTGGAGTTTGATATTGATATTGATGATTTATTGGAGGTGTTGCAATAGACTAGTTATATAGGAATCGTACATTGATACTTAAGATATCGTTGATGGATGTATGGCCCCTGCTCATTGTTCTATTAATATTTATTGTGCTATGTGAGTTAGTGGGTATTGCTATATGTTCATTGAGTCTCTGTTGGAGGAGGAATGAGAGGACGCCCAAGTTCATCGCTCATTACTCATGGAGGAGGAAATTTACTTGTGACATGGAGATGGAGGATGCTCATGCCCCTCGATTAGATCTAGGATTCTAATTCTTGTAGGCATTTCTTGTGTAAAACTCTTTGACCCTTTATTTTCTAAATTATCATTCTCATGACCATGATTAACCAATTCGATTGATCCTCTACTTCCCATTTTTCTATCATTTACTATTGTTTTATAATAGCTCACAGAAGGGCTTCATCTCAAATACGACAATAAATATTTTAGGTATAGAATCTATACAGTTGTTTATGGCATGCACAGCTTCTCTATAATGTAAAGTGCATAAATAGTTATGATGTGAATGATTTCCCTACAATTTAAAGCTCATAAATAGTTATGGTATTACCATTGGCATGCCTCTACAACAAACATGAAAACTTAGTTTAAGAGGAATCTCAAACTATGTTGTTTAGAACCCAGTCTATTGACAGAAAGCATGTTCTTGTTTATTTGTTTCACCACCTTTTAAAAGAAGGGAGATTATGTTTAAAAATTCAAAAAATTAATGGATGGAGATGAAAGGAGAAGGGATAATTTCTTGAAATAACAACAAAACTAATTCCAAAGATAGTTAAGGAAGTACATTAAAAAATATTTGCCCATTGCTTTAAGTCCAAGTATGTTTCTTTTGTAGGTTTGGTTTTGATATGAATGATAGAGTCTTCTTCATTTTGTCTTACAATTCTATGTTTCAAGCTTTCATTTATGGTTCAAATTTATGAAAGAGTTAAAAGGATTTTAAGAAAGGGTTAAAAGGATTTTATGGTTGAAATTTGTGAGAGTTGTAATGTTTTAAGAAACAATATTACATTTAAATTTAAAAACCTAATTTTTTATATTGATTACTTCACCATGATCCATGGATGGTAAGCGGGGTAAACATTTGAGCCTAACCCCAAAGGGCATCAAGAGTTAAACCTGTGACCTCCCCAACTTTGGGGGGATATATCTCACATTTGGCTTAAGACCACTTGAGCTAACTCTTGGGGCCAATGTGTGCTTTATATTATATTATTTTTATTTTTCTTATTCCACTTTTATATTTATTATATGTACATGTGGTTTATGTCTCATTTTTTGTAATGTATGTCTTAAGTTATACATGCATAAGTCTTGGTTTACACTATGGTTGGTTGGGTTAAGATAAGCTAGGTTAAACTATAGTGCATAATGGTTTGCTAAGTTAAGCTAGGCTAGGCCATATTGCCATAAAATAAGAAAGGTTAGGATAGGGTAGAGAAGTCCAAGGGAAGATAAGCAAGGGTAGGATAAGAAAGGACCATGCATAAGGTAAGGTAGGGTAAATAAGGTAAACTCAACTAAGGAAGTACCAAAACGCTTTGCATGTTGTTTTAAATCCAATTATTTTTGTTATATAGGTTTGGTTTTTATATGAATGATAAAGCATTCTCCATTTCATCTTATATAAAAATACATAATTCAAAATATTTCAAAATGACCAATATTACATTCAAATTTAAAAACCTAATTATGATATTATGTTGCTTGTGCTTTATATTATATTACTTTTCATTTTCCCTTCCACTTTTATATTTATTATGTGTATATGTGGTTTATGTCTAATTTGTTATAATGTATGTCTTAAGTTAGACTTGGCTAAGGCTCAGTTTACGCTATTGTTGGTTAGGTTAGGCTAAGCTAGGTTAAACTGCATTGCAAAAGGATTTGTTAAGCTAAGCTAAGCTAGGCCATATTACCTTAAACTAAGCAAGGTTAGCCTAGGGTATATAAGAACAAGGGAAGGTAAGCAAGGGATAAGAATAAGTTAAGGTAGGGTAAATAAGATAGGGGGGTTGAGAGGGTCTTGGGTGAAGGGGAGGGTGGCCCGAGAGGTGCATTAGTGGGCGTGATAGGGGGGTCAAGGGGAAATTTAAGAATGGGAAGGTGGGGGTTATAGGGAAAGAGAGGTAATTGTGGTAGGGAGGCCATGGGTCATGGTGGAGTGGGGGAAATTAAGGTTGGTAGGGGGGAAGGGGCATCTTGATGAGAATGGAGGAGGTTGGTTGGGGATCACAAGGGGACACAGTGGGGGTGAGAACGCAAGGGAATGTTTGGGTGGTAGTGGGGTTGAGAGGGGTCCAATAATGAGGAGGTAGGGGTGGCAAAAGGTCCAAGGAGAAATATAATAAGTGGGAGGTTAGGTTAGTAATGGGACTATGGGGGAATTACGATGGGGGAGAGGTGGGTCAAGGGGAACACCAATGGTGGAAAGGTTAAAGAGTCATGAGAATGATAATTTAGAAAATAAAGGCTCAAAGGGTTTTCTCAAGAAATTCGTACTAGAATCAGAAGCCTAGATCTAATCAAGGGGTAGGGGAATCCTCCATCTTCATGTTATGAATAAATTTCCTCCATGAGCAATGAGCGATTAGCAGCGACGCCCTCCTGTTCCTCATCCAATAGAGAATCAATTAACATATAGCCATACCCACCAACTCACATAACACAATAAATAAACCAATGAATAGGGGCCATATATCTAGCAATGATTTCCATAAATATCAATGTATGATTCCTCTATAACTAGTCTAGTGAAACACCTCCGATAAATCATCGATATCAATATCAAACATCAATCACCTCTAATAGAAATAGAACTTGGATTGGGCGTTATACTAGGGGTTGGAAGATTATCTTGGAGATTGTGATGAGTGGTTGAAGGTGGAACGTGTCTCAAAGGGTGCTCCACTTGTGGATTTGAACACATGCTTCCTTGTGAATTACTCTCATGGATGAATTTTGTCATGGTCGCAGGTCCTAGCAAATGCAATCGAAACCAACATATGTCATGTGCCATTTAGACATTGATTAGAAGGGATCTATTATTGAGATTGTGATGTAGGTCACCAAAATAGCTTGGATTTGTTTACAAGGTGTTCTAGTGCAAGAGTGCATGGAAAATATAAAGTGAAAACAAAATCATCTAAGAAACTTTATCAAGTCAAATTTCAACCAATTTTTAAAGACTTTACAAGTTTTATAGTTTAGTGAAAGAATCGCCAAGGTAAATTACAATATTTTCTTATTCTATGGTGAATTTAGAAGTGCATGGGGTTGTTGTTTATCAATGTAAGGATGCTTTTATAGTGTTGGGACGTTTTAAAACAATGATGGCCAAAGTTATCACATGCCGAGGAAAATTTGTGTGTATTGGGGCATTTTTTTAATTGCCCGGGTGATTATATCATTGTCGGGTGTTTTTCTACCTTACCTAGGGCAAGTATTAAAGTGCCTAGGGCAACTTTATTATCATTGGACAAATTTTGAAGTTTCTAGGGAAAGTAATGAAGTGCCTATGCAAATATGGAAGCGGACGGGGGCGTGTTTATCTTCGTTACAAGAATTTTGAAGTGCATGGGAAAAATATTGAAGTGTCTGGGCGTTTTTATCATCGTTGGGAGAATTTTGAAGTGGTCAAGGCAAGTATTGAAATGCATGGGGTGTTTCTATCATCATTGGGTCAATTTAGAAGTGCATGGGGCATGTATTGAAGTGCATGGGGGAAATTTTGAAGTGTTTGGGGAAAATATTGAAGTGCATGGGGAGTTTTATCATCCTTGGGAGAATTTAGAAGTGTCTCGGAAAATATTGAAGTGATTAAGGCATTTTTCTTATCTTTCGGATAATTTTGAAGTGCTCGGGGCAAGTATTGAAGTGCTTGGGGTGTTTTTCTTGTCAATTGGTGAATTTTGAAGTGCATGGGGAATTTTTCTTGTCAATGGGTGAATTTTGAAGTGCATGGGGTGTTTTTCTCATCATTGGGTGAATTTAGAAGTGCATGGGGCATTTCTATCATCATTGGGTCAATTTAGAAGTGCATGTGGCAAGTATTGAAGTGACTCGGGGAATTTTGAAGTGATTTGGGAAAATATTGAAGTGCATGGGGAGTTTTTATCATCCTTGGGAGAATTTAGAAGTGCCTAGGAAAATATTGAAGTTCTTAGGGAAATGTTTATCATCTTTTGGAAAATTGACGTGCCTGGGGAAAGTATTGAAGTGCCTAGGGCGTTTTTCTCATCACTAGGTGAATTTAGAAGTGCATGGGGCATTTTTCTCATCACCGGGTGAATTTATAAGTGCATGGGTCGTTTTTCTCCTCACTGCATGAATTTAGAAGTGCTTGGGGTTGTTATTGATCAATGTATGAATGCTTTTATAGTGTTGGGATGTTTTAAAACAATGATGGGCAAAGTTATCACTTATCAGGGAAAATTTGGGTGGATTGAGGCATTTTTGTGATTGCCTGGGTGATTATATCATTACCGGGTGTTTTTATCCCTTTCCTAGGGAAACTATTGAAGTGCATAGGGCATCTTTATCATCATTGGACGAATTTTGAAGTGTTTGGGGAAAGTAATGAAGTGCCTAGGAAATCATGGAAGTGGATGGAGGTGTTTTTATCTTTGATGGGAGAATTTTGAAGTGCCTGGGGAAAATATTGAAGCGTCCGGGTGTTTTTATCATCGTTGGGATAATTTTGAAGTGGATCAGGCAACTATTGAAGTACATGGTGCGTTTCTATCATCATTGGGTCAGTTTAGAAGTGCATGGGGTAAGTATTGAAGTGCCTCGAGGGAATTTTGAAGTGCTTGGGGAAAATATTGAAGTGCATGGAGAGTTTTTATCATCCTTGGGAGAATTTAGAAGTGCCTAGGAAAATATTGAAGTGCTTAGGGAATTTTTATCATCTTTGGGAGAATTTTGAAGTGCCCGAGGAAAGTATTGAAGTGTCTGGGGTGTTTTTCTCATCACTAGGTCAATTTAGAAGTGCATGGGACGTTATTCTCATCACTGGGTGAATTTAGAAATGCATGGGGTTGTTATTTATCAATTTATGGACGCTTTTATGGTGTTGGGACATTTTAAAACAATGATGGGTGAAGTTATCACTTGCCGAGGAAAATTTGTGTGGATTGAGCCATTTTGAGTATTCACTGACAAATATGCAACTCTCCTACCATTCGACACCAAAGAGAAGAAATTTTGGTGAGAAGATTAGTTGGAAGCTTGGAATTGGTCCAATAATTATCTCTCTATATAACGGAAGTGACCTGCTACTAGGATATTCACTTAATTCTATGAATTTGTTGGCATGTCAAGATTCATGACCCCACATGTCCATTGGACCATTAAGGGACGAGATAACAAGTAGAGTCCCTACTTTCCCTGAAGCTAGTTAGTGCAGTCATGTTTCATCGACACCTTCTAGTTGTGAGTGATCAAATACTGCTTGTGAAATGTATAAATAAATCCATCCTCTCCTCATTCATAAACTTGTTCATTCGAGAGTCTAGGAGTCGAGAGAGTCTAGAGTTGAGCTCCGGTGTATGTTCTTTTGTTGCACTACCTTAGTAATCTACAGAATCAAAAGCTTGAGTCTTATTGGCAAAAGATTTGCCAAAATTTTACTATATTTTATAAATCAGTGAAAGATTGGCCAAGTTTTTACAATTTTTTATAATTAAGTGAAATTTTCGCCAAGATTTTTCAATATCTTATAATTTAGCACGAAATATTCGCCAAGATTTTACAGCATTATATAATGAAATGAAATATTTGCCAAAAAAATGATATATACATATTATATTATTGATAAAATTGCCTTCAAGTTTTCCCATATATCGGGGAGATTCACCCATTTTTTATACATATAAATTTTGGGGGTGTTCTTCAAATCATCCTTGACATGAATCCCCAATCCTCAACCTGGACATTGGTAAGGCCCCGCGGAATAGGAAACGTCTAGACCTTGGCTCTTCGAAGTAGACACCGATGATAACAACTATTTTGCATGCATATGGTTCGACTGGTTTATAGCCCTCGATTTTCTCAATGTTATATGTCTGTAGTGTTTTGTTAGCTTCAGTCTAGACATTTTGGAATTTTACTACTCTCTTTATATGGGATCCAAAAGTGGTATTTAAGAAGTTTTTTGGGAACTTCTATCATCTTTTTTGTGATGGTCTTTTCGCTTTATGCCTGAGATTTTCTCTCTTACTGAAGGCCCGATTTTTACTATATGTATCTATATATTTTGTGAAGATGTAATGTAAATTCTAAATATATATATATATATATATATATAATAGTATAGTTTATTAATGATTAAATTTAAGTTGTTAATTAATTTAAAAGAAAAAAGAAAAACAAAATAATAAATTTGCAATTGAGATTACTAAATATCATGTCTCAATTACTATTAATAGAAAATCATTATAAATCAAAACGAAAACAATCTTTCATTTTAAAGGTTTCAAAAAGAAACATTTACATAGAAATATTAGAAATATTTACACCACCTTTCCAACAACATAGAAATATTAGAAATATTTACACCAACTTTCCAACAACATCATTAAAAAAGGAGCATGTAGGACGCCCCAAAAAATATAAAACATAGAAGTCTTCAATTATGAAACCGTCTCCCAAACTCAACTCACGATCCAAAAATAGCTACTACAATAGAATGACATAGTGAAAGAATATAATATTATTAATGGTTATGTTTATATATTTAAGATATTAATTAATTTGAAAAGAAAAAATATAAAAGTAAAATTAAAATAAAAGAATTTTAACATAATAAAGTATAAATTTTTTTTTTTTTTTAAAATTACAAGGAAAAATATAAAAATATTAAATATATTTATGAAAGGGAAAAGATTTTGTAATTGTTGAAATTGCAATTGTAATTAACATTTTTTTGGGGCCATATTAATTGCAACTGGTTGAATTTTGGGTGTCTCCTCTCAAATAGCTCACCCTTAAGGGGAATAGCTCACACCTTAACTAAATGAACTAATACGAATTAACAATTTTTGTATTTAAAAATATTAAATGAAAATAAAATAATGACTTCGACCTATGGAAATTGAACTTATAGCATTTATGAAACAAAGGATAAATAATGATCAAGTCATTGGCTGTACAAATTGAACAAAACATCCATTCACTCTTTCGAGGTTTCTATCACATAAACTAGCAAGCCATATTAATAAAATGGCTTATATACCTCAATGGATGTATATCAACTATGGACAGACATTTAAAAGTGGTTGATATATCAACCACTTTTAAATGTCTGTCCATAGTTGATATACATCCATTGAGGTATATAAGCCATTTTATTAATATGGCTTGCTAGTTGACGGCCAATGAGGAAGGATTGTTGAATTTTTATTATTATTTATTATAATTATTATTGTTAGGAAAAATGATAATAATTATTTATAAAAGGAAATATAAACAATAAAAATATTAAATATAATTAAATAATAATAAATAATGGTTAATAATATTAATAATTAAATAACAAATAATATAATAATTAAATATTGTGGTTAAACATGATAGACTATGGTTGACCATGGTTGAGTATGGTTGATTTTGGTTGACTTTGGTTAACCATGGTTTGTTGACCATGATTGACTATGCATGACTGTGGTTGATTATGGTTGAACATGGTTGACTATGTTCAACTTTGGTAGATCAAGGTTGATCATGGTTGACTTTGACTCAACATGATTGATTATGGTTGACCTTGATTGACCATAGTGAACCATGGTGAATAATGCTTAATAACCTTATTATTATTAATAACCAACAATAGTTGGTTGCAATTATTATTATTATTATTAAGAAACCATGGTAAACCATAGTCAAGCATGGTCAACCAAAGTCAAGCATGCTCAGCAATAGTCAACCATGGTTGAATTTGGTTGACCATGATTGACCAAGGTTGACCATAGTTGAATTTGGTTGAACATGGCTGACCATGGTTGAACATGTCTCACCATGATAGACTTTTGTTGACCATGGGAGACCATGGTATAACATGGTCAACCATGGTTAATAATATTATTATTATTAATAACAAACCATAGGTGGCTAATATTATTATTATTTTAACTAAACATGGTCAACCATGGTTGTCCATAGTTTAAGTTGGTTGATTACGGTTCACCATGGTTTATCATTGTTGACCGTGGTTGGCCATGGCTAACCATTGGTCATGGATGAACATAGCTTACCATGGTTGACCATAATCAAGCATAGTTGACTTTGGTTGGCTATGGTTGACAATGATTAGCTATGATTAAATTGAGACTTATATTTAGGTTGGGACTCATAATTGAACCTACAACATTTATGAAACAAAAGATAAATAAATAATAACTCGTAGAAGTTGAACAAAACATCCATTGACTTTTTCATGGTTCTCTCACATAAATAAATTTTTACATCCATTAAGGTTTATGCTTAAATCATGATCTTTTGAAAAAATTATAACATTAAATTTATTTTAAAATATTTAAATATTAATTAAAATAAAACTTAAATATTAATAAATAAAATTTTATTATAAATTAATTTTTAACAAATTTAATATCAAATTAAAAACAATTATTGAAATCATCATTTTAAAGTGAATTTCATCTTCAATTTTCATAATAATGATAGTTATAAAATATTTAACTGAAACAAAAACACTCAAAAGACTCAAATTCATAACATAACATAAATAGACAATCCATACAATAAAATTCGATTATTAATACATTCCACGTTTAACACTATAACATAGTTAATCTCTAAAAACCTGAATAATTATGAATTCATATTCAAATAATTTAATAATATTAAAAAAATTATTATTAAATTATTAATTATAAGAATAATTAATCATTAATAGTCCATCAATCATTAAGAAATTAAAAAAAAATATTGTGAGATGATTGTAGTGTTTATTAAAAATGTTGAAACTTTTCGAAACCACAATACAACTAATCTCCACGTGGCACATTTTAAAAATCTTGGTACTCAAAGATTGTTTCCTACTTTTTTCCAAAATCAAAATCTAAACATTAAAATTAAATTACTAAAACAATTCACAATCACAAAATATTTGGAATAAATTTATATAAAATAAATAAATAAATCACCATAAAAAATTTAATATCTAATTAATTAAATTAAATTAAAAAATATACTTAAATTTTTGTCCCTCTAAATATTTAATAAATTTTAATTTAAATAAATTCGTGCCCACTAACCAACACTCCACCTTATTTGCGTAGATGTTCAAAGCGATGAATTTTGAAGCAATCACATTCGAAAGGAATCTAAACATTATTAAGGTATGAATACAAAGATTATTAAGATATGAGTACAAAGATATGAATACAAAGATTACACTTTTATTAAGATATGAATACAAAGATTATTATTAAATTACACTTTTATTAAGATAGGAATGTAAAGAGTATAATTTTATTTTTAAAAAACAATATTTAAGATTAAAAGTTAAAATCTAAAATATCTAATATTAATGGTTACAATCTAAACATTAATAAGAATATTTTTAAAGAAAAAAAAAACACTCACTTAAAGAATGCCATTACAATGATTAATAGAAATAGAAATAAAAATAAAAATCCTCTACACTAAATTATAAAATATATAGATATAAATTACATTTTGTTTAAACACAAACAAACAAATGGTGAATCAAAGAGAATTTAACATAACAAGATGATCTGATTTAATGGTGCTAATGGCTACAATATAAACAATAAAAAAGCTATGATAATCCAAAATGTGGTTAGCTTATATGGTATGGTTGATGACAGTAAAAATGATCATGTCTATCAATAATTGATTACAAATCTTAGGTTGCCTAAAACATTAAAAATGGAGGTTGATAAATTAAACAATTTGAAATTTGAAATTTTTATTATTTAATATAAATTTGTAATATAGTTGATGATAGTAAAAAGGTATCTCAATATTTGATTACAAATCTCAATATTTGATTACAAATCTCAAGTTGCCTAAAACATTAATAATAGATAGCATTTCACTTGTTATAAAAGTCACTTACTTGCTAACTAACAAATGACTTAGTCTACTCAAACCTACTTCATCTTAGGATGACTAATAAGAGTTTTTAAATCAACAAGTGAACATTAAACAGTTCACCATTCTATAGCTTCTCAAAGCATTAAGATGACAATCATTATCAATAACCAAATTATCATTAATATTATATTTTTCTTTGCAGAAGAATTGGGTTACAGATTAGTATTACAATATACTTAAAGATTTTACATCCATTCACTCTTCCAAGGTTTCTTTCATATCCATTCAAGATTATTTTGGGTTTGTTTTGATCATTGTGATATTTTTTAAACCAGTACATCATCATTAAACTATGAAAATAATAAAGAATAATTATGAATTCATATTCAAATAATTTAATAATATTAAAAAATTTATTATTAAATTATTAATTATAAGAATAATTAATCATTAATAGTCCACCAATCATTAAGAAATTAAAAAAATATATTGTGAGATGATTGTAGTGTTTATTAAAAATGTTGAAACTTTTCGAAACCACAATACAACTAATCTCCACGTGGCACATTTTAAAAATCTTGGTACTAAAAAATTGTTTCCTACTTTTTTCCAAAATCAAAATCTAAACATTAAAATTAAATTACTCAAACAATTCACAATCACAAAATATTTGGAATAAATCTATATAACATAAATAAATAAATAAATCACCATAAAAATTTTAATATCTAATTAATTAAATTAAATTAAAAAATATACTTAAATTTTTGTCCCTCTAAATATTTAATAAATTCGTGCCCACTAACCAACACTCCACCTTATTTGCGTAGATGTTCAAAGCGATGAATTTTGAAGCAATCACATTCGAAAGGAATCGAAATCACAAGATGGTAAAGGATATAAAAAATTACGTGAAACTGGGAATAACGAATTTTATTTAAAATAAAAGAGTTTCTAAATGCTAAATATCCAAAAATAATATAGAAATCTTATTCTTATATAAGAAATGGTCATGATCACAACAACAAAGGCAGTGGCAAGAATGCAGGGTTTCATCAGAGACATGGAAATCGTGAAGGACATTGAATGTAACAGGAAATTAAATTGAAATGAGAAAAAAGTAAAGCACAGGAGTCGAACCCCCGGTGTTGAGGCTACAAAGATTATTATTAAATTACACTTTTATTAAGATATGAATGTAAAGAGTATAATTTCATTTCTAAAAAACAATATTTAAGATTAAAAGTTAAAATCTAAAATATCTAATATTAATGGTTACAATCTAAACATTAAGAAGAATATTTTTTAAGAAAAAAAAAACACTCACTTAAAGAATGTCATAACAATGATTAAAAGAAATAAAAATAAAAATCCTCTACACTAAATTATAAAATATATAGATATAAATTACATTTTGTTTAAACACAAATAAACAAATGGTGAATCAAAGAGAATTTAATATAATAAGATGATCTGATCTAATGGTGCTAATGGCTACAATATAAACAATAAAAAGCTATGATAATCCAAAATGTGGTTAGTTTATATGGTATGGTTGATGATAGTAAAAATGATCATGTATATCAATAATTGATTACAAAACTCAAGTTGTCTAAAACATTAAAAATGGAGGTTGATAAATTAAACAATTTGAAATTTGAAATTTTTATTATTTAATATAAATTTGTAATATAGTTGATGATAGTAAAAAGTTATCTCAATATTTGATCACAAAACTCAAATTGCCTAAAACATTAATAATAGATAGCGTTCACTTATAAAAGTCACTTACTTGCTAA